>CM060597.1:9612246-10812246 GCA_030578255.1 Tiaroga cobitis | reverse complement strand
AAAAAAATGGTTCAATTGGTTCCATATAGAACCCTAGGGATATTAACTCAATTTTTAAAATGACTTAAATAATTGCATAATACTATTCTAATGATAAAGTATATTTACAAGCTTTGATAAAATGTAATGACATAAAACTAAATCTGATCCCATTATGTGAACCCCTAAGGTTCTATATGAAGTGCCTAACAGAAACCTTTAAAGGGATAGTTCGCCCAAAAATGAAAATTCTGACATCATTTACTCACCCTCAAGTTGTTGTGAGTTTATTTCTTCTGTTGAACACAAAAAATATATATTTGAAAGAATGTTGGTATAACCAGACAGTTGACGGTAGCCACCGACTTCCATAGATTTTTTTTTTCCTACTATGGAAGTCAATGGCTGTCAATTGTTTGATTACCAACATTCTTTAAAATATCTTATTTTGTGTTCAACAGAGGAAAGAAATTCATACAGGTTTGGAACAATTTGAGGGTAAGTGTCTACCCTTTTTGAATTTTCATTTTTGGGTGAACTATCCCTTTAAGGCTCTATAGAGAACCTTTTAATGACGATTCATTTGGAATGTTGCCATTTTAATCAAATAACAGATACTAGTGCAAGGCACTAAGGACTTATAGCATTCATTACATGCCCTTGTAAGCATGGCATGTTTTTTATTACAAAAGAAATCAGTACTGCCAGCACCTGAGTCTATGAAACACTAGATCAAATACTGTCCTTGCTCCCTGCTGCCTGTAGGGACTATACGGCAAGCTTGGGTTCTCCTACAGGCCTGATTGTAATGGCACATCAAATGTGTCCCTGTTTGTCCACATTCTATCAAGTTTTGATCTTTTTTTTTCTAAGGCCATGTGGGGCTTCAAAAGGCCTTCTCCTTCAAAAGCAGGTCCTCTTCAAAGTTGTGTGTACATTCATGCCAATGTGTGAACCCACCTATTTTCTAATCACTTATCTGTCCAGTTGCTGCCACGCTGGCTGAATTGCATGCAAAAAAATATACAGCACAACATTGATGTGGTGATAACAGTAATGCATGAGTGTATACATGCACATAGTGAAGTTGATTATTTTAATCGATTTGCATGGGTAAAAATTGATTTTCAAAAAAAAAAAATATATATATATATAAGTAGGCAATATTGCACATGCAGCTTGTGTATTTGACGAATTTGCAAGCTATGATAATAGCCTAACATATTTTGTGCAATCTAATCCGAACAGGTAATTTGCATGACAGACATTTTAAAAAATCTTATAAATTAGAAAACGTTGAATTTTTTAAATTGCACATGTTGTTATTAGGTTTGATCTATTATTGGACATTGACCTTGAGTCCAGTTATAGAGCCCACTTCCATAACTGTTCAGAAATATAACTCAGATTCTCACAGCTTAAATATCCTACAAATTAAAAATCACTAAGGGGCCTTCAGAAGCAAAACTGGCATTTTTAACCTACAGCTCAGAAATAAAGCAAAATCCAGTTTAAAATGATGCTGTTCATTCACTAAGTCTGTACACAAAAACTATACAACGCAACGGGGAAAATGAAGAAATAATCGTATGCAAATGATTGCAAATCATCAAAATCAAAACACTAGCACAAGTAAAAATAATAATAATAATTGATTTCAAAATTCAATCTAGGTTGTATCAAATACACAAAAGGACAGAATCACTCAATATGTGCAATGGGAGTAACAGGCGTTGACAGGATGAAAATAAACGTGGATCTTAAACACACGTAATCAACAGGTCTAAAAGACTCAAACAGTTACATGGAAAAGTTACAAAAATGAAAGAGGAAAATAAAAAAACAGGAGGAAGAAGAAATAACATTGAGCTCTCGATTTAGTCCCCCCCCGTGCCGTGAAATATTCCACAGTTTCTCCTGATAACATTCACAGAAAAATAATAATAATAATAAATCAAGCCTGAAAAAAATGAAATAAACGATTGAAGCTACCTGTTGCTTCGTCCAGTGATGTCTGTGGCACTCACTCCCACGCCAACAGACACAGATGACATTTTTATCGGCATGGCTATTAAACTGAGAACATGTGAAAGCTACACACTGTGAAAACGACGTCTTGATCCATGGATTCCGCTTCCCAGGAGTGGCTCTTCAAACTGTTCACATGTTCTCCGGCATAAACAGTGTTTCTGTGCCGTTCTGTGTCTTCGCCCTCGATAATGTCTCGCCGTGCTCGGCTTCGTTCAGCACCATGTGCTGTGAACAGCTCCAGCTTTCATCCTGCAGGAGCTTCTTAAAGGCGAGGTCCATTCCACCGACAGGTGGCCCGTCAATTTCACGAACGCCGATGACGTCACCGCGATTGGAACGAGGACAAAACCGAGCGCGCAATTACGTCACCGTAATTTGGATTATAAAATAAAGAAAATAACAAATATTTATATTATATGACTTGCATTATAAATATACACACAAATAGACAACTAAAATTTACGTAGTAAAGGAAAAGCTAAAATATAAGATTACATTTTATGATCACAATGAAATACCAATGCTTCCATTTGTTATTTCATAGTTTTCATGACTACACTATTACTCTAAAATTTAAAACATGTGTGTATATAATATAGAAGCTAGTTAAAGTTAATCAATAATTTGTATTATTACAACATAATTTATATCATTTAAAATAATGATATAAGGTAGCCTACAACGGGACTTAAGGCACACTGGGGTAAAAGGTGCCTTTGACTAAATTCTTCTCTTTTAAACCATTTTCTTAACAACTGCTTTTGACGATGAACATGGAAATTTAATCCTTAACAGGATCGCAGACAGCAAAGCAAAGTTGTTTCTGCTCTAAATTTATCTAATAGGCAATTTTTTTTTAAATGTTAGATTCATGTAGCAAATAGAATCAATAAAATTATAGACTATATTTTGAGACAAATGTCTTGTTAACTCTTTCCCCACCAGCATTTTTTTAAAAAGTTGGCAGTCAGCGCCAGGATTTTTTATAATTTTAAAGCTGCAGTCCGTAGTTTTTCCTTGTTGTCGCCATCTCTTTTCGAAATCTGCAATTGCAGTTATTAGCGGAATTATCAACTTTACGTGAGTTGTACTTTGACACGGCATAGCGCGGATGAATCCAATGTTTTGAGGAGAGTGTGTGGCTGTCAGTCACCGCGCCGGTGTGGATACTGTCATTCGGAATCACAGATTCTACTTTTTGGAAGTATGACCAACATAAGAATTTTCACCAGGAAATGTCATCTGAACAAGTAACATCCACTTTTGTTCTGACGAACTAAGGGAAAAAAGCATTGCAGTAAATCGCGCTGATTAAATCTAACGATCGCTTATAATATCACATCAAACCGTACAAATTATACTTTGTTGTCAAATTGTTAAAGTTAACAACATCAGCATTGCGTGACTACATTTAAAGCTCTTCAGATATTTCTCCTTGTTTTCGCATGGGTCCGGTTGCAGTCTCTTTTTTTCTGTAGCCACTCTGAAGTCCGAACAAAGTCTTTTTACAGCGGGTGAATCTTCAGTTGTCACTGGTGATTGTGGTAATTAACCCGTTTAATCCCACATCTGTCTTCCTCGGACTACTACAAAAAGTAGTATGTAAAACATCTTAATTAACAGATAGAACTATCATATTTTGTACATATATTCTTTAAAAGGTCTATACTGATATATTTTGAGAATTATACTCCTGCATAGCCTATATATTTTGCTCGTAAGACGTTTAAATTTGTTAACGGTCACAAATGTGACCGGTAGTATAACACAGTGCTTCAATTGAAAACACAGATATTGGCTGTTAATCCTACACTGAACGTATGCCACACCTGGAGGTGGATGGATTATCACGGCAAAGGAGAAGTGCTCACTAACACACATTTAGACAGATTTGTGAACAATATTTGAGAGAAATAGGCCTTTTGTGTACATAGAAAGGGTCTTAGATCTTTGAGTTCAGCTCATGAAAAATGGGGGCAAAAACAAAAGTGTTGCGTTTATAATTTTGTTCAGTGTAGTTGATCAGTATCCCAGAAACTTTCAATGTGTTGGACCTTCTCTAGACGTAGCCTATGTGACCCCAATTTGACCCCAATCCGTGTATTTTTATAGCTCAAAAAGCTACAGCACAATAATTAACACGATAATAAATAAATTACTTTTCCATCGGCTGAAATGACATGGTTAGATTCAGATGGCAAATATCATATATAAAGGTGGGTGTCATAGAGATAATCACCATATTTATAACAAACCATTTAAAAATATATTAATAATTTCATATAATATAATAAAATATAATATTTATTTGTTACTACAGTAGGCTATATTAAATTATAATAGGATCTCATTCAATGCTGCAAAAACTTTTTTGAAAAAAAAAATGTTTTAATTAACACATTTTTTAAATGAACATGTTAATGACAATATATTTATTGAACAAAAATGAATTATTTATCAAAATAAACCAAAAATAGTATAAATTGTGCTAAGTGATTGAACAAGGATTAACATAGACATGATTGAAAACATTAACCTATACAGTATATGCTTTGTATCAATAATTTGTTCCTTTTGCCACTTGTGTTGGGTAAAAGAACAAAGGCCCACCTTGCCACCTCATACATTTATAATAGTTTAAAAAAAAAAACTAACAACAAACAAACAAACAAACAAACAAACCACTTTTATGATTTATGTTCACGCAAAACCTGTTGCTCCATCAATCTTCAATAAAATATGTCTTTTTTTCTGCAATCATGGGAGTAGTGAAAAGCACATTTAGCCCCGTTGTACCCTACTTTATAATAAGAGCACTTGGTGGGCAAGTGATTTGTGCCTTCTTTTAATTTTTTTCAGTAATAATAACAAACATTATTAAAAGCAACAAACACAATTAAGTTATGTATCAGTATTTATAATACCATTACCATTAATGTCAGGGCCGGCCCGAGGCATAAGCGAACTAAGCGGCTGCTTGGGGCCCCTTGGCCACCAGGGGGCCCCCCAATCGAGTCGAAAAATATTTTTTTAGATAACTTAAGTGACATAAATGAATTAATTCATATGAATGAATGAATAATTAAAGACAATAAAATAAAATTCTGATTTCATGATTAATATACCTCCCTACAACTGCTGCTGTGTCTGCCAGCGTTTAAGTCATGCGCATAATCTAGACACCTCGCACATGCATAGACAATTCCTGCGCAACTGCGAATAGTCGCGGACTCGCGGTAATGTTAAGCAATGTCACAAAAAAGGACGTATCCCTTTGGTGCCGAAAATAGAACGAATAAAATGACAGAGGAGGAGAAAAAAAGAGCAAGATAAAAGTATGTTTGCATGATTACTTATGGTATGTTTTGTGCAGCAATTGATTGAACCATTCCTATCTACGGCAAGCCCAGAGGGGAAAAATACATTGCATACACACACATACAAGAGCGCCAGTACATCATTACCGGTATTATAGTAATAGACTTTGTTGGATTCTGTCATGTACAATCTAACAAAGTCTGTTACAATAATACAAATAAAAAAAGACTTTGTGGACAGTTACACTGTATTGAGACAGTTGAGAAATAATAATATTTTTACAGTTTTCAACAATAATTGTCATTGTTGAACCCTTGCTCTTATTATGTTTTTGATTTCTCAGTTGTCATTATTTTAGCAAATAATTTATTTGATATGTTTTGAGACAGTTTGTTTTAAGAAGTTTCAAAGAGTTAGTAAAAGAGTAAAGTAAAAGTAAAAAAAAAAAAATTTAAGTAGGCTATCTATTTTTTATTAAGTATTTATTTTGTATTTATACATCACCTCACTGTATTCATTTATAATGTATCATTGTTGCGTGATATTTGTGTCAATAATCGTCAAGCACAGGTGACTCCGCGTAGTGGGAGGGGCCCCCAAATCAAATTCTGCATAGGGCCCCCAAAAGGCTCGGGCCGGCTCTGATTAATGTATAGAATAATATAAAATATTTTTTTCACAGACACTTGCACTTAAGCATTAGATTGTGTGACAACCCTTATCTAAAATGAATAATACATATATTGTTACATATATTTCTGAATATCTTGTGCTATTTGTGTGCCACAAAGTGGACATTTAACATAGTCGAACTGTGTGCAAAAACACTTACCAACAAATTACTTCTCTGAAATGATTTTAGCTGTTTGCTCAGTTTACTTAATTAAAATAAGCTAAAGCAACAATTTTTTAACTTAATTGTCTTTTGCACTCAATTTTATTGCGTCAAATGGAATTAAATTTGTAAAATGTTAAATTAACTTATTTTGTTGCATTGAAACAGGGCAGTGGATTTCTAATTCCCAGCATGCTTTGCATAGGGCTGGATTAGGAGAGTACATTCTGAAATTAAGTGCTATTTCATGTATTTTTTTAGTAAAGGGAAATACCTGTTCATGTTTAATGTTCAGTTATGTTTGACATTTAAAAGAGTTTCTGTTATGTGGATTTTTGTGGTTATACCATTGTGCTGAAGAGTAGAGCTTGTAGACTGTGAGTGGCTACATAAAAATATAAAGGTACCATACCAATGAGCCATAACTGTACTAATTCCAGTGAGAAGTAATTTTGTTACTTATTAATTACATTTACTTGTTTGTTATAAAGCAGCTTAAGCACTATCTCACCTCTTTACAGCACAAAAAAAAAAAAAAAAAAAAAAACTCATAACTTTGTTTAAATCTTTTAAAAGTCAAATATAACATGAAACACTAACAACTCATTGAACACAAAAAACTCTGCATAGGGCACCAATTTGACCAGCGACAGAACTGGTTGGATTATGTTCAGGCAACGCTCACAGAATCCATCAAATTAAATTGGTGTGATCTCACTGAATTAAGATGAATTTTACATACAGTATCAGTACTTCTAGTTTAAGTTCAAATCAATCTATTCAACTATCTGGAAATGTGTTTTATTAAGTTAGACCAACAAGCTATTTTTGACTGCAATTGAGCAATCAGGTTTGTATTATTGCTTGTTCATTTTTAATTCTGTAAAGCATTTCAAGAGGTAAATTCGGTCAAGTATTCTTGCTCTGGATGCAGGACCACTTCCACTATAATCCACTAATTACCTTTATGCCCCCAACGGTTTTTCACTTACATTCCCATTAATTTAATCGCACAGAGAAGTTTCTTTCAACCCTCCTAGTAAAAAAGGTATATAAATAAATATAAATGGAATGATGCAGTAATTTTAAAAGCAATCATAAGAACAAGTTATAATAAGCAGCTGAAGCAAGGCCTAAAGCTAACATTTTGCCACACCAGCCAATGGCTGGTGACTTGAGAAAATTTACAATAAATATTTTTTATCAGCCATCCAACGTAATTAATCCATATTACAAATGTTATTCAGTCAAGAGCGGTTGTTCTTTGTCTTTTGTTGTTTGATAAACACTAAAAACACAGACGGCAACAGGACTATTTAAGAAGCAGTCCCTTTAAGAGCTAATGTACGGATCCAATGAATATACTGTCACATATGTGTTTTATTTCTCAACTGTTTGAATATGTCTGTTCAAGTGCAAGAATACGTCAAAGAGAGCTCAATTCAGTATTTGTGCACTGTCAGAGACGCGCATTTCTGGGCGATCAACGAATTGAGCTTGAGCGTCTTTTTGAGCTTGAATATTTAAATTGGCAAGGCTTAAACTTTCGTGACGACGCAACACTGCCCACATTCACTTTTGTTCACGTTAATGTTCTTACAATTTTGCACTGTTAGAATTAATTAAAATGTTACCGGTCAACTGGCGATTGACAGCGTTTTTTTAGGCCCTCAGCTTAAGTATACTTGGCCAAGCCAGAAGGCTGTTTTAGTGGCTAAGATGTCTGTTCACCATGTTTGAATACAACACTCCCATTTAGGTCACAGTAACACCAACAAAGAGAAAATGGAAAGCTTATTGTTTCTGGTTTGGTGTGAAAAAATTAAAATATTGTAAATTGGAAAATATAAGGTAACTCAGGTTTCCTCAAAAGCTTTCGGTACCAGCTCATTGTGTCCTACAACCATACACATATAGTCCTGTTAACAAAATTCAACATAGAGCACAAGGGCAGTCACCCACTTGCATCGGGGCTCCCCCTCCCCTTCCTGTTTCCCCTTTTGTTTGGTTCCTAGAGGTAACCATAGCAACCAGCATCAAAAAGCAACCAGTACTTTCAGAAATGTTTGCAAGTGACTGTCAGGATAGTCTACATATATAAACATAAATGTGTCTTGTACCACATGTAGGGAAAAGGAAAAAAAATGCATAAAAAAAAACAACATAAACATTTGTCAAAGCAATACGGCACCAGAGGCCTCAGTGGCTTGTGCTACACAATTAGGCATTAAAAATAGGGATTGTGTGCATTAATTGTATGTAAACACACATATGAAGAGGGGACTACAAGTGCTGTCACTGTGAATCTGCTTGGAGTAGATCAAGCGATGCAACAATTCATGCAGTCTAGTCATGTTCCTAAGCAACAGAGACCTGTCATTTTGATGGCTAATCATCCAAGCAATCCCTCGTTGGACATTTTAGACAAACCAAATGCTGCATGAGGAGAGTTTGTTTTGCTGCTGCCAATTTACTGAATTGATGTGTGGTGGATTCTGACGGCCATTTACTCGCATGGGTCTTTTGCATGGGTATAGGGACTTCTCACTTGGCATTCTTTACCAAAACTTGAAGGTACTTGAAACCGAGGATCATAAAAAGAGGTTCTAAACCTATCTATATTTCTAACAGATTATAGTGATGATTTTAGGACATTTGAAATTCTTGTAAAAATACAACTCAAATAGAATAATAAAATAAACCATGAGGAAATTCTTTGTTTGGTTTCACCACATGTATATTTTTAGTTCCCTATCTGTCAGTCACTACAACGTTATGTTGACTGACAAATGGGGTCTCACTTGGGAGCCCCAATCAACTCAATGGAATTGGCAAGTGGAATTGGCATGCCAAGCCACTTCCCTGTACATATGGGTATACAAGATAGCGGCACGCATCCACTCATTCAGATTTTTGCTTTGGAGCCGAGTGGTTGCGTACATCAATCTCACTTTCCAGTTGCCTCGTACAGAGGATTTCCATTCATAAAAGAGCCTAGCTAGTTCTTCTCAGCCAGTCCCTCTGGCTTATTCGTACAATCAGACTCGGCTATGTGATTCAGTCCACCAGGCGCATGTTCAGAGGCATCTTGTTTATCTCTGTGGCAGGCAAAGACGCCCCTGTCCTGCGTGCGGGGATTGCGGTCGTGCTGGACTGGTGAAGGACGCAATAGAGCCTGTCTCTCCAGCCGAGATGAAGATAGGGTTTTAGATCGTAAAATATTGTACATCGTCGTACCCAAGAGAGGCGGTGGGTTACGGCCAATCTTGGATCTACGAGTTTTGAACCGGGCCCTTTACAAGCTCCTGTTCAAGATTTTGACGCAGAAAAGCATTCTCACATGCGTTTACCCCTTAAGATTGGTTTTCAGCTATCGACCTGAAGGACGTGTACTTCCATGTCTTGATTTTACCTGACACAGACCATTTCTTCGGTTTGCTTTCGAGGGTCAGGCTTACCAGTACAAGGTCCTTCCCTTTGGGCTGTCCCTGTCTTCCTGCGTCTTTACCAAAGTAGCAGAGGCTGTCCTCGGGAATGGGAATGGGGATTCGCATTCTGAACTATCTCGACAACTGGTTTATTCTAGCTTACTCTCGAGATCTTTAGTGCGAACACAGGGACCTGGTGCTCAGGCACATCAGCCATCTGGGGCTTCGGGTCAGCAGAGCATCTCTTTTCTCAAGTTGGACTCGTCAATATGACAGCATGACACCATCGGTGCTGAACTCCCTGAATGCATTTAGAGGGAAGACAGGAAGACTCAAGAACGGTCTGGGAAGCTGTATGCAATGGACACACAGCTTTGGGCTCCTGGATGGAACCATGACTGCAGTGGCATACCAATTTCCTAGAGTTGCTGGCAGTGCTACTCACTGCTACAGGAAGCAGACAGACTGGCTAAACCGACCGTCTGCTAGCTGTCTCAAGTCACTGAGGTCAGATAAATCCCATCACCATAGAGACTCTTTCACCTAGATATCATCATATAGAGACTGTGTCTGTTCCCCGAATTAGGAAATACAAAAAACTCCCAAACCCATTTAAGGGTAAAAATGTAATCGATGTTCAACGAATAAAAAATAGATATAATATAGATGAATAAAATAGATGAATAGATAAAGCTCGGGTTGCTGAATATTCGATCCCTTACTTCAAAAACACTTTTTGTTAATGATATGATTACAGATACTAACCTAGACATGTTGTGTCTGACAGAAACCTGGCTAAAACCAGACGATTACATTACTTTAAATGAGTCCACCCCCCAAGATTACTGTTATAAAAACGGGGCACGTCTGAAAGGCAAAGGTGGAGGTGTTGCTGTAATTTATAGTAATATCTTCAGAATTACTGAGAAGTCTAGTTTCAAATATAAACTTATTTGTTGGTGCTTAATGTAACACTATCTAGTAGTGTAAATGATAAATCGCGCTTGACATTTGTGCTAGCTACTGTATACAGGCCACCAAGGCATCATACAGTAGCTATCAAAGAATTAGCTGATTTTTTATCAGAGTTAGTACTGGCTGCAGATAAAGTCCTAATTGTTGGTGATTTTAATATACATATAGATAACGAAAAAGACTCATTGGGATTGGCATTTAGAGACATTCTGAACTCTAGTTAGACAACACGTGTCAGGACCCACTCATTGACATAATTATCCCTTAGATCTAATATTGTCACATGGAATCAATGTTGATGCCGTTGAAATTCTGCATCAGAGTGATGACATCTCAGATCATTTTCTAGTCTTGTGTATACTCCATTTAGCCAAGGTTGCAAAGCCGACTCCGTGTTACAAATATGTTAGAACTATCACTTCTGCCATTAAAGATTGCTTTATTAATAACATTCCTGATCAGTTTCATCTCCTCAGCATCCCAGATAGCTTAGAAGAACTCAATATTGCGACACAAACTTTTGACTCTCTCTTTTCCAGCACTATAGACACAGTTGCTCCTTTGCGCTTAAAGAAGATTAAAGAAAATAGTCCAACGCCATGGTACAAGGAGCATACAAACCGCTAGATCTGCTTATTTTTCGACTCTCTTAGAAGAAAACAAACACAACCCTAGGTATTTATTTGACTCAGTGGCTAAATTAACAAGAAATAAAGCTTCTACTTCTGAAGTTTCCAAAGAGCATAGCAGTAATGACTTTATGAACTTCTTTACTTACAAGACTGATAATATTAGAGAGAAAATTATAACTATGCAACCATCTAATACAGTATCGCATTAGGCAGTGCATTGTAGTGTCCCTGAGAAAAAATACCATTCATTTGTTGCAATAGGAGAGGAAGAATTGTCTAAACTCGTTAAATAATCTAAATCAACATCATGTATGTTAGACCCTATACCGACTAAGCTACTGAAAGAAATGCTTCCAGAGATCATAGATCCTCTTCTTAAAATCATTAATTAGTCTTTGTCATTAGGATATGTACCAAAAACTTTTAAGCTGACTATTATTAAACCTCTTATTAAAAAAACACAACTTGATCCTAGAGAATTAGTCAATTACAGGCCGATCTCAAATCTACCCTTTTTGTCAAAGATACTAGAAAAAGCAGTATCCTCCCAACTATGTTACTTTTTAGAAAGAAATGGTATCTGCAAGGATTTCCAGTCAGGATTTAGACCGTACCATACTGAGACTGCTCTCATTAGAGTTATAAATGATTTGCTCTTATCATCCGATCGTGGTTGTATCTCTCTATTAGTGTTACTTGATCTTAGTGCTGCATTTGATCAAATTGACCACAACATTCTTTTAAATAGACTCGAAATTTATGTTGGCATTAGTGGAATTGCATTAGCATGGTTTAAATCATACTTATTTGACCGTTATCAGTTTGTAGCAGTATATGAAGAAATGTCTTATCGATCACAAGTTCAGTATAGAGTACCACAAGGCTCAGTACTAGGACCGTTGCTGTTCACTCTGTACACGCTACCCTTGGGAGATATCATTAGTAAGCATGGGATTAGTTTTCACTGTTATGCTGATGATACTCAGCTCTATATCTCTTCGCGCCCCAACGAAACTTGCCAATTCAAGAAATTAACGGAATGCATAGCTGATATACAAATTTGGATGACTAGTAATTTCCTATTACTTAATTCTGAAAAAAACAGAGTTTCTAATGATTGGACCAAAAACCTCTGCACGTACTAACCTAGAATTCTGTCTAACAATTGATGGCTGCTCTGTCAAATCTTCATCGTCGGTTAGGAACCTGGGTGTGCTTCTTTGATACCAATCTTTCATTTGAAAGCCACGTTTCTAGCATCTGTAAAACCGCATTCTTCCATCTTAAAAATATATCTAAATTACGACATATGCTTTAAATGAAAAATGTGGAACAGTTAGTTCATGCGTTCATGACCTCAAGGCTAGATTATTGTAATGCTCTTATGGGTGGTTGCCCTGCACGCATAGTAAACAGACTACAGCTGGTCCAAAACGCAGCTGGTTCTGGAAAGAGTTCTTACTAGAACCAGGACGTATGCCCATATTAGCCCGATTCTGTCAACACCGCATTGGCTCCCTATTAAACATTGTATACATTTTAAAATATTGTTGATTACTTCCAAAGTATTTAATGGTTTAACTCCCCAGTACTTGAGCGAGCTTTTAACGCATTATAGTCCTTCACATCTTTTGCGATCTCAAAACTCTGGCCAGTTGATAATACCTAGAATATCAAAATCGACTGCTGGCGGTAGATCCTTTTCCTATTTAGCACCTAAACTCTGGATGTCAATGTCTTCGTAACATTGTCCGGGAAGCAGACACAGTCTGTGAGTTTAAATCTAGACAAAAAACACATCTCTTTAACCTGGCATACACATAGAAAATTATACATTCCTATTATTCAAATCAGTTAAATGATTATTAGGCTGCATAAATTAGGTCACCCGGAACCGGGAACACTTCCTATAACACCCGATGTACCTGTTACATCATAAGAATAAGGGCATCTACGCTAATGTTAGTCTTTCTGCTTATTCCGAGGTTTACTGTAATCAGCTGGATCCAGGCCGTATCCAGATCAGATGGTGGATCTGCACCTATACACGACCACAACGCATGATGTAGTCAGCTGGATCCGGGCCGTATCCAGACCAGATGGAGGACCTGCACCTAGACACGACCACAACGCATCCCTGAAGTGTCAGCAGAGATTGTTTCAACTAGAGTCTCCCCTGTGAAGGCCTCATCGACACAACAGCCATCGGCACTGATCCTCAACAAACCCGTCTCCATACTGGCGTGACTCCGATCTTCAACCTGATGGAACTGGATAATATTCCAAACCAATCTGACTTCTGACCTATAATGCTGCCTGAATCAAAATCATACAATGTTCATTCATTGGCCAGAGGAGAACTGGCCCCCCGACTGAGCCTGGGTTATCCCATGGTTTTTTCTCCATTCTGCCACCTGATGGAGTTTTGGTTCCTTGCCACTGTTGCCTTTTTCCACCTTTGTTGCCATTGGCTTGGCTTGCTTAGTTGGGGGCATGAAATTTAACATTTAATCTAATATTCAACAATAATATTGATCTGCCTGCATTGACACTATTATACAAGAACTGAACTGAGCTGGACAATGACATCACGGTTTACTCCAGAGCGGCTATATATATATAAATGAACTAAATTAATAACTTAAAAAAAATATAAAAAATAAACATCACTGAACTTACATAAGCTGGACTGTGACGCTATTTTCTTATGGGAAAAAAAACGTTTTTGCATTATTTTCCTGTTATCTCTGTAAAGCTGCTTTGAAACAATCTGTATTTTAAAAAGCGCTATATAAATAAATGTGACTTGACTACTGCTAGCAGTGCTACTCACCCGTCCCACTCCCTCCAACTGCCCGCTCTTTTACTCCCTGACCAATGCATCCCTTGGCAAGGACACGCTGGGACACAGCTGGCCCCCAGTGGCCTACCAATGGCGGTTGTAGACACTATAACTCAAGCCAGAGCTCCCTCTACTAGGCAAGCTTATGCTTTGAAGTGAAGTCTGTTTGCTGAGTGGTGCTCTTCCCAGCGGGAAGACCCCTGTAAATGTCTGATCAGCTCTGTGCTTTTCCTGAAGTTCCTGAGAGGCGTCAGGAAGCTAAATCCTCCAAGGCCGCGCCTCATCCCCTCCTGGAGTCAGTCAAGCTTAAAATCCTATCTCCAAAGACAGCACTCCCAACCGAACTTACTTCCATCCAGACGGTGGGGGACCTGCAGGCATTTTTGGTCAGGGAACCATGCCTTGAGTTCAGGCTGGCCATTTCCCACGTAATATGTGGATTCCCACAGATGTGTGCGCAAAGTTCCCACCACTCCTTTTAGGGACCAGGTGGTGAACTTGCAAGTGCTGCCCCCGGAGGAAGGAGACCCAGCCCTGGTGTTGCAGTGTCCCGGTTTCTTCCTGTGTGTTGGGTACAAGTTTAGTGTCTTGCTTGCAGTGCCATTGCCCTCTAAGTGGGATTTGAGCGCCTTCTTTGCTCTCCAGGGGAGTTCCCCACTTGGCGAACTCTGGATTGAGTTTCCTCTAATCATCCTTCGGCAGTCAGACACAGCGGAGGCGTCCAAAGCCAGGCCCAGTACTCAGGTGTCATGCCCGGTCGGTCAGCCCTTGTACTGGGCTAGATGCTCCATTTGTTGTGATTCCCTCTTGGTAATCCCATATGTGTATTTTTCCATGGTAAGGTTTCCCTGTCAGTAAACCTGTCTCTTTCCCTGGGTCGATTCTACTCTGCCCCACCACTGTGTATGTAGTAGTTCCAACATTGTCTAGGCAGGACCTACCGCAGAGATCTCTCCATATGTAGCACTAACCCACGGGTCAGTCCATATGTGTATTTCTCATGCTCCTCCCTTCTTGTTGGATGTGGCATGTTCCAGTGTTAGACTGGACATGGCTGAAAAAATAAAATAGAGAAGCAAAGAGCTATTCCCATGAAGTAACATCAAAAGGAAGAGCAGCAATGGCCGTCTCCATGGTAAGCCTTGTCCCTTCTACCCCGTGGGCATGGAGGACTATGACATTTCAGGAGCAGTTGCCAAAAAGGCACACTACAGCTTACCAACATCTGCATCTCCAACACTCGTAACAAAGTTCAGTGATTGTGGCGCTTTTCATAGGGACCCCATTTGTCTGTAGACATAACGTTGTAGTGACTGGCAGATAGGGAACGTCTTTGTTTACTGATGTAACCCCTATTCCCCGATGGAGGGAATGGAAACGTTATCTCCCTCCTGCCACAACCCTGAACCACACCGCTGAATGGCTGGGATCCCATCTCAGCTCCTCAGCATAAACCTCAATGAGTGGATGATTGCCACCATCTTATATACCCGTATGCACGGGGTAGTGGCTTGGCATGCAAATACCACACGCCAATTCCATTGGCCGTTTTTGTAAAAAGGTGATTGGGGCTCCCAAGTGAGACCCCATTTGCCAGTCGACATAACGTCTCTGTTCCCTCCATCAGGGAATGAGAGTTACATTAGTAACCAAGACGATACTCTTACACCTTTTAAAATACTACTAAATGAGACCATATTAAGCCAACAATGTTATTTTAAATAAAATATATTTATTTTTTAAAGTAAGTGTTTATGTTTATAAAATAGGATATCTAAAATAGGATACTTTTTTTCCCTAATGTTTGATTTTGAGGTGAAATACTATTTTCCCCACACATTTTTTTGACAGGTTTTTGTGAAAATAACCTATGTAGCCAGTAGAAACATGGTGGCAAATTTTCGAAAAGAACGGCAGCTGACCTTAGACTAAATGACTAAACACTAAAAGCAAGAATGATACATACAGTGCTATACAAAATTGCACAATGCACATGTCAACTGAAAGGCTGTAGGCCCATTGTTTTGTATAAAGTATATAGCGCTTTTAAAATGGCTATAGTTCTGCAAAATTACACTAGTTAAGGAGCAGAATTAGGGGTTTGGGAAATATAGGCGCATAGGAGGTCTATCTGAAACGTTAGCTGGGTAGCTTGTCACGTGGAGTTGTTGAGAAGACTGACAGCTTGTGGGAAGTCTGGTAAATGAGGAGACAGTGTTCACAACAGGGTTACAGAATGTGTAAGTGCTCAAAAGATTTGGATAAATAGTTCCAGATACAATATGTATGTATGTGGCCATGACGTGAGCAGGCTCTGGCGTAGAGGCCATGAACTGACTTGACTCTGGCGTGGCGGGTTCTGCTGAATTGCTTAGTTTCTCATCTGTATTTCCCATGGTGAATGTGGTACCACTTATCAACAGGGCATGTTCAATATATTGGGCCAGAGGAAAATGTTTTTTTCTCCCTTGGCACCCAAGAACAATGGGGATCATCTTCTAGACCCACTCTAAAAATGTGCTTGAGGGCAACATCATTAAAGTCAACCTGGTGACAGTCCACAGTACTTTTCTACATAATCCTCAGTGGTGCGATCACCTTGATGAGGCGGAGGAGGGTAACTGCTGGGTTCATTGTTGTGGTCGACTATACTGTAACAATGCTGACAATGAAGCAGACAAAGACGATGGTGAAGAGAACCCAAGTGTAGTTTATTTACAGTGTTCACCAATCCAAAAACATGAAACATACTTTATAAACAAAATCCAAAACATGACACAAACCCTGAACAAAAACTTGACTATGAATAGACCTGGCGTGTGGAAACATGGCACGGCGTACTTCAATAAATGACAACTAGACAAGGCAAACATGAGGGCTTAAATACATGATACAGAGGAGCAGATGACTATCACAACCAATGATCAAACAAAACTAATGAAACAAGAACCAATCAGAAAATTACACATTAGACAAGGGAAGCACATGACATGATCACATGAGGGCAAGGGAAACACATGACAAAACCAAGAACCTTGGCCAAAAATAAAAGAAATGAAAACATAAACTTGAAGAAACAAACCCACAAGACAGATATGATAATATTAATCCAGATATGTCCTTTTATATAAAAATAAATAAATCAATCACAATACAATAAATGAAATAAAATAGCAAAATAAAATAGGTTCTAAAACATTTTTAAACCATTAGGATTTTTTTTTGTGTGGATATTTCTGAAACTCCTATTTACAGATACTCCTATATGCCTTTGAAAATACTAATACATGAGTCTAAATTAAGCCAGAGATGTTTTTCTTTGTAGAAACAAGGATGAAAAAAAGAGCCCATTAATGAAATGCTTCAACAATTAGCACTTGTCTCGGGGTTTTACATATGCTTCATAATATCATCTACAAAATATCTTAGCCTCTGTTGTTGTGTGTCTCATAATGCTTTGTGCTGCCGTATACGTTCACAACTGTAAACCCCAGCGGCTCTACTATCTTCCCCTGCTCTTCGCCTTTAGAACAAAGGTGCTATTCAGTGCAGCAGGACAGGTAAGAGCACCCAAATGGAGCTCAAGTGGGCACTAGGCTTCTTGACTAAATACTCAATGAGCATTCTAATCTTCCATTCTCTGCCTCCTATTCCATTTTGATAATGTACCATCGCCAGCAGCTGCTAAAAGCCTGAGCGAGGAGAGGGAGGGGTATTACAGGAAATTTTTGGGATGAAAACAAAATGAGAAAGAGGTCGTCTTTAAGACGCTTCTGCGGAGCCGTTGCAGGCATATTACACTTCAAGATTTCCTAAAGGGCAGCACATTCAGCTCCTGTGGTCCAAAAATGTCAGAAAATCTGAAAAATATTCAGCAATGCATATTACGGTTCTTCCAATGTCGTCGTCTTCTTTTTTACTTTTCAGCCCCCCCCCCACCACCACCATCCCCATGTCCACAACCATCCCCATGTCCACAGCCTGCCATTACAGAAAATTACAACTTATATGTCTACATTCTTGGAAGTGGATAATTGGACGGAGGCCCATTATCAAGCACTCAAGCCATGCATGGAGCTGTATTTCCTGCTTTTAATACTCATACTCTTTCCTGCTTTAATTTTTGGCTTTAAGAAATATGTATACTGTAAAATAGAAAAAGATGTCAGCCAAAATAATGTCTCCATGAGCAGGAGTTCATGAGTCATCATGGGACTCTTTTCATTTCTTCTTCTTTTTTTTTTTGGGGGGGTAAAATTTACTGCTTAGCAAAAATCTGAAGAGAAGTCAAGTCATTCTTCTTATTTCAGGACTAATGGCCACATTTCACCCCAAAATCAAAAGGAGAACTCTTATTTTTTCAAAACTAAATCAACATAAATAAGTACAACAAATAATAGTGTAATGTATACATACTTTTTTCACATAACAGTAATCACATGAGAACTGGGGGAAATGCTCTATGTCCATATGCCATGATGCAAAGATCTTTACGGTTATAAACTAGGATATCCTTTAGTAAAAATATATATTTTTTTCTTATGTTTGGTTTTGAGGAGAAATACTATATTCCCCAAACATTTTCGTGACAGGTTTTTGTGAGATTAACCCATGTACAATAGAAACATGGTGGCACATTTTCTAAGAATAATACATCCAGTGCTATACAAAATTGTACAATGCACATGTCAACTGAAAGGCTGTAGGCCCATTGTTGTCTATAAAGTATATAGCGCTTTTAAAATGGCTATAGTTCTGCAAAATTACGCTAGTTAAGGAGCAGAATTAGGGGTTTGGGAAATATAGGCGCATAGGAGGTCCACCTGAAAGGTTAGCTGGGTAGCTTGTCACATGGAGTTGTTGAGAAGACTGACAGCTTGTGGGAAGTCTGGTAAATGAGGAGACAGTGTTCACAACAGGGTTACAGAATGTGTAAGTGCTCAAAAGATTTGGATAAATAGTTCCAGATACAATATGTATTTGGCTTTCCTATGATTACCTCCTTTAAATAAGTCTGCAATTAAATCAAGAATGCACATTATGATTGCAAAATCTATGCAGATATCCAGCAGTGTATGTCCCTGCAGCGTATGAAAGTGTGTGTTATAATATGTGCAAATGGATGCTGAGTAGCTCTCATTATATGGTTCCCAGTGTTACTAGGGTCTAGGTCATGTGTGCTTACAAATCCATCTGCAATATTTACAGCCAGTTTAACCCTTGGCCTTGAAGGAACCTTAAGTGAAGGCAAAATAGCGTTCAAGTAAAATATCCATTTCAAGAGAATGCCACATTATAACAAACTATTCACACGACCAGCAACCATATTAATTGAAATATTGGGTTGTTTTTTTTACAGCTGCATGAACACATTTGTTAGTTTACGTAAGCCCTTAGTTATGGGTTACCACTACTGAGACACATGAATGTCAAAACCAGAGAAGCTGAACAAAATCCCCGGAGGAAGTTATAATTTCAGTGCAATCCATTCAGCATTTTGTCACAATTGGAAAAGGTGAGATTTGTGTGATACTTTAATTAGGAACAAATTGTATATTGAAGTAATTGCATAATAACCCATTAAAACTTTCACCTCTCAGCGATTTCCGAGTGCATTTATTGATTTGAGAACAATGTGGTTTCAAATGCAAACCATGGTTCAAAATAATCAAGTTTTAGGCCTTGCATGTCAAAACGGCCGAGTTGCACTTTAACAAAGACATCACTAATTGCCTTGTTCACAATATTGAAATAATAATAAATAAATAAAAATTTGACATAACATGTTAGTGGTACCTTGCTAATGCAAATATCACTAAATTTGTATTAAGATAATGGATGTGAACAAACCTCTAACTCAAATTATTTAACTTGGGGCGCACAACTAATCATGTGGCTAGTTGAGGAAAAGTGTGTACATTTCAATGGGATGACTTACGACTTTTATCTGGCGAATGAAAAGTGGAAAATCCCATAGATTAACAGCAAAGAAGGGACCCCAACCAAATCTACATGACAGAATATTATAAACACTTAGGGGTGGTTTAATTCTGTTGACAAATTAAAACCCATCCACAACAACCTAACATTGTGGGGGCAAGTTTAGCATTTTCTTCAAAAATATTTAAAAATGTACTTGCTAATGTAGATAAAACTCGATCTTTTTATTTATTTGTTTAATAATTGATTGAATTTTGCAACATTGGTATTGTCACCGTTGTAAAGAAACACTATGCGACTATAGACTGAATTCGTGTTTTGTAGTTTACACAGAGGCATCTTTTTCAAAAACTTGCAAACTTTTTTAAATGGGTCTCAAAGTGTTTTTTCTGTCTCCCAAAACTCCATCATCGTGTAAAAGAATGACCAAAACTCAAAAAAAGTTTTCCGGTTTTTGGTTGAAAATGGTGTCGTGTAAATGGCCCATGAGATGATTAAAAAGCAATTTTATGCATCACTTTTGCTAAGGCCAGGAACATTTTCTTGTATAAAAATCAGACATATTGGCAGCAAACCATTTAACTCTTTATTCAATCAACCTTGTTGGCTCCGTTTCTAATCACTGCCCACAAAATCCCAGCAGGGATACTCAGGTTCCATGTCAGAGCCTCCACCGGATGCACAGGCTATCCAAGGACATCTGAGATGCTCGGCCATCTGGGTTAAACGTTGGTATAAGTCACGCTTTGTCGCTGATGAGACGTGTTTTGTGGTGGCTCTGACGCTTGGTGCGAAAGGAGACTGGAAAAGGGACAGCTGTTGCTGGAGAGGCACAGAAGAACAGTTCCTGCATAAAGCACGAAACATCCAAGAGGTTTTCGATAAGGAATCTTTGCTTTCCTTTGAAAAATCAAATCGAATCCTTCAGATTTCAAACTGTAAGACTAAACCAGAGATGTCCAGCCAGCTTATACATTGTTAACATATCTGAGAATAATTTCCTATTGTCATTTATGTCTTTTTTTTTCAGTCCTCGAGCAACAGCGCACGCACACTAACGCAAGTATAAAAGCAGATGTGCGTTGCAGGCCTGACCTTGGTTGCTATGGGTACTAGGGACAGACTTATATTCAACCGCCTGCCTGAGTTCCTGCTAATTGCCGTTGTCATAGCAACGAAGCACCTGATGTAATGGTAGGAAAGGGCAATAATCTTACAAGGGTCCATTTATTTATAGGGAGCTATTCCACCCTGTGCCTGTCAACTTGGAAACGGACTCAGATTAAGTGTTAACATATCAAACAATAATGTTTATATATATATAAAAAAAACATGCATTCAAGCACACATAGGGTAACAATTTTGTGCAATTTCCTGCAACAAACAGACATGGTTATACATTTCTGTTTTTAACACTTAAATTAAATCACAAAATACAGTGGGGACAAAACGGCTGAAACCACAAGAGAAAAATGGTTCAACTTTTTTCTATTTTAATACAATTCTCTTTTTATTTATATTTTTTATTGTTTATTTATCAGCAAACCAATGTAAGGGAAATGATGATTTAAAAAAAAAATCATAACTTTGTTTTGTTCCCAATGACAGCAATGATCAAGCTGCATGAACTTCACATATTCAAAACCTGATGATCCATGCTATCCAGCATGATCACTTGCACTTTGTTTATTTCTTGGTTTAATTTAGATTTTGAATCCCAGGGTTGCATTTTAAATAATGCAGCCATGCATAGCTGAAAGACGCGTGTACTATTAGAATGAAAACAGACATGGTGAATGACATCTTTACACTTTAATTATTATCAAAAATGTAAATAAGATATTAACAGCACTGCAGCTGCAAAAAAAACAACAACATTACTCTCAATTCCGCATTCAACTCTCAAACAGCGGTGACCTGAATTAATTCCACATTCAACCTCTCTATTCAGACTGGATGGTCAAAGATAATGCAGAGAAAGACAAACAAGACTTCAGGGTACAAGGGGTTTCTTCCTCCTCACATCCTTCGTGCTTTGCGAGGGCGACAGCCATTGTGCGGCACTGGGGTGTTGTCGGTGATGGAAACAACCTCTAGTCCTCCCATGGTTAACCCTTTAATGGCAGACTACACACGGGGGAGCAAAATCAATGCAGGCCAAGTCAGCTACGAGATTCAGTTCACAGAAATACACTCTTTCCAGAAGAGACATGTGTGGAACAGACATGTATTCAATGACAAAATTATCCAATGAGTCCTTCTTGAACTTTATTTGTGAAAGCTGCCGATTTAGCCAAACATAAAAGTTAGTGTCATAATTCTATTAGGGATGCTTAATATATCAGCATTGTATCTAATATTTTTTGGAGGATGTAACAAACTGTTAAATGTAATCTTTAACAAATCTGAAAACGAATATTGATTTTTCAAACTGCACATTATAATGTTGTGATGCCTAAAATCAATTATCGCATTTGAAATGTTTGATTTTTACGGAGCCCCCCTAGTCCCACTTTGTCAAAAAAATTTATTATAACTATCTCATGGCCTCAAGATAAGTATCTCGTGGCCTCAAGATAAGTATCTCGTGGCCTCAAGATAGTATCTCGTGGCCTCAAGATAGTATCTCTATCTCGTGGCCTCAAGATAGTATCTCTATCTCGTGGCCTCAAGATAGTATCTCGTGGCCTCAAGATACTATCTTGTGGCCTCAAGATAGTATCTCGTGGCCTCAAGATAGAGATACTATCTTGAGGCCACGAGATACTATCTTGAGGCCACGAGATACTATCTTGAGGCCACGAGATACTATCTTGAGGCCACGAGATACTATCTTGAGGCCACGAGATACTATCTTGAGGCCACGAGATACTATCTTGAGGCCACGAGATACTATCTTGAGGCCACGAGATACTATCTTGAGGCCACACGATAGTATCTTGAGGCCACGAGATACTATCTTGAGGCCACGAGATACTATCTTGAGGCCACAAGATAGTATCTTGAGGCCACAAGATAGTATCTTGAGGCCACGAGATAGTATCTTGAGGCCACGAGTTACTATCTTGAGGCCACGAGATACTTATCTTGAGGCCACGAGATAGTTATAATAAATTTTTTTGACAAAGTGGGACTAGGGGGGCTCCGTAGATTTTAGATTTCAGGGTTTTAATTTTAATTTAATTAGACAGAATAGTCTAGAGTATATTCAGCTATTTACCAGCCACAACAAGAACAAAACTACTGGCGAGAACTTCAACATCGATGTTGAATCCAATCTATTTTTGCTACAACAAGCACAAGTATTTACCTTGGCTTGCCTATTTAGTAATTTGACTCAAGTAAGTTAGCACTGCAGTCGGTGGCTTTGCATTGACTTATGTATGCCCAACCACCATCTGCTTAAATGCAACTTAGTCTGGAAGCTTCTGACTGCGTAAAAACCAAGGGTAGGTAAGAGTAATGCAAGTCTTAAAAGCCCCCCTGTTGCCGGCTGCTCTGGAGGGGCTCATTAGATTCTCACCCAGCCTTAATGTCCTCCCACCCGGCTCAGAGTAAGAGCATGCAGACCGTCGCTGAGCTCACAGAACTCATCATCGGTCAGTTTCAGAATATTGATTGAATAGTCAGCATGCACAACTGTTGCCTTTCCATATGGGCACATACAGAGAATAAATAATCATTGCTGCCATTCTACTGAAAGGATCATGAAAAGAAACACACGTGGTATACAGTCAACTAGATTGAATTTTTTTCTTAAAAAGGACTTATTATGCTTTTTTTTACATTTTAAACTTTCTTTAGTATGTAATGTTGCTGTTTGAGCATGAACATCTGCAAAGTTACAAAGCACAAAGTCACTCCAAAGGGAGTTATTCTTGTATATCAGTAAACACCATCTCTGAACTCCCTGAAATGCCTCAATTGTAGTCTTGAGTTTTCTTCTGGGAACATACACGTCACAATATTACTCATTTAAATAATTCAAAATACATACATGCAAAATAAAGATGTGTTGTTGCCATGTCCAAGAGATGCTGTTTTTTCCACTCCGGATCTAATGTATAGTTATGGGAAGGGGTATACCATTTCTGAAACAGACTCAAAGTGGTTGACCAATCACAACGCACTGATCCTGCCAACCAATCAGAGTACATTTTGCTTTTTGGAAGGAGGAGTCTTCATTTAGACAGGAACTAAACAGAGCGTTACTGAAAGACTAGGAAGAGAGGTGCTGCAACAATGTAAAATATGTTTTTTTTAACATCCCAGTATGAAAACCTATTCTAGCAGACCCCAAAAGTAAAATCAAGACTTTGTAAAAGGGCCATAATAGGTCCTCTTTAAGAAAATGTGACTGTCTGTGCAAAAGTTGCTGCTATGACACTTTCTGTGTCCCTGTGCAGTTGGGTGTTCTGGGTGGTTCACAATTCAAAAGAGCTCCACTAAGTCTTAATGATATTCTGGTCTCTACATACTGCACATATTATACTCACATTTTGTTTTGGGCGCCAAGCAAAATATTAAGTCTAAAAGGTAACAGCACACCTCTCCTCAACAAGCCACATGATTTAAGGTATCATTCATGTCTATAGAACAAATTGGGCAGAAATAATTATAGTAATAAGACGATTTCTTTTACTACAAATCTGAATCCATGCATTTGTACCCAAGTATTTAGTTTGCCCCCCTGAACCTGTTTTGACTCATTTGCACATCTGTGCACCTCAGGTTTTTAACAGCACATCCGAATGTCCATTTGCACTCCGTGCAGCAGTGTTTAACATCACTTCCACTGTACTAGTCTTTTGTTTTTTTTCTTGTTTAGTTTTTTATTAGTGGTGTCATCCTCTGGGGGTTAAGGATCTGAACAGACAAACACCAAAAAAATTAAACTTTGTTGAGTTTTGTTGAAAAGAGGTGTACCATTACACATTTCATGATTAACTAGGTGGAAAAAATCGTATACACACTACTGTTCAAACGTTTGAGGTTATTTTTAAGAAATTAATACTTTTATTCAGCAAGGATGCATTCAATTGATTCAAAGTGATAGTAAAGATATTTATAATGTTAGAAAATATTTATATTTTGAATACATGCTGTTATTTTTAAATCTTAGATGGTTCATGGTTTCCACAAAAATATTAAGCAGCACAACTGTTTTTTAACAATGATAATAAGAAATGTTTCTTAAGCAGCAAACGAGCATATTAGAATGATTTCTGAAGTATCATGTGACACCGAAGACTGGAGTAATGCATCACATAAATAAATTACATTTACAAAAAATATTAAAACTAAATCATACCAACCCCAAACTTATGAATGGTAGTGTATATTGAAGGAGGGACACGGGTCTTATCCAAGGACTTTGCACTAAAAACACTCAGAACACATTAGCAGTCACAAAGCCCGCCCACAACATGCAACTTTCACAATACACAAGCATGATCAATTTTCTTTAGAAAATGTAGACATTACTATCTTTTTTTGTATCAATTATTAATCATACGTTTGTTCTCAACAGCTGCTATTTTCTAAATTTTTTGCTCTTTTTTTCTTTTCTTTTTTTGTGGATCTGAATAAGTGGTGAATAACAATATGTGACCCTGGCTCACAAAACCAGTCACAAGTAGCACGGGTATATTTGTGGCAATGGTCAACAATACATTGAATGGGTCAAAATGATCGATTTTTCTTTTATGCCAAAAATCATTAGGACATTAACTAAAGATCATGTTCCATGAAGATATGTAGTAAGTTTCCTACCGTAAATATATACAACATTTATTTTTGTGAGTGAATGCAGCACAATCGCAAACATAAATGGAAAACTTTAAAGGCGATATTCTCAATGTTTCGATTGATTCCAATCGAATGGAACCCTCAGATTCCAAATAATGTCCTATCCTAACAAACCATACATCAATGGAAAGCTTATTTATTCAGCTGTCAGATGATGTATAAATCTCAATTTAAAAAAATTGACCCATGTGACTGGTTTTGTGGTCCAGGGTCACATAGAGAGAATCTTGAACCCTTGAATTACAAATATTTGAATTATTATAATTTTGAATTATTTTCCCTTTCACAACAAATGTACAGCCTCTGCAGTTTATTAGAAAACCTAGCGATAGTTTTTGTCTTTGAGGGCGGAGTTAAATTATGATGCTGACACCTAAACAGATTCAAGACGGCCTATTTGCATTCAAATGTGAAAAGGATTCACTTTGGTTTTCACACTGTTACAGACAAATTGTCATAGGAAAGTCTTATTGCAATCAATGGCAAATATCACAGTTACTACTAATATTACAGTAAGTAATATTCCCTAGCAGTTCTCAACTACAATCTAGTTAAATCTACAAGGAACTAATAAGGATCCATTTTTTGGGGGAGCTTTTTGCTGTAAACCTTTATAAGCGTTAAGTAAGGCCTTAGTAAGCTACTCACCATGCGCCCTGGACCGAGTCCTTTCACCAGCACACGGACGTAGGTGACCCCCTTCGCCCTTGCCTTCTGCTCAAGACAAACATACATACATTTAGAACATTTAGCATAATAAAAACTAATCAATCACTGAGGAAACACAAAACTGCAGGAGCCTAGAATCTGAGGTCTGTCCGAAACTACTAATTTAGATCATAATGCTTGTGTCCATACAGCAAATTAATGGTTATCAGTGTGTTGTCATATACTGATTATACAGCCTGCTGTGACTCAGGGTTGCCATTAGATTCTTCATGGCACACGCTGATGAAATTACAAACAAATAGCGTGGAAGTAAACCGAAGTATAAACATGAAATGGAATATTTGAAATGCTATTTTCAATTTCTCGTTTATCAGCATAAACGTCACTGCAACAGTCAATAAATATACCGCTGATATTCTCGAGCAAGAACCAATAATAATAATAAAAAATGTAAAAAAACGAGGATACATAAACACACATAAGACTGTCATATTTAACCAAATATAGTCATTTATAAGTCCTTTATCTTCTAATTATGTTTTTGACTGACCCTATTTCTAATATTACATTTGCAGCGTGACTTTAAGATAAATATTCGAAATCAAGCAGCAAAACCAGCCCAACACAACCTAAAGAAAACCCCGGGTACCTTAATAACCAAGCAGGGTGTGGTATTTTACTACAAAGAAATGTGCTGCCATCAAGTGGACAACATCCAAATTACAGACTGGTATTGTGACAAAAAGATGCACAACACAAATTAAAAGTATTCTTTAATAATTTTTTCCAACTTACTGCAGCAGCTGAAATCCCAGCGGTCTGTGCTGCAATAGGAGTGGATTTCTTCACATTCTTGAAGCCCTCTGATCCACACGAGGTTCGGACCATGTACTGGCCAGCGCTATCTGTGACCTGGATATGTGTGCTTGAGAAAGAAATTAAGGACAAAAGAGAATCAGCTATATGTTGTCAGCCTGCAGTTTCATGGACTCCTTACTATAAAATCCTAGTATTTTGGAGAGATTGAGGACAAATCACAGGTTGTGAGCACTCAGGCATGCATCAGTTATTAAGTTATTATGTGGGGTGAGTTAAATAAACATGCAAGAAAGAAAGGGCATTCGACCGAGACTGCATTGCTGTCGGTCACCGAAGCCCTGCGGATCGCAAAAGCTGCTTCCAAATCATCAGTTCTCATCCTCCTGGTTCTGTCTGCTGCCTTCGACACTGTGAACCATCAGATCCTTCTGTCCACCCTCTCATCTCTGGGCATCACAGGTACTCCTCTCCACTGGTTTGAGTCCTATCTCACAGGTAGGTCCTTCAGAGTCACATGGAGAGGTGAGGTATCCAAAGCACATCAACTGACCACAGGGGTTCCCCAGGGTTCAGTTCTTGGACCGCTCCTCTTCTCCATTTACACTATATCACTGGGACCCATCATACAGGCACATGGTTTCTCTTACCATTGCTATGCTGATGACACCCAGCTCTACCTCTCATTTCAACCAGATGATCCCACAGTAGCTGTACGGATCTCATGCTGCCTGGCGGACATCTCGGCATGGATGAAGGAACATCACCTGCAGCTCAACCTGGCAAAGACTGAGCTTCTCATCCTCCCTGCCAATCCGTCTCTACAGCACGACTTCACTATCCAGCTAGATTCTTCCTCAATCACCCCATCAAGGTCAGTCAGAAACCTTGGAGTAATCTTTGATGATCAGCTGACCTTCACAGACCACATCACAAAGACAACTCGATCATGCAGGTTTGCTATGCACAACATCAGGAAGATCAGGCCTTTCCTAACTGAGCATGCAAGACAACTTCTCGTCCAGGCCCTGGTAATTTCTAGGCTTGATTACTGCAATGCTCTTCTGGCTGGACTTCCATCATGTGCAACTAAACCTCTACAAATGATCCAGAATGCTGTAGCTCGTCTCGTCTTCAACGAGCCCAAAAGGGCCCACGTCACTCCTCTGTTCATCTCTCTGCACTGGCTACCACTCGCTGCTCGCATCAAGTTCAAGGTGTTGACACTTGCTTACAGATTGACCACAGGATCAGCTCCCTCCTACTTCCACTCACTACTACAAGTCTACATCCCTACCAGAAGCCTACGATCAGTCAATGAGCGACGGCTCGTGGTACCATCACAGAGAGCCTCAAAATCACTCTCCAGAACATTCTCATTCACGGTACCATGCTGGTGGAATGATCTGCCCACCGTCATCCGGAATGCAGAATCCCTGACAGCATTCAAAAGACAACTGAAAACTGATCTCTTCCGTGAGCACTTAACGTAAATATATATATATATATATATATATAAAAAAAAATTTTCCTTTTCCTTTAAATCCTTGCTTATCTGGCTTATGCTACTCCGAGCAATGTCTGAACTTTGTATTTTGAGCACTTCTTGCGTTGTTTTTGTCCATTCACGATGACTCGCTTGGTTTAGTCCTCAGTTGTAAGTCGCTTTGGATAAAAGCGTCTGCTAAATGACTAAATGTAAATGTAAAATGTAAACATGCAGTCATAGGTATAAATAATAATTATAATGCATACTGCAACTATGAACATCTGTAGCCCTGAGATGAGCACAATAAATACCATAATTTCATTTAACGTGCATCGAAACTGAACTGCATGATGTTAGGGGATGATATGCAACAAAAACACTTTGACCCACACACTACATGGATAAATGAACAATCATAATTAAGAGCTAATATAAGTTTATGCTATAGCTGCATGCAAACAGCAACCAAACTAATTCTATTTCCATTTGTCAATCACGACTATTTCATTTTGTCAGGCAACTTACTTGTTATATGTGGCTTTTATGTGTGCGATCGGTAACTCTTCGAACTTCTTGCTGTCCCACGTCAGGGAGCTTTCCTGACCCGGAAATGGAGGGAAGAGGCTAAATGGAGAAGAGCAATAAACAAATCTATATCTAACACTTTACAATAAGGTTTCATTAGTTAACATTAGTTAACTACTTTTAGTTCATATGAACTAAAAATTAACAATACTTCTACAGCATTTATTAATCTTAGTTAATGTTCATTTCAACATTTACTACTATCTTAGTAGTAAACGTTTACTATTTTAACATTGCGTTATCACAAATAAAACTATTGACTCCAAACACAACTACGCAATATGCTTACACAATCTTTAACAAATTTTCAATAATATTTGAATATAGATGCTGAAAGGGTTAGTTCACCCAAAAATGAAAATTAAGTCATTAATTACTCACCCCCATGCTGTACCAACCCCGTAAGACCTTCGTTCGTCTTCGGAACACAAATGAAGATATTTATGATTAAATCTGAGAGGTTTATGACTGCTACATAGGCTGCCTAAGGGAATGAAACCTGACGGCCCAGAAAGTCATTAAAGAAAATGTTTAAAGGGATAGTTCGGCCAAAAATGATATTTAAACCATGCATTACTCACCCTCAAGCCGTTTGAGATGCATCTGTCAATCTTGTTTCAGACGAACACATTTTCAGTTATTTTAGAAAATGTCTTAGACCCTTCAGTGGATATAATGTGAAGCAATGGGGTCCACCTCCTTCAAGTCCCAAAATGTGAATACATCCTTCACAAAAGTAATCCATCCGGCTCCAGGGGGATAAACGAAGGCCTTCTGATGGTAATCCGTGCGGTTTTGTCGTAAAAATATACATATTTAAAACTTTATAAATGAAAATATCTGACTTCCGGCAACGATCGACGCGCGTGCGTTCACGCGCTTTCGTGTTTTGTTTTGCTCTGCTCTCTGGCTGCGCTGGCGCGTTCGTTCTACGTCACAACAGTTCCTAGGCTACGTCTTACCTCGTACGCCTACTTCCATCACCCGTGAACGCGCGTCGATCGTTGCCGGAAGTCAGATATTTTCATTTATAAAGTTTTAAATATGTATATTTTTAGGACAAAACCGCACGGATTACCCTCAGAAGGCCTTCGTTTATCCCCCTGGAGCCGGATGGATTACTTTTGTGAAGGATGTATTCACATTTTGGGACTTGAAAGAGGTGGACCCCATTGCTTCACATTATATCCACTGAAGGGTCTAAGACATTTTCTAAAATAACTGAAAATGTGTTCGTCTGAAACAAGATTGACAGATGCATCTCAAACGGCTTGAGGGTGAGTAATGCATGGTTTAAATATCATTTTTGGCCGAACTATCCCTTTAAATATTCCATGTCACAACAGTGGCTCAACTATAAGTTTATCAAGCGACGAGAATACTTTTTGTGCGGAAATAAAACAAAAATAACGACTTTATTCGACTATTCCTTTTCTTCCTTGTAGGCCTGAAACGAGACTTCAAGAGATTTCCACGACGCATGCACGCGCGTGCGTCGTGGAAATCTCTTGAAGACACCTTTAATCATAAATATCTTCATTTGTGTTCCGAAGACGAACGAAGGCCTTACGGGGTTGGTACAGCATGGGGGTGAGTAATTAATGACTTAATTTTCATTTTTGGGTGAACTAACCCTTTTATATGTTTGTGCAAACCATGATGCACTACCATTCATTCAAATGTTTGGGATAAGAAATCTCAGTGGTTCATTTATGCAATTATTTATTTAAGTTTGTGAACCCCAGGGTTAAAGCTATTTTTTGAAAGCAGGTGTGCTGAAATGACTGTCAGTGTTTCTGTGTCTTACTCTTTTAATCGTTTGACTGGTGCTGATGGGTTCCGAGTTTCCACTGGTTTGGTATCAGGCTCTTGTAATCGGATGGAGCTGCATGACAACAGACGCTGAAACCCCACATTTCCACCACTGCAGGAGAAAACAACCAATTAGATCCGTTAGTAACAACATATGTCCAGACAGAGTGTGCAGAGCAACATATGTTACTTTAACCTTTAGTAACAATACATGTCCTCCAGAGTGTGCAGCGCTGGAATCCAGACAAAAGGTGACAACATCAAAAGGTGACTTCATTTTTATTGTAAAATGTGGAAATTAGTAATAATAAAGAATGAGTATGTGTGTCCAAGCTTTTCACTTATAGTGAACATGGTACCGTACCCTTGTACTTATACTTAAACAATACCACTGTATAATCATGTTAGATGTAAACAACAACAACATTGTACTAGCATAGTACATGTCCAAGAAACCATGGTGTTATCAAAAAGGCTTCATCATGTCCATTGTGTCGTTAAAAAAAAAAAAGTGCCAAGGTACCATCTAAATAAACCATGGTATGACTGTAGTAATGTTCTAAAAGACATACTGTACCATGCATGGTAGCATAACCAGGGTAATATCATGGCAAAATCTGTTATGACAGTGTATGCATTATTAACGTGAATCAAATAAAACGGAATTATAGAGAATTTTTGTCTATTAACACAATCTATTTAAACAAATAAAAAACACTTGATCAGATGTGCTGCTTTTCCAACCACATAAACCACTTACATTAACCGTCCAGATGAATTTAAGCCCTCAAAAAGCTGCTGGCACGAACCTCGAACGAGGCTATATACCCTAAGATACATAATGTGAGTTTTAAATTATGCAGTGTATTCACGAACACACACATGCATGACTTTAGTTGCTTTGCGGACGTTGAGGGTCGCGTAGTGTGTGTGTAATGGGAACGTCACAATTAAACTATTTTTCAGAGGGGTGTTTTACTTACATTTTAGACGCCAACGTATCGAATGCGATTTTAAACGTAGTAAAGTATTGTGTATTAAGTTAACTAAAATTATATTTCATGATTGACCTATAGTATTTTCCTTTTATCTTTTGTAAATACATACCACCAAACGTTTTTTTTATATATATATAAATCTATTCCCCCTATTTTCGAAATAGTGGCGTCTATTTCGCAAACTCCGCAAAGCACCTTGGGAACACGTGTGGTCAACATGGCGGCGCCCTTCACTAGAGTTTATCGACCGTTCTGGAGGATAATAACTACAACTACATCAAACAGAGGAGTGCGAAATGTTTCGTACACTAGTCAACAGTGGTCTGCGCAAAATGTAAAAACTGCGGGTCCTGCATCTCCGTGGGCGCTGCATGGAGCTGTATGTGTGCAGAGGCTGCCTGTGCTCTCTCAAGACAGGAGCCCCATAGAAGAGGAGTTCATGGAGCTTATGCATAAGGTAAGTTATGAAAGAATCAGTATGCACATTAAACTATTATTATTATTGTTGTTTAATTATTATTTTAAATACACCATGTTCGTACCATATTTTTGGACGTGGTACAATCAATGTATGTATTTTGGTAACGTTACTATGTACAGTAACGTTACCGGTCAAAAGTTTGGACGCGTGACATTACTATTTTTATTGTTTTTGAAAGTCTCTTATGCTCATCAAGCATGCATATATTTGATAAAACATGCAGAAAATCAAAACAAATATTGTGAAATATTATTAGAATTTAAAATAATGGTTTTATTTTTTATATACTTTATAATATAATTTATTTCTGTGATGCAAAGCTGAATTTTCATCAGCCATTACTCCAGTCTTCAGTGTCACATAATCCTTCAGAAATCATGCTAATATGCTGGTTTGATATAACCAGAGAATGTCTCTAATACGTAGACAGGCTTTGATATAACGTTAGTCTGGCTATCACCAGACCAAGCTCAATCTTTTAAGATCAAATCGCCGACAGATCAGGCTGGATTTACCCAGTCTAGGTTTGATGCTCAGTTATTATCAATGTTGAAAACAGTTGTGTTTCTTGAATATTTTTTTGAACCTGTGATAGTTTTTTCAGGATTCATTGATGAATAAAAAGTTAAAAAGAACAAATTTTATTTAAAATATAAGTCTTTTCTAACAATAAATCTTTACTAGCACTTTAAAAAAAAACTATTTAACACACACATGCTTGCTGAATAAAAGTATTAATTTCTTTCAAAACAAGAAAGAAAGAAAAAAAACACTGACCCTAAACCTTTTAACGGTAGTGTATATTTTTTACAAAAGATACTGTTCTTTTTTAACTTTTTATTCATCAAAGAATCCTGAAAAAAGTATGACAGGTTATAATGTGTTTTAAAGCTGCACAATTGTTTCCAATATTGATAATAAATCAGCATATTAGCACGATTTCTGAAGGATTATGTGACACTGAAGACTGGACCGGTACTGTATGTATGTATTATTTTTCTAATTTTATTATTCTATGTATGTAGCATATTTTGAGGCTGTCTATGCATTTTTTTAGTATGCATGCATACCCTAATAATGCTGTGCATCCATAAATCTGCGTGCCACGAGCCACCTGCAAACACATCTCATACAGGATTGTTTATTGTTTCAGATGGAGTTAGAGAGAAGTCTGCTTGCGGACCATGAGTTGAAGCTCCTGGATGATGCTGCACGGATGAGTCGGAAACAAGAAGATGATTATGATTCAGATGAGGAGGAGGATTACAGAGACAAAGAAATCGTTACAGCCCAAGATTTGGAGGATATTTGGGAACAGAAACTGAAGGATTTTCAACCAGCTCTGAGGTCACAAGGTGAGCAATTTTTTTACGGTGTCCCCATAGAGTCAGTCGGCATGAAACGGGAGGTCTGAAATCAATCAATCAATCAACTTTTTATTCAAGACACAAAGGTCCATAGAGACAACACTGTACAGATATATATAAATAAATAACAATACAAACAGTAAAAAATGATGCGGAAGTGGCATCATTTATAAAACATATACAGGCTTCGGGTCCAATGTTTGATAGTCTTGTCTTACCAATTAAGACGTATATCCGAGTAAAAAGGCTTCTCGAACAATAAAAAATATAAGGCGGTACTTGATTGTGTCCATCGGGAATTGATTCGATTGATTGTGTTTTGCTGTATTGCTGTAATCTCATGTGAGTTACATTTTGTCCCGCCCTCGCACCAGTAAACGCATCATTAGAGAAGAGAAGAGATGTCGCTGCAAGAGGGAGGGGAAGCTATTTTGATTAAAGATTTCGAGAGCACATGAATTATAAAATGAAATATTGATGTGCACGGATAAATAATTTATAATAATTCCATAAAAAAATAGAATTGTCAATTACGATTTCATAGTGACTTTAAAGGTATAGCGGAGGATCTTCTTTTTCCGGGTGGGTAGTCTATACTATTGGTCCACCTAAGTGTCAATCATTCTGGTGATATGTTCACGTAAGGCCGTCGTACGTGCTCGTCCCTAGTTTTCGCTTTCTGCGCATGCGCACTTTCAGGTGTATTATGTGTGATGAGCTATGGTGATGAGTTACGGTTTCAGCAATTCCATTGAAAATCGCTGAGGGTCGAAAGAGAAAAAATTTATACGAAGCGTATGATAAGAAGAGAAAGGCCGCAGAATATAGAAACAAGACCAAAGTGATTTTGGCTGAATATTTCACACGCTGGCGTGCGCTAAAAGCACAGGTTGGGCTTCCCACTGATGCCGCAGTCGCGAAGATTCTACTAGACAGGTAAAGTTTGTCATGCTATTTGGAGAAATCCATTTAAAATCACTGCTAGTAAAAGTTAATGTAAGCTATGATTAGCGATGCTAGCCCTGGAGAGGGCGGGTCTTCTCTAAAATTCGGAAAGATCCTCCGCTATACCTTTAAGTTGTTGCTTTGACATAAATCTTGTTTTAAAGACATTTCAGATTAATAAAAGTCCCTCTGTAGTTAATAATTTCATCCACCAAAATGACATATTTAAACGTTTTTTTCCTTGATCCAAAAAATCTTCATGCCTTAATAACTTGAATGTAACTCAACACCCTTGCCTCATTTAGTATACACGGTCCTACGAATATGCAAATTAGCCCCACCTCCACTCACACCAGCTCAGAGATCCACTCGTTGACGTGATTGGTTACAAGGTAGTTTGTGATGTGACACGTCAGCGATTTCAAACAGCGTTTTTGGGACTGTCTTTGGTTCACTGCAGTTTTAAGGAAAAAATACTCAGCAATGGTGTTTACTTATGAATTGGCACATGGTTTGTCCTAAAACACCACACAGACATATGAACAACATTAAAAGCTTGATTTTCACCACAGGGGGACTTTAAGCATGTTGAATTCATCTCTCAATGAATTACTCTACAGGTAATGACCAGAAAGATGCAAGTTCTTCAGAGCGTTGTTTATCAGACAGTCTCATATTGCTGGTGAAGAAGGATGTTGGCAGTCAAAAGCTTTGGCTCCTGCCTCAAATACAGTGGCAGATGGGAGAGACACTTCGACAGACAGCCGAACGTGCCCTTGCAAGTCTTCCAGGTAAGATTTCTATGGTAATATCCATTTAGACAGCTTGAGGTAGGTCTGTTTTCACTGTGGAGTTGATATCAGCCTTAAAGGAGTAGTTCATTAAAAAATGAAAATTCTGTCATAATTTACTCGCCCTCAAGTTGTTTCAAACCTGTATGAATTTCTTTCTTCTGCTGAACACAAAAGAAGATATTGGACCCCATCAACTGTCTGGTTACCGACATTCTTCAAAATATCTGCCTTTGTGTTCTGCAGAAGAAAGAAATTCATACAGGTTTGCAACAACTTGAGGGTGAGTAAATGAAGACAGAATTTAAAATTTTAAGTGAACTATTCCTTTAACAGGAGCTGAAAATCAAACATTTTAACAACTGTAATCATTAGATGGCAGCCTTTTAACCGCTTAATCACTGTTTAAAGAAAAGCTCAGTATGGTTTGTACTTTTGAAAAGATTATGCACTAAAGATTAAGTTATGCACTAAATTGTAATATCAGGGAAATTCAGCCTGAAAATGATGATATGACCAGACTTAAATTCATAAATTGAATGTGCTGCAGGATAAATTATTAGCCTTGTTTAAATCGACTTCTGTAGATGCTGATCTGAAGGCTACTTTCCTTGGTAATGCACCCTGTGGATTTTACAAATACAAATACCCAAAGGACATTCAGAAAGAGGGCAGTGTTGGAGCCAAAGTGTTCTTCTTCAAAGCTGTGCTTTCCAGCCATAAGCACTTACCCCTGGAGAAGAATTCATTTGCCTGGGTAAAAAAGGATGAACTCCAGGACTTCCTGAAACCAGAGTACCTGAAACAAGTCAGACGCTTCATTATGGCTCTGTAATATGGAAAGAAACGGACATAATGGAGAATATGTTGGAAAATTGGAAAAGGTTTTTTTTTTTTTTTTTTTTTTTTTTTTTTACTAAGATTCCATGAGTCTGGACCCCAGATTCAATCTGAGGATGGAATCTAACAATATGAGCAATGTTCAGATTGTCTTATAGGGGTTATACAGTATGTCCCATACACTTATATGTTGTCACCTGTCCTGTATCTGTATATTTATTTTTCTTGCTTGGTAAATGGAAACCTCTGTGACAGTGTATGCAATATTAAAGAGGGTCCATTTCATAGCATTATGATCTCATTGTTTTATGTGTTTGCAAAATGTGGCATGAAATCATGTTTTCAGCAGGTTGAGCATTATATTGTGTGCCTTTCCTTACACTTTCGTTTCTTTATCAGTGCTCACATTTTGTCTTTTAAAATGCTACCACTTGAGGGCAGTATATGGACAAATAATAGTGGACACAATCATCCAGTGGGACCCCCTTCCCTCTTTTTAAAAAAGGATATCCAATTATGATTTTGGTTGGTATATATCTGTCTTGTCAAATTTAAATGCCTTGTACTTGGGATTTCTCTTATGCACTTTTATGTCTTTCTCTTGCTCAGCTGTCAAATAGTCATTGACTTTTGTGCTGCGCTGGTGGAAATGGGGATTAGTAATCCTATGAATTATTTAGGCACCTTGATTATGTAGGTCTCTAAAAATTGGCTGTAGACTTTCATTTCTGCCAGTGTTGTTTTGGAATTTGGAGAAGTTACTTTCAGAATTCTTCATTAATAGTGCAGCTATGTGGGCTGTGCGGTGGGTGACTTTTTAAAGAGCACATATACTTGAGAAAGGAGCCAGTTTTTATAAGACTTAAGTGACACGTTTCTTTAGAAAAACCTCAGTGGGGGGATATGACCCACATGTTGCTTGACAATTCTTGTGAGATTGAGAGTCATTCCTCACAAGATGTGGTCAAGCTGTGGGCTACACTCCCTAATTCTTTTTGTCATTGATCAATTTTCTTTTATGTTCAAATTAATAATAATTTGCATAAGTATTCACCCCCTTCAACTCAGCATGAGTTAGATGACAGCAATTTCAGCCTTGAGTTTATGTGGATACCTTTCACTGACCACTGCAATGTTTCTACATTATTTTTTTCCAAACTGCAAACTGAATACTTCTTTCTGTAAAACTGGTATTTTCCTATTGATAAATTCTCAATTGGATTGAGATTGATCTGGCCACTCCAGGATATTAAAGGGTTACTTCACGCAAAAATGAAAATTATGTCATTAATGACTCACCCTCATGTCGTCCCAAGCCCGTAAGACCTCCGTTCATCTTCGGAACACAGTTTAAGATATTTTAGATTTAGTCCGAGAGCTTTCTGTACTCCATTGAAAATGTATGTACGGTATACTGTCCTTGTCCAGATAGGAAATAAAGACATCATTAAAGTAGTCCATGTGACACCAGTGGATTAGTTAGAATGTTTTGAAGCATCGAAAATACATTTTGGTCCAAAAATAACAAAAACTACGACTTTATTCAGCATTGTATTGTCTTCCGGTTCTGTTGTCAATCCGCGTTCAGTGACGCTGCTGATGTGTAATCTGGTGCGCCCGAGCTTCGTTTACAGTCTGAGGGAGACGCATGCTGTAAACAAAACAATCTTCGCAAACATGTCTAAGGATTTCCACTCAGAGGAAGACTTGCATTTTTTTGCCCAGCCATATTTATTTGAACCCGAATACACGGACACATCAGATAACACGTCAGCAGCGTCACTGCGGACTCGTGAACGCGGCTTGACAACAGAAACGGAAGACAATACAATGCTGAATAAAGTTGTAGTTTTTGTTATTTTTGGACCAAAATGTATTTTCGATGGTTCAAAACATTCTAACTAACCCACTGGTATCACATGGACTACTTTGATAATGTCTTTATTTCCTTTCTGGACAAGGACAATATACCGTACATACATTTTCAATGGAGGGACAGAAAACTCTCGGACTAAATCTAAAATATTTTAAACTGTGTTCCGAAGATGAACGGAGGTCTTACGGGGTTGGAACGACATGAGGGTGAGTCATTAACCCTTTAATATTGTCTTTTTAAGTCATTCCTGTGTAGCTTTGAGGCATTGTTTGGTTGGAAAGCAAATCTCCCAAGTCACATGCAGTCTGCAGTTTTCATACAGGATTTACTTGTATTTTGTGGCTTTTAAACCCTCACGAGACTTCAAGGACTTGCTAGTGTTTTTCAACTCCAGTCCTGGGGACTCACCTCTCAGAAAATTTTACACATCTCACTAATTAAAAGACCTGATTCAGCTCATCAGCTTCTTAGTGTGTTGACCAGGGAAATATCTAAAACATTCTGGGAAGTGGGTCCTGGGGACTGAGTTGAGAAACACTGCTCTAGCCCTTGAGCTGGGCTGAAAATCCTTTCCCTAAATTGATGTTCCGGCCTTTAAAAACTGCTCGTAAACTGCTCGTAAAGCTCATTATGCAATATTATGCCAAATATTGCATTCATTCTTTTTGTCAACTTGTTTTCTTTCAGTTAGCACAGGTTTTGTATATCTTTCTGGAAATGATTGATAGTAGGCCTCATTGATCTGAGTTAATGAACTTCATTTTTTTAAGGTGAATAAGGTTGATTGAACTCTCTTTTTTTTTTCACTGAAAAACTGAGGTGCATCAGCTCAGATCAATGAGGCCTACGATCAATCAGTTCCAAAAAGAGACACAAAACCTGTGCTAATTGAAAGGAAACAAGTTGACAAAAAAATTGACTCCAATATTTGGTGATTAATATAGCATAATGAGATTTACAAGCAATTTGCCGGCCGTAGGCCACTCATTTTTGACCAGAAACACTGCAAGTGTAACAAGGTAGGGAGGAAATCCAAAAAAAAAAAAAAAAAAAGTACAAAAATAACTAGATTCGCTCCGGGTCAAAATGACCTGAACACAAGATAAAAAGCATCCCAACAGCATGAGACTGCCTGAATCATGCTTCACAGAAGCTGTGTAGTGTTTGGCTATATGCATTTTGTGTGATGGCCAGAAAGCTTTATTTTGGTCTCTTCAGACCACAGAACCATCACTTTCAGCTAGCTCTTGGTGACCTTCCTGTTTACACAGGCACTTGGTTTTTGAGAACAGCCAGCTCTCAGTAGATTTACAGCAGTGCCGTGCTCTTTCCATTACTTAATTATTGATTTAACTCCAAGGGATATTCAATGACTTCTTGAAGTCTTCTTGTATCCCCGGACTTGTGCTTTTCAATTACTTTATCCGCTGAATTGCTTGGAGTGTTTTGTTGCTTTAATGATGTAAATTCTGCCACAAGATTGACTCACCAGAAGTTGGATCTTCCAGTTCTTTTTATACAATCAATTGAAACTCTTCTACTATACACTAGGGTTTTAACTATTAACTAGATGTATCTCTATTTAGGTGTCATATTAAAGGGGGTGGATATTTATGAAATCAATTAGATACATTTTTTTGTTTTATTTTAAATCCCTTTATATAATCTTTTTCTGTTGATCAGTGTCAAAAACAAAAGCCAAAGAAGTCCACTGTGATTCATTGCTGTAAAGCAACAAAACATGAAAAAGTATTTTATATATAGGCACTGTATCTCAAGTCTACCATTATTTCAGATATTGGCATTTTGTTCTGGGTTTATTAGTTCACGTATGCTTTCTGCACCTAAGCGTACTCAAGTGTCTAACCTAATAACAGTGAGAAGAAGAACATTATGCATGTTTGCTGGGAAGACATTTCAGCTCAACTCCCATTTCAAATTAAATTGGCCACATTTAGCTCATAAACACGCTTTACCTCAGTAACCTAATTTATAATTGAAGGTTAAAACACGGGCTCAGAGGTCTTAAGAGACATCTAAATGGAACAGGTAAAGCAATAAATGGGTGCAAGTATGAACCGTCCCTCCCTTTAAAGACCTGAAGCGCTGAGCTCAGCTGTATGAGATCAGTTGAGGTTATTGAGGGTATGTACCACAATTAGCTGATCAGCATGTTTTGTCCTCGCTCATGTCTTACACCTCTATCACGGTGCTTTGTCATATTGAGAATTAAACACTCTCTGACAATATTAGACTTGATATAAGACCTGCACTTTTTTTCCTCTCTTATGTTTGTTTGTTGTTAGACACCAAGTCCCATTTCAAATTAAAGTGAATGACTGCCACTTAAAAACAAAGCCAAGAATCAATCGACCATTTATAATGCAGCGAACAATGCAACATATTTGATTGTAAGTAATAAATAATAAAAATAAAAAAAGTAACAAAAAAAAGTCCCACGGGAGAAATTTAACCCCAGTTAAAGGGTTAGTTCACCCAAAAATGAAAATTAAGTCATTAATTACTCACCCCCATGCTGTACCAACCCCGTAAGACCTTCGTTCGTCTTCGGAACATAAATGAAGATATTTTTGATTAAATTTGAGAGGTGGATGACTGCTACATAGGCTGCCTAAGGGAATGAAACCTGACGCCCCAGAAAGTCAATGAAGAAAATGTTTAAATATTCCATGTCACAACAGTGGCTCAACTATAAGTTTATCAAGCGACGAGAATACTTTTTGTGCGGAAATAAAACAAAAATAACGACTTTATTCGACTATTCCTTTTCTTCCTTGTAGGCCTGAAACGAGACTTCAAGAGATTTCCACGACGCGCACGCGCGAGAACTTAACTGAAGTAGTTGAAGGAGATCGCAATTCTCGCGCATGCGTCGTGGAAATCTCTTGAAGTCTCGTTTCAGGCCTACAAGGAAGAAAAAGAATAGTCGAATAAAGTCGTTATTTTTGTTTGTTTTTTCGCACAAAAAGTATTCTCGTCGCTTGATAAACTTATAGTTGAGCCACTGTTGTCACATGGAATATTTAAACATTTTCTTCATTGACTTTCTGGGCCGTCAGTTTAGGCAGCCTATGTGGTAGTGATCCAGCTGTCACATTTAATCAAAAATATCTTCATTTATGTTCCGAAGACGAACGAAGGTCTTACGGGGTTGGTACAGCATGGGGGTGAGTAATTAATGACTTAATTTTCATTTTTGGGTAAACTAACCCTTTAACCACTGTTTCCATTTTTTTTTTTTTTTTTTTATCCACAAAAGCCAACTCAATTGAACAGGCAAAAAGTCTATTGGTTTATTAGACTATGCTTATATTATATACATACCATGAAACTCCTTTGTGGGAGACCTCTCCTTAATATATATTTCATTTTCATGTGTAAAGACTCATTTATACTATATGAGAAAGTGCAATATTACACTGACAACTTGTTTCCAAAATTACATAATTAGCTTTATATTGGAAACAAATATTTATATTTAAAACAAATTATTTATATATATATATATATATATATATACACCTGATGAAAACATTTTCCATGTTAAACTTTTCTTAAACGTATATACATCACTGGAGAGAAAAAGAGAACTGTTTATTTTGAAAGAAATGAATACTTTTATTCAGCAAGGATGTATTAAATTGATCCAAAGTGACATACAGTGAAGACATTTGTTACAAAAGATTTAAATTTAAAATAAATGCTGTTCTTTTGAACTTTCTATTCATCAAAGAAACCTAAGAATAATTATTACAATTTCCTCTAGTTAAGCAGCACAACTGTTTTCAACATTTATAATAATTCATGTTTCTTGAGCAGCGAAGCAGCATATTAAAATGTGACACTGAAGACTGGAGTAACGATGCTGAAAATCCAGTTTTACATAACAGAAATAAATTACATTTTAAAATATATTCAAATAGAAAATGGTTATTTTAAATTAGAAATAATATTTCACAATATTACATTTTTTTTTATCAAATAAATGCAGCTTTGCTGAGCAGATGAGACTTCTTTCAAAAACATAAAAATAAATTTGCACCAATCCTAAACTATTGAACGGCACTGTATGTTAAACATTTAATTAATATCTTAATTTAATGTTAACTTTTGTATACTTAAAAATACATTTTAAAATCGGTTTCTTTTTCTGTCACATTTTTACAAAAATTTAAAAATCAATTATTCTCACTAATGTTTAGAACTCATTTCTAGAACAGACACACTACTGTTTGCTTGGGTCTTCAAATCGAAATTAAAAGTGTGGCTTGACATTTCAGTGACACGTACAGTACTGTGCAAAAGTCACGCAAAAAAATATTTTAAGCCAGTTATTTAATTGCTGTAGTGTGTAGGAAATATCAGTTTAGATGTCCAAATATTCCTTTTCCCATTAATTGTAATAATCCAGTGAGATTTTTGCATGCACAAGGAGTCTAACAACAGCCGGTAAGCTCCACACAGAGATCATGATCCCCATCATCGAGTCTATCTGGGATTACTGTACTTTTGAGGAAAACCTGACACTTGATAACATTCATGGGGGGAAAAAAATACATAAAATGTGTCATTAAATATGGTTTCTTTGAGGGCAAAGCAAAAGGTGCCATTAGGTGTCATTAGCAGTTATAGTCAGTTATTTGTTGCTTTTCCAAACCTTTCCTCAGGTCAGCTCTCAAACACTGTGCTGCAGATGCACTTTTGTGAGTGTGGTCCTTTGAAAAGTCATTACATTGGTGAGAAAGCAAGATGGGTATGACCCCCTTGGCCAACAAAAAAAAAGAGCTTCTGGAAATTGCCCCATCCATCATAATTACACCTTTTGGGGAGTGCTAAGGAAGACAGGAGGGAGCGAGTCCCTTCCCTGACCTGGTACGGATTCAGACAATGGGAAGACTATAATTGAACTGAAATACCTTTGGGTGAAATAGCCGGATTAGTAATGTTTGAAGAAGTCCCGGTTAGGGTGAGAACTAGACTTTACAATGGCTTTTGGGACATTTCCCATTCTCTGGATATTATCTATCGCCATAGCATCCATCTGATGCAAAGCCCTTGATTTGTTCTTGATTTGTCACCCTACCAACCATTTACGGCTTCATCGTCTCCCTCTCAAGCTTCTTTCCCGTCAATCTAGCCATAATGTGTTAATGGAAGAAGCTATTTTGAGGGAGTGTTGGCGTATTTAAAATGTTTGCATCTGAAAAAGCTGAAATAGTCACAGTGAATTACAGGAATCAGCTTTGTTAAAACACTGTGAATCACAATAGATGCACATTTTTGAAGGCAGTTGCTCCACACCGGCCTGCCAAATGAAGCAATTACTGTTTGCACTTGTTTGTTATGTTTAAATTAAGCCATAGAAGCCAGGAAAAGACGCTGTGGGTCATCAATCAATTAATCCTCAACAATTCACATTAACATTCAAAAACACTGTGGTGGAACACAAAATGCATAATTAGTGAGAAACATGTGGCTACATTATGTATGACTCGGCTGTCTTGGCTGAGCTATTCAATCCCTCCACCAAAAGTAGAAAAAAAAAGTACATGAAAGGTTTATGCACACTTTATTCTGCAGCCAAACACTTTCTGTGTTTCTAATGTTTCTTTCTGCATGCAACGTGAGAGCATTTTAGGCTATGTGAATATTTAGTTATTAGACCCAATAATAAATTGCACTTCATTTGAATTTAACATCTTGCTTTTCGGTACTACCTTGGAAGTGCACTAGTCAGCGATTTCAGAAGAAGAAAAACACAAACAAATTACTTTCAGCCACAACAAGAGTCACTTAAACTTAAGACTAAAGTTCGATCAAAGTGGTTTGATTCATTATTTGAGCTCCATATTCTACAGTATTTACTTTTGGATTGCTAATTTTTTTAAGTGTTGCACAGAAAGTTGATATAACTATAGCTTATGTGCTTTTTTAAACTTAGCAATATATGTTGAACAAAAAATTACTTAATGCCATGCACTGTGTTAACTTGTCTTGGTTTGTTATTTCAACTTACTCCAGTTAATGGAACATACACATTGCATTAGAAAAACCAATGCATTTCTCAACTTCCTACTCTGACACCTGAATGTTTTCCAAGGTGGTCTCCTCATATGCTCTTTTGACTGTTAAAAGTGCCCCTATTATGTTTTTTCGAATATTCCCTTTCATGCAGTGTTCATATGTTTGTCAATGTAAAGGTTCTGCAAAGTTGTAAAGTCGAAAGTGCATGATACATAAAGGTATTGTCTCCTAAAAGAAAGATTCGACTTTGAACCGCCAATATGAGTCGTTTGTTTCGAATCCTACTGCGTGACGGTTCTACATCACTAGAAAATACATTTGCATAATGCCCACCTATGTTGTATGTGGTCTTCCCGCGAACAACTTGACCAGCCCACAACACGTCATTTTACGATGACTGCTTCTCAAATCTCAGACTTCAACGTGGGATTTCCAAAATGCTTGCTCTTGAAAGATGGGTAGTAATCACGCGTCAGTAGTAGTACCCAGTTTATTTGGACCAACTTGTTCCTCATTTTCTACCGGGTATTCAAAATATGTAGTTTTGTGTTTTGCATAAGTTTCCGGCCAAACGGCTAGCTCACGTTATTACTGTTTTACTGAAATAATTCTGCTAAGCTGTGTGCCACTGTTGCCTAAAAATGTGTCTATTAATGCAGATTTTCTGTCGTTCTTGCTACTTTGAGTAAAGATTTTGTTTTGCAAACTTTAATGTTACATCAGTCATTCAAGATAGTGCTTGGCTAACATATGCACCGTTATTGATACAGTTAATACAGTTCCCGCATGTGCACCGCGAATAAATTAGAAATATACGCATCGGTTTGTTGATGGACATACACTTGTTAATGCTGATGTTGAGGAATTACAGTTGCAACATCTCATAATGTACCTCAAACTGAGTACCGTATTACTGAGAAACGTCCTGCTCAAGTCGTCCTTATGATGGAGGTTCGGGTTAAATAACTAATTCTTCCAATGTTTCATCATCGGACTCGCACTCGGGATTGATATGGTCAACGTCATTGTCACTGTCTTTAAAATGTGTACAATAGCTGAGGACTGAGGAAGCCTCCTGAGTTGAAGTTATGGTAAAGCATATTAATGGTACAGTTATGGTAATGGGCGTTGGCTTCTGACACACGCTGTAAGTGGTAGACCAATCACAACAGACTGGGCCGTTTGGCCAATAAGAGCAGTGTAAGCTCACGGAAAGGAGGGATTTAGGGCAGATTCGAAACGTAAGTGAGCATCCCTATGTCCTACTCCCTTCGAAGGGCAGAAGAATTGAGAATCATTGAACAATGTGGTGATGTGCAATGTATATTATAAGAAAATTAAAGTTTTTTTTTATTTTATTTTTTTTACCTTTGATTAATGTAAACCTGTTATAGGAGACCTCCAAAACAAAATTAGGAAACTTTTAAGCTTTAAAATAGCATACGTTTTATGGTCAGGATGAATACTCAGTATGGACCATTATTAGATATCAAAACACAGAGTGTGTCTAACCTATGCACCATTTCCAGTTGTGGGAAATTATTTGTTATAATAGTACACCACTGAAACTAAATCGAATCACGCGCAGCCTCTTTGAAGGTGTGATTACCAAACTACTAAAATTTTTTGTCATAGGTCAGTAAATATTGGAACATGAAACAGCCAAAGCAATTTCACAGGTTCATTGAAAGTTTACTGGCATCGCCCTGTCTATAATTTTATGTCCAGTTCTAATTTTTTTATCACTGTAAAAATCTACAGTGATAACACTAATAACTGCTTAACACTCCAATATCATCATCTCCCTAAGGATTTCTCTTAGTCCCTGAGAAATCCACTCTCACTAGAAGGAGATCACATAATTAGATCTGTCTCTCTTAATGCATTCATGATATAGATGGCATAAGGTGTTAAACCCATGTGCACATAATCACCATTTGTGCTCCTTGCTACCTTTTTAAATGTTTTCTTTTCTTTTGTGGTCTTGTTTTCTGCCTTTCCCCATACGGCAGTATCGATTAGATGGCGTTTGTCAGTCAATAGATTGCTATAGATTTGAATGATTGCTGTGTGGTTCTATTAGCCGCTGCTCCATCATGTTGTCTGAAACCGCTAGGTCTTGTTTCTAGGTGACATGAATCAATATGCACTTCACACTACAGCTTTCCATAGCAGTCTGTTTGTCATCAGTTAGTTGGTGTGAAAGCAGTATTTCAAACTAGAGTGTGGAATAGGAAAACTGGAAGTGGTGGGCTTGTGTGAACACAGTCCATTCTAAATCACAAAAGTGAACTGGTACAGATTTTTGTATTATTTGCATCTTTGCACACTCTTGGCCACACTTCTATATTATATCTCTCGTGGCGCCTTGTGTCTGAAAAAATGTGCATTCACTCTTTAATTTTATGCCTCATTTCACCGCAGATAGATTAATAATATACAGTCCCAATGTAAGATAGACAATCTCTTTCTGGCAGATTGTCATTTGGCAACACTGGACTGGCATTCCTCCTTTTTTTCTTCTTCACAAGCTAATGATCCAATTATATGTCCATCTTAAAAAAACAAAAAAATTAAAACTTCAGATTATGTCAATCACAGAATTATTGGCACACTAAGATTTTTGGATCAAAATATTCAAAAAATACTAGAACAATTTATATATTTTGTTGATTTGTGTACTTACATTATACCAAATGTTTCTAAGAATGTTTAAATCCAGAGAAATAAGCAGTTTTAAGAAGGACACAGACCGTGTCCGTGCGTTGCCTATCAATGACATCATATCCGCTTTACCTTCGATTTCCGGTTATATTTTGGCCCTGTCCCGAATGGCACCCTAAGCACTGTTGGGAAGATTCAGTTGCTTCAGTGCAGGCTCTGGAAAAGTGCGCATTGAGGACGCATATCGACCGCAAAGGGGGTGCTCACAAGCACCCTTCTGAAACCTAAAATGACAAATTGGACGCACTATGATCTCATGGACTTAATGGACATGATCAATCAAGCTACGCCTTTGTTTTGAATAAATGACCTCTAGTGGTGAAAAATAACAGTGTACCTTTAATATACTGACCACTAGGTGTGCTTTTTTAGGCAAAAATCACTATTATCTTTACTTAAATTTAGGGCTTCACCTGAACCTCCAATTTTAAGTATTAAAATGTATCCCTCGCCAATTTTGGACATGAATAATACCTCAAAGCATGTCTTGTTAAGGAAAGTTGCGCTTTTATTTTTCTAGGTGATTAAACTCCCACTTTTGTTTTGAGTCAGTAACTTAAGAAACCACCTGGCAACACCAGAGCAACCAGCAAGAGCACCATAGTAACCACCTAGCAACACCTTAGCAACCAGAACACCTTAGTAACAGCATTGACACTCCCGACAAATACCTACAAACTCCTACATTACTTTGCGCAAGCAAGCACCACTCGCATTTTTTTTTTATATAAAATGTAACAGTCTGGTTGTTTCCTGGAGATCGTTGAAAAAGATTCATAATTTGCCTTTGTGATACTTTTATTTAAGGGAATAATTCTGAATAGGTCATGTGGATGGATGTTTTATTTCAGTTAACAGAAAACTAACTGGCATTTAAAACTAATTAACCAAGACTTCTACTTTACTGAGATACTGCAAAATATCCATTGGTAATAAATTGACCTCATATGGAACCAGCATGGATGAGTGACAGCTTGGCATTACCCTCTGTCTGCTTAAGATGATTGAGGTAACTCTACAGTCAGTGCAAATGCAATTACGCAAATGTTACATTCCCATAAGTTAAACTTGTCATATGTCATTGCTGATGTATTGCCTACTAAAGAATTTGAACAAAACCATACTGTTACGTCCCCTGATGACATAGAGGTATGAGGAAGACGTACATAATAAAATTGAAACACTCCTATAGTTTTGGTCTCTGGGGAGTACTGCGGGCGAATGACGCAAAAACAACAAATTACTGCAAGCAGGTGGTTTGCTTTATTTACAATACGAACATTATAATTTACATAAATGAAAACAAAATATTGAAATAAGCCACAGAGAGAAAGATGATGAGCGGTGCTAAACAAACAAAAATAACAAATCCAAAGCACACATCAGCTAATCCCCACCCTCTAAACTAACTAGAAACAAAAACACAGAAAATAAAGAATTCTAAAGCGCTTAACACGCCATAACTAAAACTTCACTAACTAACCAAACAAAACTTACACATAGTTGCACACGCTCTTTCCCTAGTGTGTCTAACAGCAGTAATTCTACATGTATGTAAGATGGATGTCACGTGCCAGTTCAGATTAGGTAAGAAGTCCTCTGAGTGAGCAAACACAATCAAATAAGCAAGCAAGCGTACCACAAGTCAGTACTTTTCAACAACAATGGTAGTACCATAGACATGGACACAGCGACCCCATAGACTTCAACGGAGAAAACTGCGCAGGCTCAAACTCAGCTTGACGACGTAAATGTGACGTGAGCAACCTGTCTGACAGTTGTAAGTCTTCTAGTAGCTGTGCCAAGAGGAATCTGAATAATTCCCTTCCGAATCTTGCAGAGCCTGAGAGCATGAGTAGGAGCTGACCATGAGCAGGATCAACTTTATGACTCTCTATGAGCTTCTCCCTTGACTTTATGCCTCCACGTCCCCCCGATTGCCTGCGAGCTTCTCCTCCTGTCTATACGGTAATTTCTCTACTGTGCGACAGAGAGTTGCGTGGTTATGACGCAATTGTTAGCCTATTTTTACAAAAATGGCCTCTACGGGGCCATAACGTAAGATACAAGGTAATGGAGCCTTTTATACATTGTCGTGTTTCTTCAGAAATAAACAATGAACAAATGGAGTCTTTAAACGCCTCACATGTAAAGTTATTCGCTGTCAAAATGACGCCAAAATGAATGGGAGTCAATGGAATGCTAACAGCAGGTGAAGGCTTGCTATCCAATGGCGCTCACAGGGAGGCTTCAGTTTCTGGCTGGTGGATTACCCCCTTCGGTAGTACAGCCAACAAACACACTCCAAGCTCCTCCTCTTCCGTTCTGCAGAGTGCCTTATATCTTGAACCACAGCCGATGATTGGTTGTCTCCAACCAATAGTAGCACCTACAAACTTAAAGAAAGCAGAAAAAAAGGAAAACAGAGTTGGCCTTACAGAGCGGGAAAACAGGAAGAAACCAACAGCAGAGGGAAGAAACACAGCAACCAATGACAAAAGGGGAGAGGGAACAAAAATGCTGGCACGTATCACATACTATGAATCTAGATGGTATTTTATTGTTGTTTATTGAATTTTAATGGCTTATGGATCGACTACTTAAATCTCTATGTCTGTCATCCTAAATTCTGCAGTGATATCTTTACATGATCTACTTTCACTTCAGCTGAGAGGCATCTGATTGGCATTCAGTAGAGTGACTGTACTCACCTGCTTTATTTTACATTCAGCCCAATCTATAATATCCTTCTATCCGCTCCTTTACAGAGCAGTCATCATAGCATCCTAAGTAATCTGTATTTTTGCAAAGCGGAATCAATACTTATATGGGTCACATTCATGTCCCAATTAGGCTAAATGATTTGTCTCAAATTAAACTCTATTAAAAGGAGGCTGTGTTATGTATTGCTATTAAAAAGTAAGGCTCTGTAAAAACGATCCTGTCAGACTTACATAAATTACACAAATGTGGAGAACTCTGCATGACTAACAAACAATGAAGTTACGCTGCAGGCGGTTGTATAGGCTATGACTCTCATTTCATCTGGTAATACAATACACTAATGGCATTTACATCTGTTCATTTAGTACAGATTTCATCCAGAGTGATTTGAAAACAAGTTCTGCTATACAAGGGATTCATCCTAAAACTACAGCTTTATTTGGATACATTCAATGCATCGGCCTTGTGGCCTAATGGATAAGGCGTCTGACTTCGGATCAGAAGACTGCAGGTTCGAGTCCTGCTGGGGTCGCAATTTTAAATGGGTTAAATTAACCATTTGTCAACCAGCCACCAAATCTCACCCATTCACGATTGAGTGCACCCATTCATGATTGAGCGTTGTTGTTTCCTGCTCACATAACAATTGCCATTTGCTAATGGCAAGTTTTTTCCTGCAGGGCATTCGTACTAGATCACCTTTGTTTTCAACAACCGTTCTGTTTGATTAGCGCCCCCTTCAGGCAGTGCAAATTGCTGGATTTCAGGACAGCCAATTGTACGCAACGGTCCGCATTTTGCTAATGCTACTTTTGTTTAACGTGGGGAACGCGATCTACCGTTCAGGTTGTGCGTGGGCATGTGCAAAGTGCAGTGCGTTTTGTTTAGCGTGGGAAACAAATGCCATGCCCACGAAGATACAACATCCTAATGGGTATTTCCACCTGTAAGTATCTGCTATCCATATTTATGCTCATTTATTGTAATGATCCTGATGCGCTGCTCATGCTTTTATCTTAAAGCCTGCATGAATGAGAATGCAACACCCTACATCACGACAAACTACCAGCAAATAATCTTTGCTTGATTGCTTGTTTAACTGTCTCAATCTCACGTAGGCCTACAAGTAATCCAGCAAAGTATGCAGTGTTTGGAGGTACTTGTGATGGTCTAAAGCAAAGCCATATCTTAATCCATAGCGTAATACATATATTCTTGTACCACTACAGTTGCATTGATCCGGTTGACTGCTGTGTTTTTTTGGGGGTTTTTTTGGTAATATGTCTTGGCAATTTGTGGTTTAGTTATAGCACTTTAACTTCTGAACTTTTAACTGAGTCCAAATGTACAATATACAAGTTTTGTAAAATGCAATTTGTGCACAACCATGCTTTAAGTAAAAATGGAGCAGTTGTTGAAGACTCTGAGGACCATTCAGTGTTTATATGACATATACACTGTTTAATATTCCTATTTAGCTTATTGCACAAATATTATTATCTTCACTTTGTTGTTGTTCAGAACAACATCTATGGACTCCACCATAAATCTAAACATCTACACGGCTACCACAAATATCTTTTCCTCCTCACATAAATAACCACTAATTGAAGTTGTAGCGACACAATATATTTGTAATCAAATTAATGTCTCTCTTTAAAGTAGAAAACAGCAATTCAGCACTTTAGCGAACATTAGACTTACCAAAACACATTAGAGAAGGGAAGATTAACTTGCTACAAATACCTAACGTAACCTAATAAACTCACAGACTTACTGATGTAGTCAATAGCATGCAAAACACTCGCATTAATGGTTTTGATCAGATTGAAAAATGCTGATAAAGGCTGTTTTGGTTACTGGAAACCATTTGTCTAGAGCATAATTTGAGAGCTACTAGCATTAGTGTGAAAATGTGTTTCATAATTGTATTAAAAATGACTGCTTACTTAAATAAAGGCTTCCATTTGACGTGTGAGCTCTACAGATTTGTCTCTGCACCTTTATTGCCCTGTTAGGTGTTTTATGGCCTCTGCTGGTAAACTGGACCCCAGAAAAGAGATGTTCTGAAAATAACAATTCAGCTCTAATTGTGTACTGCACTTTTTCTTTTATTGCTTTTTTTTTTCTTTAAAAAATTTTATGAGACAACTGTGGTTTACTTTAGTAGAACAGTTATGCAGACTAAGGTCTACAATAGAGAATGTAGATTTCCTACACTGTAAACAACTGTAAAAGTTGCTGCACTTTGTAGTTTGTTGTATTACTGTTATTTATCTTCAGTAGCTTATTTTTGTCCACAATAGTTTGAAAAAGTTCAGTTTAGCCTTGGAAAAACAGTTTTTTCTAAGCAGTCAGGGAAAATGCCTACAACACAGTTTTGTACTTAATCTATCACTGTTACTATTATCCAGTTTGGGATTTGTGCTATGGACATAAGTAACACATAAATGGACATGGTGATTAATTGTGCGGCTGGTTGAGGAAAGGTGTGATATTGCTTTCAAGTAGTCAAGCTTATGATATTCTCCTGGCGTGAAAAGAATACGTCCTTACAATGATACAATAATATATAACAGGGATGGTTCTTCCAGTAACATTAATAGAATGTTCATTCAGATTTAACTGGTCTTAAAAAATGTTCTCAAAACATTAGCACAAAAAAGATATTTATACATCAGACTTTTCTGAAATGTTTTATTTGGAGATTTGTCTAACATTTTTTAAACGTTACTACTTGTTTACGAACGTTCCGAGAACATTCAAAAGTAGACTAACGTTTCCATTATGTTTGCAAAATTATAAAACAGAAGGTTCCCTTAACATTCGTATGACCAAGAACAACATTTAAAAAAAAACTGGACAATGTTCAGGGAACATTCAGAAACAACATTTTTATAATTTAATGGGAACGTTAGCAAAACTTTCTTAGAATATATTTGTGTTAGCTGGAGTGCTTTTATTGTGATCAGGAAATGTCGATAAAGCAAGAAAAAAGCTGTCATTATGCTATTTATCTAATCGTGCCAGTGATGTCAAATTATAATTTGCATTGTGCATGATGACGTGATATCGAGTTGTAAATGTCTTGAAAGTATGCCCCTGAAAGTATTCGCTGTAGTTTACCATCTATCGTCCTCAAGACTTTGGTATGAGCAAACAGTTTATAGTGTCATCTTATTGTACTGTCATCTATCATCTCATGTCTTAATGTTGCAGACCAGCACAACTCAACCTTCACTGTCTCTTACATAATGACATGGCCATGAATTTTCTGGCTGGAAAGGGTTTTGATAAATGAAAGCCCAGGGAAAGTACATTTTGTTTAAATGTCTGTTTTTAACCCCTCCCCCCACGACTCATAATACTTCATCATGAAGCAGACACTTAGTTGTTTTATAAATGAATTTTAAGGAGCATATTCAATATCATAATAATGTCCTTATCTCTACTCTTTGTGGTTTAGTTATAGCTAATAAAATGTCAAATAAAATGAAAGGTCTTTGAACAACGATAATGACCTCGCTAATAGGTACGCAGCGCTTTACAAGCATAATCCACAGAGCTATTGTTGGTACTGCTAATAGCTTGCTGTAGCCTTTTAATTAACCCTCTGAGGTCGGCTATCGCGCCGGCGCGATAGTCTCGCTTTTTTCTTATCAGTGCAAAAGAAACTCAAAATACTCTGTTGATTTTGATCTTACATATTAAAGGTATAGCGGAGGATCTTCTTTTTCCGGGTGGGTAGTCTATACTATTGGTCCACCTAAGTGTCAATCATTCTGGTGATATGTTTACGCAAGGCCGTCGTACGTGCTCGTCCCTAGTTTTCGCTTTCTGCGCATGCGCACTTTCAGGTGTATTATGTGTGATGAGCTATGGTGATGAGTTACGGTTTCAGCAATTCCATTGAAAATCGCTGAGGGTCGAAAGAGAAAAAATGTATACGAAGCGTATGATAAGAAGAGAAAGGCCGCAGAATATAGAAACAAGACCATTTGATTTTTGATTTGATTTGATTTTGGCTGAATATTTCACACGCTGGCGTGCGCTAAAAGCACAGGTTGGGCTTCCCACTGATGCCGCAGTCGCGAAGATTCTACTAGACAGGTAAAGTTTGTCATGCTATTTGGAGAAATCCATTTAAAATCACTGCTAGTAAAAGTTAATGTAAGCTATGATTAGCGATGCTAGCCCTGGAGAGGGCGGGTCTTCTCTAAAATTCGGAAAGATCCTCCGCTATACCTTTAAGTGTTGTACATCATTAGATCCTGATAAGTGTCTATTTTTTTTGTGGATACTCACAATAAAAACAAAGTGTTGTGCTTTTCGCCAAATAAAGAAAAACAAACATGATGCGCGTTCTGCCTTCTCTCTGTCAGTGAAGTCCATTCTGAAACGCGTCCTAAGATTAACTTTAATTCTGCGAATACTTGTCATACAGGCACGAGTGTTTTTCCATAATGAAGCTTGAACTCTCTTCTTTTAAATGAATTAATTTATATAAAAAAACAAATATTCTCAGCTTATGTAATCTGTATGAAAAGAGAGAGATGTCAGTATTTTTCTTTCCAGCTCATTACACCTAATTACGCGTTAATGTGCCACGCCCACGGAGAGCGCGCGCTATTCAAACGCAAATGATCTAAGGAAAGCCGTTCAAACATGCCAACGCCCACCAGCTGGATTATAAAACACATCGTGTTTAGTAAGTATCTTGTACAGCTGTGTACACAGCGTATCTTTTCGCTGTGAGGAATAATACTATCTAACCCTGGAAAATGTACCAGAAGTGCTGGTAGTTTCATTTCGAGGAGCAACGGATCCAGCTGATGTAGTAAGTCATTTATTCTAGTGCTTTGTTCTAATCGTGATATTGAATAGTGTCGGACTGTAAACCACAAAAAGACTGTTTAAATATGAATTGCGTGTCTGTGTGTAGGCTAAATGATGAGTGAACGGCATAGGCGCGCGCGCTTTGTTTACTACAGTTATACAGCGCGTGTCTGTGCCTTGTTCATTCACTCTCGCACCTACATTAGTAAACGTTATGTTTACATGAACACATACAAACTATATTGCTATAGCCTACTAAGATGTCACATTAAATAGGTACGCTTTTGTTCACCAATTTCTGCTCATAGTTAAATATACTATAGTATGATGTTTTGTCAAAAATAAAGTAGGTATTGAATTATCAAGATGTTATTATAGCGTTTGTTCCAATATTCAAACTAATGAATCCTTACCTTTTTTAATACGTATGATAAAATGTATACTTTTTACAAAGAAATACACTTAAAATATTGTTAAAATTGTAATTGTTGTTGTAACTGTAACCTATTTGTAATTGGTTACAATTTCTAATTGTAAAATATGTATAGGCTATATAGATAATTTCTTTTGTCCTTGCATTCTTTGGGATCCTGTGACACACCTGTGTGAAAGGGCTAATTAATATGCAGCTCATTATGCGGCACATTATCCGGCCTTTGTCTTCTCAGGTGTGAACACGACTCCACGCATATTGCCTTTCCAAACAAAAGGTGTCTAAAAAAATTTAAATCAGTGTATGTGTTTGTGTAAATGATTAGGCAGGATGATTTTCAAATCATTTTGAAGCAAAAATTCTAGGCAACAACACTCATTAGTCAAAAGTCTTGTGGACACATATTTAGTATGTGTTTTGTGGCCTTATTTCAGACACTTTAAGTTTTAGTTTTTTCAATAACCATGCATAAGCAATATTCTCTCAAAAATACAAACATGTTTCATAATTGTTGCTCAGAAATTACGGTAGCCCAGTTTGTGCTATATTGAGTGAATTTACACCTTTGCCATTAACATGTTTATAAATAACTGAAAAAAGCACAAATGTCAGAGCATGTCAGAACACCTCAAGGACCCCAAAAACCCTTAGACCTCAGAGGGTTAAACACTAGATGAGCACAAAAATGGATCGCTTTGCCATTGGTTCCTTTATCTTCAATCATTTACATTTAATCACATCTTTCCTGCATGTGCACTGTAAATAATGAAAATGTTTCAATGGATATGCACACAATTTTGAGACTATAGAAGAGAATTAGAGACAGACATACTGTATATATGATTAATGACCTTATATCTATGAAATGTCATGCAAATCATGCTCAGTTCTAATTTCAGCTCTATAGTCTATAGCAGGAACATAAGGTGGGTTGTGTTTTTTGTTGCATGCGTTTTCTGTCCATAATATCAGAATCAATTCATGAGAAGTTTTGGATTATATATAAATTCAATCAACCTTTCTCAGGGCAGCTGTATGCCGCCCTGGTCATTTAATGAAATAAACAGAGAATTACAGATTCTTGGCATTGCCTGTGGATCAAAGCTAATAAGTGAATTGAATAGAGAAAATGGGATTGTTCTACCTTTGTTGAATAATAATTGTATCACACCTCTGCAGTGATCTCGATGTCCTTAAATAATCTGCACTTTAAGGAAACAATTAATCAGAAAATCAGTCAAATATAATCAGTCAAATATGAAATATATAACATGATCACAAATGTCTTTTTAAAATGTTTATCTATTTTATCTCTACATTAAAAGTTTACAAAAATGACAGACTCTTGTCAGACACTATTAGTGAAAGAAACCAAATAAGATTTGATCATGGCTGCATGTGAACTAGTGCTGAAATTCAAAACTGCCTTGAATTGAATGATTGAATCTAATTAAATAATTTTATCAGACATTTAAAAAAAGTTAAAGTCAGTTAAAGTCTGATCAGCTGACAAGATATTTTATTAAAAGCATTTTAAATGGCTGTAAATGGCACGTGCACTCAATTCAGTTCAATTTACTTGCACAACTGGCAAGAAGAGCTTTTTTTCCCCTCACTTTATTTAGGTTTTTCCACATATTACAAAATTCCAAACATTCCATAACAAAGTTGTACAATTTAACATATGTAGAAAAAAAAGGGGTAGGATCAGAAGATAGGCAGATATCCAGGACCTATGAAGGGAACAATTGTTGACCCCAAATAAGAATGTGCAATGTACCTAATAAAGTACCAATATGCAAAAATTACCCCTCAACCAGCCCCCACCCCAAGAGAAAAATACATAAATAAAACATGCCAATCAAGGTAAATGTTTAACCACATTATTCAATTATAACTGTTATTACAGGGGCGGTAGTACACTAGTAGAGAGTACAATTATTAACTATTTTCCAGTATGCAGGGAGTGTATGTTTCCATATATGCAAGGAGAGAACCCCACATTTTGTAAAAGTTCTTGAAAGAGCCCCTCAGTGAGTATCTGATTTTTTCCAGTTTAATAAAGTGAAAAACATCTTTAATCCACAAGGAGTGAGTAGGTGGAACAGATGATTTCCAATGCAGTAAAATCCGACGTCTGGCCAGGAGGGACACAGATAGGATCAATGTCCGAATAAATTTTAGAGAGTTTGACCTTAGTCCAATGATTCCAAGTATTTTGCATTGGATCCATCCATGTTTAGCACACACAGATGAGGAATGCACCCTGTATAAAATACTTTCCCATAGTTCATCTGAAATACTTCTGATAAGTCTTATAGATGTAGATGTATATAGATATAGTTTTTATAGATGCCAGTGAGCTTCTATGTAGAGAACATATTTTGTCATAAAAAAAAGAAATCATCCTTTTACCAATAGATATTGGCTCAAGGAGTAAATCTATAGAAGTGGGACTGGGGAGACTAGGAAATTGAGGATGCATATTACGGATAAAACTGCGAGCCTGCAAGTATCGGAAAAAAATAGTTTCTGGGCAATGAAAACTTATCCACAAGCTGTTGAAAGGATGCAAAAACATCATATAAATCTTTAAACATTGATAGGCCATATGTTGCCCACTGGGAAAAAAGTCTTGTCCATCATTGATGGTGTAAAAGCAAAGTTTGACGCTATAGGGGCAGACATAGAGAATGTTTGTAATCCATAATACAGCCTAAACTGTCTCCAGATTCGCAGTGAAGGTTTTACAATTAAATTTTTTGTATAGGAAGAAAATGAACTGTTAATAGGGGAGTATAATAGGGCAGTTAATGTAGTAGGAACACATGACATTGCTCCCATGGCAAGTCACATGGGTGAGCACTGCAATTTGACCTGGTTTAACCAGTACTGAAAGACCCTGAAATTAGCTGCCCAGTAGTAGTGTCTGAAGTTGGGTAAGCCCTTACCCCCAAGAGATTTGGGTCGTTGAAGAAGTGCTTTGCTAATCCAAATAAACTCTGAGAATAACCTGTCTATTCTCTGAAAAAAGGATTGAGGGAGAAAACTGGGAATGCACTGAAACAAATACATAAACTTTGGGAGGGTATTCTTTTTAACAGAGTTAATTCTACCAGCTACGGATATAGGAAGTACCGACCATCGTTCAAAGTCTTTCTGAACCTGAAGCAGTAGATTATCAAAATTACCTTTAAAAAGATCTTGAAATCTATTGGTTATACCAGGGTAGGCAAGTTCGGTCCCAGAGAGCCGCTGTCCTGCAGAGTTTGGCTCCAACACTGAAAAAAACCTCTCCTGCCTATAGCCTTAGTAATCCTGAAGACATTGATTAGCTTGTTCATGTGTGTTTGATAAGGGTTGGAACTAAATTCTGCAGGACAGCGGCTCTCTAGGACCGAACTTGCCTACCCCTGGGTTATACAGACCCCGAGATATTTAAAATTGCACTGTGCAATTTTAAATGGTAAAGTATGTTGTAAAGGGTATTTTTTAGCCACTGCATTCAATGAGAAAAATTCACTCACTTTAGCTTGTAACCAGAAATAAAACCAAATAATTTTAAATTGTTAAGAACCGCAGGTTCTTACACCGAAAAATCAGAGATATAAAGAAGAAGATCGTCTGCGTACAATGAGACCTTGCGTCAATGCGTCCTGTTCAATACCTAATCTTGTTATTCCTTTTATTAATGGGTCAGATTTTAAAGCAACGGAAAGAGGCTCAATGGCAATAGCAAAAAGAAGTGGGCTAAAAGGGGATCCTTGGCGGGTGGAACGGTAAAGATTAAAGTATTCTAAACGAATATTATTAGTCCTAACTGAGGCCTGGGGAGCAGAATACACCAACTTCACCCATGAAATAAAATTTTCACCAAAACCAAATTTCTTTAAAGCTGCAGTCCGGCGTTTTCCCTCTTTCTCGCCATCTCTGTTTGAAATCTGTAATTGCAGTTATTCGCGGAATTATTCACTTTGCGTGAGTTGTACATCGGCATGAAACAGCGCGGATGAACACTGTTTTGAGGAGACTGCGCGTCTGTCAGTCACCGCGACGGTGTGGATACTGACAAGTAGTCATAGTGCTATGAAATAAACGGTTTATGAACTGAATCCCTGTTATGCATGAACGTGTTTTACATAATATAACTCTAATAATTTTTGGGAAAAGGATAATTTTCACTTTACCAATCTGATTCAGATCCAATTTTTGACAATGGAGGAGGCGGGTTTGGTTTTCTTGGAGTAGAGGTGATTTGCTCCCTCTCATAGCTAGCACAAATAATTCATATTTACCATAATAGCAAAATGAAAAAAGCCACAACAAAGGAAACTCTGTGACTGAATTAAGCGAACAAGTGTGCTACTGTTACACGATTGAACTATTGAAATGTCTTACCTGTCCAACAGAAAAAAAGCCGTTTCTGCGTCCGTTTTGAACCCCGTCAAATATCACGGAGTTCACGCCACCTTTTAAAAGCCCTGCCAATGTTAATCCTTGTTTTCGCGTGGGCCCGGTTGCAATCTCTTTTTTTCTGTACCCAATCCGAAGTCCGAATTCTCCTGGGTTTTACCACGGGTGAATTTCCAGTTGTCACTGGTGGTTGTCGTTTGAACCTTTCTGGATCCGCCATGAGTTTAATTATTTGAAGAGCTGTGAGAAAAGGCTAAAAGCTTCCAACTCCAACATCCGTTCACGCAATATAGCCTACTTGCCGGGACTCCTTCTTTATGTGTACAGATGTGACGTAATGACGCAAAGACATGCTCGAATTTCCCGTGGAAATCCACCAGTACCACTGGAATTAAAATCATTATTACAAGCTTACCGTTTTGAATCGAGCAAAGGTAAGCAGATATTTTTTAACACTGGCTGGTTATGTTTTTTTTTTTTTATTATTATTTTGGATAATTTTTAACCCAAAAAAGTTACGGACAGCAGCTTTAATGTATAGAAAAGATACCCCCATTCTACCTGGTCAAATGCTTTCTCAGCATCTAATGACGGCAGCTTCTGGAATAGAAGGGGGTGAGGAGTTATTTAACATTACATAATCGCCTTATATTAAAAAAGGAACGTCTACCCTTAAAGCCAGTCTGGTATGAAGATATGATTGAAGGCAATATAGTCCAGTCATTTTAAGCCAAAATGGGGGTCGGTCAACCTTGAACAAATTGCAACAGAAGCAAACTCAACTGATTTTGTATCCTCAATATGTCATGAGTAAGGAAAATAAGCCCCGAAGAATGCCATTGGGGGAAAGATGAAAAAAAAGACCCAAATATATCCCATTCATACGCCTATTCATTCTTTTTCTTATACGTGAAAAGGGTAAAATTTTTAACCTTTAGATATCATCATGAAAATCACTAAGTTGATTACTTACATCAAGACAAACAAAAAATGTATTACAAGTTTTTTGCAATTGTTTGTTAACATGGACAAATGGTGCACAATCTAATTACATATGTGCTAATTTGCATAAATACCCAAACAGATCTTAACATTGGGTATATAGCAGGTGAAAATGTCTTGTAGAATTTTGTTGACATATAACAGTAAACAATTTAATAGGTCTGAATGGAACCCATTTAGGCTACCCATGAACATTAATGCAAGTACTTTAGAAACCAGCCTTTATTAATTATTATGGCATGGGTTTGGGGCTGGGTGTCACATGTCTGTCCTGTCTTGTGATGCACATGGGTGTTTTGTTATTTTGAGCCATGTGCTCTTGTCATTGTTTGATCCCTCCCCCTTGTTATCTGATTATTGGGTTATTTGCTCCACCTGTCTGTCTCGTTGCCCTCCTTTGTTTGGCTCCCTATTTAGTCTTCCTGTGTTTGCTGTCCTGTGCTCGTTCGTTGTATTTGTTACGTTATGTTGTCGTGTGAAGTTCCGTGCCTGTCTTGCCCTGCCTTGTTTGTACTGGATTGAGTTTGTACGATCGTAGTTTTCATTTGTTGATTATTTTATGTTTTTGTCTTTATTAAAATTAAGAACTCATTTCACTCCGCACCTGAGTCCACGGATTTATTCCACTACCCACATGACAGAACGAACGAGCCATATGTGGTTTCAGCGGAGCAAATAACCCAATAATCAGATAACAAGGGGGAGGGATCAAACTAAGGCAAGAGCACATGGCTCAAAGTAACAAAACACCCATGTGCATCACAAGACAGGACAGACATGTGACACTGGGTCACCCATGGGACTGTTTGGATGAGTCTGAGGGAAGAACAGGCGACATGCGTAAGGAGAATGCAGAAGACAAAAGGTAGGTGAAATAAAAAGTGTCTGGATCAAAAAATCTAATTACGGACACTGCACTCTTTGCCCAAACCCCATCTCTGCAATAATAATTAATAAAGGCTGGTTTCTAAAGTACTTCTTCCTGTATTAATGTTCATGGGTAGCCTAAATGGGTTCCATTCAGACCTTAACATTAAGTCTTTTACTGTTATATGTCAACAAGATTCAAAAAAACATTTTCACCTGCTATACCCAATGTTTAGATCTGTTTCGGTAATTATGCAAATTAGCTAATACGTAATTATATTATGCACCGTTTGTTCATGTTAACAAACAATTTAAAAAAACTTGTAATGCATTTTTTGTTTGTCTTGATGTAAGTAATCAACTCAGTGATTTTCATGATGATATCTAAAGGTTAAAATGTTCACCCTTTTCACGTGAGAAAAATAATGAATAGGCGTATGAATGGGATATATTTGGGTCTTTTTCTAAACGTTCCCCTAATGGGATTCTTCGGGGCTTTTTTTTTCCTTACTCTGGACATATTAAGGATACAAAATCAGTTGAGTTTGCTTCTGTTGCAATTTGTTCAACCTTTTTTCATAAAATGACTGGACTAATATAGATTCCAGACGCATCGCCAATAATTTTGATAGGAGTTTAAAATCAACATTAAGTAAACTAATAGGACGATATGAAGAGCAGTCCAGAGGATCTTTACCTCCCTTTAGGATCAGGGAGATCGAGGCCTGATTAAGGGTTTGAAGGAGTTTTGATAAATTAAATGATTCGTTGTACATGTCTAATAATATGGGAGCCAATTTGTTCAAAAACTTCTTATAAAATTCTACTGGATACCCATCCAGTCCAGGAAATTTACCACTTTGCATAGAGGAAGCAGCTTTAGTAAGTTCATCTAGTTCCACGATTCCACTGATTGGATATGTCTATTATAAAAAATAATCAATGTGTGTAAATGTTTGATGAACATGGGAAAAGAAAGAAAATGCTTTACCACATGGATTAAAGAAACACCATGCGTCAGAAACGGCAAATTCTTCCATATAAGACTAAATTACCCGAGCAGATTTTGAGGGTGAATTACATCTGAGAGAAGAATGATCAAGGTCAGGATTAAGCCAACAGTTGAAGTCCAATCCCAAATTAATAGAATATTAAGAAGTGTATGGCAATGAGGAAAATAAACGTCTAAAGAATTTGTCGTCATCCCAATTAGGGGCGTAAATGTTAACTAAAAGAAGTGCAGTGTTACCAATTCTCCCTGAGACGATGACAAATCTGCCATTAGGATCCGTTTTAACATCTAAACATACAAAAGGCCCTGATTTATGTATAAGGATTGCTGTCCCTCTGGCTTTACCCTGAAATGTGGAATGATAAACTTGGCCTACCCATCTTCTTTTTAATAGCTGATGGTCTTTCGTTTTAAGATGAGTCTCTTGGAGATAAACGATATGTGCCCCCAAATGATGAAGATGATGTAGCACCTTACTACGTTTCACTGGTTCGTTTACTCCTTTGCAGTTCCAACTAACAAACCTCAAGTTGTTACCCCCTGCTCTGTACCGTCTTAGACTGTGACATGTTTAAAGGGAAAGTATTAGATCAAGTGTACAAGTAATGTTGATAAAGAATAAAAAAAAAACATGGCAAAACACTGTAGGTGGCACACACAAAAAAAAGGAAAAAGCATCTCCCCAAACGAGACACAGATAACCCTCCTTAACATTAACCCTTATATAGACACTCTGTGACAACACTAGCGCTAACACAACTCGCGTAATTTTGCTTCGAAAAAGGTAACAGTATTTTAAGGTATGAAAAAATAAAAATATCAGTGAACAGAACAGCAGATATTAAATCATATCTAGCCCCATACATCAGCATAGGATAGTTCAATATGATGATAGTGGAGGGACCATGATGCTCAATTAAGATGTACGTTAACTCCTAATGGTACACTTTGCAGTCACGAGTTCTCAATAATGAAGGGCTAGCCAATGTCATAAATAAACATAATAATGTCCATTCATGTTGCTCAGGCCAATACTTTTGCCCCATCTGTAAACTATGTTACATTACCTGAAGCATCCGCAGGCTTCACATTTCTGCGAACAAAGTTTAGCGCAGCAGATGCTTCCGTAAACTTGTGCGAAACTCCATCAGGTAACGTGATCCTCAGCACCGCAGGGAAAAGCAAGCCAAACTTGACTCCAGGACATGAATGGAGAACGCATTTAACATCTCTGAATGAAGCCCGCTTCTTAGCCACAGCAGTAGTGTAGTCCACGAAAATTGAGAGGGGAGAGGTCCGCAGCCCTTTGAAGAATCTCAGTATGCACATAAAAGAAATGCAAATCTTTGTTTTTTCACGGAGCGTATACGATGTGCACGATCCAGCAAGGGTTTATCCTGGAGTTGCAAAATCTCCTGCAAAATTGGGCCACATATTCAGAAGGACCCGAGCCCTCGCAGCCCTCGAGTAGACCCACCAGATGAAGATTGTTTCTCCTGGAACGCTCCTCCAAATTCTCGCACTTAGCATCCAGATGAGTTACTCGATCACTGAGCGACGTTATCAAACTTTCAAGATCCGTCAGGCGATCGCTTTGATCAGACGAAGATTGCTCCAGTTCTTTTATTGTGCTAGTGTTGGCTTCGACCATCTGTTGCAAAGGTTCCATTCAGCCTTTAACGTCTGATCGCACTGTAGGAATCTCAGAGCGTAAATCAGTAGATAATGAGTACATGAGTTCTGACAGATCTCATTCTTAACAGAGTCCAACATTGACAAGTGACAGTCCCGGGTGAATCATTCGCGGGGCACACATTCACCGTGGACCTTTTAGCGTCGCCTGAGGAGAGCGGGGCTTTGCTGCGGCCTTCTTTACCCGCGTCCTTTTGACCGAGATGACGTCATATACATTTATAATCAGTGTAAGAATAGTACCAGGGTTTAGGAAGCTAGTTTTAAGTCATATAACAACAAAAAAAGTGACTGCTGTTCAATACATGAGCAAATCTCTTACCTTCTCCGGGAGCGATCGAAAACACGTCTTACATTGTCAACGTGCAACAGCGCCCCCCCAATGATGTAATTGATTCAAATGTTATTTGAAGCTCCAAGTTACATTGATTCCGTAGACATTAGTGTTTGTATCCAAGCGATAAAATATGTGTAAAACAGAAATATCGATACTGTGTGGTTGAAAAGACTGACTGTGAAGCAGGGCTGGACTGGGACTAAAAATCGGCCCGGGCATTTTGGCCCAGACTGGCCCACTACATATAATTATAAACACAACCGATCTTTTCACGCCCCTGAATATGTAATATACTAACTCCTAGTAAAACCACTAATGCCATGTAGCCTAATGAGTGAGTAGGAATGAGTAAGAGTTAATAAATGAAATAACTACTAATTGTAAAATACAATCGAACTACTCCACAATGATGAATCCTAAAACAAGCTATAAGCTGCATTGACATAGCAATACCAGTGTTTGACACAAGATTTTTTGGTGGTGCACCTACATAATAATAGTTATAATATTAATCTCATGACAGTAATAGCCATATATTGTAAAACAAATGCACTGAAAAATAAAAGCAACTTCCATAATTAGTTTTGTACTACTAATTTCTATGCTTGAAAGAGATAAACAAATTATCTTTTATTTTGGCGGAAAATATGGTTTACAAACGCGTCTCATTACAATTGTAGTAAAATGCGTAATCGTCAACTATGCCGATGTGTAAATAATGCGTAACTGGGTGATGGGTTCCTACACTCATCGCCTCAGTGTTCTGAAAGTAGCCTAGTTCTGCTTACCACAGTTCTCTACACTCACTCATTCTCTCCTGATCCTCCTCAATATCCACATCGGACCAGCCCAGTGTCAATCAAGAAAAGAACCAATGGCATTAGTGGCTGATCTACGTGTTTCATGGGCCGGTCTGTTAAAAAAACAAAAAAAACCTACGCTGACTTTTTTTGGCCAATGAATGCATTACACCAGCACAAAGATCCCAGCGCCGCCAGTTAAGCAAAACTAAACGAATGGGCCGCCGATGTACAAATATTATGGGCCGTTTAGACAAAAAAAATTTTTTTTTTTTTTTTTTTAAAGAATGATCTGTGTCGGCCCACCGGGCAAATGCCCGGTATGCCCGATGGCCAGTCCAGCCCTGCTGTGAAGCTGTATTATATACATGATAACGTCTCAGGTTATGACTGTAACCATTGTTACCTGAGAAGGGAAAGAGGCGCTGCATCATAGTGGCGACATTGCGGGGACGCTTCTGCGTGATTGTGTCTTAAAGCACGTGTGAAATCAGTCCAATGGAATGGTGGGACTTCACAGGTGGGGTGATGTCATGATCAGGAAGCTATAAAGAGTGCCTGGACCAGCTGTCATGCGGACACGGGTGCGCAGCAGGGCACCGAACCCAAGACTACCTGAAGGAGGTGGTCTGATCGGTTGCGCTCGAACTGTGGCTTGATTCACGTGAATGTGAAAGCAACATGACTCGGATGCGCAGAAGTTCAGGAAGAAAGGGAACCTGCACATGTGTTTCAGTGTCGTTTACACTAAAAGTGTTGTTTACTCTACTGTGCACAATAGACCAAAATAAATAATTTAAAAAAAAAACTATATTGACCGCGTTCTTTCTGTCATGCTGTGTGCATGTTTGTGATGACATAAGATGAACGCAAGTGCACCGGGGTTCCATAGAATCAAGTTAAGTGTGAAACCAGACAGACACCGTGGGTGCACTGGGAACAATCGTGCTAGGACTTGAACCACAGCAAATGTGCCCAGTGTAAAAGCCCCCTAAGACATAAGCACCGTGCAGAGCCCAAGTCCACATCATGAAACCTAACAAATGTTAGCAAAGAGGACCAGCACGCCGCATCACACACATCTTGAAGGGATACTCCAGACAATGAGGCTTTAGAAGCCACCATACTTCTTGTCAAATGAGCTTCGCAACTTTTGGTGAAAGTATTGGTAAAAGGTCAATGTAGGAACCTAACAAGTGCTAGGTTTAGTGTATGTTACAGTGGCCCACAATTATGGAATGAGCTGGATACTAATTTTAAACAATCTGCCTCATTATCTATATTTAAAAAGAATCTAAAGCAACAACTCCTGGAGAGATATAAACCCGAGGGACTCGCGGTTGACGCATAAACACCTTTCTCTTGGTACAAGGATCAATTCAAATTGAGGTACAAAGGTACAGTGACTGTCAAGAAAGAAGAGAAAGAAAAAGGGGGGAAAAAAGTTTTTTTTTTTTTTTTTGTCTGTTTAAGGTAACTGTGCTCTAAATACCCACAATTTAAAGAATGGTTGTCCTGGCATCTAAAGTTGGACCGCTCACATAATCCTTGCCAGGTGGGTGGGCTGGTGTTGGTGGTGGGATGGACACCTATTTATAAGCTGTTGCTTCTTGGGAATACAATACTGTGATAAAAGCCTCTATCCCCACAGTTACGTTTGTATTTAATTCAATATAATGATATAAATATTTTAAGGTTTACTATTGCACCGGTACACGTTTCATTAACAGTAAGCCAAAAGATGACATTTAAAAAAAAAAAAAAGGCAAAATGGGGTTTTCACAGCAATGCCATAGAAGAACCAGGTTCCCCAAAGAACATTTCAGTGAACAGTTCTTAAAAAAAAGTTTCCTCCGTGTGAAGAACATGTAAAAAAATCCAAAGAATTGTTTTCCACTATGAAAAACATTTTATGTAATGTAAAAGGTTCCATGATGTTCCAGGGTTCTCCATGGAACCAGAAATGGCAATAAAGAACATTTATTTTTAAGAGTGCATGTAATATTATGAGAATGATGAATATATATATATATATATATATTAGGGGTGGGAATCTTTTACCATCTCACGATTCAATTCGATTCCGATTCTTGAGGCCACGATTCGATTCAAAATCGATTTTCGATTCAAAAAGATTTTCGATTCAAAACGATTCGATTTTATCCATAATGATTTCTAATCGGGTTTCTGATCATGATCTATTCTCATCTGCTTTGCTATACAGAATGACAAACGGAGACATTAAAGTGTCTTTTTCACATTTATTAAGTTCAATTCTCAGGGAAGTGCCTTTTATCAAAAACATTGTCTGGTTCTCAATTGCTACTCATTAGTAGCTATAAAATAAGTTGGGACAAAAATAAAGTGCTTATTCATAATACAAAATGGTTGAAAATAGATGCATTTCCCAGGAAAGTTGCAGTTCACCACAAATAGGCAGGTAGTTTCGTGAAGCACTGCAGTGTGCGTTGGTCTGCAGCTGGCGGCTGACTCTGCTGCGTGTCGCTGAGCTCCGGGTGATGCCTAGTAATATGAGCCTGCGCATTTGTTGTGCTGCCGAAGTACTTAGTGTGCAAGCTTTGCAAAACGAAGACCGTGTGTGTCATGTCCAGCGCAGTGCTTCCAGGCATTCGGTAAAAACCGAAATGACGCCAAACTTTAGCTTTAAGTGAAGACGGGGCTGGTTGGATCTCCCTCTCATCCATATTGGCTTCCTCTTTGTTTTAGTGATTTGCCACTCACGTTCAAAAACCGGCTGCGTGGTGATGTCCGGACGTCCCGCATAGGCTAGTTACAAAAATGGAGGTGAACAGCCAGCTGATTTTATTTATTTATTCAATCGATTCTTGGACATTTCAGATCGATTCTGAATCGTTGCAAATGAGAATCTAGATTCTTCTGTGAATCAATTTTTTGGCACACCCCTAATATACTCACCTAAAGGATTATTAGGAACACCATACTAGTTTGACACCCTTCCGCCTTCAGAACTGCCTTAATTCTACGTGGCATTGATTCAACAAGGTGCTGAAAGCATTCTTTAGAAATGTTGGCCCATATTGATAGGATAGCATCTTGTAGTTGATGGAGATTTGTGGGATGCACATCCAGGGCACGAAGCTCCCGTTCCACCACATCCCAAAGATGCTCTGTTGGGTTGAGATCTGGTGACTGTGGGGGCCATTTTAGTACAGTGAACTCATTGTCATGTTCAAGAAACCAATTTGAAATGATTCGAGCTTTGTGACATGGTGCATTATCCTGCTGGAAGTAGCCATCAGAGGATGGTACATGGTGGCCATAAAGGGATGGACATGATCAGAAACGATGCTCAGGTAGGCCGTGGCATTTAAACGATGCCCAATTGGCACTAAGGGGCCTAAAGTGTGCCAAGAAAACATCCCCCACACCATTACACCACCACCACCAGCCTGCACAGTGGTAACAAGGCATGATGGATCCATGTTCTCATTCTGTTTACGCCAAATTCTGACTCTACCATCTGAATGTCTCAACAGAAATCGAGACTCATCAGACCAGGCAACATTTTTCCAGTCTTCAACTGTCCAATTTTGGTGAGCTCTTGCAAATTACAGCCTCTTTTTCCTATTTGTAGTGGAGATGAGTGGTACCCAGTGGGGGTCTTCTGCTGTTGTAGCCCATCCGCCTCAAGGTTGTGCGTGTTGTGGCATCACAAATGCTTTGCTGTATACCTCAGTTGTAACGAGTGGTTATTTCAGTTAAAGCTGCTCTTCTATCAGCTTGAATCAGTCGGCCCATTCTCCTCTGACCTCTAGCATCAACAAGGCATTTTCGCCCACAGGACTGCTGCATACTGGATGTTTTTCCCTTTTCACACCATTCTTTGTAAACCCTAGAAATGGTTTTGCGTGAAAATCCCAGTAACTGAGCAGATTGTGAAATACTCAGACCGGCCCGTCTGGCATCAACAACCATGCCACGCTCAAAATTGCTTAAATCAACTTTCTTTCCCATTCTGACATTCAGTTTGGAGTTCAGGAGATTGTCTTGACCAGGACCACACCCCTAAATGCATTGAAGCAACTGCCATGTGATTGGTTGATTAGATAATTGCATTAATGAGAAATTGAACAGGTGTTCCTAATAATCCTTTAGGTGAGTGTATATATTACTAGATGATTAGATATGTAGCCGAGTAAGGTGTACCTGTGAATGCAAAGATATGGTAATCTCCTCTTGGGCCGAATAGCACTCCCAAATGGTTTTCAGTATTTCTCCCTGCACAACATGTGCTGCTTCTTTGACTGTATAGTGACAGAGGTTGATTTCTGTCTGCTCAGCACTTCAATAACATTTCCATTCAGTGCTTTAACACTTAAGAACTGCAGTTTGCCTTCAATCAGGCTTTTGCACCATGGACATTTCATGACCTCAACCTGCATAAAGGAATGCTTTATTCTCGGCAGGCTCTGCCATGGTTAAACTTGCCCTGTGTAAGACGTTACCTCTACATGTCTGTGTAAAACCAGAGATACACTGCTTATGCAATTTTATTCCCTCTTAATAAAAGGCACCAGATACTCAGGGTCAGAGCTAATCAAATACTCGTGTCAATATTTGCTGTATTTCTCAGATACTGAATCAAATGTTAGAGATGACTCACTTCTAGAGACATCCAAAATGGCCGCTCTGGCTGCTTCCTCTCTTTTATGTCAATTGATTGTATCTTCACCGCAAATGGTGTGACAATATTTCCCTTTCATCATCTTGGCTGAGCTACAGGAAGTTGCTCAATACAAGGCTTTGCCGTGTATGACGCATTTTCACAGTAACGCAGCAGAACTGAATGGTGTCCTTGGAGGTGTCGTGAAGACAGTTCGTGAGTGTCAGGGGAAAAGTCAGTAGCGCTCTGTGACTACTTGTTGACCGTCAAGACCACTGAAACACCTGTGAAATTAAACACAAGCCTGGGCCTCTGACTCATCCACATGTACAAGACACAGCATTCGTTCATTTTAATGACCAAAAAAAAAAAGTTCAGAATACATCTGTAGTACAAAACGAGTCCTTGATGATGATTTATGTTTTAAAAACATCTCTTTTAAAGCAGTAATGCCGTATTTTTGTTCAGGGGCGTCATTAAATGAATATTTTTTTTGAGAGGTCACCAGTGCCAGTCTTGCACCCTGGGAAAAATAAGATAACCAAGTAGGTTTTGACATGCTTGTCAATTATCAATTCATGTATAAGGTAATCTGGGTTTAAATCCTGACCTCTTTAAAAATAAACTGAGCAAAACTGGGTGGATGGATGTTGGCAAATTTTTCAGTTTAAAGCCAGTGATTAAATCAATTGGAAGCATGGGCATCAGTTTGGTTTGAAATGTGCTGGGGACAGAGACGCACTCGGAAGCGCATTTTCAAAAGTGCTGGGTACAATGACGCATTCATTCTTTTTTCTCTTTCGCGCAGGTCATGTTTTGAAAGACGATGTCCTGTAGCTTACTGATGTAAATAAATAAAAATGTATACAAAGATGTGATGTCCGACCAAAAATGTGATGGTACTTTGGGTTTAACTGGTCGTACAATGAGATCTATATGTTATAAGTATCGTGAATTTTTACGTGAATAAATACATAGATCCGCCTACATTGTGTATGTACTGTAATGGTCCAGTGGCAGAATTTTTGCCAAGCGTGTCGGAGGTTCTGGGTTCTAATCTGCACTCGTATAGTTTTTCCCCCTCATCAAAACCGATCATGTTTATCAGTGGTTGTATCAAGAATCTTGATATACTTTATCACTGATAAACATTATCGGTTTTGATGAGGGAAAAAAACGATACGAGTGCGGATTAGAACCCAGAGAAGCACGGACACGTTTGTGTGCATTTTGATTTGTGATTTCAACGGAACGAATTGAATCTCCGCAATGGATTGAAGCGCGCGTCCGAGTGAAGACAACACATTTCAGCGCTAGATCGCCTCTTATTTAACAAATGAATTAAACAAATGCTTCTAGTTAACTGGGGAGGTTTTATTTGTATTGGTACATCCGTGCCGCGAGATGTTTCAAAAGTGGTGGGGACAATATCGACCCTGGCAAAAAGTGGTGGGGACATGTCCCACCCGTCCCCCCCGTAAATGACGCCTATGATTGGAAGGTCTAAATTTAGGCCTGGTTTCACAGACAGGGCTTAGATTAATCCAGTATTAGGCCTTATTTCAATGAGGACTGTTACAGTGGAGGTTGCAGCAGAGATGAAACTGGATCTAAGTGCAGCAGTCTTTTATTAAATAAAACTCCAATCTTTACCAAATGGATTCTCAGGATCTGGAACAAAAGTAGAAACAGAACAACCAACAAAATGCAACATTTAAGAACTGACAAAGAACAAGACAGAACACAGGGTTTAAAGGGGTCATGACATGTTTTTTTGTTTCGCTTTATTATGTTCCCTTTATCAGTCCCTCCAGAAAAACGCGATTATGCGATCGCTGAATTCAATGCATAATCAGCCAAAGTCCGCATATTTATGCGGGGGTCGCATTTTTTCAAATACTCCGCAATTTCGCCGCATAAATTGCAGATTTCCGCGCAAAATATGCGGGGCTTGCATGATTTCATAATCCCCGCATTTTTCGTCGCAAAAAAGTCACATATATCTTAGCAGAAAGTTGGAAAATGTTGCGTTTGCTTCACACAAGAGCAGCCGTTTCCCCCTGTTGCCATGGGAACGTTATGAATTGACGTAATTACACGACGTGAACATCATCGAAAAGCTGTAAAACAGGAGCACACTTTATTTTTAAATATTTCATTTATTCATTTTTACTACTCATTTTTTTGTAGCATATTCCTCTAGTAAAGCTACAGAACTTGTTTGACTCCTCAATGTTTTGTAAGTTTGATGTGTTTATTAAGGTCTTGTAACGCGTTGTGTCGGGAAGAAAAATAGGGATAGCTCACAGATGAAGTTATTGCAGAGGCCAGACAGACTCACAGAGGCGATTGGCATCTCACAACTAGCACTTTATTTCCTAATCGAACTCGCATAACTGTCTGTCACATGTTCTACCGTCCACATCGCTACTTAATAAACAAAATAAGATAAAAGAAGTAGCATCAAACAGAAATGACCCGCACACATGGGGTGTTCGAGGCGCGCACAGTATAATACTGCAGACCGTTCAACAGGAGCGCGCAGCTCTTAAAGGGGCCACACCTTATTTCCACTCGTTACAGTCTGAAATAAAACAAGATGAGAAATTAAATATTTCCAGCACTTTCTGTGATGTAGTTATGCTTGCTTATCGTAGGAAGTAATAAGAAAGGACTCTTTACAATAAGGTAGTAGCCTAGTGAGAACAGGGTGTTGGGGGAATCACTTTTTTTTCTCTTTTTCATCAAACCGCAGTTTTTGCAAGTTCCCGCAATTTTTGCAAGTTCCCGCAATTTTTGCAAGTTCCCGCAATTTTTGCAAGTTCCCGCAATTTCATCGCAAAAAATTGCATAAATATCCCGCATATTCCATCGCATTTTTAAAGAAAACGGGCCGCGTAATCAAGGATTTTTGCCCGCAACAATCACAAAAAAACTCCGCGTTTTTCTGGAAGGACTGCTTTATGTGCAATTATAGTATTACTATAGTTTTTTGTACAAAAAACTTTAAAAATGTAGTGATTTATGACCTTTTCCCACCCTGTTTCTCCCCCTCTGATTCAAACAGTCTGTTTTGGAGGTGTTTCCCCTTTAAGAGTTCAGTGTTAACGCCCATTGTTATGATTGGCTAACGTCAGTGCTGCTTATGCATAAATTATTAACGTTAATCATTTTGTATCACATGTAGGCTACACAATTCTCCGCCACGTGACACTTCGGTCTTCCGATCTTTTTACCATCGTGTCAATTCTCAATTGATTGTGATTCATATGCGCGAGGGAGAGCAAGAGAGTTTGAAGGCGCGCGCGGCCGGGGCCCCCTCTCTCTCTCTCTCTCTCTCTCTCTCTCTCTCTCTCTCTCTCATCGTTCTTTCAGTAACATGCGCCCTGTCACACTCATCTACATCACTCACCGAACAAATAAGGCTTTGGCAGGCTGCATATGCTGCAAATAAACTGCATCCAACTGCTTTCCCTGTCTGGATCGTTCGGCAGCATTCAAACATGTTGTTTGTCCACAGCCAGGAACAGCACATCTGCGTGGCGTATACAGACCCCCTCGCTGCACGTCAACGCATGCGATGATGTCAAATGAGGCGTAGTTGTCCTGCGCTGGAGGCGGTCATATGCAAACGACTGGTGTCACTTCGTACCGTGACGTCACTAAGTTCAAAGGATCTAAAACGAGCTGTATTTAGAGCTTGATTAAATAAATGGTTCGTTTATAATGGGGAGGACGTCTTAAAGGCACACCGTGGAACTTTTGGCCACTAGTGGCGCTCGACCTGTAATTTTACCCTAGAGGCCACAAGCGCCGCAGCGCTGTTGCAAAGGTCAACCGGTCATCCTCCCGTGTCTTTAGATTATGTGTGTGCAGACAGTAGTTGACTTGTTGGTTGAAGAAAGATAATCGATTCACTATTGAACAAAATAATGATATAAATATAAGATTAATAATATAAATTATATAAAGAAAATAAATTGAACAAAAGAAAACAATGTCTGATCAGGTAAGTCGCATAGACAAGGGTTGCCCAATCCTGCTCCTGCCGATCATCTGTCCTGCACAGTTCATCTCCAACCCTAATCAAACACACCTGAAGCAAACAATTAACGTCTTCAGGATCTCTTTAAAATTAAAGTCAGGGGTGTTTGATCAGGGTTGGAGATGAAATCGTGTAGTCGGGAAATTGTGTAACAAAACTGATACAACTCACAATATACTGCCGTTATTTGTAGGCTTCAGTTTGTTTGTCCTTTTACACACATACAAATATGAGCTGATGGCAAAAAATAACGACAGTATGTTGTGACTTATATCACTTATAGCATCCTACTAGCTACCAGATTGATAATTCGCTACTCTACTAGCATTCCTTGATACATGAAGTTAAATGGAGGACAAGATAGATTCCGTAACATGGCCAGACAGACAACAAATTCGAAAAAATAGAGATATTGTGCAAGCAATATATTTAACTTACTAATTTAGTCCAAAAGCATGACGGCCAGGTCAGCATCGGTCGGGCACCCCTCCTCCTCTAGCCAGCGAGCGAACGCTGGACCAATGTTGATCCTCGTCCTGGCTTTTAGTTTATCACTCTCCCTTTTTCTTTTTCTTTTTGTGTCCTCTGACAAAATCTTTGCCTTCTTCCGAGTAGCTGTTGGTTCAGCCATGACGACAACATACAGACGGCAATCAAATGCGAGTTGAGCTCTCACGTTAGAATTTGGGGAAGTGACGTATGCCGTAAAGCGGTCGAATTTTGTAGTTCTTTTTGTGCTCGGGTTCCTACCCGCAACCCGAAGTTACATAGTGCTAGTAAAAGCGATACAGACACCTTCAGGCTACAGCAGACGTGTCATTCAACCTATTGTAAGTCGATGTACCATCTCAATGGGTTTTGGTAATATATTATAAAGGTTGAAAAGTTCCACAGTGTACCTTTAAGCTATGAAACTTGCAGGAGGTTTTAATGGTACAAAGACCTCTTAAATACCAAAAGATCAAGGCAAATTTGGTTTCTCATGTCATGACCCCTTTAAATAGACACTGAAGACAGAACTGAAGAGCAAATTAACAAGACACACCTGCACTGAACTAACAATCTACCAGAAACTATAGAAACAAACAGACAGAATTGAATTAACCGATAAACCTAACACAGACCAGAACAGAAATCAAAACATACTGACATTGTGACAAGGACATTTAAGTAGTTTTTTGAAAAAAAGCATTACTGGTGCGCATCTTGAGATGAAACAATTGCACTGAAATATTTTAGTATATGTCAGTGCAAGTTGCTTTTAGTTAAAACTGCTTAAACATGCATTTTAGTCTGGGACTAGACTTAAAGCTTGTCTGTGAAACCGGGGGCTACTTTTAAACATGAATGAGTGATTTCTACACTTGTCCAAGGTTATTCTGCCTAAATTATCTAAGATATAATGCATTGGGAGTTGCATTTAAAATCCACATGACTCCAAAAATAGTACCAGTTGTTTAGTTTTATTTTCAATCATGGTTAATTTTTGTTTCTGCCACATTCTTGTGGCTGTAAATATGCTTTCAGCAATGAGGAAAATCGTTTGCAGCTCCAATGTTTGACAATGGAAAACATTTCAGATGCTCATTTATGCAGGACCACGAGTTATGATTGTTTTCTATCTGAATGGGGGAAAAAATGCATGTGAGAAATATTTGGAAGCTTGACTGCCAATATTTATGTATTTATTTAAAAGATCTGCACTGTAGAATCATACTGCACATGCAAACAAGATTGACCAATATGATTCTAAAGTGACTGGATGTGGTTATAAACATAGCTATGTACAACTGTGAAGCACAGTGATGAAAAATAAAACATTTAGTCTAATTCAAAAAAATATATAATTAGCACACAATGATGGTGTGTCACACGGCTCAATGCGTAAGACATCTAACTTAAGCTCAGAAGATTGCAGGTTTAAGGTTGCCACAGCGACAATTTAGCAAGACTTGCTAATGTATATCACATTATAAAATAACATAAACAGGTCAGAAAAAAATAGATTGACAAATTAGATATACAGTACATACTGTGAGAGTGCCATAATTATTGCCAAATGTGATTTTCTGCCTTATTAAACCTTTTGTGTTCCTTTTTTTTTGAACATTTGCTCATCCACAATATGTCGCAGAAATGATGATATTTCTAATTTTGTGACAACACTATATATAATTTGAAAATATTTGTGAGATTGTGCTTTTATTCAGTGCTTGTTTTTGTGAAAACAAGTATCTTTCTTGAGCAGCACATCAGCATATTAGAGGGAATTCTGAAGGATCATGACTCCTGATGAAGACTAATGGATGCTGAAAATTCAGCGTTGTCCTCAAAGGAACAAATATTTTTATATTTCACCACATTACATTTTTTTTCTGCATTTTTTATTAAATGCAGCCTTGGTGAGCATAAGAGACTTTAAAAATATAAAAAATATATAAATGTTTAACAACAGGTATTGTAATGAAGGGACATTTAAAAAAAAAACTGTGACAGAGTATATTTGGTTGAGGCAAGTTTATTTGGCCAAAAAAATGGTTTGAAATGTGTGTATGCTACCCTTTTTGCTGTTTAAAAAGGCCATATTATGCCCCTTTACAAAGTCTTGATTTAGTTTTTTGGGGGTCTTCTAAAATAGTTTTTCATGCTTGAATTTTCAGAAACACATTATTTTTCATATATATTACATTGTTGCAACACCTCTCTTCTCAGTCTGTCAGTAATGCTCTGTTTAGTTCCTGTCTATATGAAGCCCCTCCTTCCGAAAAGTACAATGTTCTCTGATTGGTCAGCTAGACCTGTGTGTTGTGATTGGTCAACATGTTTTGGAAATGATACAACCCTTACCATGACAAGTTTCAACACACTCCTGACGCAACTCAACCAGGCCCTGCCGCCTTTATTTTGCATAATCTTTAGGAAGGAATGATTGAAAGTGCCCCTATTATGCTATTTTAAAGTATCCTAATGTTGTTTTTGAGTCTCCTACAACAGGTTTACATGCATCAAAGCTCAAAAACTGTTTCATTTTCTCATAATACATTTTTCAATGATTCTCAAATGATTTGTCAGATCATCGTATAAATTTTAAAATATTGTTGATTACCTACAAAGCACTAAATGGTTTAGCTCCGCAGTACTTGAGCGAGCTCTTAACGCATTATAGTCCTTCACATCTATTGCGATCTCAAAATTCCGGCCAGTTGATAATACCTAGAATATCTAAATCGACTGCAGGCGGTAGATCCTTTTCCTATTTAGCACCAAAACTTTGGAACCAAAACAATGCTAGTCTTCCTACCATTGTCCGGGAAGCAGACACACTCTGTCAGTTCAAAGCTAGACTAAAAACACATCTCTTTGACCTAGCATACACATAATACATTATAGACTTCTATAAATTCAATGTTAGGCTGCATAGATTAGGTCAGCCGGAACTGGGAACACTTCCCTTAAATCTTGATGTACTCGTTACATCATAAGAAGAATGGCATCTACGCTAATATTAGTATCTTTGTTTATCCCGAGGTTTTCCCGCAGCCTGCCGGATCCAGGCCGTGTCCAGATCTGACGAAGGAGATCCGCCTGGACCCGATGACAATGCAGTGCTGAAGTGTCAACTATCCTCTCCCTATGGAGGATCCCTTTCCCACTCTACAGATAAAGCGTTGTGAATTCCGGCTCGCGTACCCCGAAGTGATAAAATAAAACAAAATTCTGTATCAAAATTTATAGGCAAGAAAAGTAGTTTGTTTAGGCTGGGTTGTATGAATTACAAACCTGCTCACATATTTTAAAAGCACTTAACTATAGAATCAATTCTGAATGAGCATGTGAACGCCGTCAGCGTTAATCACAGGTTCGCGTTTAAAGTCTGATCATTTCAATGGAGGTGAATCAATTAAAGTTAACTTTAGCTGGAAGTAACATTATTCAAGAACCGCTATAAAGCCAAAACAATCTGTTACCTTAAATTATATGTTTATCTCTGTAAAGCTGCTTTGAAACAATCCATTGCTAAAAGCGCTATATAAATGAAGATGACTTGACTTGACTTGACATGAATCAATCTCTCTAAATCCCTCCTTTCCGTGAGCTGCTCTGCTCTGATTGGCCAGACAGCTCAGTCTGTTGTGATTGGTTTACCGTGTACAGCGCGTGCGCCGAAAACAAAAACGCCCATTGCCATAACAACGTCAGCTCTGCTTGTCCTGAGGCTTCCTACACCGTAAACTAAACACAGTAATAAACAATGATGTCGATATTACAATATCAATCTGAGCACGAGTCCGATGATGAAACATTGGAAGAACTAGTTATTCAAACCGAACCTCCATCGCAAGGACGACTCGAGCAGGACGTTTCTCAGTGATACGCTACTCAGTTTGAGGTACATTATGAGATGTTGCAGCTGTAATTCCTCACCATCAGCATTAACAAGTGCATGTCCATCAACAAACCGAGTATTCTACTTGTACTTATTTATTTACCGAGTATTTTTCTAATATATTGCGGTGAACACGTGGAAACTGTATCAAAAACAGTGCATGTATGCAATGTATACATTAGCCGAGCTCTAGCGTGAATGACTGATGTAACATAAACGTTGGTAAAACAAATCTTGCTCCATGCTTAATCTGTCCTCAAAGTAGTGAGAACGACAGACTATTACCTAAAACTGTATATTAATGCAGATTGTGGCCCACAACTAATGAGCAGAAGTATTTCAGTAATAATGTGAGTTAACCAGTTAGCAGGAGGCCTACACAATATAAAACTCCAAACTAAGTATTTTGAACACCATCTCTCAAGAGCAAGCGGTTTTCGAATCCTGCATTGAACTCAGAGATTTGAGAAGCAGTTGTCAGTAAAATAAAGGGAACACTGCAAAAGTTTAGGTTTATTCTGCTGTGATATTGTGGTAAAGATGAATTTTACCCACTGATTCTTCACATGCTCGTCCTTGGGCAGTGAAAAAAAACTGGCGTTACCTTCACATTGTAGAGCACAGCGCCATCTTCTCGACAATGCTGTCCAGTATCCACAGGAATCAGCTGCAGTGTTTGTGGTTCAAGTTTAATAAGTAATGTGCGGGCAATAAGCTAATGTTTCGTCTTGACGTCACAACGAAACGGCTTATGACTCGTTTGAAAAATGATTAATTTCATTGACTCAGAGTCGACTCTTAGACAATAACTTTATATACGGTGCACTTTCAGATTTAAAACTTTGCAGGATGTTTTCATTCACTTAGAGCTATGTTACATGAAAGGTCATTTTCAAGAATCCATAATAGTCAAGTCAGTCAAGTCATCTTCATTTATATAGCGCTTTTAACAATGGATTGTTTCAAAGCAGCTTTACAGAGATAAACATATAATTTAAGGTAACATACTTAGATTGTTTTGGCTTTATAGCGGTTCTTGAATAATGTTACTTCCAGCTAAAGTTAACTTTGATTGATTCACCTCCATTGAAATGATCAGACTTTAAACGCGAACCTGTGATTAACGCTGACGGCGTTCACATGCTCATTCAGAATTGATTCTATAGTTATGTGCTTTTAAAATATGTGCACAGGTTTGTAATTCATACAACCCAGCCTAAACAAATTACTTTTCTTGCCTATTAATTTTGATACAGAATTTTGTTTTATTTGATCACTTCGGGGTACGCGAGCCGGAATTCATAGGGACACTTTAAATGAGGAATATTGTGAAATGCACATTCCTGAAAGAAAACTCAAGGCGTTTCAGGGAGCTCAGAAACTGTGCACTGATATAGAGAATAACTCCCTTTGAAAATGTAAAAAATGGCTTTTTGCCCCCATATTGTGGATATATGCATACTAATAAGTAAACATGTTTTGCAACATAATGTTTCAGTAGGTTTACGGCAGGTAATGTGGTTATGTATAATTGAAAAAGAGTCAGTGTACATAATGCTAATGTAGATATGGAAGACTGAGATGTGATATATTTTTTTCCTCTCTGTCTGTCTCTCTGTCTTTACCTTTTCTAAAGTGCAAGAGTTGAGAAAGGTGACAGAAAACATCATTCACACATGGTCTCCAAGCTAACACAGATGCTCTCACCTTTATCACCTCTCTCATACACGTCTCTTCTCTCACATATCTCTCCTTCTTTTAATGCTGTAGATCCGCCCTATCTTCACCCGCACGCTATTGCTTTACCATTGTGTGACACACAATAACTGAGACGACACTTTCATCTCTCATTATTTCCTCTTACTGACAAAAAAACACCTGATGTTCTTGAGGCTGTTTTTTTTTATTTCAAAACATGTTCAGAACATGAAATGGGGATTGCAAATAATTATTCTGCTCTTTTTATATGCTTTTCACATCATCTTCACTGGCAACAGCAATATTTAGCAGTGTAATTAGGCATAATTTGAAAGATGAATATTACTTAAAGGAACTAGATTTTATATAATTTCTGTTTGCTTGTGCAAAACTTGCTAACACAATGCCATCCCAGTGCCTGGTCGCATAAAGCACCTTAAGTTTTTTCCTTAACTTAAGTATGAGACTTAAAGGGATAGTTCACCCTAAAATGAAAATTAGAAGTTACTCATCCTGGTGTTGTGATGGCGTATGCCCTTCTCTCCTTTATGAACCACAAAAGGAGATTAAAAAAAAAAAATGTCCCGCTTACTCTCTTTGTATTTTCCAATTGTTCTGTATATACAATATGAAATTTAATGTAGGAAAATCCTGACCTTGGCCACTGGTCTTCAATGCATGGGTATGCGGCGTGTGCGTTCATGTGACTCTATTAGCGCCGCAGTTCACTCTGTCTCTCCCAAAAATGCACAGATGTGAAAATTTGTGAGAAATCAAGATTTACAACAAATGTGGTACAAAATACAATCCATGTGCTGTGCTAGTAGAATGGTAGACCAACAAAATCCCATAGACTTACATTGCCACTGCTTAGAAAAGTAACATCGCACATCCCATGAACAAGCTACACATTTTGAGGTATTTTAGGTTTGGAAAAAACTCTAACTCTAATAGTGATAATAGCACAAATTAAGAAAATATGCTAAATGACATGGCCACAAAACTTTGATTAGTGTTAATGAAAAGGTGTGCATCTCTCTCAAGCATTAAACTGCAGTTCGGTCTGTGAGCTGGAAGACTTCCTGCTCTTGGCTAACTGCCTTTGCCCATCTCAAATTCTGAGGCACAGAGTTCAAATCCACCTTGGAGCAACAGCACGATCCACCCCATTAATTATTCTAAATTAATTATAGCATAATGATCACAAAATCGTGGTGGCTTATGACTTAAAACTAGGGTAACTTGTAGTTTTATTTCTCAGGGGAATCTTAAAGGTATATGCCATGCCATTTTTCTCTCTGATAAATTCTCATTGCATTGCATTTTCAAACTGCACAGCCTCCAGCTTAACTGCTCACATTTATAACTGAACTTATAGCTTATCAACAGTCATAATCTTTCAGTGGTGGAAAGAGTACTAAAGAATTTTACTTAAATAAAAGTATTGCTACTTAAGAAATAATTTAATTGAGAACAAGTAGAAGTAATGAAAAATAATATGACTCAAGTAAGAGTAAATAAGTAGTTAGCTGAAAAACTACACTTTTGTGTGCGTCTGAACTCTGCACATGCATTTTAGACACTTACATTATGTTCTTGCTCCGTCCATGCAATAACTGCATCCTTGTATGAGGCGAGTTTTCTATTTACTTCAACTGATGTGCTCTTGCATATCAGCGGTATGATCCATTTCAGGAGCTGCTAAAATTACCATTTAAAATCAGAATACAAGCATAGCTCACTTAGTCACATAGTTCACAAAAATATTGAAACTTTAGCGATACTGATTCAAAACGCAAGTGCAAATGATTGAACATCAAAGCGCGATTTGAAAGCCCTGCCTCCAACTGAACTGGAAGTTTTGATTGGTTCTGCACCCGAGTCAGACCTGTCTGTTATTGGCTGAAGCGCAAGGGCTCCACCGCAGTTCTTGTCAAATGACAGCTCGCCATGTTGCTCCGTCGATACCTTTGTCAAAGTACTTTGTACTTTTGGAGAAAAATAAATGTAGCGAAGTTGAATACTTTATTTTTATTCAACTCAAGCAAAAGGAAAAGTACCACAATTTTATTATACTCAAGAAAGTAGATTTTTTTAAATGTACTCAAGTGCTGTAACAAAAGTATTTGTAATTAGTTACTTTCCACCTCTGTAATCTTTAGCAAGTGAACTTCCATTCTCTTTCAGTCCGTCATGTTCAACGTTATGTCAGAACGGTAACTGACTAATTGGGATCTCCCCAGGGGACTTCAAGTGTAACTAAACGAGCCAATGGACATTGGCGTGCGAGATTTGCATCGCATCGAGAAGTATTCCATCCTGCAAGAAGTATTGGAGCGAAGGCTGTCTCCCTCCACCCTGAAAGTGTATGTTGCCACTATTGCCACACATCACGATGCGGTAGAAGGTAGTGGGAAAGCACGACCTGATGATCAGGTTTCTGAGGGGTGCAGGAAGGCTAAATCCTCCTCGCCCTCACCTCGTACCCTTGTGGGATCTCTCCCTGGTCTTAGAGGCCCTGCGGAGAGCGCCCTTTGAACCGCTGCAATCAGTAGAGCTTAAAATCTGCCTGGAATTCAGACCGGCCAACTCTCACGTGATCCTGACGCTCCGGTCCGGATACATGCCCAAGGTTCCCACCACTCCTTTTAGTGATCAGGTGGTGAACCTGCAAGCACTGCACCTGGAGGAGGCCTAACACTTGTATGCAGTGGTGGAAACTGTGCTAGGCTAGGTGCCCATATGTTGTGATCCCTACGGCGATCCCATATGTGTATTCTTCCACGGTACGGCTCCCTTGTCGGCGACCCCGTGTCTTTTCCTTGGCAGAGCCCACTCTGCTGTCTCTGCTGGTATTGTTCTTCACCCTCAACCAGGTTGGATCTACTCCAGAGACCTTCTATATGTAGCACTGCCCTAATGGCCAGTAGACTTGTAGTCAAGACCGCCCATACCGAGACCAAGACCCTACCAAGACCAGAGGGTATCGAGACCAAGACCGAGACCAAGACCGAGACCAAGACCGAGACCAAGTCGAGACCAAGACCGAGACCAAGTCGAGACCAAGACCGAGACCAAGTCGAGACCAAGACCGAGACCAAGACCGAGACCGAGACCTAGACCGAGACCAAGTCGAGACCGAGACCGAGACCAAGACCGAGACCAAGTCGAGACCAAGACCGAGACCAAGTCGAGACCAAGACCGAGACCAAGTCGAGACCAAGACCGAGACCAAGTCGAGACCAAGACCGAGACCAAGTCGAGACCGGAGGGGAAAAAAACAGACTAGTGTTGTTGAAGCCAAGCAATAACTTGTAAGATTTTGTTTTGCATTGCCTGCATATCTCTGCCGATTTCGAAGTCTCCAAATGAATCCATACTGCAACTTTTAAATACATAATTACATTTTTTTAAACGAAATTATAAGCTTAAGTGCAGGATCCGAAAGTAGGTTGTTTTATCGCTATGGTTACACACACACACACACCGTTGGCGGTGCGCTCAAAGTCATCTGTCAGTTGTGCAGTTACCCAAAATCTCCTGAATGAAGTTAAAACCCATTATGTCACTGATATGTGTTTGACTAAATATGAATACATCAAAAACTGTACATGATATATGTTTTTTTAAATCAAGTGATGAAAGTGCACGTTGCCGCTGCGATCAGTGGCGCGGATACGGTGTTTTCTCGTGTGGGCCGCGCACACCGCACTGTCTTCACTCGGACGCGCGCTTCAATCCGTTGCGGATATCGTCGTGGACATTGTAGTATTGTATTGCTAAATCCCCCGACCACTATGTCGGTCTGAGACGGCGAGACCTAGGCAAGACTGAGAGGTCCGAGACCAAGACCAAAGACCGTCAAGGCCGTGACAAGAGACCACCTAAAAGTGGTACATACATTACTAATGGCCAGCACATGTGTGTAATTTCCACATGAAACATCCCTATACGGGCAGGATGTGGCCTCCGTAGCGTTTCTTTCCGCTTGGAGAAGGCACGCTATCGAGCTTCTCTGAATAATGCCCTTTCCCATCTTCCACCCCAGCAGATGCGGGGGGATCAGGTGGCTTACGCGGAGCTCTGGAAGGGGCAGCAAGTTCAAGTTCAAGTTCAAGTTTATTGTCATATGCATATTAGCACAGAGTACCACAGCAATGAAATTCAAAGTGCCTTAGCACTCTCTCAACACCAGTCAATAAATAATTAAAATTTAGATTAAATTTAAACATCTGCTCAAACCTCAACCCTCCTTCCTCTTGTACTATCGTTCAGTAGCCTTACAACCTGTGGGTAAAAACTGTCCCTAAAACGTGATGTGCGTGTTGGGATGCTCTGCAAACTTCTCCCTGATGGAAGTTGGGAGAAGAGATTATGTGCCGGATGACTAACATCCTGTATAATACCTAGTGCCTTCTTTGTGCTGCGTTTCCAATAAATGTTTTGGAGCGATTCTACTGGAACCCCAATAATTTTGGATGCAGTTTTAACCACCCTTGTCAGTAGATTCAATTCACGTGAAGTAGCCCTGCCAAACCACACTGTAATATTACCTGTCAAAATACTCTCAATTGTACAGCGGTAAAAATTTTGTAAAATGTTGAGTGACATACCATATTTCTTGAGACACCTCAAGAAATAAAGCCTCTGATGTGCCTTCTTAATGGTACAACTGATATGAAAAGACCATCGAAGGGAGTCTGAAATATGGATGCCTAAAAATTTAAAAGTATTAACAATTTCGACTGCAGAGTTATTAATGTAGACAGCTGCATGTGTGGGTTTATGTCTTCTAAAATCTATGATGACCTCCTTAGTTTTCACCACATTAAGGGACAGATTATTTCTTCGGCACCACATGATCAAATTGCTCACTTCATCCCTATAGGCAGTTTCATTATTGCGGTCAATGAGTCCTACCACAGTAGTGTCGTCTGCAAATTTAACAATTCTATTTGTGGGATGTTTTGCAATACAGTCATAGGTATACAGACTATATAATAGAGGACTAAGACAGCAACCTTGAGGTGCTCCGGTATTTACCACAATAGAGGCTGAGTATTTAGTGCCTACGCTAACTGTCTGGGAACGGCCTGTTAGAAAGTCCTGTATCCACCTGCAGATGGAATTACAGAGACCCAGGTCTAACAGCTTAGATATTAAAATAGAAGGTCTGATGGTATTGAAGGCACTGCTATAATCAACGAACAGCATCCTGACATACGTATCCCTACCCTCTAGATGTTGAAGTGCAGTATGTAAAACCAAAGATACAGCATCGTCCACAGCTCTATTTGATCTATATGCAAATTGTAGTGGATCAGTAAAGACAGGAATGCAGTTGTTAATATATGATTTCACAAGCAGTTCAAAACACTTCATAACCACCGAAGTCAAGGCTACAGGTCTAAAATCATTCATACAGGTGGCAGTTGTTTTCTTAGGCACAGGAATTATGATTGATTTTTTAAAACAATTTGGAACCATACAAAGAGAGAGTGACAAATTAAAAATGTCGCTAAAAACAGATGCAAGTTGTCTATAACATGTCCTTAAGACTCGCGGAGTAATGCCATCAGGTCCAGCAGCCTTCCCTATTTTCACAGCTTTAAAAACTTTACATATACCAGCAACTGAGACCTGATATGCTTGACTGCCGAAAGCATCCCCATCGGGAGATAATATGTCTGTGTGTGCGTTCCCATATGAAGGTGCTTTAACATGCACATCCCCAGTAGGAGATGTTCCCTGCGTCAGCGCTTCCGCGGCGCATTCAAAACGAGCATAAAAATTGTTCAAGTCGTCTGGGAAAGAGACAGAGCTTGTTATGACGCCACTAGGTTTGGCCTTATAACTAGTGACCGCTTGTAGGCCTTGCCAAACACGCCTAGAGTCCCCTTCAGAACAATACCGCTCTATCTTGTCCCGATGTTTTTTTTTAGCCGACTTGATTGCATTCCTAAGCTCGTATCTCGCATTCTTATAACGAGCTTCATATGCAGATTTAAAAGCCACTGTCCTCTCACGCAGTTTTGCACGTATATTGTTGTTTACCCACGGCTTTTCATTAGGGTAGACACAAAAAGTATGTGTAGGAATACAGCTGTCCATACAGAATCTAACATAATCCGTAACTGCTTCAGTGTACTCATGCAGGGTAGCAGAATCACTAAAAACTGACCAGTCAGTAGAATCAAAACAATCTTGCAACATAAGCTCACCTTCTGCAGTCCAGCGCTGTACTGTCCTCACAATGGGTTTCTCCCTCTTTATCTCCTGCTTATACACAGGGAGCAGCAGTACAGATAAATGATCTGATTTCCCAAATTGCGGGCGGGGGACAGATTTATAAGCTCCCTTGATGGTTGAGTAACAGTGGTCAAGAGTTTTGTTGCCTCTGGTTACACAACTGACGTGTTGATAATATTTTGGAAGCACTGACTTCAAATTACAATGATTGAAGTCTCCGGCTACTATGGAGAGGGCTTGCGGGTACAGCCTCTCACACCTGTTGACAGCGTCACAGAGTTCATCCAGGGCTTCCTTGGCGTTGGCTTGGGGAGGTATATATACCGCAGTGAGTAAAACTGATGGAAATTCTCGTGGTGCGTAAAACGGCCGACATTTGATGGTAAGCAGTTCAAGGACCGGCGAACAGGAGTGAGAGATAACTTCCGCGTCCGTGCACCAGGAGTCGTTTACCAAAAAGCACACACCCCCACCTTTCGATTTACCAATCGTGTCCTTAGCTCGGTCCGAACGAAATACGGAAAAGCCGTCCAAGTGTACAGCACTGACAGGATGATCCGATGTTAGCCATGTTTCAGTAAAACAAAACACACAGCAATTTCCCAGATCTCGCTGGACATTAACACGGCAACGAAGCTCATCCATCTTATTGCTGATAGATTGCATGTTTGCCAGCAGCATGCTTGGTATTGGAGGCCGCATGGGTCGATTCCGTAGCCTCACCAGCAGTCCCCCACGTCTTCCTCTCTTTCGCACACACCGCCTTTGATTTCCAGAGCGCCAGGTTTCTGATCTTTTGATAATATCCACAGGTATCATAGATGTTGTAGACAATTTTGGAGCATTTTGTCCAATGTCCAATAAAGTCTGTCGATCATAAGTAATAAAGGAGGACATAGGCTGTATTATCAAACTAATAAATAAGGTTAAAACTAACACTAAGCGTGGCGTGAGAGAGGCTCGTAGCGTGTCGCCATACATCGGCGCCATCTTGTCATCTTGCAACAGTGACGGTTTGGTAGGGATCCCAATTCGTCAGTTACCGTTCTGACGTAACCGTCTCTATTCCCTCCTTCAGGGAACGGGTGTTACACACGTAACGCAGACGTTTTTCATACTGTACATCATGATGTTGCGATGTCTTGTAAAATAATAGCCCATTAATTGGTTATCAGCCATAAATTGATTGTATGCTGATAAAATAATTATCCACATAACTGTATCTGTCAGGAGACACAGACTGGAGAGATCGGTAAGAATAAACAATTAAACACTTTATTGATCAATAAGATGAAGATGGCAGAATGAGGATATACACACATGTTAGCAGTCACTGAGGATCGGTGTGAACTTTCCCTTGTCTTGCAGGTATATGTGGGAACTGGGGAATGAGGATGAACAGGAACATGGAGAATGAAGAGGAGACAGGAATGAGGAGCAGGACAAAGAGGTAAGTATTCTTCAGGTAAGTCACAAGCTAAACGCTAGCAGTTTTCGCATTAGACGAGACCAAACAGTGTGTATGTGTGTGGAATGTCCTTATATCGAGAGCTGGTGTGATAAGTTGATTGATGACAGCTGGTGATGATTGTCGAATGCGTGCAGGTAGTGGACCAGGAAGGATTCTAGAAGAGGTAGTGCTGAAGGTGACAGGCATGGTGATTGGAGATTTTTTTCAAACCATCTCAAACGTTTAAGCATCTTAAAAAAAGGTTAAAATTTCCTTTCATCTAAATTATTGCTTTCAAAGATTACACAAACTAATTCAGAAGAATATTATGACAGATATAATTCACACAATTTTGATAGTCGTCAACATAGCTATCATTAATTTCATATTCTGGCATCTAGGTCATCCACTTGAAACAAAATCAAAATGCTTCCCATCGCACATGGTGTCTGTCACTAATAATGAATGTATAGGGCTGGAATGAACTCATATGATGCAATTAAATGTCTGAATTGCTGATGATGTATGAAATGCCTGAAGTTCTGACGATATGTAATAATGTCTAATGTGCTGTTGTTGGACAGCTTTTGAAGCTTAGAGAGTTTTTCCTACCTTTCAACTCACTCTTTCTAACTTGTCCTTGAGCTGTATTTTCAGACAAGATCAAACAACTATCAGGATCCAGGATAAAGGTTCGTCTTGAGTGTCTTTGATGTGGGAAGAAATAATGAAACTAATGGCACCTTTCTTTGTGTAAGCATATAATTAAAAAGAATATTCCTTACCTGCATAGCAAATTTACCAAAAAAATGTCTCAGGACGTGTCAGTTCAGGTTATTTTATTTTTTATTTTTGGGAGAAATGTAATGAAGTCATAATCTAAAAAAAAAGGAATATTCATTTGAGATTTGTATTTAGCTTATGGATAATTTGAGGCAAAAATGTTTACCAGAAGTTCCCTCTGGGATTTTCCAGTAAATTTTTTAAGGGGAAAAAAATATAGACATGAACAAATGATGTCATTTCAGAGTGAAACTGTATTCGCAACTGTTCATGTTCAATTAACTTCAGATTGTCTGAAATGACACATATCTGAAATCATTTGAAAACTAACACAGATGCTGTTTTCGAATATCATTTGCCTCCTCCTGGGTAATGTGGGGATGCTACATTTTGTGTTTCTATATGGATGTCTTTACTGTGAGAAGGGCAACAAATTAAGTCCAACTTTTTCATTATGGCAAACCTTGTCAGTGACCTTTAGTTGACATGAATGTCGTCAAGTGCTGATCCACTGCAGTTCTGTTGTTTGTGGTTCTGGGAAGTACGCACATCTTTCTATTTGACTGACCCTCCTTTAATTAACAGTTTAGAGACTGTCAGAAATTAATAGGGGGTTATAGAAGATGGGGGAAACTCACATATTATGTATGTTATTTATAGCACTGATGGAAAACAGCCAATGTACACTACCGTTCAAAAGTTTGTGGTTGGTAAGATCATGGATCATTACTGCAGTGATTATTATGTTTCTAGAAAGTTATATGTTTGGGATCAGTTCTTCTAACCCTAATCGATGGAGTGTGTAACTTTTTATTTCTTAAACAACCATGTAGGAAGACTTATCATGGCCATATTCCAGGATGACAATGTCAAGATTCATCAGGTTCAAATTGTGAAAGAATGGTTAGAGGGAGCATGAAGAATCATTTTCACACATGAATTGGCAATTCTGAGTCCAGACTTTGAATTCACTATATGTCTTTGGGATGTGCTGGAGGAGACTTTACAGAGAGCTTAACTCTTGCATTGTCAGTTCAAGATCTTGACCAAAAATTGATGCACCTCATAACATCATAACATTTATTTTCCATCATTGATTTTTTTTCATGATTCTTTGAAAGTTCAAAAGAACAGCATTTATTTGAAACATAAAAATATAGTTCCCTTTCGTATGGGAACTCCTACGTCTCGTCGGAGGAGTTTCCAACGAATTGGGATCACACTAGGGAGACCAATTGCCTTCGAGTGAATTAAAACGAGCCAATGAGTTTTGGCATGCAGGACTTGCATTCCACATCCCGCCTACTAGTGCGAGTATAAAGCGGAAGCGAGCGCACACACATTTGCTTTTAGCTTCGGAGCCGACCGGTTGTGTCCTCTGAGTGGATGAGCTTCAAGATGAATAATTTATCTTCACGCTCAACGAGTCTGCTGTTTTCTCCGAGACCTCTCTGTGTTGGTGTGACGGCGCTTCAGCGATCTTCGCAATCTCCCGGGTACCAGCTGCTGTTTCACGCGATCTGCTGTTTTTTCAAAGAGCTGTTGTCACAGCTGGTATTCGGTTGAGTGCGCACAGCGGGCTTGCAGTTTCCCCGCTGTGTTCCACACTGGTGGTCCAGAAGCATCCCACGGCTAAGCCTTGTGGGGTACGAGACATCGCCAAAGTTCGCTTTCACGGTGCTCCTATCTCACAGGGTTTGCCGTTTTCGGCATCACTGTTGGAGACTGTGCCCAGCGGCTCTCCACACTTCAGAAGCAGGTTGAGGAGGCCAGGAGCTGACCCGATATGCTGTCAACTCACTCCTGGTTTCTCCTCAGTCTGTTTGTCGCCAAGGGTGTCAGCCCCCTGTGAAAAAGATGTCGGCCAGCTTTATGGTGACGTCTAGCTTTCGCAGGAGGACGGCGCCACCTGTCTCAGCAGCCCTGAGACGGGTGACACAGGGTTGGAGGAAGTTGCTCTCAGGGAGATGGTGTCCTCACCTCTCCCGCCCCCAGAGGAGGGTCGGGTGGAGAATTTGTTCAGTTCCTGTTCCGCTGCTGGCTCCCGGAGTCCAGTGGTACCCACATTTTCAATAGAGCAATTTCTTCCATCTCTGGGTCACAAGAGGTGCGGACTGCAGTGAGTGACGCTCCCATGCCTCGCCACTCCTTTCCCCCTCTTCCAGCACTCAGATGGTAGTGACGTCGCTACGGCCTCGTCACTCTCGTCTGTCACTGGCCAAGGAGGCGCGGAAGCCAGGACTCGACGCCCCCAGGCCTCACTCCTCGTTTCCCCTCCTAGAGGGTGAGAATGACAGTGCGCTGCCACGTTGCCTCGCCGCTCTCATTCCCCTCGCCCCTGCGCTCCGATGGCAGTGACGCCGCTACGGCCTCGTCGTTCTCGTCTGTCGCTGGCCAAAGCGCTCAGATGCCAGTGTCGCCGCTACGGCCTCGTCACTTTCATCTGTTGCCGGGCAAGGAGGTGCGGAAGCCAGGACTCGACGCCTCCCAGCCTCGCTCCTCGTTTCCCCTCCTACCTTCGCTTCGGGACAGTCAGCAATCGAATGCCCCAGAGAAAGATGGGCCTTCCCTGCTGCTTGCCCCCCGGTGGAAGCAGGTAAGTGTTGCACCACACACCCAGACCCCTCCTTCGGCCACAGTAATGCCTCCGGAGGCGGGTCCCTGCCTTCCACCTCGCTGCCCCTCCGCGGGTACGCCGGTGGTCCGGGTGGGCTCATTGGTACGGTCTCTCGAAGCCTGGCTAGCGCTTCCGAGGCCGTCCAGGTGGCTCATCCGCGCCATCCGGTTTGGCTATGCAATTCAGTTTGCCTGCCGGCCTCCCAGGTTTAGGGGCGTCCTATTCACCTAAGTGCGGAGTGGCGACGCCCCTGTCTTGAGAAAAGAGATCGTTACCCGGCTGGCGAAGGGCGCGATCGAGCCGGTCCCTCCAGCCGAGATGAGGTCTGGGTTCTACAGCCCTTACTTCAGTGTACCCAAGAAAGGCGGTGGGTTACGACCAATTCTGGATCTGCGTGTTTTGAATCGGGCCCTTCACAAGCTCCCGTTCAAAATGCTTACGCAGTAGCGCATCTTCGAGTGCATCCGTCCCCAGGATTGGTTTGCAGCGATCGACCTGAAGGATGCGTACTTTCGTGTCTCGATTCTGCCTTGACACAGACCGTTTCTTCGGTTTGCGTTCGAGGGTCGGGCATGTCAGTACAAGGTCCTACCCTTCGGCCTGGCCCTGTCGCCCCGCGTCTTTACGAAGCTCGTGGAGGCGGCCATTGTTCCCATGAGAGAACATGGCGTTCGCATTCTCAACTATCTCGACGACTGGCTGATAATGGCTCACTCGCGAGATCTGTTGTGCGATCACAGGGACCTGGTGCTCCGGCACCTCAGCCGTTTGGGGCTTCAGGTCAACCGGGACAAGAGCAAACTTTGCCCTGCGCAGAGGATCTCTTATCTCGGTATGGAGCTGGACTCGGTCAACCAGACTGAGTGCCTCACCGAGGAGCGCGTCCAGTCAGTGCTCAACTGCCTCAGGTCCTTTCGAGGCAGGTCAGCGGTCCCACTGAAGCAATTTCAGAGGGTCCTGGGGCATATGGCAGCCACAGTAACGCTGCTCGGCCTGTTACATATGAGACCGCTTCAGCGCTGGCTTCACGATCAAGTCCCGTGATGGGCGTGGCAGAGCGGCACGTTCCGGGTCAAAGTCACCCCGCACTGTCGCCAAACCTTCATCCCTTGGATGGAGGCCCCATAGGATGGGGGGCCACGTACAACGGGCATGCAGTCTCAGGTCTGTGGACAGGGCCTCAGCTGCATTGGCACATCAACTGCCTAGAGTTGCAAGCAGTACGCTTAGCCTTGTGCCGCCTCAAAGGGTTGCTTCGTCACTAGCGTACATCAATCATCAAGGTGGTCTACGCTTCTGCCGTATGTCGTGACTCGCCCGCCATCTCCTCCTATGGAGTCAGAAGTTTCTGAGGTCACTTCGTGCTGTTCACATCCCGGGTGCGCTCAACCATGTGGCAGACGAGCTCTCATGGCAACCACCCCTTCCGGGAGAATGGCGACTCCATCCCCAGGCGGTCCAGCTGATATGGCGAATCTTCGGAGCCGCTTAGATGGATCTGTTTGCCTCTCCGGACACGACTCATTGCCAGTAGTTTTATTCCCTGGCCGGAGGGTCCCTCGGCACGGATGCACTGGCACACAGCTGGCCCCGGGGCCCACGCAAGTATGCGTTTCCCCCAGTGAGCCTTCACGCACAGACACTGTGCAAAGTCAGGGAGGAGGAGGAGCAGGTCTTGCTAGTTGCGCCGTACTGGCCCAACCATACCTGGTTCCCGGAACTCATCCTAATCGCGACAGCACCCCCTTGGCCCATTCCTCTGAGGAAGGACCTGCTTTCTCAGAGACGGGGCACTCTTTGGCACCCGCGTCCAGACCTGTGGAGACTTCATGTCTGGTCCCTGGACGGGACACGGAGGTTCTAGGTGGCCTACCACAGGCTGTGGTAGATACCATCGCTTCCGCTAGAGCCCCCTCTACGAGGCGCCTCTATGCGTTGAAGTGGAACCTGTTCGTCGTTTGGTGCTCTTCCCGCCGGGAAGACCCCCGAACTTGCCCGATCAGTGTCGTGCTTTCCTTTTTACAAGACGGGTTGGAGCGAAGGCTGTCTCCCTCCACCCTCAAAGTATATGTGGCCGCAATAGCTGCCCATCATGATGTGATCGACGGGAAGTCGTTAGGGAAGCACGACCTGATCATCAGATTCCTTAAGGGTGCTAGGAGGTTAAATCCTCCTCGAAATTTGCACCCTGTACCCTCTTGGGACTTAGCCCTGGTGCTGAGAGCGCTTCAAAGGCCCCCATTTGAGCCCTTAAATGATATAGAGCTAAAAGTTTTGTCTGAAAAAACTGCTCTTCTATTGGCTCTAGCTTCCTTCAAGAGGGTCGGGAATCTGCAGGCTTTTTCGGTCGACGAATCGTGCCTAGAGTTCGGACCGGCCATTTCTCACGTGGTTCTGAGACCCCGCTTCGGATATGTGCCCAAGGTTCCTACCACTCCATTTGTAGATCAGGTAGTGAACCTGCAAGCGCTGCCCGTGGAGGAGGCAGACCCAGCCCTTGCTTTTCTCTGTCCCGTACGTGCACTACGTTGTTATGTGGACAGAACGCAAAGCTTCAGGACCTCAGAACAGCTCTTCGTCTGTTACGGAGGCCAGCAGAAGGGAAGGCTGTCTCCAAGCAGAGGTTAGCCCACTGACTAGTGGATGCTATCGTCCGGGCTTATGAATCCCAGGACGTACCTTGCCCACCCAGGTTGACGGCTCACTCCACTAGGAGTGTCGCTTCCTCTTGGGCTTTGGCGCAGATATCTGCAGAGCTGCGGGCTCTCCCGGAGGAACCGGTTTCCTCCCGTTTACTCGCTACGGTCAGTGGCGCAAGGGAATAGGTTCTGTCGGCTTGCTGCGCCATTCCGCCTTATGAGCTGGATCCGTGCGCCTTTTGGTTCCTTGGTTCCCCAACAAACGGCTAATCTTCTGAGCTCCTCCATCACCCCTCGGCATCAGGCGTGGCGGACCGCCTGACGCTAGGTCTATTACCTCTCTTAAGAAGTTGCTAGTAGACTGGGTGACCTTCACAATGACTTCCCCGTGATCGTTTTTCCATGTTCCTGCTACCCTACAGGCTAGCTCCGTGTCTTCCCCTCAACAGACTCACTCTGTCGTCCTTGCTGAGTATGCTCCCCACCCTACGGGCTGGGACTACCTAGAGGACTCCCGTATGTTTTACTACCCTACGGGCCAGTTCATATGTGTATTCAGTGCCTCCCTTCGGGCTGGCCGGGGGCTCCGCAACGTTCCCACACGGGCACGTTTCCCCAGTGTTATCCAAATCCACTGAGCGGGTCTTGCAGAACAGCAGTGTGATTTCTTCCTAGCTAGCCCCCGCTCTAAAGAAACTAAGAAACTGCTTGGCGGGGAGCTCAGCTGGGCGCTGGAAGGGGCTAGCACCATGGCGTTTTATTTGGGATCCCAATTCGTTGGAAACTCCTCCGACGAGACGTAGGATTTCCCATACGAAAGGGTACGTCTCGGTTACGTATGGTAACCCTCGTTCCCTGAGTAGGGAACGGAGACGTCTTGTCCCGTCGCCATGCTTGCTGTACCTTCGCGGAGGACTGGACACCGTCCGGCTCCTCAGCGCAAAGCAAATTACAGTAAAGCTCGCTTACGCTTTATACCCGCACTAGTAGGCGGGATGCGGATTGCAAGTCCTGCATGCCAATATTCATTGGCTCGTTTTAATTCACTGGAAGGCAATTGGTCTCCCTAGCGTGATCCCAATTCGTTGGAAACTCCTCCGACGGGACGTCTCCGTTCCCTACTCAGGGAACGAGGGTTACCATACGCAGCCGAGACGTTTCTTCATTCAAGAGAACCTATTTTGTTTTTTAACACTTTCAACTTTCTTTAGTGTAATGTTGTTTGAGCATGACAAATCTGCACATTTACAAAGCACAAAGTCACTCCAAAGGGAGTTATTCTCTATATCAGTAAACACTGTTTCTGAACTCCCTGAAACTCCATTGTAGTTTTGAGTTTTTCGTCCGGGAACGTACACGTCACAATATTCCTCATTTGAAAAGATTCATGCCTAAAGCATTTGCAAAATAAAGGGGGCAAGGACTGGTTGAGTTGCGTTAGTAATGTGTTGAAACTCGTGGTTATGGTAAGGAATGTGACATTTCCCTAACATGGTCGAAGCAACTGACCAATCAGAACACATTGAGCTTTTTGGAAGGAGGGACTTCGTAGAGACAGGAACTAAACAGAGTGTTACTGACAGGCGCTGCAACAATGAACATATGTGAAAAATAAGGTGTTTTTGTGACATTTCACTTGCATTGCCACACATAATTCATCTTGTGCCAATGTACTTCAGAATTCCGCCTGGCTGAACAAAAGGGTTTTTATATAATTTATTGAAAAACTCTGTCGCTGTCTCTCTCCCCACTTCTGATGAATCCATTTTTAATTAAAGGTGACAGAATAAAGGTCCCCTGATACCGTCTTTCCCTCACTTACTCACACTTTTGCTTTGTTGCTCTGTGCCTCCAACAGCAGTATAGCGTAAAAGTTTGCGGTCGAGAGCAGCGATGGTTGTTTTATTAAACTGCTGCTACGCTGATAGGGGGCATCAAACCTCCTTCAGTATTGTCTCACTTGACCATCTGATGTATTCTAAAGCTGCGAAACATTGATTCTACAGTGCACCTAGATCATTAGCTATCTCCCAGTATGACGGAGACTCGTCTCCCAGGGGGAACCTACTGGGAAAAAAGACTGTTTGATGAAGTTCCTGGTAGAGAACTTCATAATGGCATCTGTAATCCCTCAAAAGTTGTCTGACTCATGGGGATTTTTGATTCTTTAGAGCAACACCTCCCTCCAACCCAATCCAAGCTTTTGATGTAATACAAGGCAAAGTCAAAGCGCTACTCTAACTGATGTTTGATGAAAGTGGGTTTTACTCCCATTAAATAAATTTTTTTTAGAGAGCACAGCATCTTGCCTAAAATAGGCAACTGTTTTTTTGGCACCTTTTTTTGCACCTGTGAAAAAGAGAGAACAAGAAAAGCTGATCATAGTTCTTATAGGGCAAACAAAAGCTCACCTCAATCAAAACAACACATTCTGTGCACGTTGATTGCTTCAACACCTCACCGTCCACAATGATCTTGTAATAATCTAACTGTGGAGAACAACAAAGCCAATTTGATTCCCATTAGCAAATTGCATATTTACCTTGGGTCCCACATGACGCTTTCCATGAATAGGGTGCAAAATTGGGCTTCTTTTTCAAATAAGGATGAAAGGAGGTGATAAGCCTTTAGAACGTTTAGTTTGTCCGTGTTCTGTTTCTTTTATCTTTTCACATTACATATATGGTTGATAATTTTTCTTTCAGTAACCTTGGTGACAGGCTTGAATGGTTAAGCTGCCATGAGAAAGGGTCCTATTGAAGTCACTTTTTGAGGATCACATATTTATGTAATACATTTTGTAAAGGGACATTCGTTTCAACAGGTTTCATGCCCAAAAAAAGGCCTAAGTTTAAGATTATGACTTTAATTGCTTATAAAATTCACATCCATTTGCATTACACAGTTTTAACATAAACAAACTAATAAACTGACATTTGTCATTGCATAAATGGAACAGGTACAGTAAGAACAGAAGATTTCTGCACAAAAAAACTATTTGCAAATATTTTATTTTATTTAAATATATTTTTATTCATTAAATTACATATTTAAATAATTCATATTTTAAAATGTGTGCATAAATCTGTTAATTTGGAAAGTATTACATTTATTCAGTTAATTATATTATGATTATAAACATTAGTTAACCAAGCATTATTCAGTTATATTCAGTTAAATTTGACTTATTTATGATAAACATATAAACCGGGTATTGTGTATTTAAACCAAATTGAATTTATTAGTACTATTATGGAAATTCTACCTGAATAAATAACTGACAAATATGCATTGCATTAAGTTTATTAGTTTGTTTATATTAAAACTGTATAATCCAAATGGACAGAAAATGTTGTTGCAATTCAAACAAACAAACAAATACATTTAGGCTCAAATATTTTGAGTAGCCTATATGTACAGCCAAAATATGTTTACTATAGTTTAATTAAATTAAGTAAGATTATATATACATCGATTTGTACCCGATTATTTGTGTAACATGCTACATATAGGCTATAAACAATATTTGCAACTGCTTTTTGAATCGGCATTCAAATTACAGTTCAACCAACATAAGATCAATAAATGTCTCAATTATTAAAAGGGCAAGTCTTTGTGGTTTAAGTCATGTAATTTTCCAAATCCATTATATGTTGGTAAAGGAACATATTGCTGCCTTTTACCGGAGGCTTAAATCTGGTGCTAATACAGATGGAGATGGTCCAAAAGATTGATTAGATAAACTCTCTGTCAAGACAGGATTGCAGTTTATAATGACAGACAGTCCTCAAACGGGTGATTAGGAGGATAATGTCTAAGCCGTAAGACTGCCACATTAAATAGAGGGGCAATAATACATGGCAACATTTCTGTTCAGAGAAGGACAAAGGCTGTATGTTTCTTGACAGGTAAATGGAAACTAAAAGGCAGGAAGAGAAATATATTTCTTTGAAGATTCTAAAAGCAATTAACATTCAGTTGTGAAAAAGATTTTTAAAGCTTTGAGAATGTTGTTCTTTAATCTTTTGAATGTTGTGCTTTGAAATACTTGAATAACTTTCATTGAATGCACTGCAAGTATATGCACATGCAAATGCACACACACACACACACACAGAGAGAGAGAGAGAGAGAGAGAGAGAGAGAGAGAGAGAGAGAGAGAGAGAGAGAGAGATGGTGTGCAAAGTCACATTTTTAATAGAAAGTTGACTACATTTAATAGTCATATACTGCACAGCGTAACAACATTCAGTTCTGATTTTGCTGTAGCATCTGGTTCATAAGCATCACTGAAATATTTTCACAAATAAAGACACACTGTTCTGGGGGATGTTGTCATGAAACAACTTCAAACTGTTATTAAATATCAAATATTGAACTGAATTCTTGGCTGAAATTTGCAGTCAGCTCTATGGTTTATTAAATAAGATAAGTACTTAAATAATTTAAAGACAGTTAAATGTTGGCTATTATTGGCTACATTCACACCTTGAGCCAATGTGGCTGATTGATTGGTTGGTTGGTTGATTGATCACAGTACAGTTTAAAAGTTGAGCATATTGGAGAGACACACTGATTTAAATAGGCAACACTTCTACACTGACATAAATAAATGTATATATATATAATAGACCGCATACATAAAACAACCTCCTCTGTCTGGTTTATTATTACATCAACAAATTTCATGATGTTCTTTATTATAATATTAGCACATTCCTTTTTTGCACCACATCTCGTCACTTTCTACTGTCACTATTCAGTGCTAGTGTCAAATTAATGTACAATCGATATGAACAATTATTATGCTTTCTTGCAGTTTTCTGTATGCTTTATGCAGCTTATTGGTATTATTATGATCCCTACAGAGGACAAATCAAGCATGCAGTAATGGCCATTGACAGATCTGAATTGAAACTATTCAATGTTCACACTGAAAACAGTTAATCAGTGGTGTGATCTTTAAATAATTAGTCTGTATGCACAAATCACTCAACCTGAATGTAGGTAAATTTGACAAGCAACTTGTTTTCTTTTTTGTTGTTGTTGTTGTGATATCTGCCTCAGCTGGTTTTGACGTATCTTTAAGTGGTGGGATGCTGTGCTGACAGGCTTAAAGGCTGAACTGAAAGTGAGCCCTGCCCTTGTTTCAGCAGCCGTTTTGACAGCTCCTCATAATTACCCTTGGGCATTCTGTCGCCTCAGGTATGGCTCTAAAAAACGAACGCACTTACAATACGCAGTCTCCTATTTATTCCTCATCAACACTGATATTGTGCACCATGCAGTGTCTTAAAATCCTCCGCCATTTGCTGTCATCACATGTTGATAAGGTAATCATAATATTGCATTTACCACTTTAAACCACAATAATCAATTCAATCTTTTTAAATTCCAAATGTCCACATGTCTTAGTTTAGATTGTTCACACTGTAACCTTGCATGAAACATTTGTGCATGAATGGTTTGAAATAATGTCAGCAGGTCATAATAATAAAGGCATGTTCAGCAATATCAGTGCTCTTGTTTTGTAATCTTTTATTTTGTATTTGTTTCAGTTCCTGTTTCCTGTGCTTTCCTCATTCAAGGGCTGCGTCCCAAAGCTCAGGCTGCTGACTTGTTGCCTCAGGCAGCGTTTGAGCATGACGGTACCTGCTGAAACTGATTTCGAACAGACTTCTGAGGCAGCGTTACGGTTTCATGATCTACAGCAAAATACTTTTTGCTTTGGTGATAACTAAGCGAATATTTAATTACTACAATAGTAATTTCTCGCTAAAAATGGCATCACAAGTGGAAAACATTGGTCAAAAACATACATTCACACACAAACTGTTACAGAATAGAACGCACAGGATAGTGCGATATCAAAAGCAGCGAAGGATACATCTATGCTGCCTTCAAATATGGATCAGATGAAGGTATCTCAGGAGGAGACAGGGAGTTAACCTAACATTGGATTCAGAAGTGCATTGATGCCTTCCTACCTTGGAATGCATCCTTGAAAGCAGCATTTTATGCTTTCAGATGCAGGCCCTGATTGTTATCACATGTCTATTGTAAGTCAGTTAGGCTGTGTGTATTTAAGCCCTTGGACCCTATTTTAACAATCTAAGCACATGGTCTAAAGCGCACGGCGCAAGTGCACTTAGGGTCTGTCCGAATTCACTTTTGCTAGTTTAACGAAGGGAAAAATGGTCAGTGAGCCCGGCTCATGGTCTAAAAGGGTTGTCCCTATTCTCTTAATGAGTAATAGGAGTGTTTTTTAGGTGTAACGTGCAATAAACCAATCAGAGTCTCATCTCCCATTCCCATTAAAAGCCAGTTGAGCTCGTGCCATGGCGGATTCGCTGTTTACATGGCGGAATTTGCAAGCAGAAAACCTGAACGCTGCTCTAGCTAGGAAACGGATCTGCTCGTGCGTGAGGTCGTGCTGCTCGAAGCGCGCAAGTAGACCATCTATGGGACAAAGTGTATGCGCATTGACTTTAGACCAGGTTTCAGTTGGTCAATGACACAGTTTATTTCAGTTGCCTCAAAATAGCAACGCACCAACAATGCGCCTGAACACACCTCGTTTTCAGACTAGCACGCCCAAGGGCGCACAAATGGACAGAAATGCATTTGCTATCTAAACAACGTGCCGCAGGACGTGAAAATGATAACTGTGTCGGGCTGAAACTAGCAAAAAACGTCTCGGTTACGGATGTAACCCTCGTTCCCTGAGTAGGGAACGGAGACGTTACGTCGGATGACGGAGAATGGGGGTTTCGCCAGAAAGCCAATCCTCTTCGAGTATTAAAAAACGAGCCTATGGCAATGAAATGCCATGGGTCTGCGGAATTTGCATAATGTATCTCCGCCTCACTGCGTGAGTATTTAAGGAGAGACAGCTGCAACAGCAGATCATGTCTTCGCTGAGGAGCCGAGACTGAACTCAGGCGTCTACCCAGCGGTACAGCGGAAGTGGCAGGGAGACGTAACGTCTCCGTTCCCTACTCAGGGAACGAGGGTTACATCCGTAACCGAGACGTTCCCTTTCGTAGTCACTCCGAGTTACGTCGGATGACGGAGAATGGGGGTCCCCGTGTAATCACGCCACCTTCACAGCTGTCTTCCAGTGCCCTGCGAAGTCTGACCTCCCTGTCGTGATATAGGCACGGACGAAGGAGTCCTACTTAACACAGGAATACCAAGGTACACTGGGAAGCATATCTCATGGGAGATATGCCGCAGCATGCCTACCCATAGGGAGGACTTAAGAATACACATATGGCCCAAGGGGGCTACATATGGAGGAACACTGGAGTGACCAGCCCGTAGGGTGGCATCTACTTTCAACTCCAGGAGTGGCAGGTGACTTGCCGAGGGAAAGACACATGCTCAAAGAGGCTTACAGTGGAAAATACACATGTGGGGGTTACTCAGAGGAGGAACCATGCACACGGAGGCACCTAGCCGACGCACAGGCAATAGACACTGGCGCCAGCGTCAACAGTGCTGGAGGAACTCAGGGCTTCAGAGAGGAAGGCTCACCTGAGGAAATATCGCACGTATCCAGTCCGTGGAGTGGAATGGCGAGCAAGCGAGACACTTAACAGCTCCCATGTTAGCTTGAAAAAGACAGTACATGGGCGGAGACTGGCTCCACTCGGAGATTGTAAAATCTGGCGAATGTGTTAGGTGTCGCCCAGCCTGCAGCTCTGTAGACGTCTGTTAGCGAGGCGCCACGCGCTAAAGCCCAAGAGGACGCCACACTCCGGGTGGAGTGGGCGGTCACACCAAGGGGGCATGGTCGACCTTGCTGCTGGTATGCCAAAGCAATGGCGTCCACTATCCAGTGAGACAACCTTTGTTTGGAGAGAGCCTTTCCCTTCAGCTTCCCACCATAACAGACAAAGAGCTGGTCTGAGGTCCTGAAACACTGCGTCCTGTCTACGTAAGCACGGAGGGCGCGTACTGGACAGAGCAGTGCCAAGGCTGGGTCTGCCTCCTCCCGGGGCAGCGCTTGCAGGTTCACCACCTGGTCCCGGAAGGGAGTGGTGGGAACCTTGGGCACATATCCAGGCCGGGGTCTCAGGATCACGTGAGAGTGACCGGGCCCGAACTCCAGGCACGCTTCGTCAACAGAGAATGCGTGCAGGTCCCCTACCCTCTTGATGGAGGCCAACGCAACCAGGAGCGCTGTCTTCATTGACAGGATCTTAAGCTCAGCTGATTGCAGAGGCTCAAAGGGAGCCCTCTGCAGGGCACTTAAGACCACTGAGAGGTCCCAAGAGGGAACGAGAGGAGGGCGAGGAGGATTCAGTCTCCTCGCTCCTCTCAGGAACCTGAGGATCAGGTCGTGCTTTCCAAGAGACTTACCTTCAACTGCTTTGTGATATGCAGCGATAGCGGCCACATACACCTTCAGGGTGGAGGGAGACAGCCTTCGCTCCAACCCGTCTTGCAGGAAGGAAAGCACAACGCTGATCGAGCATCTCCTGGGGTCTTCTCGGCGAGAAGAGCACCAGTTGACGAAGAGGTTCCACTTCAACGCATAGACATGTCTCGTGGACGATGCTCTAGCGGAAGTGATGGTAGCCGCCACCGCTGGTGGCAGGGTACTCAAACCTGCCTCGTCCCGTCCAGGAGCCACACGTGGAGTCTCCAGAGATCGGGACGAGGGTGCCATAGGGTGCCCCGTCTCTGAGAAAGGAGGTCCTTCCTCAGAGGAATTGGCCAAGGAGGTGCTGTCGCGAGGAGTATCAGTTCGGAGAACCAGGTCTTGGTGGGCCAGTATGGGGCGACCAATATGACCTGCTCCTCGTCCTCCTTGATCTTGCACAGAGTCCGTGCGAGAAGGCTCACTGGGGGAAACGCATACTTGCGTAGGCCCTGCGGCCAGCTGTGCGCCAGTGCATCCGTGCCGAGCGTGCCCTCGGTCAGGGAGTAATACAGGGCGCAATGGGATGAGTCGTGGGAGGCAAACAGATCTATCTGTGCGTCGCCGAACTGGTCCCATATCAGCTGGACCGACTGGGGATGGAGTCTCCATTCGCCAGAGGTTGGCCGGAGCCGTGACAGCTTGTCGGCTGCACGGTTCCGCACTCCAGGAATATAAATAGCACGAAGGGACCTCAGGTGCTTCTGACTCCATAAGAGGAGGTGGCGTGCGAGTTGCGACATACGGCGAGAGCGTAGACCACCCTGACGGTTGATGTACGCTACAGTCGCGGTATTGTCCGAGCGGACAAGTACGTGTTGACCCAGGAGCAACGCACGGAAGCGGTGCAGGGCAAGGCGTACTGCCAGCAACTCGAGGCAATTGACATGCATGAGGCGCTGGGGTCCTGTCCAGGAGCCCGCGGCTGCATGTCCATTGCACATGGCGCCCCAGCCCGTGGCAGAGGCATCTGTGGAGACGACAACATGCCTGGAAACTCGTTCTAGGGGAACCCCGGCCCGTAGAAAGCTGAGGTTCCGCCACGGGGTGAAGGTCTGACGGCAGGTCGGAGTTATTAAAACTCTGAGCGTACCGCGATGCCATGCCCACCTCGGGACTCGATCGCGAAGCCACAGCTGAAGCGGTCTCATATGAAGCAATCCAAGTGGCGTTGCTGCGGATGCCATATGCCCCAGGAGCCTCTGAAAAAGTTTCAGTGGGACCGCACTCTTGCCCTCGAACTGTCGAAGACAAGTCAGCAGTGAGTGTGCGCGCTCGCTCGTAAGCTGCGCGGACATGGCGACCGAGTCTATCTCCATACCGAGAAAAGAGATCCTCTGCACGGGGCAAAGTTTGCTCTTCTCCCAGTTGACCCGAAGGCCCAGACGGGCTAGGTGCCGGAGCACTAGATCTCTGTGTTCGCAACCCTGATCTCGAGAGTGAGCTAATATTAGCCAGTCGTCGAGATAATTCAGGATGTGAACCCCGTGTTCGCGTAGGGGAACAAGGGCTGCCTCGACGACCTTCGTAAAGACGCGAGGAGACAGAGCCAACCCGAATGGGAGAACCGCGTACTGGTATGCCTGCCCCTCGAAAGCAAACCGAAGAAACGGTCTGTGTCGAGGTAAAATGGAGACATGAAAGTAGGCGTCCTTCAGGTCTATCGCTGCAAACCAATCCTGTGGCCGCACGCATTCGAAAATGCGTTTGGCCGTGAGCATCTTGAACGGCAGCCTGTGAAGGGAGCGGTTCAAGACGCGCAAGTCCAGGATTGGCCGTAACCCACCGGTTTTCTTGGGGACAATGAAGTACGGGGTGTAAACCCGTAACTCCACCTCGGCTGGAGGGACAGCCTCGATTGCACCCTTCGCCAGCAGGGTGGCAACCTCCGCTCTCATGATCGGGGCATAGCCACCGACCACAGTAAGCGGACTCCCCTGAAGCGGGGAGGAGACCGTGCGAACTGAATCGCATAGCCGAGCCTGATCATTCGGGCGACCCAACAGGACAGATTGGGGAGCTCTAACCAAGCCACCAAACACTGATCCAGTGGAATCATCCGAGCCACAGGCGTCCCCCCGGAGGGGCAGCGGAGCGGAGTGACCGGCACAGGTGAGGGTGGCATAGCGGCCCAGCACGCGTGCACAGTCATGCTCCGCGTCCTGACAGAGGAGACCAGGGAAGGACCAGCGTTCCGCGGGGGTCTGCTCTGCCAGGGGTCTGGCGATAGAGGGGGACGAGAGTGGTGTGGTCTGGAGACGGCACGCACTGTCATCCGCACCCTCAGAGACAGAGGGGAACGAGAGTGGCGAGGCTCGGGGGCGTCGCGCACTGCCGTCCAGCTCTGCGTGCTCAGAGATGGGATGCAGCTCTTTTTTAAAAGATTCTCCCCCAGCCCTCCACCGGGGGAAGGAGTGGGCCTGCAACCACTCCATGAGAACTGCAAGCCATAACTGAGCTGCCCGTAACGGGAGCGCCGCATAGCCTGGCGTACAGCGGGGCTGCGGGGCTGGTACGGGCAGGGGCACCTCCCTGCGACCACCTCCACGGCCCGGCCCGGTGCTGCTGGGGCCGGGCGGGAGGGGGCGGAAGTCGCAGGAGGGCGCATTCGACGGCAAGCGGACTGAAGCGTCTGAGCCGCCGGCTGATTGGCAGCAGAAGCCGCAGGGTCAGAAAAAAGCCACAGTCCACTTCTGGGCGGCCGAGAACTGTTGGGCAGAGTTCTCGACCGCGCCGCCGAAGAGGCCAGCCTGGGATATGGGGAAGTTGAGGAAACTGGTTCACTCAGCCTCGCGCACATCAACCAGGTTAAGCCAGAAATGTCTGACCACACATGTGGACATCACCTGACTCAGGGAGCGTGCGGTCACCTTCGTCGCTCGTAGAGCAAGGTCGGTGACGGCAGGCAGCTCAAGGATGAGCCCTGAATCAGCCCTACCCTCGTGCATGTCACTGAACACCCAGAAGGATGGCAATAACACACAGTGAGGTGGCAGCCTGCCCCGCAGCTCTATAGGTCCCCGCCACCGGAGTAGACAAGAACCTACAGGCATTGGGGGGGTGCTTAGGGTTGCCACGCCAGGTGGAGGCGCTGTGGGGACACCTAAGTGTTGCCACAAAACACTCCACAGGGGGGAACCCCAGTGTACCGTAGACTGCGGCCTCTACGAGGGCAGAGAAGGCGGAAGAGGCCGCAGAGCAGTCGCGAAAAGTCAAAGGAGACTGCCACGATCTCATGGCCTCTTCATGCACATCCGGGTAGAAAGGATTTGGGTTCGCCACCCCCAAAAACCAATCATCAGCCTCAAGTGCTCGGGATATGGCAGAATTTTCCACACAAACCCGATACTCGTGGCAGCCCGGGAAAGCATAGCTGTGAATTCTGAATCAAGCTCGCTATGCTAGCACATCCGAGGACAGCAGCACAGACGAGCCATCTCCAGAGGACTCCAGCTCACCTTGTGATGCGGCGATAAACATGATTTCATCAGCTGGTGGACCGAATGAGAACGCGGGCCCGCGGGCGGGCCGGCGAATCCACTCGGGACCACGTGGGTTGCAACGTGAAAGACGGGGTGTGGACCGAGGAATTTTCGTCGGTTAGTTCCAGACCTGACGTCTTAGTCACCCTGGCCACCAGCCGAAGTATTATCTCACGTGGAGAAAAATAGATCGGGTGATGGATGAGGGGACTCTCACTCAAATGAGCTCACAGAGTCTCGACCGTATACATTGCGATGGTCACGTTCCCACTGAGAGAACGTGACACACCCACGAGCGCTGTCCGAGCGTGATCAAAGCCCAAACACGCCAAACAGCGCTCGCGCCCAACAGCTGAATCTATCAGAATACCGCACTCAGAAATACACGGGCAGATCGTCTTTAGAAAGACGCGTCTTTAAAAAGACGTGCCGCGTGCACGCTCTTTTAGTGAGAGGAAAAAAACTCTGCGGATGCTGAAGCGACCAGGGAGAGACACACAGACCGGCAGACCACTGCTCAGATCGCAGGCAATATGAAACTCGCTGGATACCGCCGTCACACCAACATCAGAGAGTTCGCTCGTCTCGAAGAGATGTAGTCACTGAGAATACTCAGGATTTGGCTTGTGGAGTGAAGAGATTCTCTTGGCTCCGAAGCGAAAACATGATCTGCTGTTGCAGCTGTCTCTCCTTAAATACATTATGCAAATTCCGCAGACCCATGGCATTTCATTGCCATAGGCTCGTTTTTTAATACTCGAAGAGGATTGGCTTTCTGGCGAAACCCCCATTCTCCGTCATCCGACGTAACTCGGAGTGACTACGAAAGGGAACCACAGTGCCACATTGTGCCGGGTGTATGATAGGGCCTGTTGAGTTTTAAAAAATTACTGGAGGATCTTTTGGTCCCACAACATAGACCACACACACACACACACACACACACACACACGCACACACACACACACACAGGGGTTAAAGTGGGCCGGCACCTCAGATAAATTTATAAATAAATAGATTCAAATCAAATCATTCCGTATATCACCCCCTGGCCCCGCCTTCACAAACACACTTCCTGATGCTATATTCTCAGTCACGGTTCTCAGTGCATCTATGCGGGTTTACGCATGCAGACAAAGTCCTTCCTCTCCTCCCCGCTGAACGCGAGCAATTACAAATGCGTGAAATGCACTCACGGTGGTTGAGCGTGGTAAAGTGGGCACAAATGCATTTGCAAGAATTTTTTTAGATGTTATCCATGTTTTATTTCTCAATGACATGCAAGCAAACAACCAAATAAAGGATTTCAAGAAAAGAAAAAAAGGTATTCAAGTCCTTCCTGTCACATTTTGACATTTTTACTCAGTTTTAGTTTTAAAAGTAAAAAATGATCACTTTAACCAGTAGGTGGCTGCAGAGCTCCACTATTTGCTATTTGTCTGACTAAAAGACATATTTTCACAAGTTTTTTGAGTTGGATTCATATCTACATATTATGAAATCACAATTATTAGATAAAAGTTACTTTTTTTCAAAGTTTTTATCCTGAAAAAAAAAAAACGGTTGTGTTTTCATATTCAAGAGATTATTAGCTAGATGCAGCTTTTTTGGGTTTACATCGAATGTTCTTCGACTTTTATACATAATACATTTGTTTATGAAAGATTGATCTGTTGAAAGCAGTTATTTTGAGTTAGATGCCAAATGTTCTCCTCCTATTCAAATGTGACATCGAGGGGGTGCATACAACACATTAGCCCACCGACAACTATAGTTGCCGCACGTTCAAATACGATTTTCAAGAAAAAAAAAACGAAAACCTGGGGAAAATAAATGCAGAACATGTCCACATAGGACACTATTAACACGACTATATGCATGAAACCATTCAGAAAAATTTGGGCACAAATGAGTTGCTTTGACGCGTTTCCACAGCGTATGATACCTAAGGGAACGTCTGCCAATTCCACCAACTGTGTAAACGTAGCCTATAATTTGTATTATTTAAAATTACTTTAAACGTTTTCAAATTCCAAAGCTTGTTGAAGGTTCCTATTGGCAATACTGACTTAGGCTACAGCTTTCCTGGTAGCCTTGAGTAAATTAACTAGTAGACACATAAATATGATATTTATTTCTGTTATAGTTGTCTTCAGCTATTTTGGTATGTTAATTTTGAGTCACTTTTGGACTTCCCATTTTTATGTTTAAATTTACATTGTGAAAAACAAGTTTGTGTTCCATATTGTGGGGTTCAGCAATAAAACCATTAAAATATCAAGTAAATAAGTATTGTGATACTTGTTGCCACAGTGACACTCTTGTCCCAAAAAGTATTGCTATACCACAATACTCAATATGTTGTCCCACGGTGAGTCATTTTCCCCTGTTCCCCACCTGCCAAATTCCACTTTAACCACTACACACACACACACACACACAAACACAAATATCTTTGTGTGTTTCAATTGCTCGTGAGGGCTATTTTTGAACCTGGCTGTTTTTGCATTGATTGCTCTGAATTACTTCTTGGAAGGCAGTGCTTAAACGATGTAATGATCGGGGTGACCAGGTCACTGATTGTCTTGACTGTCCTTTTCCTGGATTTTAACATGAAAAGGTTCGGGAAGAGCAGGCCACAACCAGTGTCCTGCTGATCAGATAATGTGCTTTAGTCTAGCTGTGGTTCTCAGACCAGCACCAGTCCGTTATAGAAGGGGTGTGAATGGATTCAATGATTGGGGGTTTACTAACAGCTTGCACCAGCGCAAACCCTCTTTTGGTGTTAAAAAACTACTTTTAGGATTTACTAAAGACACGCACTAAAAAATTAGCGCTGTAAAGACATGGACATGTGCATCTTCCTTATAGACTTGTCTTGCTTGCTCTGTTTACATGTAGTCTGAGTAAATGAGGATGGTAACCCATACATGGAATTTGTCCTACATTTAACCCATCCAGTGCACACACATTATGTTTAGTGAGAAGTGAACAAACACACACTGCAAAACGTGGACACACACACCCAGAGCAACGGGCAGCCATTTTTGTTGTCTCGCCTGAGGAGCGATTGGGGGTTTGGTTCCTTGCTCAAGTCATTTAGCCGGTATTGAGAATCAAACCCGCAACCTTCGGGTTACCAACCTGACTCTCTAACCATTAGGCCACAACTGCCCCCTGAAGCTATATTTAGCGAACTAGAAGCTGTTTATACCTGACTTAAACAATAAAATGACTTTTATTGACGTAACTCAATAGTCCCGCTGATTCAGTCACAATGTAATAAAAACTGTTCATTTCTATGGTAGCTTAGTACTAAATGAAGCATATTTGTGTTCGGGTTGAAGAAAGTTCAACTGTGTATGTGGCTTACAGGCTTGCTGTCCATTACTACACACAACAATTTGCACTCTAAATTTATTTTAAAAAACAAAAAGTCATTGCACTAAATGTTAAAGGGGTCATATAATGGTACATGCACTTTTACAAGTTGATTGTACTGAAATGTGTGTTGGCAGTGCCTGTACACAACCATCATAAAATGATAAAAATCTATCCAGTGTTTTTTTTTTAATCTCCTTATATGTTTTCCTCATAGACTGTAAAAAAATGTGGACGTAGTATCCGTGACGTCACCCTCTCAGTTTCTCAGATGGGTCAAACCAAAGATATTACCTCAGAAGTTCAAGTAAATGAACTAGAAATCCGCGCTCATTCAAGGGTGTGCATCTATTGCATGGACTGAGATCATCAGAAATCCATTAGTCCATTGTGAGGGAAACAGCTGGAAACACAAACACAGTGCTGGTCGTTCCCTCCATACTCAACACAACGGAATCCAACGGCGTGCACGGGCGAAGGTATAATACATGTATTAAATTGTATGAAATAATCCCGGAAAAAGCAGAAACACAGCTGAGGGTGACGCTAACAGACAGCAGACAAACGACTAGCAGTGAAAGCAGCTGCAATCCACCTGTCACTCAAGTGGACACGCCCTTAATTATGCAGAACTTTAAGGCTTATAATTTAAACAGATGAGTTGTAAAAAAAATTCACCCCCCTCACAGTCGTCATGAAGGGCAAAATTAGCACATAGACCAAAAAAACTATTTGCCACCAGGCTGTAAACATGTTTTTTTCTGCTGTAAAGTTAGACATTTTAACATGGGGTAGATACAGATTTGACTCGCTTTTGCAGTCAGCCTCAAGCGGACACTCGATGAATTGCAGTTTAATTCACTTCCGTGTTGGGTTCAAGAGAGAGACGGGGAGGTTGCCCCTTGGTTTTCCCCTGCCTCAAATTGAGCCGTTCGATTTTGTGACGTCACTAAATCGGACGCCCCTCCCACGATTGTTGATTGACAGCAGCGTTTAAACACAGACACGAGCGAGCAACCATAGTCTGTGCGGACCGGCGCGGTCATTGTTGATATGCTGGAGCACTGTCTATGAGCAGAATGGCGTCTAAGCGATTGTGGTGTTCTGTTCTTGGGTGTAATAACGAACACACAGTGGTGGAATGTAACGAAGTATAAATACTTTGTTACTTTACTTAAGTACATTTTTCACGTATCTGTACTTTACTTAAGTAGAATCAATAGTGCATACTTTTTACTTTTACTTCGTTACATTTTGCAGCAATTATTATACTTTCTACTCCAGTACATTTCTACTATATTCTGGGACATTTTCGTTACATTTTCTGAACAGTTTTTCCTGCCAAAACGTCATCCTGACCGTCCGTTCGTCGCACGTTTGTCTCACCACTCACCAGTGAAGTTTGGTTGCCATAGATATATGAACCCGGTCACACTAAATGCGTCTCTATAGCACGCAGTGTTTATCGTGCAATTTATACGTGAAAATTATTTTTTTACGTGCATATGGTACGCATGGGTAGGTTTAGTAGTGGTGTGGGGTGCGTGTGAATTATACGTTTGGTTAGGATTAGTATGGCAAGGCAAGAGGTTCAGAATTACGCCATATATTAATCGCGTTTACAGCCAAACGCCGTCAAATACTAGTATATAGTAAGGATATAGTAAGCTTGATGTGTGTATTGCCTAATTGCAAGCTTGTTCAGAAATGGTGACAAAAACTTAAAAAATAAATCCATCATTATTGAACATCATTATAGGAGTAGGCTATTAGGTTGAATGAGTTAGAATTAACTGTTTTATTAATCATTAGAATATACATTAAGAGAAAAAAAAATTATGCAAGTACTTTTACTTTTAATACTTAAAGTACATTTAAAATCATGTACTTTTTACTTTTTACTTAAGTAGGATTGTCATTGTGGTACTTCTACTTTTACTAAAGTAAATATGTCTCTGGTTATTTGTACTTTTACTTAAGTACTGAGACTCAGTACTTCCTCCACCACTGCGAACACAGCAGTCATTTTGATGTTCCTAAATCTGAACCGCTGAATACGCAGTGGCTGAGTTTGTTTTCGAAGGGAATATTCCCCACGAGCAACGACCATGCTCATGTTTGCGCGAATCATTTCACACACCAGACTGCTTTATAAACGAGGATCAGTATAAAGCTGTTTTCAGTCCAGAAAACATTTTTACTTTTTTGAAACACAATGTTACTGTAGACACACATGTTAAAGGTGGTCTTTAAAAAAAATATTTGGCTGATGGCTTGAGTGGCCAGATATTTTTAAGTTTTTTAAAAATATATATATATTTTTAAAAACGATTTGTTTCAACATGTGTAAACCTTCTCTAATGATGAAAGTATTATTGAATGAACCTTTAACATATATTTTTAGTTTTCTATTTGCATATTAAACACGTCCTCCTGACATTTATGACAACATTTATGAAACCCTTTTTAGAACACAATTCAACCTGAAAGTCAACATCTCGTTTGAATGTATATGTCAGTGTGGGTTTATATGTTATATAAAATATGTCGATATTTAAATAAATAAATTAAATTAGACCATATGACAACGTCCTCGTGTGACAACTAGCCCCGGCCTTCTCTACTTGACAAATCAATTTACTGGGTAGCCTAGTATGAAATATCAGTGACAGAAAACAACGGAAACATAGGGGAAACCCATCACTAATGAAAGAGGAATAAACTAAAATCGAGTTATATATTTTTTCCAGCGCAAGTCTTACATAAAAGCCTTTGTTGGTCGGAAATGGGATTCCTCCTCCTCTTGCAGGTGTCAGTCTTAATTCTGTCCGGTAGGTGGGACTTTATACTCGTCATCCGGAGCATCGCGCTTTCAGCAGTACTTTCCTCCAGCTTGGACACTGAGAGCATTTCTATGATGGACTGTGGAACGGAAAGTCGAGGCGAGTTGTGGCATTTGCTCTTGTTCTTTTGATAAGGCGATTAGATTACGAGCCCAACCTCATATGATGTTCCCAGGCGCGCGCACTCTTATGTAGCCAACGCATTTAGATATTAAACACTCATATCTCCATCAGCGATCTTCATCATCACCATCCTCATCAGCCCTGGAAGACGTCGAGTCGTTTTGGACCCAAAAGTCATGGATATATGGTTCTGTTCAGCGGTTCCTGTGTTCACCTGGAGGCTTTTCTTTCTTTCAAGCATCTTCCAGGGTTATTGGAGCTCCATGCTCGATTGTCCACCAACATGCAGCTGTTCGCCCACTGAGATCTATTGCAATAAGTCCGACAGTGGAAATTTCTTCCCTTTACTTGCTCTACAAGATCCGGCGGGCAATGGCAGTAACAATAATGACATTGAAGAGCTCTTCAGGAACATCACGTCCATGTAAGTGGGTTTCTGTGCGTCCCTCTCCCATACTGCGCAAAATAGATAATATATATCTCGCCACGACTTCCTCATATAGTAAAACTTGGCTTCTTTATCAAATCTGCATTATTGTTTGAACTTTTATTTTGTATTATGTATATTTCAAAACTAATTCGATTATTTAAAGATTCACAATCTCTAAATACCATTTTTTTGTCCTTAAAGGTTTTACGAGATATATCATTTAAGAGCATATCCTATTATCAAACATTTTGGATATCAATGATGCTATTGCTGTTTTGAAAATTGATGTCGTGCTTCTGCATTAATTAATGATCATAGCATGTAAGAACCTGTTTGCTTTCTCATCGATTTAATCAATGCAGAAAGTCAGTTTTTCATATTATTGAATGAACGTTCAGTTTGATATGACTGTGTGATTAGAAACCTTAGACATTGCAAATAGTAGCCTATTGTCCACACTTCCCTCATTGCTTAAAATGGATTGTTTGTGGCTACATATTAATATTCAGGTCTAAACATAAATCCATTGTTGTGATTTATATTAAAGAAGGGATTGTAGTAATAATATAACACTAGCAATGAATGGTTTGAAGTGAACAGCAGTGCACCAACAGGTTACAGAGATTTCTTTCATTCAGCACTCTGGACAGCTCCTACAATCTCCATAGTGCTGGGTGATTCAATTTACAACCTTGATCTGTTATAAAACTTCTATATTCATATCGAACATGAGAAAGAGATAGCTGTTTCTCTGGCTGTCGATCTATCTTGCTGTCTGTCTGTTTGTTTTTTTTCATGGCTGGCTGTACCTTGACAGACTATACATGACAATGTGTGTGTGTGTGTGTTTGCAGTGAACATGATTTATTTAGTCGCTGTCTCAGAAAATGGAGGGGATCCTTCAAAGTTTCAGTTTTTTAATCAAAGTGTCTGTTCTTCAAATGTGAAATTCAGTAAAAGAGTAGTTGTGTCTTTCTCACTTAAGCTTTTTGAGCCAAAATGCTTTAATTTTATCATTAAGATTGAGTTTAGTCTGAGATTAAATTGATGTATTTGGTTTTTTTTTGTATTCATCATAATAATCAACATATTTCTAATGCAGCTATTGCAATTATAAGCATACTCTCGAGTTTAAGCTACCTATGGATATTTTATAGCTACACACACATGTATATGAAACACATTTCAGTTTGTTTTTTTCAAAAGAGGACACTTTTGTGGTATTCTTGCGATAGCATTTAAAACTCATCATATGACTTACAAGCACATCATCAAGTTTTTATGAGGCCTTTTTTGTGTTAAGTAGGTCAGGACTGCCAGTTGAGAATTAACAAGAACGTCAGGGTTTGGCTCTTTAATGTGAAGAACCGTAACTATAGAATGGCACTGGCCCTGTATCTCCCCTACATGCAGCCAATGAAGTATTGGTTAAAGTTGTCCTTTAAGGGAAATTTGTGCAAAATTTTTGTTTGTCTCTCTTGTAATGGTTAAAACAGGGATTTTTGTCGGGGAAGCTGATCGTAGAGCCATCTGCGGGGGCCCCACTTTTACTGAGGAATATAAATGAAGTACTTTCCAAGGCAACAATCAAAAGACGCATTGATAACCTGTGGAAGCAAAGGAGGTTTAAAAAGGAAGGGCTTGAGATCTGGAAACGAGGCTCGGGTTGAGCTGTTTGAGCTTTTGAAGTTTGTTTCTAAGGTGATTGTATTTTAATTAGCTTATGATGAATCATGGAGACAAATGATAGTCATGTTAGACGTAAAGTATAGAGATAGAAACGGCAGAATTGTTGGTAGCCAGAAGCTGTTACTCTTCAATATTTCGCAACAATCTTTCAGACAACTTTGATAAAAGTCTTTGATTTTCCAAAGAAATTCATAGTGTATAGAATAAAAGTGATTCAATTTCAAATCAGGGGATTTTTTTTGCATTATTTTCTGACAATTCTCAGTAATACATTTTTTTTTCAAATTGCAATAATGTTATGTAAATTTATATATCAGTATGTATTTATCAATGCAATATGCTTTTATACAATATGGTAAAAACAATTTCAAAGTACACTACAGCAGTATTTAGAATCTAATGAGAATCACTGCTGAGAATAATGATAAGTGCAAAAAAAAAAAAAAGTAAACTAAATAAAACATCCAGACACATTATGGTAATGATACTTTTGAGGGAAATGTGCTTAATTCTCATGAAAATAATGAAATAATGACACACTGCAAAAAATCGTAATGGTTTTAAAAACTGGCTTCATTTGCTTAATGCAAAATATAAGCTAATATTTTCCTTTTTCATTTAATATTACGGAAAAATGTGACTACCCGAAATTTGCCTCTACCAATTTATACTTGACACTAGAATGGTCAAGGCTCCTTGTTTAAAAAGTGATAATACATGCACAATGACATGGGATATTCCATCCGTTCATACCAAATGAATTGAAATGAATGAATAATTTTGAGCTCCTTTTTCTTTCCTTGGCTAGTATAACTAAATGTGATGGGAAAGAGTTTAGGAGAAGAGGAGAATGCATTGGTGCTCTACAGTAACAGTGGGGATTTGTTTCTGAACAGAGCTTATAGTTCTTTTTAAAGTCTGCTTTTTCACTATTATCAGCAAATGTATCCCACAATGTAATGTAATAAACCGTCGACTTACACTGCTTAATTGGAAATGTGCCCATGTCAAGCTCTGTCTGTGTGTTAATGTTGAGGTTTCTAGGTCAAAACTAGCACTGTTCTTTATAATTAGAGAGCCTTCCGATAGCTAAAGTTCATCTGAAGGAGCTGCAGTGCGTAGTGCACCATAATGCATAATTATGTTGCATGATATGGATATACAGAAGCAGAAAGAAACAAGATCTAGATCTTCTGTTCAAATTGAGCTAGGTTAAATCTTATAACTTGAGGCAAAACACGATACAAAATACTTGAGGCAAAACACGTCTCAATTTGACTTGCCATTAGTTCATTGTTTCTCTAAAGAAATCGTTTTTTAAAGGGGTTACTGAACTACATTTTTTGAAAATTGTATAATGTTCTTTGAGGTCCACTCATAATGTTAGCTAGATTTTTACATTAAAAAAAAAAAAAATGAAAAAAGCATCCTAATTTATAAGTAATAGGCTATTTTCTATCCAGTTTTTGATACTCTCTTTGAAACAATCCGTTTTGATGTGCATGCCGTATTAAAGACTTGCAAGTAAACACACACTACTATGATTGGTTAGCAGTTTTTCATATTAAAATCAATTCCAACGTCTCTGCCATTGCTAAAAAGAGGAATATGCCACACTAAAAAGGATAGAATGTTCAAGCATTTAGTTTTTTTCTTGTCATAGTCGTGATGTTGTCGTTACAGTTCGGTACAGGCATCAGAATCACGTCCCCACCCAGCAGATCTTCGTTTGTGTGTGTGACATAGGGATTCCTGCCGCTGTTTTGACTTCTTTACTCATTTTATAAGCTCTTCACGTGTTCTCAGCTGGTCAAAATACCATCACATGCAGGCTACGCACATACAACAATACAACAACGACAGTTCCGTCTCGAAATAGGCAATGCGTCATAAAAGCCGACCACCAGGTTTAGAACGTATCCCTTTGCCTTTAGGTTCAGTGTTAAAAATGCCAATTTGAACGCTAAACAGATCAGGATTAAATGTTTGGACTAACAATGAAGATTTGAGTTCTGAAACTTACAGGATATTTTTGTATAGTGCAAGGATCTCTTATACGTCAAAAGATCAAAGAAAAATAGATTTCTCAATTCATGACCCTTTTAATAATTTCCATCGTGGTTTCTCTTCTGTAGCCTGTTTTGTCCCATGTCTCAAGAATCAGTGCAAGGCGAGGACAGAGAGTGAAAAAGATGTGACAGTTCAAATTCAATAAGCAAAATATCTCATTAAATAGATCACATCATGAAATAATCATCTGGTAACTGAAAAGGAAGAAAAATGAGGGCGCACTTCTCACTTTTTTGATTTTTAGCCCTGGTGTCTGTTTCTCAAGGCAGTACAAAACGAAGCTACATAAGCACCAGAATGACAGCAGCGCACAGATTTCATCTGCCACCACAAGACTTCTTTCATGGCGGCATTATTCCACCATGAAATATTGAACACTTTGAATCCATGAACAAAATTCCTTTGATCCTCCTTTTCTAGGTCACATAAAATCCTACAAGCCACAAATTCCTTACCAACTCAACTATTTTTAGATCCAATTTAATTAATATTTTCTCTCTTTGAAAGCTTAATTTGTGCACACTATGCTAGTAATGATTGTGTTTTAAGCTAATAGGGTAAAGACCTAGTCTGCAAAGTTTTGGATGCGGTCCACAAGACTGAATATTACAGAATGCATCATGGTCCTATACCTGCTGCATAACATGCTGGAATAGATTTCAGCTTCAGTGTGGCAGAACCTCAGACCGTCATACGTACAACCATATAATATCATGGAATGGAATCTGTCAGACATTCACGCTTTTCTTTTTCCCCCAGACTATGAGCCAAGTAGATATGGAGATTGAAATTGAAATACGGCAGAAAGATTTTAAATGGAAAATGTCCTATCGTATTAAAAGTGTGTACAGCTCTTGTCATGTGCAAGATTCTCAGAGGGCTTGGAATATGTGAAAATAGATGTATGAGAGTGTCGCAGAATCCGATTTGACATATAGTACATGAAAAGACTGCTGTCACTGTCACTGTGTTTGATTTGATATAAAACGTCTTTCGTATATTATAATCCAGCCTCAAGCACCCTTCTTAGATGACTTATTTTAGTTGTGCGTCTGTATACTGACAGGTTTCAAACCTGTCCACTGCCAACTTATAAGGTAGCGTCCTTACTATAAAGCAACATTGTAAGTAAATAATTTGAAATGCTCTACAAAACAAGCTACTCTTACAAATAGCTCTCCTCACACATGGTTTAAGGTATCACTGTGATACTCCAGTACACATACAAATAATGCATAACAAGCATCAAATAGTGCATAATTATTGGACATTTTTAAATAAAAATGTATTTAAATAAATACAAATTCTAATGTATATATATATATACATATATACATACATATTATATATATATATACAACATTTTTTAAATCAATTCCATAATATACAGTATACAGTGCTGGGTAGATTACTTACAATTTGTTGTCAGTTACTGACAAAAATTGTAGTTAGTTACATAATCCATTACATTACACATGTAATGTAATGTAATCAGAGTACTTTTTGATTCTCGTTTATCTCTTTTGAACTAGTTTATCTCTGTTTTCAGTGATCGGGTCATATAGAGGCTGGTCTGTGAGTGCAATTCCTCGAACCTGGAAGACCTTCTGAACGTATAGAAGCAGTAGGCTTTTTTAGAAAGGAAATTTTAAAAGATAAAAAAATAACTAGTAGGGAGAATCAATGAATTATGAATAATTTACTGCCATGGTGAGAATAACATCATGTAATCAATAAAAAAAGGACACGTTTTTCATAAAAACCTATAATCTAATTAAAAGTACTAAATCTTGGGAATCTGATTACGGAATCCAGATTACATGTACATATATAGTTGGGTCATTAATGTTAAAGTCCCCGTGAACCGGAAGTTGCAAGCGACTTTTCTCCAGTGTTGTGACGTATTTCCGAGAGAAACGGAATACTAAATGAGGCAAAATAGTGGGTGTGGCTTTTTTTCCAACTAGCACCTGATTGGATCTAGAAAAGGTGTTTTCATTCAGCCTGTCTACTGTCAGTTGGAGGAGCGTGGTTACGGATGTTAAGCAGACACCCAAACCGTCAAACCTACGTCATCAGGGAAGGTCCTCCAATGCAGAGGGGAAGGGAAATTTCAGATTTTGATTAAAGTTTACGAAGCCAAAAAATTGTTTTGTGTGGATTGACTTGCATGGATGAATTGTTCACCACAAAACGTTCAATTAAGGCAAACAAAGTAAGTATGGTCAATTTTGAATTCATGGGGACTTTAAAAACACCTGATTTGTAAGACAACCTTTGAAATAAGGCATTTCCCCTCAATCCAGCTCAAAAGGATCAGTGTAAGCAGGTATATATATATATAAAAAAGGATTAATTCTTGCATGCAGGAAGCTGCTTTTATGTGTCCCACAGGGACCACAATGAAAACGCAACACTTCCGAAACACTATTTCACAGCTGGGCTGCAAAATGTCTCACAATGAATATTTGTCCTTACTTCATTTGAATCAGAAGTTAGTTAACACTTGTTGTAAGCGTTGGAAACTAGAGGAAGTCAGTGTAAACTTGTTCGTGCACACACACTACGTTTACTATCCCAGCCGGCGGGTTGCAAATTATGATCAACAGCATGTATGTGCTAGGACCCCAGATGGGATGTGCTTTAAACACTTTATTTTCACAGCCAAAAGTTTCCCAGATTTGCATGCTGTATGTCACTTTGGGCTTCTTGCCAGTACAAAAGAGAACAGTGATCCAGTATTTTATTTAAAAGCTTCTCATACAACAATGCTAGAATACTCATCAGGGGACATGCCATGTATTGCTCAACTCAAGACAAGACATATTGAGTGCACAAAAGAAAGCTCTACATGAAATAGTACTAGAAGGCTTGTTGACAGACATACCTGCTCCGAACGCCCTGCTGCTGTAGTTTTGCACCATGGAATCAACAGCAAGCCATTGGCAGCAGATATTCCAGGATACATTTTTTTTTTAATTGTTATTAATGTGGTGGCCAGTGACAATCTGGGCTGACACACAGTAAAGACAGCAGCAGTGACAAGGTTAAACCAATCCTGTATTTACATGTAATCTTTCTTTAAATCAGTATATAATACTAGATTATTTTAAAATTATGGGTTAGACTCCTTTAACTATGCTATCACTACTCTATAATAAAGTCAGTTACTCTTTGTTTGGTCCGCCAACAAATTATTTACAAGCAGAACCGAGGCTGTTTTTGAATGAATGGTTTGAATGAACGATTCAATGACTCGCTCAAAAACTGTTTTTTTCCATTTAGAATGTCAGTGATTCAATGACTCATGAAAACAGTCATTTTTTCACTCTTGAATAAATCAGTGTTTTGAATAAATCATTTTATGAACCACTCATTGTCGCCACCTACTGGTGTAAGGATGTGATCTGCGAAAAGAATCGCTGAAAAAAAACAACACGAGCCCTATCATACACCCAGCACAATGCGGCGCCAGACACGACGCGAGTGTTTTTTGCTAGTTTCAGCCTGACGCTGTTATCATTTTCACGTTCCGCGCCACGTTGTTTAAATAGCAAATGCATTTGCGCCTATTTGTGCGCCCCTGGGCATGCTGGTCTGAAAACGAGGTGTGTTCAGGCGCATTGTTGGTGCGTTGCTATTTTGAGGTAACTGAAATAGACTGTGTCATTGACCAACAAAAACCTGGTCTAAAGTCAATGGCACAGTATTTATTTATTTTTGTTGTTTAAAGGGCGAATTAGTAATATGCGCCTAAAGGCGGGTAGAAAGAAAGAATAAAGGTTTATTCGGTTACTAAACATAAAAACAAAATATATATACAACAAATTCATTACAAACAAAGAAGGTAACCGAACAGGTGTAGGCTGAAGCCATGGCTTATTACGCCTACCCTATTTACAAAACAACATCTACCCATCAAAATTGAACATAAACAATATACATGTATAAACATATGCATACATACACACATTCCTATATACACATACTGCATACTCATATACATATATATGCATACATACAAACCTCTGCACTTGATTACAAATATTAATTTATTACTAAAATCTAAACACAACAATTATGCATGAACTTATCTTGGACAATTTTTCTTAAGCATCCGAATATTTGACAAAAATTAAGATTTTAAACTGTTTTTTAAAGTAATGAATGGAATTGCTCCTCTTAAGATCATCAGTGAGACCATTCCACAAGTCGACCCCTTTTACCGAGATGGTGTTCATTTTAAAGTTTGTTCTGACCATCTGTTTTTTAAACATGTTCTCTCCTCTTAAGTTATATTTCTGTTCCCTGTTTTCAAACAAACATAGTATATTTTCAGGCACTATTTTCCTATTAACTTTGAACATAAAAACGCCAGTATTCAGACTGACTAAATCGGAAAATTTTATTGCTTTAAATTTACAGAATATAGAATGTGTCGGTTCATTATATGGGGAATGATTGACTATCCTTATAGCTTTTTTTTGTAAAATAAAAATGGGTTTTGTATTTGTAGTGTAGGCATGTTCCCATATTTCAACACAGTAAGAAAAAAATGGAACAATAAGAGAACAATACAGACTATACAAAGACGGAGTATTTAAAAAGTACTTGGTTTTATGTAATATAGCTATTGTTTTAGACAGTTTTGATTGAACATGAGCGATGTGAGGTTTCCAGGATAGTTTATGGTCTAATATTATTCCAAGAAATTTGTTTTCATTTACCCTTTCTAGTTCCACATCATCAATCTTTAAGCTCATGGTTTTAATTTGTCGATTACTAAATATAATATATTTGGTTTTACTTAAATTAAAAGATAGTTTATTTCGGTCAAACCATTGCTTAATTCTGGATAATTCTCTAGTCACATCAGAAATTAATTGGTGAAGATTTTCCCCAGATACATACAGTGTTGTGTCATCTGCAAATAATACACATTTTAACAAATCGGATACCTTACAGATGTCATTAATATATAAAATAAACAACTTAGGACCAAGCAAAGAACCCTGGGGCACCCCAAAATTTACTTTACGCATTTCTGATTGATGCTCATTAAAATGAACATACTGGTATCTATTGTCTAGATAGCTTTCCAACCAAGAGTAGGCACGGCCTCTAAAACCACACTGCTCTAGTTTATTCATTAACAATTTATGATCTATGGTATCAAAGGCTTTTTTGAGGTCGACAAAAACACCCAAAGTAGAATACTTTTTGTCTAATGCAGATGCTATATAATCAACTAATTTAATAACTGCCATTGAAGTCGATCGACCACTCCTGAATCCATATTGATCGTCACTTAATATCATGAATTTTTCTATGAAACTATCAAGCCTCTTCAAAAAAAGTTTTTCCAGTATTTTTGAAAATTGTGATATTAATGAAATTGGTCTATAGTTTGAGTATAAATGACTATCACCACTCTTATAAATTGGTATGATTTTTGCAATTTTCATCTGATCTGAAAACACTCCAAGTTTAAAGGACACATTGAAGATATAAGTCAGGGGTTCTAATATTAAATGGATTATATTTTTAACTAGTTTCATATCCATTCTGCCCTACAAAGCAAAAAGGCAGTAACTACGCAGAGTGCAGAACAGAGAAAAATGACTTTAAAGGTGCCCTAGAGTGGTTTTTATATTATTTTATAATGTTTCCTGGGTTGCCCTTATAATGTTAGTATGTTTTTTAGATCAAAAATAGTCATAATTTAGAAATAAAAGGCATTTTTCCCACCCGGATTTTAGCCTCTGATTTGAACGCTCTGTCTGCTGTGTGGAACCGGCCTCTGCTGTGATTGGCTGACATGCTTGCATATGAAATAGCTATGTATTACATGTGAAACTCTCTCGAATACTTTTACTACAGCTATTATACGTTTTTACTATTACAGCTATCGAAATTAACGAATCGTGAGATGTTTTTAAAGTATTTTGATCTATTCCCATCACATACAATGTTGCTGTGATGACTGAGCATTGAGCAAGCAGAGACAGTCTGTTGGTCGCGAGAATGAAGATCTTATCATTGCAATGCAGTTTCTGTTCTCTAATGCTTTCCCCAATGCAAACACGATCATGTAAATACAGTAAGAGCTTCGCTGTGCAGTGTAACGTGCGTCATTGAATTCATAACGAGTTTGGCAAGTGTCCAGATAAACTCGCGCTGTGGAAAGATTGTTCTTTGATCGCTTTCTGTATATAATTTATTCACAATTTAAATACGTTTTTTTTTCATCCTACTAAAAGAAACGATGTGAAGTTGATATTTTAGTCACTGGCTTGACTTACTGATGCATAAACAGTATTGAGCGATTTTGAGAGAAAGGTTACCTGTCTGAACTTGAACAATTACACATCAGAAAGTGTTGCTTGGTAGCTGATCCGAGGCCAGCTCTGTATTGGCCCAAGTTGAGGAAACAGTCGTCGGTGAAATGTTTGGAAATTTCCAGAGAAAATAAAAGTAAGCCATTGTTTCTTCAGAGGCTCGGATGAAGGAACTAAAAAATACTTTTCACGAGTTCACACTTACAAATAAGTCAGATAGAATAAATGCGTATTTGGCGTGCTGTCCGAGGAGAGGGCTCCGAGTTAGGTATTCGGCCCGAACCCAGAGCACTCCCCCTGTATTCCTGGCTGTAAAATAAATAAGATAAGCCAAGAGTGAGGAGTCGGGGTGGTGGAGGGATTCCAATCAACTGGTCATCAAACAATTACCATGTCTACCCTACCAGCACGAGAGGGAGCATATAAAACATCATGGGAAAACATCATTTGTGTTCATGTGTACATCCAAACACTGAGAAACTGCTATGCTTCGGCTGCGCAGTTTCGCCTGTCATTGAACATGGGCTGGCATATGCAAATTTGTGGAGGCATACATATTAATGATCCCGACTATTGCGTCACAGTCGGTATTGTGTGGAGAACCGACCGTTTTTCAGGGGTGTTTTTCATAAAGGTGAATTAAATGAGAACGCGAAAACAGTCCAGTTTGAGATTCACTCTATGTCATGTCCATGCACTGAACTCTTGTTATTTGACTATACCAAGGTAAATTCAATTTTGAATTATAGGTCACCTTTAAAGTTATCCTGTCATCCAGCCTAAGTAGTTGAATGTAGATTATTGGACATGTGGCTGTTTTGTGACTTTATATTAGCTTATTCTTTGTACATATCAATCCTCATATTTAATTTCATATTTTACCCCTATTTTGCAGTTACTGTATTCTTGCTTTGTATTACTTACCAAAAACGTGGCACCAAACCAAGGAAAAAGGCTGTAACTACAGATTCTCCAAAGACTATTTTGCCACAACTTGGGATCTGGGTGTGTTAGATACACTGTATTTGAAATAATTGGAACCATTTGGACAACATTTTTTTTCAACATTTTTGTGTTGCGAAACTAGTGTTGCGGAGTGGGTGTGTTACGGATACGTGGTGTAAATTTTTAGTAATCAAAAATCATGTCTAATTAATTGAAATCATGAAACTTTTATTATAAACTATTATTAAACTAATACAATATTTAAAAAATATTCTATGAATATTACAAATAAAATATATAAAAATTCTAATATATTATTAATTATCCTACATTTCTTTTAATCATATGAAATTAAACAAAAAAATTTTGTCAAACAACATGCTGCATAATGAGCTTTACTATTAAAATTAAAACATTGAATAAAAATTTAGTTTTAATCTTAATTTATTTGTATTAGTGTTAGTATTATTATTACATTGAGACGTTTCTAAATTCTACTGTACAACAGTAATAGGCCTATATTTCTGTCAAGTTAAACCGAACTTTTATTTTGACGGGTTGCCGTGAAGACCTTTGTTTCTGTGTTTATGACATGAGGATAGTTTTTCTCAAATGAAGCGGTTAAATGCTCACAAAGTGACTTTAAGAGCGGATCTAGAGTCTGGAGAGTAAGTTCATGCAGTCGTGTCCTCAAAAAACAGCTCGAGCGTCACACGTGCTTCAGCGCGCGCGTGTGCGTGTGTTAAATGAAACTGCGCGTCGACTGCCCCATTTATTCACAGAACATGTAGGATTTGTATTTAAATTGTACTATTATTGCGGTTAAATATTAACACAGTAGTCTATCACGATTTAATTTCAAGTGTACTGAACTGCTATATCGCGAAAATCATAGTAACCGCTAAACTACATGGAGCTCTTGCACCTTTTTTTTTTTCTGGAATATTTTTTTTTCATTCTTTCAGGGGAGGGGGGTAGTTTGGTAGGGGAACTATTTGGGGAAGTTAGAAGGGTGAAATCGCAAATGTTAAAATCGTCCCGTGAGGATGCCCGAAAATCAGCTGTGTGTTCACCATGGCAACAGTAACCACACTGCGCAGAAACACGGTTATTTTTTGTTAGGTAAAACCACTGATCTATATAATGACTGGATAGCTCATGTCATGACGTTCTAAACTGATCTATCTGTAAAACACAATCAGAAAGAGCTACATTTTAAGTTCACAATTCACATATACTTAATTTTTAGTAAGCAGGAATAATTTCCGACTTTAAACAAATACCCATTTAAATGCTTAGGATGTTTGCGTTGTAAGACTGTTCAGGGAGACTTTAGATTTAAAGACGGTGTCTCGTTATGCAATGTTTTCTTAGTCAAATCATACAATTTCCTATTGATTCAATAGAACGCGTGAGCTCACTAGGGAATCACAATATGGCGGCGCGCTGGCTTCACTGTTTATGACGTCATGAGCTATCCAGTCATTCTATATAGATCAGTGGGTAAAACATAACAAGAACACAGTAATGGATGTTACTGTACTCTTGCTTTGTTTCACTAGGGCTTTTTGCAGTTACTGTACAAACGACTACCATTTTTCTCCAAAACGACACACATTTGAGATGAGATGTTTTGTCACATAACAAAGGATGCCTTGAATGTCATGAAAATTATAATAACTCATTTTTGACAAAAAAATGCAGTTACTGCCTTTTTGCTTTGTAGGGCAGCATATCTGTCCAATCGGTTGACCTTTTATTTTTAAAACCATTCACAATCTCCAGTATTTCATTTTTGCTAATGTCAGACACATACATAGAGGAAAAGTTCCTACTGATATTTTCACAACTCTTTTTATTTTTACTTTTTGATTCAATAATACCTTGTGCCAAATTGAAACCAACATTAACAAAGTAATCATTGAATTCATTTACTATCTCCTTTGGATTTCTAATAAGGACTTCATTGTCATTCATGAAATAACTTGGACACTCTCGTTTGTTATTCGTTTTTTTAATAATTTTGTTTAATACTTTCCAAGTTCCTTGAATATTTTGCTTTTGTTGTTCTAAGAGGGTATGAAAATATTGTTTTTTACTATTTCGGATAATACTTCCCAATTTATTTTTATATTTATTGTATTTTTCTTCCGACTCAATTGTCCTTTTTTTTTTTTTTTTACAAATTTCACATATAGTGCATTCTTCTTTTTACATGCATTTTCAATACCTTTTGTTATCCATGGCTTTTTTGCTGATTTCACTTTCTCACTTTCTGCATAAATATCAGACCAGTTTTGGTTACTAAGTTCCTTTTTGAATTCTTCAATATTTTTTGTCGTACATCTTCTTATGAATTTATTACTGGTCTGAGATTTCTTTTTTCGTATAAAATTTTTTGGAAATATTGCAAATACTGGCAAATGATCACTGACATCCGTAATAAATAAGCCCCCAACAACTTTTTCCTCAAGTCTGTTGGTAAAAATATGGTCTATTAGGGTTGCTGTTTCTGATGTAATTCTGCTTGGCTTATCAATAAGTGGACATAAATTATTACTGTACATTATATTTATAAACTCAGAAATACCTTTAAAGACACATTGATTAAGTACATCAATGTTGAAGTCTCCACACACTATTTGTACTTTGTAAGTGGTCATATTGTTAAACAAATCTATAATTTTTTCATTAAATGTTGACAAACAAGTTCCTGGTGGTCTGTACACACAGCTAATAATTATATTACTGAAATGTTCTACTTTAATTTCCACTGTTACACAATCCAAAACATTGTCTATGCTGTATGAAACATTTTTTACAAATTTACTTCTTAATGATTGATCTATATACAAAGCCACTCCTCCGCCCTTTTTATTATTCCTGTTGATAGTATACAACTCGTATCCCTCAAGACCCACGTCATCCACTTTACCATCATCAAGCTAAGTCTCTGATATTGCTATTATAGTAAATTTTTTAAAGGACTTAAGAAATTCTTTGATAGCGGAGAAATTTTTAATTAGACTTCTGCTATTGAAATGTATGACGGACAGAGCACCATACATTTCCACACTCTTGTTAAATTCTTGTTCCGTATAATAATTACAATTTATGTCAAGATTGTTATAGTAATGCATGTCCGGATCAATTTCATTTTCAAAACCATACCTCTTAAGTTCATCCCGGTCAGACATCTATAGTTATATTCCTCAATTTCTTCACAAGTTCCTCCATAGCAATACAAAGTCCTTTATCCTGCTGAAGAGGACCATCACTTGTAACTGTCCAATTCTTGCAATTTTCCATATGGTTGGCCTGTTTTGATCTTCTCCATTTGGTCGGATGTACACCTTCCCATTCCTTGTCCATGTTGCTTGTATTTTGTCTTGTTTCCTGAGTATACGGCTCCATTTTGCTATTTCAGCATTTTTCTTTGTTAAATACTCTTTTATGTAGACTCCGGTACCTTTTAATTTTCTGGTCTGTTGCAGTAACTCAATCTTGTGCTTTTGTGAAACTAACTGTACCACTATATGGATGGCTTCTCTTTACGATTCTTGTTTGGGATTGCATGGCAGCTAGAGATGTTACTATCATCCAGATCAATATGTTTACTGCTTAGGTACAGCAAAACCTGTTGTTCCAGTGTCTGCAATTCTTCTAGAGGGGCGTCCTCGCCTTCATTTGCTCCTGCTGCTGCTCTGGCATAGCTGCGATGCTTTGTCTCTAGTCTAGTCCAGTAATGATGACATCTTTTCTCCAAGTTTGTTGTTCCAATACGTCAATCCTTTGTTCAAGTTCATCAATCTTTTTTTAATCTCTCAAATTTACTGTTTCTCTTAGATTACGTATCTCCTCCATAAGGGCCAAGATGCTTTGTTGTTGAGTAGCAACTTTGCTGATCTCATCTGCCATAAACTTTAAAGATGCCTTTATTTCTTCCATCTCGGCTGCTTTTCTTGTAGCCATTGACTTTTGTGCACTGATTTGTTCTCAAAAATCCAAATATCAGAGTAGATTTGTGATACTGCTGAGAACACAGGGTACTTAAATGTACTTAAAAGGCCCATAGACCTATGGGCCTTTACTTCACTTACAACATAGGTCCCAATATCCAACTGTTTTTCAAAAATAGTCCACAATACTGATCACCATATATTACCTTATTAACTCTGATGCAATATTTCCAGTGGATTATGTCAAATCCTAGTGATTTAAGATGGATTTGGGTTGGATTATGGGGAGCCTTTCCTTTCCTCAGTTCACTCCGAACTGAGTACTCAACGCACTGGGTACTCTGGGTACTCAACTGGTTACACTCTGGGTACACTGGGTACTCAACGCACGTACACTCTGCTTATTACACCCACATGCACCAGCACACAAACATGCCAAATATTAAAAATAAAAGGATTACAACAATGTAAAAGATTAATATTGTGTACATAAAGATATGGTGGAATCCGGCTTGTCCCGTAGATGGTCTGCTTGCGCGCTTTAACCTCGCGTACATGCAGATCCATTTCCTCTCTGGAGAAGTGTTCAGTTTTTCCGCTTGCAAATCCGCCATTGCACGAGGGCAACTGGGTTTTAAAGGGAACAGGAGATGAGACTCTTTTTGGTTTATTGCATGTTACGCCCAAAACACACCCATTACTCACTAAGAGAATATGGACAACCCTTTTAGACTATGAGCCGGGCTTGCCGACCATTTTTCCCGTTGTTAAACTAGCGCTGTGCGCTTTAGACCATGCGCTTAGATTGTTAAAGGGGTCATCTGATGCCCATTTTCCACAAGTTGGTATGATTCTTTAGGGTCTTCATGTAAAGTTTGTAACATAATTTGGTTTAAATTCCTCAATGGTTGTGTAAAAACAACACCCTTTTTACCTCCTCAAAAACAGCTCTGTTCACAGCGACCCGTTTCGGTGCTCTTTAAATGATAATGAGCAACTGCTCACCCCACCCCTCTCTTCTGTGGGGGGTGTCGACACAAGACACATAAAGTGCTGCCTTGGCGGACAGTGCACAAATGGCTGAGGGCGGAAAAATATGCTAATAGGGGACAGTCCGTCAGTGGTTGTGGGCGGAGCATGAGCAATATTGCTCAGAAAATCATATTGCTCAGAAAATCCAAACGACTTGATTATTGAGAGTGTTTAGGCTTTTTGACAATTAAAAAAAAAAGGAGTGAATGGATTTTTTTTCATTGGTGGTTGTGTCCACAAACTGCAAAGAAACATCATATAACACCACATAAAAGTGAATTTTGCATCCATGACTCCTTTAAAATAGGGCCCTAATACACATAATGACAGTCTGTTGTGTAACTTTTAATTTAAGAGTGTTTTGTGCAGCTTTTACAATCAGCATTTACAGTTTTATAATAACAAAAATATATTATGATTTATCAGAATGTTGATAACCAAACAGTTTTTGTTCCTTTTGACTTCCATTGTATGGTTAAAGAAATATAATGGAAGTCGGCGGGAACCAAAACTGTTTGGTTACCAACCTTCTTCAAAACATCCTCTTTTATGTTCCAGAGAAGAAAGTCATACAGGTTTGGAACGACATGAGGGTGAGGAAATGATAACAGAATATTCCTTTTTGGGTGGATTAACAATTTAAAGCCAGTTATACGAAAAGTACATCATGCTCTCATGTACTAATTTATGTTCAATTAGCTGGACACTAATTAAAATTAAAGCTTTGTACTAGATTTGTATGTTATGACTTCCAGGCTGTAGGGTCCCTAGGAAATTGTTTGGGTCCTCTGTTGAAGTTTGGATCTGGTGAAACATGAAGCAATATTAGTAATGTAATTCCTCGCAATAAGGCAATGCTCATAATACATATTACACCCCCCACCCCCAACACACACACACTTAATCAAAGACTTACAAATAAATACGTAATGTGTTAGACAAAACATGCCAACAAAACCTAGAAAACTCATTTATCCCTAAAAATAACTCTTTCAGTTCATTTTGTGACTGTAATCTTGTTACCCAGTGAGGGCCCCTCAGACAGTTTCACCTGTCTGTTCAAAAGACAGTGAAAATAGGTTCTGCCTCTGTGTTTCTGTCTGTTTTCTGCTTTGCTGAATGCCTGTGTCTCCTGTGTCACACTTTGTGCTTCTCGATGACTTCCTGTCTTCCTTACCTTGCCTTCCTCTGGCTTCTTGCAAAACACTTATTGGATACTTAATTAGGTACAACTTTCTAGTACCAGGTTGGACCCCCTTTTGCCTTCTGAACTGCTTTAATTCTTCGTGGCATAGATTCAACAAGGTGCTGGAAACATTTCTCATGTTTTGGTCCATATGACAGCATCACGCAGTTGCTGCAGATTTGTCGGCTGGACATCCATGATGCGAATCTCCCATTCCAACACATCCTAAAGGTTGGATTGAGATCTGGTGACTGTGGAGGTCATTTTAGTACAGTGAACTCATTGTCATGTTCAAGAAACCAGTTTGAGATGGTTTGAGCTTTGTGACATAGTGTGTTATCCTGCTGGAAGTAGCCATCAGAAGATGATACACTGTGGTCATAAAGGGATGGACTTAGGTAGGGTGTGGCATTTAAACGATGCTCAATTGGTACTAAGGGGGCCAATATGCCAAGAAAACACCATTACACCACCACAACACCTTTACACCACCAGCAGCCTGAACCATTGATTCAAGGCAGGATGGATCCATGCTTTCATGTTGTTTATGACAAATTCTGACCCTACCATCTGAATATTTTATATTTTTGATCAAATAACTGCAGCGTTGGCGCACATAGGAGACTTCTTTAAAAAAAAAATTAAAAAAAATCTTACTAACCCCAAACTTTTGAACTGTAGTGTACAGCATGCTTTCAACAACATGCAAAAAAAAACATAATAGCAGATGAGCAGAGAACATATTTATAGTGTTTAAAATGTCTTCTTTTTAATATGTGCTCGGCTGCGGAGTTGATGACCATCGCTGTTTTTTTCTTCATACATTCCCCCCACCAGAGAGCAAACGTGTGCCTGTTTTCCCCTGATAAGTGCAGGAAATCAAAATTACCCACTACTCTGTGTTAAGAAAGTCATCTCGTGCAGGTTTTCCAAACAAGTGCTCACTGCAGCCTTTGGCTTGGCAAGTGACATTGTCATTCCAAAACCAGGAAGATATTGGCGTCCGTGCCATTATTGCTTCTCTGTCTAATGCTCTCTGCCTCATGGGACCTAATTATGCTCATTTTCATTTTGGCTGAAGCTCAGGAGTGGATGAGGGTAGAGATGTGCAGAATGTAGATACAGCACAGAAGGGGTTTTGTTGTGCCTATATTTAGACTGCTAGTCCTGGACATGGATCATGAAGCTGGGATGCATTGCACACAGTTAATCTGAGGCACATTGATACATGGCCTAAATGCATGCCTGCCTAGACACGGTTAGTTTGGGAAAGTTAAGTCTTACGCACATTAGCTTCGATAAGATGCCCGCAGCACTTTAGATCAAAAAAACTTAATGTGGAGGAAATCTCCTTGAGAATGTGTAATTGCTCTGTTGCTGGTCAGAGTCAGATGTTTTGGAATGAACACTTTTGGAATAGGAATAGTTCACCCCAAAATGAAAACTTTTTCTTCCATGGAACCCTAAAGGAGAACTTTTTTTTTTCTTCAATACAATTGCAAAAATGGGGACTAAAGCATTCAAAAAGGATGCAAAGGCACCATAAAGTATCATAAAAGTAGTCTATATAATGTATAGAAAGTAAGTCCAGTCGTATGGGATTAAAAAATGACATATGGGTGATTAAGGACAGCAGAATTTTCTTTTTGGGTAAACTGACTGTTAAATGATGGCTCTTACGTTGTCATTTGTGTTTTCTTTTAAGAAGAGAGCTCATTTCTAGGTCAAAAAAATAAATAAATAAATAAATAAATGTTTTTAAGTGATAAAACGACAACATATGAAGATGACAAGAATGTTGAAAGGCATTGCTGATAGGTGTAGTGAATAGGGAAAATGAGGCTGAGACATTTGCACATTTTTAAAGGTCACCGCTATGGGGACAGTATAATTGCCCTGTGTATATACTAGAAATGAGAGATTATCGTGATTTTATCTCAATTAAACACCTTTCCAAAGGAAATCAGGCAAATTGATCAGAGAGCTCAATATTTAAATGCTAAAGTGAGCAAAGAAGTCAATACAGATTTCAATCATTTCCAGTTCTCAAGCCTTTCTCACAATATCTGCCAGTGTCTTCAAAAGATACTTTTGGCAAGCTACAACCTAATGTTAAGTTAAAATATTGATCTATAGTCTTGTAAGTTATGTTTTATAAATAAATATATAAATGTCCAATGGTATCATTTATAATTTAATCACAGATATATTTTTGCATCTTATAGCTAAGGTGAGAGTATCCAACTTGAACAGGTAGCCTATGTAGCTAGCTATATAGCAGTGCAACAAAAATTCCATAATTTTTAATGAGTCATTCCCAAATGTAAATGAGTCATTTACATTGCAAAAGCAGCTTTACAGAGATATTAACATATATTTTATGGTAACAGAGATTGTTTTGGCTTTATAGCGGTTCTTGAATAATGTTATTTCCAGCTAAAGTTAGTTTTGATTGATTCACCTCCATTGAAATGATCATTTTTTATTAAATTAGGGGCCACTAAGTGGACGCCGTTCTCTCTAAACAGACTTTAAACGCGAACCTGTGATTAACGCTGATGGCGTTCACATTAAGAATTGATTCTCTAGTTATGTACTTTTGAAAATATGTGCGCAGGTTTGCAATTCCATACAACCCATGCCTAAACAAACTACTTGTCTTGCCTATAAATTTTGATACAGAATTTTGTTTTATTTTATCACTTCGGGGTACGCGAGCCGGATTTTCAACAACGCTTTATCTGTAGAGTGGGAAAGGGATCCTCCATAGGGAGAGAATAGTTGACACTTCAGCACTGCACTGTCATCGGGTCCAGGCAAAGCTCCCTCGTCAGATCTGGACATGGCCTGGATCCGGCAGGCTGCGGGAAAACCTCGGGATAAACAAAGACACTAATATTAGCGTAGATGCCATTCTTCTTATGATGTAACGAGTACATCAAGATTTAAGGGAAGTGTTCCCAGTTCCGGCTGACCTAATCTATGCAGCCTAACATTGAATTATAGAAGTCTATAGTGTATTATGTGTATGCTAGGTCAAAGAGATGTGTTTTTAGTCTAGCTTTGAACTGACAGAGTGTGTCTGCTTCCTGGACAATGGTAGGAAGACTGTTCCAAAGTTTTGGTACTAAATAGGAAAAGGATCTACCGCCAGCAGTCAATTTAGATATTCTAGGTATTATCAACTGGCCGGAATTTTGAGATCGCAATAGACGTGAAGGACTATAATGCGTTAAGAGCTCGCTCAAGTACTGCGGAGCTAAACCATTTAGTGCTTTGTAAGTAATCAACAATATTTTAAAATGTATACAATGTTTAATAGGCAGCCAATGCAGTGTTGACAGAACCGGGCTAATATGGTCATATTTCCTGGTTCTGGTAAGAACTCGAGCTGCGGTGTTTTGAACTAGCTGTAGTTTATTTATTAAGCGTGCAGGGCAACCACCCAGTAGAGCATTACAATAATCTAGCCTTGAGGTCATGAACGCATGAACTAATTGTTCCGCATTTCCCAATGAGAGCATATGGCGTATTTTAGATATATTTTTAAGATGGAAAAATGCAGTTTTACAGATACTAGACACGTGACTTTCAAAAGAAAGGTTGGTATCAAAGAGCACACCCAGGTTCCTAACCGACGACGAAGACTTAACAGAGCAGCCATCAAGTGTTAAACAGTATTCTTATTACGTGTGGAAGTTTTTTGTCCAATAATTAGAATCTCTGTCTTTTCAGAGTTTAGTAGTAGGAAATTACTAGTCATCCAATTTTTTATATCAGCTATGCATTCCGTTAATTTTGTGAATTGGTAAGTTTCGTTAGGTTTTGAAGAAATATACAGCTGAGTATCATCGGCATAACAGTGTAAGCTAACTCCATGTTTCCTAATGATATCTCCTAATGGTAGCATGTACAGAGTGAACAGCAACGGTCCTAGTACTGAGCCTTGTGGTACGCCATACTGAACTTGTGATCGATAAGACATCTCTTCATTTACTGCTACAAACTGATAACGGTCAGTTAAGTATGATTTAAACCATGCTAGTGCAATTCCGCTAATCCCAACATAGTTTTCTAGTCTATTTAAAAGATTGTTGTGGTCAATTGTGTCAAATGCAGCACTAAGATCAAGTAACACTATTAGAGAGATACAACCACGATCCGATGATAAGAGCAAATCATTTGTGACTCTAATGAGAGCGGTCTCAGTGCTATGGTACGGTCTAAATCCGGACTGAAAATCCTCGCAGATATCATTTCTTTCTAGAAAGAAACATAGTTGTGAAGATACTGCTTTTTCTAATATCTTTGACAGAAAAGGCAGATTCGAGATCGGCCTGTAATTGACTAATTCTGTAGGATCAAGTTGTGTTTTTTTAACAAGCGGTTTTATCATAGCCAGTTTAAAGGTTTTTGGTACGTATCCTAGAGACAAAGATGAATTAATGATATTAAGAAGAGGATATATGACCTCTGGAAACATCTCTTTCAGTAGCTTAGTCGGTATAGGATCTAACATACAAGTTGTCAATTTAGATGAATTAACGAGTTTGCAGAATTCTTCCTCTCCTATAGCAACAAATGAATCAAATTTTTCCTCAGGGAGACTACAATGCACTCCCTGATGCGATACTGTAGTAGACGGTTGCATAGTTATAATTTTGTCCCTGATATTATCAATCTTATAAGTGAAGAAGTTCATAAAGTCATCACTGCTGTTTTGCTTGGACACTTCTGAGCTTGAAGCTTTCTTTTTTGTTAGTTTAGCCACTGTTTCAAATAAATACCTTGGATTATGTTTATTTTCTTCTAATAGGGTTGAAAAATAAGCAGATCTAGCAGCTTTTAAAGCCTCTCTGTAAGCAATCGAGCTCTCTTTCCATGAAATCCGAAATACCTCTTGTTTAGTTTTCTTCCAGTTGCGCTCCATTTTTCTGGCTGCTCTCTTAAGGGCCCGGGTGTGCTCGCTGTACCACGGCGTTGGACTATTTTCTTTGATCTTCTTTAAGCGCAACGGAGCAACTGCGTCTAAAGTGCTGGAAAAGAGAGAGTTAAAAGTTTCTGTTGCAATATCAAGTTCTTCTAAGCTATCCGGGATGCTGAGATGATGAAACTGATTAGGAAGATTATTAATAAAGCAATCTTTAGTGGCAGAAGTTATAGGTCTAACGTATTTATAACACAGCGTCGGCTTTGCAGCCTTGGCTAAATGTAATTTACATGAGACTAGATAATGATCTGAGATGTCATCGCTCTGCTGCAGAATTTCAACGATATCAACATCTATTCCATGTGATAATATTAGATCTAGAGTATGATTACGACAATGAGTAGGTCCTGACACGTGTTGTCTAACTCCAATTGAGTTTACAATATCTTTAAATGCCAATCCCAATGCATCTTTTTCATTTTTTACATGTATATTAAAATCACCAACAATTAGTACTTTATCTGCAGCCAATACTAATTCTGATAGAATGTCAGCAAATTCTTTGATAAAATCTTTATGGTGCCCTGGTGGCCTGTATACAATAGCCAGCATAATTCTCAAATGTGATTTATCGTTTACACTATATATTTTTACATTAAGCACCAATACTTCAAAAGAAGTATATTTAAAACTAGATGTCTTAGTGGTTTTGAAAATATTACTATAAATTACAGCAACACCTCCCCCTTTGCCTTTCAGACGAGGTTCATGTTTATAACTGTAATCTTGTGGGGTTGACTCATTTAAAGTAATGTAATCGTTTGGTTTTAGCCAGGTTTCTGTCAAACACAGCACATCTAGATTATAATCTAAAATCATATCATTAACTATGAGTGATTTTGGAGTAAGGGATCGAATATTCAGCAACCCAAGCTTTATCATTTGCTCATCTGTATTATATCTGTTTTTTATTTGTTAAACATCAATTAAATTTTTAACCTGACGTTTTTAGGATTTCCAAATTCAGGGAACAGACACAGTCTCTATGATGATATCTAGGTGAAAGAGGCTCTATGTGATGGGATTTATAGGACCTTGAGCCTTAAATAGTTCTTTAAAGAACCATTAAAGAACATTTTAATAGTCTAAAGAATGGATGTGGAATGGAAAGGTTCCATGGATGTTAAAGGTTCTTTATGGAACCTGTATTAAAGATTATTGTTTCTTTTATTTGTATCATTGTTTACAATTCTTTTCCTGGTTTGCCTTACTAAGATGCCCATTTCATTTGCTCAGTCCTAGTTTCTCTTCAATTAGCTGCTTATTGATTTGTACAATCCCTCTGTTAATTAACCAATCCCTGCAACCATGCGCTAATGAGTCCTGATTTATAAAATCCTGCATTGATGCACAATGTTGGAACTGCTTGATGTTTGTGATGTGTGTTCATGAGACATGTAAGTTTCTCTTCATTTGTTTATATTGTGTATCTTTTGATTGTGTAAGTTAAATAAGATTTATTTTGATTGAAGTGTTTGTGTTTCCCCTCTGCTCATCTGCTCTGTTCTACTTGTTTCAATGGATTAATAAAGTGGTCAAATGGAATTGTACTGGACTCTGTGTTCTTGCAGACATCCCTGCTGGAATCAAGCCAGACATTTTCTCCTTAGGCCTAACCTCCCTTACAGAACCATTGATGCCAAGAACCTTTATTTTTAGGAGTGTACAATAGCATGGCAAGTATCCAGAACACCCTAGCAACATGCTGACCAGTCAGGAACCTTAGGAACAACATAGCAGTGGTCTGGCAACCACCTTCAAAACCCTAGGACAGGCAAACAACACTCATTTCTTCAGAAAATCTAAATGGGTATCACTTTATTTTACACTCTTCTTGTTGCACATGCTTGCATGTACGTCCTATAACAGTACATTTTAGATACAACTAACCCTGAACCAAACCCAAATCCTGACCCTATAGTGCATGCAGTTAATTATTATTACTCAGTACGTATAATTACACTGAAACAAGGACACCTTAAAATAAAGTGTAACCTTTAAATGCAGTAATTAAAGCCTTTCTTTATCCTGCATACTCTAACTGCAATGTAACAAATGCTAACAAACCTCAGAAGAGCTGCCTCACATAATGACACATATTTCTACCATTTAACATGCAAATCAGCAGCAGGCACCTACGAATGATTTATAGCTTGTTAGCGGTAAAGGTGAGGCATATTGTATTTATACATCAGAAATGTAAATCCTGGATTGAAACCTGAAATCAGCAACAGATGGAGGCCAGTTGTAATTTCATCGACTAGATACATTAGAAATCAGGCATGTTGTACACCTGTCTCTGAATAATTGCATTTATTCAGATGTTATGTGGGTGTAGAAGGAACAGCAGTAATGAATAAGTGAAGAGTAAAACTGTTTACTGACTCAAGCAGTCATGCTGAAGAGTTTTGTAGATGTGGTTGCTCTAATTGCTATTACAATATTTGAAATCATTTCATTGGTTGAGTTTATAATCATGCTCATCAGCGGTCTATGGGCCCTATCATACACCTGGCGCAATGTGGCACCAGGCGCAACACAAGTGTTTTTGCAACTGTAGTTTCAGCCCGACGCAGTTATCATTTTCACGTCCCGCACCACATTGTTCAAATAGCAAATGCATTTGTGCCCATCTGTTCGCCCGTGGGCGTGCTGGTCTGAAAGCGAGGTGTGTTCAGGCGCATTGTTGGTGCGTTGCTATTTTGAGTTGCTAACTGAAATTTCTATTAAATAGAAATAGATTTTTTGTTTTTTGTTATTTAAAGGGTGCATTAGTAATATGTGCCTATAGGCAGGTGCACAACTCTCATACACTCTGCTTATTACACACACACAGGGATGGGCAGCAGCACAAAAAAAAAAACGGATTACAATGTAAAAGATTATTATTGTGTTCATAAAGATATGGTGGAATCCGGCTTGTCCCATAGATGTTCTGCTTGCGCGCTTTAACCTCGTGCACTAGCACATCCGTTTCCTCTCTGGAGAAGCATTTAGTCTTTCCGCTTGCAAATTCCGCCATGTTAATAGCAAATCAGGGATGTGCGGTCAGCGTAGGCAGGGTAGGCAGTGCCTCACCAAAGGAAATTTTGACATTACATTTATTAATTCCAAGAGCTTTATTAATTCACCACATTATTAATTGCATTTATTTTATTCCAAATATTAATTTTTGTAACAAAAAAAAAACAGGAATACTCATATAATACTCCTTTTGCCATAGTTTGCTCCTAAAAACCATTGTTTCATGCAGGAAATTCAAGGCCATGGCCATTGAGGCAGAGGTTCGCAGTGCCTCTTTGGTCCATATAGAACGTAGTTTACGGAAATTTGCGCATGCGCAGTCAGTTCTCATGCTGTCTTGAATTATCAACATTGAGGCAGAGACCGAGACTGCTTCATATCACGTGATCCACTCGCTCTCACTCAGTCCGCGATTCTGACTTTGCTCTGTATGCAGGCAGCGATGTGTGTGTGTGTGTGTGTGTGTGTGTGTGTGTGTGTGTGTGTGTGTGTGTGTGTGTGTGTGTGTGTGTGTGTGTGTGTGTGCGCTCGCGCGTGTATGTGTGTATAAATGAATGAATCATATGAATAGATATATAGATCCTACAACTTAATGTGAGTCCATTAATGGTCCAGTGGTAGAACTTTTGCCGAGCATGTCAGAGGTTCTGGGTTCTAATCCGCAATCGTATAGGTTGTTTGTTTTTTCTCATCAAAAACAAATATGTTCATCAGTGGTTGTATTATATTAAGCAGGGACACGTTTGTGTGCATTTTTGTTTTGTGATTTCACCGGAACGAACAAAGAGTCTCCAAAACAGATTGAAGCGCGCCTGCATGTGAAGACTGCGTGAGCCACGAGATACACTGTAACCGCGCCACCGATCGCAGCGGCAAATTACGCCCCTGTGAATATGCCACATTGATATGTCACAGCCTACCCATGACAAGACTTCACCGCACGTTACTGTAGCAAATCCACCATGGCGTGAGCTCAACTGGCTTTTAAAGGGAATGGGAAATTACACTATGATTGGTTTATTGCATGTTACGCCCAAAAAACACCCTACTCAATAAGAGGATAGGGACAACCCTTTTAGACCATGCACCGGGTGCGCCAACCATTTTTCCCGTTGTTAAACTAGCAAAAGTGGTTCTGGACAGGCCCTAAGTGCACTTGTGCTGTGCGCTTTAGACCATGCGCTTAGATCGTTAAGATAGGGCCCTTGGTTTTTAGCTTTTCAGGGTTCTTTACTCAAAGCCTGGCTCTGAGAAGAAAAGGAAGGTGTCGATCAATGCCTTTAGAGCACACCTGAGACCATCAGCTTTATTAAATGTTCTTCCATTAAGCTCTATGTACTTGTGCTGTAGATCATTTAAACAAAGTCATTAATCATGCCCAGGCAATGAGTGTTGAGAACAATGGAGAGAGAGGAGATTATGAAGAAAACAGCCATGAACTTGCACACAGCCTGAGAGAGGCTGTTCATCACAAGCTGAAATGAAATGGGCACAGAGCCTTTGACTGATATTTGAGTGATTCACATGGTTTAGGGTGTGCATCTGTATAAACACGGTTGATCCAATGCATCTGGATCACTGCAATGCCATCCAGACTCAGTTATAGATTTCTATGCATCCAGCAAACGAGGTCTGATTAACTTTTTTTAAAGAGTATATAGGAGTATTACAGATATTAGTCTAGTAGTCTAACTGATTAATTATTATTGATAAATTTTTCAACTAAAAGGGATCAATGTGTTTAGACAGTGTATATACTATATATATATATATATATATATATATATATATATATATATATATATATATATATATATATATATATATATAGGCTATATGGTAACACTTCACAGTAAGGTTTCATGTTATGTTAATACATTAACTAAAGCAATAGCCTACATTTTTTACTGTATTTGTTCATCTTTTGTTCAAAAATCCAGCTGTTCATTGTTTGTTAATATTACTTCACAGTGCATTAACTAGTATTAAGAAATACAACTTTTGATTTTAAAACCCCCCAGTTTTAAAAAAATTCTTCATGTTTTAAAATATCTTGAATGCAACTTAATTCAGTATACGCGGATTCATGAATATGCTAATTAGCCCCCCCCCCCCCTCCATTCGCTCACATCAGATTCACTCGGCCAACTTACTGAGGTAAACGCTGCACAATGGTATCGCTCTACCGACACATAACGGCAATTAATATGATTAGCCTTTTGCTTGACTATGTTATTAAACAGGTATTAATGTGTTGCTAATGTTACACAAACTATGTTACCGTGCTATGTTACCGTGCGTTCGCCATTTCAGTCACTAACAATCATCTGACATGCTTTGAACAACTCAGAACGTCAGTGGAAGGTATATAGTTCATCATAACATTGTAATATAGCCTACATCATTCACCCGCTATATTGCTAAATCTACCCGATTATTCATATCAACAAAAACAAATACCGGGATAACCTGGCATCTCTCGAGACTCCCCTGTTAGTTCGCTGTGTTAACCCACCGGAGAAAATACTCAACAATGCTGTTGACTTATGAATTTGCACATGGTTTGTCTTAAAGCTACACTGTGTAACTTTTTTAGTTTATTCTTAGCTAAAAACACTTAGTTCTTTCAAAAATATATGTGCTCATTAATGTATATTTACTTCGTTCAAGTAATAAAGTATTCTCGTGAGTGTATAATATGCCATTGAAAATACATACGGGTAAGGGGTTCTAATGTCGGTCGCCATGTTGCCCCTCCATCTTGAAAGTACATTAGCCAAAGAGGGACATACCCGTTAATTCAAGCTTCACCTTTCGCGTTTTAACACTCGATGGCACCGTGTCGAATGTGAAGAGGGGGATTGCTTGAGACTGATATATAAAAACCTGAAAGCCTTTTTGAAAGTCTGTTGCTGATGGAGGATCACTCTTATTCTCGAGGATACGTATCAGAGTCGCCAAGGAAGCGAAAAAGAGTTAAAAGTTAAGAATAAAAGTTACTTTACTAAGATTAGCTTGCATTCGTCTGGGAACCTGATAACTGATGTTAGCAATGAAATGGTAAAAAAATTACGAAAACATAAAACTATTATTCATTTTACATAGATGTCATAACCTATGTGTTACCTGACAAATTAAATTACTGCAAATTATAATAGTTTTCTAAAATAACCTCATCACTTGAAGGAACACTCATGGACGAGGTCGAACTGGAAGCCATGTTAATCTTGGACTACATTGGCCACCGTAGGAGTTAAAACGAAATCGGAATTGAGAGGAACAGAAACGTCTCGGTTACGGATGTAACCCTCGTTCCCTGAGTAGGGAACGGAGACGTTCCGTCGGATGACGACGAATGGGGTTTCGCTTAGAAAGCCAATCGACTTCGAGTACTACAAAACGAGCCAATGGCAAAGAATGCCATGGGTCTGCGGAATTTGCATAGCGTAACTCCGCCTCACCTCGTGGGTATTTAAGGAGCACGCTCATAGCAAATAGGCATGTTTTTCTCGCTGAGGAGCCAAGACTGAGCTCAGGCGATCCCCGCGGCACAGCGGAAAGTGGCAGGAAGACGGAACGTCTCCGTTCCCTACTCAGGGAACGAGGGTTACATCCGTAACCGAGACGTTCCCTTTCGTTGTCACTCCGAGTTCCGTCGGATGACGACGAATGGGGATACCAGTCTAATTACGCCACCTTCTCAGCTGTCTTCCAGTGCCCTGCGTAATCTGAGATCCCTGTCGTGAGATAGCACGGACGAAAGACTCCTATTAGCACAGGAATACCAAGGTACACTGGGGAGCATATCCCAAGGTCTTTAAGGGAAGTATGGAATTACTGCCAACCCAGAGACTTAGAGAATACACATATGACCCGAGGGATGCATATGGGGAATCACTGGGGTGTCCAGCCGCAGGTGGAATATTTCAACCCCAGGGGTGGCAAGGTGGCTTGCCAAGGGAAAGACACATGCTCAAAGAGGCTTACAGTGGAAATACACATGTGGGGGTAGCTCAGAGGAGGTACCATGCACACGGGAGGCACCTAGCCGACGCGCAGGCAAAAGACACTGGCGCCAGCATCAGGAGTGCTGGAGGAACTCAGGGCTTTGGGGGAAGCTCACCTGAGGAGAATATCGCACGTATCCAGTCCGTGGAGTGGAATGGCGAGCAAGCGAAGACACCTAAAGGGTCCCATGTTAGCTTGAAAAAGACAGTACATGGGAGGAGACTGGCTCCACTCGGAGATTGTAAAATCTGGCGAATGTGTTAGGTGTCGCCCAGCCTGCAGCTCTGCAGATGTCTGTTAGCGAGGCGCCATGCGCTAGAGCCCAAGAGGATGCCACACTCCAGGTGGAGTGGGCGGTCACACCAAGGGGGCACGGTCGACCTTGCTGCTGGTATGCCAAAGCAATGGCGTCCACTATCCAGTGAGACAACCTTTGTTTGGAGAGAGCCTTTCCCTTCAGCTTCCCACCATAACAGACAAAGAGCTGGTCTGAGGTCCTGAAACACTGCGTTCTGTCTACATAGGTGCGGAGAGCACGTACTGGACAGAGCAGTGCCAAGGCTGGGTCTGCCTCCTCCGGGGGCAGCGCTTGCAGGTTCACCACCTGGTCCCGAAAGGGAGTGGTAGGAACCTTGGGCACATATCCAGGCCGGGGTCTCAGGATCACGTGAGAGTCACCCGGCCCGAATTCCAAGCACGCTTCGTCAACGGAGAATGCGTGCAGGTCCCCTACCCTCTTGATGGAGGCCAACGCAGTCAGGAGCGCTGTCTTCATTGACAGGAAGCTAAGCTCGACTGACTGCAAAGGCTCAAAGGGAGCGCTGCGCAGGGCAGTTAAGACCACTGCGAGGTCCCAAGAGGGTACGAGAGGAGAACGAGGAGGATTCAGTCTCCTCGCTCCCCTCAGGAACCTGATGATCAGGTCATGCTTCCCCACGGACTTACCTTCTATCGGGTCATGATGTGCGGCAATAGCGGTGACATAGACCTTGAGGGTGGAGGAAGACAGCCTTCGCTCCAATGCCTCTTGAAGAAAGGAAAGCAGGACACTGACCGGACATCTCCGGGGGTCTTCTCGGTGAGAAGAGCACCAGTTGACGAAGAGGTTCCACTTCAACGCATAGACGTGTCTCGTGGACGACGCTCTAGCGGAAGTGATGGTAGCCACCACCGCTGGTGGTAGGGTACTCAAACCTGCCTCGTCCCGTCCAGGAGCCACACGTGGAGGTTCCAAAGATCGGGACGAGGGTGCCATAGGGTGCCCCGTCCCTGAGAAAGGAGGTCCTTCCTCAGAGGAATCGGCCAAGGAGGTGCTGTCGCGAGGAGTACAAGTTCGGGGAACCAGGTCCTGGCGGGTCAGTATGGCGCGACCAAAATGACCTGCTCCTCGTCCTCCCTGACCTTGCGCAGGGTCTGCGCGAGAAGGCTCACTGGGGGAAACGCATATTTGCGGCCCTGCGGCCAGCTGTGCGCCAGAGCATCCGTGCCGAGCGTGCCCTCGGTCAGGGAATAATACTGGGCGCAATGGGTCGAGTCGTGAGAGGCAAACAGATCTATCTGTGCGTCCCCGAACTGGTCCCAAATCAGCTGGACCGACTGGGGATGGAGTCGCCATTCTCCAGGGAGGGGCTGAAACCGTGAGAGCTCGTCGGCTGCACAGTTCAGGGCTCCGGGGATATAAATGGCACGAAGCGACCTCAGATGCTTCTGACTCCATAAGAGGAGGTGGCGGGCGAGTTGCGACATACGGCGGGAGCGCAGACCACCTTGACGGTTGATGTACGCTACGGTCGCGGTATTGTCTGAACGGACTAGTACATGCTGACCCCTGAGCACGGCTCGGAAGCGGCGCAAGGCGAGCTGTACAGCCAGCAACTCGAGGCAATTGATGTGCCATAAGCGGTGGGGTCCTGTCCAGGAGCCCGCGGCAGCACGTCCATTGCACATGGCACCCCAGCCCATGGTAGAGGCATCTGTCGTTCAACAATATGCCGGGAAGCTCGTTCCAGGGGCACTCCGGCCCGTAGAAAACTGAGGTTCGACCACGGGGTGAAGGTCTGACGGCAGGTCGGAGTAACTGGTACTCGGAGAGTGCCGTGTTGCCATGCCCACCTCGGGACTCGGTCGCGAAGCCAAAGCTGAAGCGGTCTCATATGGAGTAATCCGAGCGGCGTTGCCACGGCTGCGGATGCCATATGCCCCAGGAGCCTCTGAAAAAGTTTCAGTGGAACCGCACTCTTGCCCTCGAACTGTGTCAGGCAAGTCAGTAGTGACTGCGCGCGCGCGCTCGCTCGTAAGCTGCGCGGACATGGCGACCGAGTCGATCTCCATACCGAGAAAAGAGATCCTCTGCACGGGGCAAAGTTTGCTCTTCTCCCAGTTGACCCGAAGGCCCAGACGGGCTACATGGCGGAGCACCAAATCCCTGTGTTCGCAAAGCTGATCTCGAGAGTGAGCTAGGATTAGCCAGTCGTCGAGGTAGTTCAGAATGCGAACCCCGTGTTCCCGGAGGGGAACAAGGGCTGCCTCGACGACCTTCGTAAAGACGCGAGGAGACAGGGCTAGCCCGAATGGGAGAACTGCGTACTGATATGCCTGCCCCTCGAAAGCGAACCGTAGGAACGGTCTGTGTCGAGGGAGGATGGAGACATGAAAGTAGGCGTCCTTCAGGTCGATCGCTGCAAACCAATCCTGGTGCCGCACACATTCGAAAACGCGTTTGGCGGTGAGCATCTTGAACGGCCGCCTGTGAAGGGAGCGGTTCAGAACGCGCAGGTCCAGGATTGGCCGTAACCCACCGGTTTTCTTCGGGACAATGAAATACGGGCTGTAGAAGCCGGCCTTCATTTCGGCTGGAGGGACAGTCTCGATCGCACCCTTCGCCAGCAAGGTTGCAACCTCCGCTCTCATGATAGGGGCATTGCCACCGACCATAGTGGAGCGGACTCCCCTGAAGCGGGGAGGAGACCGCGCGAACTGAATCGCGTAGCCGAGCCTGATCGTTCGTGCGACCCAGCGGGACAGGTTGGGAAGCTCTAGCCAGGCTCCCAACGACTGAACCAGCGGGGTCATGCGAACTACAGACTTCCCGTCGGTGGGGCAGCGAGGCGGTATGGCTGACCCAGACGTGGACGGCATAGCGGCCCGGTGTGGGGGTGCAGCCATAGACCGCGTCCTGACAGAGCAGACCAGGGAAGGACGAACGTTCCACGGGGGTCTGCTCTGCCAGGGGTCTGGCGTCAGAGGGGGATGAGAGTGGTACGGTCCGGGGACGGCGCGCACTGTCATCCGGCTCTGGGACAGAGGAGGACGAGGGGTGCACGGCCCGGGGGCGGCGCACCGTGTCGTCCGAGAACTCTGTGTGCTCAGGAATGAATGTGTCACTTCTTTCTTTAACCACATTAGGGTGCTGCCCACCCGATGGTGAGCAGCGGGGAGTGGAGAACAAAAGATTCTCCCCCGGCCCTCCATCGGGGGAAGGAGTGGTCCTGCCACCATCTCCTGAGAAGTAACCATCATTCCTGAGCAGCCCGTCTCAGGAGCGCCGCTTGGCCCGGCGTTTAGCGGGGAGCGGGGCTGGAGAGGGCTGGGGCGCCTTCTTACGGCTTCCTCCGCGACCGGGCCCGGGTGAAGGCTGCTGCTTGGGCCGGGCGGGAGGGGCGGGAGCCGCAGGAGGGCGCCCTCGGCGGCGAACAGGCTGAGTATTCTGCCCGGTCGGCTGGGTGGAGGCAGCAGCGGGCCGTCGGGGCAGAATATGCTTAATAGCCTCAGTCTGTTTCTGAGCAGTCGAGAACTGTTGGGCGAAGTCCTCGACTGCACCGCCGAAAAGGCCGTCTTGCGATATGGGGGAGTCGAGCAGCCGGGACCGCTCGGCCTCCTTCATATCAGCAAGGTTCAGCCAGAGATGTCTCTCCTGGACCACAGCTGTGGACATCACCAAACCCAGGGAGCGTGCGGTCACCTTCGTCGCTCGGAGAGCAAGGTCGGTGGCGGCGCGCAGCTCATTGAAGAGCCCTGGGTCTGTCCTGCCCTCGTGCATGTCCCTGAGCATCTGGGCCTGGTAGACCTGCAGAATGGCCATGGCATGCAAAGAGGTGGCTGCCTGTCCCGCAGCTCTGTAGGACTTCGCCACTAATGTAGACGAGTGCCTACAGGCCTTGGATGGGTGCTTAGGCTCACCACGAGAAGAAGCGCTCTGAGGACACAGTTGCATCGCAACAGAGCGTTCAACCGGGGGGAGCCCAGTGTACCCACGGGCAGCGGCCTCATCGAGGGAAGGAAAGGCGGATGAAATCATCGAGCGGTCGCGGGAAGACATGGGAGTCTTCCAGGACTTCGAGATCTCATCATGCACGTCCGGGAAGAAAGGTATCGGAGCCTGACGGGGACGGGGATCCGCAGCCCGACCCAGATACCAATCATCCAGCCGCGAGCGCTCGGGGCAGGGCAGAGGGGTCCACTCTAACCCGATGCTCGCGGCGGCTCGAGACAGCATGGCCGTCATCTCTGGATCAGACTCTGGCACAACTGTACTCACACCCGAAGGTGGCAGCTGTGATGAGTCTTCACTTCCAAGAGACTCAGACCCACCTTGTGATGCCGCGATGGACATCGCGTCCTCCTCTGGAGCGCCAAAGGAAACCCGCGGGACACCCGAAGATGATCCCGCCGGAATCCCCTGAGCACTCACGGGTTGCAACACTGGAGAGGGTGCGGCTGGGCACGGACTGATAGTCGGCGCTTTGTTCCAAACCGTCACCCTCAGATCACCCTGGCCACCAGCCGAAGTACTAGCTCTATTTCTAGAGTCAGTAGATCGGGGTGTGGATGAGGGGACCCTCACTCTTGCGAGATCACTGAGTCTTGATCGTAATGTTGCGATGGTCATGTTCCCGCAAAGAGAACATGAGTCATCCACGAGCGCTGCACTAGCGTGATCAATGCCCAAACACACTATGCAACGCTCGTGCCCATCAGAGTCGGCAACGAGTCCACCGCAACCAGAAGTGCACGGGCGAGGCATCTTTAAAAAGACGTGCCGCGTGCAAGCTCTTTTGTGAGAGGAAAAGAAACTCTGATTGTGTTGAATGCCCGGGGAGAAACACACTCGCTGTCAAACCACAGACAGATAAGCAGGAAGCGCGCGCTCGCCGGAGATCGCCGTCACACCAACACCAGAGAATCTCGCTCGTCTTGAAGAACTGACAGTACAGGAATGGCTTGTGGAGCGAAGGATCACCTTGGCTCCGAAGCGAAAACATGCCTATTTGCTATGAGCGTGCTCCTTAAATACCCACGAGGTGAGGCGGAGTTACGCTATGCAAATTCCGCAGACCCATGGCATTCTTTGCCATTGGCTCGTTTTGTAGTACTCGAAGTCGATTGGCTTTCTAAGCGAAACCCCATTCGTCGTCATCCGACGGAACTCGGAGTGACAACGAAAGGGAACTAATATTCACTGGATGGTCATATACCTTTTCACCGCTAGATGGGGGTAAAAATCACACAGTGTAGCTTTAAAGGGATAGTTCACTTCAAAATGAAAATTCTGTCATCATATACTCACCCTCAAGTTGTTTCAAACATGTATGAATTTCTTTCTTCTGCTGAACACAAAGGGAGATATTTTGAAGAATGTCAGTAACCAAACAGTTAACTGGACCCCATTGACTTCCATAGTAGGAAAAAAAAATACAATGGAAGTCAATGGGTCCAGTTAACTGTTTGGTTACTGACATTCTTCAAAATATCCTTTGTGTTCAGCAGAAGAAAGAAATGAATAGGCCTACATGTTTGAAACAACTTGAGGGTGAGTATATGATGACAGAATTTTCATTTTGAAGTGAACTATCCCTTTAAAGCACATGAAAAACACCACATAGACATATACAACATTAACAACTTGATTTTCACCACAGGGGGACTTTTAACAATGTAGGCCTATTAGTAAATGTAGAAATTATTATTAATAGATTTATAAATGCTATAGAAGTGCACTTAATTTTTAGTTCATGTTAACTATTGAAACTTTATTGTAAAATGTTACATTAGTTTTGTTAATTATTTCATCATTTTAATCTGCTTTAAGTCGATAGATTTAAAGGGCATCTGTGTAAAAACTTGCCAAACTATTTTAATAACAGGTTCAAAAAAACTTCTCAGGTTACGACTGTAACCCTAGTTTCCTGAGAGGTTGCAGAAATTACAGAGTCGTAACCTGAGACGTTCCCTTTCGAGGGAACTCGCGATGTGCCAATGACGCTTTGGGAACGAGAATGCCCAACATGCCATACGAACAAGAGCTTGTCTGTGTGAATACTGAGAGCACAACTAAGACAAGAGCACCTGTGAACTTGGGGTAGCGCCCAGGTTGAAGTTGTGAGTGAAGAGGACCAGCCCGCCGCATACCACATCCTAGAGGGATAACTACTTATAAAACAAGGCTTCTAAGCCGCCATACTCCTATCCTGGTCTAAAAGCACCACGGAGGAAACGAACAAAGGCCCCCCTTTTTTTTTTACAAAAAAACAACTTATTTACAAAAAATGTATGGTTTTGAAGAATTTGTTGGTCAATTTAGTCAGCTTTTTCATTCATCAAGCCACCAAAATACAATTGATTTTTTTTACATACCTTTGGAACAACTGAATCAAGCCTAGTGTATATTGTGTAGATAGATAATGTAGAAAAAGTGACACAATTTTATGCAACTGAGATGACGGGAACCATGTTTTATTTACTACGGAACAGTCAATTGATTGACCCCAAAGATAAATGAGGGTTAAAGTAGCATTTAGATGTTTTTACACAGACATAAATAATATGACGTTTTAAAAATAAAATGTTAAATATTTATATTTGAAATTATTTAAAACATGAAAAGATACTTTAAATGTGAAATTAAAACCGCCAATAGGAGGCAGTAAGTCACTGTTAATGAGTGAGTCATTGAGATTCATTCAACTGATTGTTCAAAAAGCTGATTCATTCAGTAAGGAAACACCTCGGTGTGTTTCTCAGTGCTGTGGCTTAGTTTTAAACTATTTTTGTTGGTAATATGGTGTCTGAAATGTACATCACTTAATATTAACTTCTTGTTTATTAAACTTGTATAAAAAGTGAGGCAAGGGAGGGGGGACTCAAAATGTTTAAAACGTTTTTTTGTTGTTGCCCCGTTTGTATTTGTATTATTTTATTTCTTAAAGGTGCTCTAAGCGATGCTGGGTGACGTCACTTCTTGTTGACGTTCAAAGTATTGTCAAACAAAACGGAGGCTAGCTAGACCTTCCCTCCTCCTCCTCATCCCGTCCCCTCCCCCTGTAGTTTTACTGATACTTCTTTCAAGGTGTAATGTCGCCAAGTTAGATAAATGCTTTCATATAATGCAAAAAAAAGAGAAACATTACCAGAAAAACACGATAAAACGTTTCACCACCTGAGGTTATAACTTTAGCTCCCATACCAGGACGCAATAATAGCAAGATAACGTTACCTTCAAATTTAGTCAAAGTTGTCAATAGGCTATGAATGAACACTCAATTTCATAATAAATAGTTGGTGAAAACAATCATTCACACAAACTGTCGCCCTACTGTGAGTTTGCTTGATTATTTACAATAGAGATCGATAGCTAGCTGCTAGAAACCTATATGTTGTATTCACCAAAGTTAGCGCTGACTGCATTGTTCTAGCTAATTATATCCTTGGGTTTGTTAGGCGAACATAAAAGTCCATTTAGAAAAACCAAACTGGATTTACCCACCTGTCCAGCAAAAACAGAGCTAACGTTACCTGAATGTCGGATTGGAAGCCCTTCTACCGGCGGAGTTCTCACCACATTTCAAAGGCTTTTCCAATGTAAATTTGGGCATGCGTTCCTTCTCCTTTTCCCTCTTCTTTGCATTTTTGCAATCCGTTCATCAGAACGCCGTCTCTTTGGTCGTGTGTCGGCCATATCAAACTTAAAAGAGTTAAAATTCTGACCCGCGGGGGGGGGGGGGTCCTGTGATTTCCGCCTATGCCCGCAGTAACTCCACTGTACCAATCGGGCAGTAAACTGGGCCCCACTGTCCGAGATCCGCAATATGAAGTGAAAACCCATCACTTAATACATACAGTTTCCTCGTGGAGGGAGCTCTGGAGAGAAGTATGGTCTCCACTAGGGGTGTAAATCGGACAGTTAATCACGATACGATACGATATTGATTCTCTCAGCCAGCGATACGATATTTGCCGATACCTCAAAAAATTCTACGATACGATTACGATTCGATTCAGGGCTATATCGATCGATTAATCGATATTTAGATATTATGTGCTAAGTGTACACAACCAGTTGCATTTATTAACTCACAATACATTCAAAAATATATTAGGTTAATATATTAAACTCTTTGAAAATTGCACACCCTTTCCCAATTGGGACATTTACAAGTTGTTTGTTACAAGTTTAAAAAAAAAACATGATGAAAAGGAACAAGAACGGGGTTATCTGTTTTTGCAAATTAACTCTTCTGTTATATTAAAGTTCATTTAAAGGATTTTTATATTTATTGTGTGGTAAAAGCAGATAACTCCACATTTCATGTTTCAGAGTTAAACAAAGCCAAGTAATTGCTATGATACATAATAAAACACTTGATTAATCTGTAACGTTAATCTCCTCAGCTGACATAGACGCCTGTCAAACTTTGTTGTTGTGATTAACATACACGCAATTCAGAGAGCTTTTCACTCACCACTAAACTTGCTGTTTTAGCAAGAGTCCGTGAAAAAGTTTCAGCTTTTATTTTCCTTTTACGAGCCGAAGAAGATATCACGGGTTCATGAAGTTCGCTGAAATCCATCCTCGATCACTTTTAGTCAGCTTTGACGAAACTCCTCTCAGCTAGCGCGTCTTTTCAAAGTGACAAGCAGCCTTGTCACCTGACCTGAATACTGCGCACTGATTTGCTAAAACAGACTTTTCGGAGTTTGTCGTTTCTGCTGTAAAACATAAACTCACGATGCCTTTACAGTGGAAAATACCAGCTTTTGTGACAAAGGTTTCTGTCAATCTTGTCAGGCGTCTATTTCAGCGGAGAAAAGTTACGTGAGGATATGGAGTGTGTCAAAATACGGTACGTACATCGATATTTTATGTGTGCTATCGATGCATCGATCAGACATTTGATCGGTGCATCAATCCATATCGATGTATTGTTACACCCTTAGTCTCCACAACCTCAGTTGAGAGACCAAAGTCAATGAGTTGGGCCCCCTCAGAGGCCAAACCCACACGTTCCATATCTCTGGGCTGGGGTGAAGGGTCACCCATTCCACTTGAGACCGAAGGTCCCTCCTGACTGGAATCTCTGAGGGAGAGCCTTCGAGGAGAGACACCAGGTCCGAGAACTAGTCAGCTCCGGCCAGTACGGTTCTACTAGTAGTAGACTTATTCTGTCCTGGCGGACCTCCTCCAGAACTCCTTGGAGCAGAGTAATCGGGGAAAGACGTACAGACGTAGCCTCGGCCATGTCATCACAACGTCCAGCCCCAAGGTAGCTGGGTGTGTGAGGGAGAACCAAAGTGGGCCGTGCGTCGTATCCTGAGACGCGAACCGATCCACTTGTGCCTGGCCATAAAACCCCCAAATGTGCTCCACCACCTCGGTGTGGAGCCTCCATTCCCAGGGCCTCAGCCCCGGCCTCAACAGGATGTCTGCTCCTACATTCTGATGCCCCGGAAAATAAACTGCTCTCAAGGTCCCCTTGATGATTTATATAGGAGACCACCGATGTGTTGTCTGACCGGACAAGCACATGATGACCCCTCAGGTCTGGGAGGAAATGTCTCAACGCATTGAAGACGGCCATCATCTCCAGGCAATTTATGTGCAAAGAGAGATGATGACTCCTCCAAAGACCCTGAGCTGAGCGGCCTTCCATTACCGCTACCCAGCCGGTGAGGGAAGCATTTGTCGAGATCGCAACTCGATGGCAAAGAGCTCCCAACACTGGACCCTGGGACAGGAACCAATGTTTCCTCCATATAACCAAGGCGCGGAGAACCGCCGCGTGATCTTGATCGTACGGAGTGGGTTTTCCCTCGGGGAGAACCCTCTGGTCCTGAGCCACCACTGCAGAGGTCTCATGTACAGCAAGCCAAAGGATATCACATTGGACGCTGCTGCCATGATGCCTAACAGTATCTCGAACTGTTTCACAATGCGTGACTTGCCTAGCTTTAGCTCTTTCGTGGCAGTGAGGATAGCAGCTACACAAGCGGGCGATAGGACGGCTTGCATCGTGACTGAATCCCATGCATCTAGCTGCATCTACACCCTTCGTGAACGTGCTTGGTGATGTAGCTAGACCGAATGGAAGTACCCGATATTGGTATTGTTTGCCCCCGAAAGAAAACCTGAGGAACTTCCTGTGCTGAGGGAGGAAGGTGACATGGAAGTATGCGTCTTTTAGATCTATCGTGACAAACCAGTCCTCGGATCTGATTTGAGTCACAATATGTTTTAATGTCAGCATGGAAGCTGAGGAAGGTACAGAGCAGGTGTATTCACCCAACAGAGAATCAGGCTGTAAAAACCCGATTCTCTGTTGGGTGAATACACCTGCTCTGTAGCTTCCTCAGCTAACAGAGTCTTTACTTCTTGCTCCATTACCAGAGCCTGCTCGGGATCCACTAACGTGAGCAACACCCCGTTGTAGCGTGGCTGACGAGAACCAAACTGGATTCTGTAGCCTTACTCTATGAGCAGGACACACTGAGATATATTTGGCAGATTTTTTTTCATTCTGTCAGATAATATATAAAGGGTACCAGTCTCTTCGGTGACCTGAAGCATACTGGCAGGAAACAACCGAACTGACTGTTTTTGAACTCCCCTCAGAGGGTGCGAGTTTGACACAGCCTCGTGGTCACACTGAGCCATGTGCTCGCTGGAGACCGCTGTGCCCCGAGGCACCAAGGGTGGCGGGGTTGGTAGAACGGCCTCCTGAGGGCACCAAGGTGGGGCGGGCACCGTATACTGAGGTGTACACCGCTCCACACCGTTCAGGGCTGCCCTCAGAGGTCTGACACCAGTGGCGTCAGGACCTTGGCCGAAGCCTTTTTCGCAGAAACAATGGTCCTCAGATCCATCTTCTGCTTCAAAGGCTTCTGTTGACAATGCCATCCCGGTCCCCTATCTATCTGAGGGGGAGCACAGGAAATGACACTCTATCCTGTACAAGGAGTTTGTTAATCTCAAATGATAACATAACCAGAGCCTGCTCGGGGTCCACCACGTAGGGAGGACCCCTAGAAATATGGGTGGATGAGAACCGAACTGAATTCTGTAACCCTTTTCTATAGTGAGCAGGCCCCAACGAGATATATTTTGGCAGTAGCTTCCATGCTGTCAGAAAATCTACTAAGGGGACCAATCTCTTGAGACTGGCCTCTGGTACTGGTCGAACAGCCACTTCGGTGCCCTGAAGCGGCGAACCGGCAGAGAACAGCCGAACTGACTGCTTTACGACCTTCCTCGGAGGATTGTTTGGGGACGCTGACACCTCGGTACCCTGAAATGGCAAACCGGCAGGGAAAACCGAACTGGCAGCACTGCGACCCTCCTCAGAGAGCCGCCCCTCAGAGGGTGCCGAGGAGACACGGATTCTCGAACACGTCTCTCCCCAGAGGGGGCCACCCTCAGAAGCCTGATAGCCTCGGCATCAGGACTTCTTCTTAGTCGAAGCCTAATTCGAGATAATGACTGTCCTCAGATACGTCTTATCCCAAGATGACTACGGCTGAGAATACTAAAGGAACCAGCCTCTCGAGACTGGTCTCTAGTATAGCTTGAGAAGCCAATCCGGCGTCCTGAAACGGATGACCGGCAGGAAATAACCAAACTGACCCCTCTTAAACCCCCCTTCTGCGAGTCAGACACTGAGACTAGAACTCGCTGTAGGGCACCGAAGGGAGATGGGCACTGTATAATGAGGTGTTAACCACTTCCCACTAAATGGAACTAACCATTTATTTCCTCAGAATTAAATGACTCCTTAAAGATCAGATGAGTGGATATTTAATTTTCTCAAAAATGAAATGCAGCCAAATATAAACCGGACAAATAAACACAGTCTAGATGAAAACCTGAATAGTATATTAATACAGACATTTAACTCCTCAGAGATTAGATGAGTACATATTTAATTTTCTCAAAAATTAAATGCAGCCAAATATCAACAAGACAAGTAGAAACGGTCTAGTTGAAAGGCTGAATATAGTGTATTAATATATAGACAGTCTCAAACAATAAAGAATACTAAATTAGTTTGCACACAATAATAAGAGAACGAGAGAAAGGGAAATTCCCGTCTGCTCAGTTCCCTGCGCATGTTATACATTGCGGACCATTATGTACACGTTGCCTCAGAAAACGTGAGATAAAGCCACTTAATTACTGCAGATATGCAGACCCATAATCTACGCGCTGCCTTGGCAAGGGCGCGATCTGAGCCATAGATTCTTATTGTAGAGATGCAGACCCATAATCTACCCGCTGCCTAGGCAAACGTGAAATCTGAGCCAATAGATTCTTATTGCAAACCCGTAATCTCGGCGCTGCCTCGGCACACGCGAGATCCGAGATCGAGTCACAGAATCTTTATTGCAGACCCGTAATCTGCGCGTTTCCTCGAGAAGAAAGCCAACAAGAGCAAAGTTAGGTATGGCATCGTTCAGTGGTGGGCGTCAGCTGTGAAGCCCATCCTCAATCAAAGCTGTTTGTGGAAATGAGTGACCTGAAGACACTGTATAAAACCAATGGGCAGTAAAGTAGCAGGGCCTCTGCTGTATTACATTAACTGCAGTGCGACTCATTTGTAAAGTGTCACTCTCTCCAATGCTGTAAACAGAAACATTAAATCTACCTGATGGACTGTGCTTCTAGGGGTTTTGTGGCATTGTCAGGGTGTGTGTGGATCTAGAAGTGTGTATTCTTGTTTGCATTTGTCTGTGGCTGTGTTCTGTCAGTGGCACATCCGTAATTTCTCCTGTTTGGAACATCTTTCACTTCTATCCAGATTTGTTTGTTTTAGCTGGCAGATAAAAAGCTTGCGGAATAGGAAATAAAGGCAGTGCTGCTTGCCCTGGCACGCTGAATTTAAATGCAAGCATGTTTTCAAGCAGATTTTGACACTGATAATGGTGTTTCAGTGACATGGTAGGGGAGGCCAGGGATAATTGTTTAACACCTTTGTTTCACTTGGATTTTAGTATTTATTCAGAAAAGGTTTAGCTTGAACCGATTGACACCACTAGATTTAATTTTTAATGCAAATTAATTTATCATGTAAATATCTTTTTTTTTAATCATTGTTTATTTATTCAAAGTGTTGTTCATGTCATGTTTTGATATCAGGACTGACAGAGAAAAACCTGAGATTATAAAATTCCACGTAAACATGGTTTTCCTGCATTTCTGGGTGTTTATAATGTGCCCCTTTATCATGGTTGTGCATGAAAACACATTTACTATTTCTTATATATACTTACTTTGAACAAACCTAACCCTAAGTATTACAATTCAGCACACAACTCATCCAGCACTATTTGTGTAATGGAAATGACTGATACCTCAAATCATGGGGCTTGTTCAGGAGAGGTTCTACTTTTCCAAGAAATCAGGCATATTTTTTTTCCCCCTGGTGGACAATAAATGTTTTTGGGGGATTTATTCAGAAATTGTTTAGCCTAAACCTTTTTAATTTTTGCCTCTTAAAAAAAAAAAAAAATCAATAAGTTTAGTTGTCATTACAGTTACAATAAGTTTAAACATATCTATGAATTAAAGGGTTAGTTCACCCAAAAATAAATATTCTGTCATCATTTACTCACCCTCATGTCATTACAAAGCCATACGACTTTCATTCACCTTCAGAACACAAATGAAGATCTTTTTGTTGAAATCTGAGAGCTTTCTGTACCTTCAGTGACAGCTACGCAACTACCAGTTTCAAGCCCTAAAAAGGTAGTAAAGACATCATTATAATAATCTATGTGACTCCAGTGGTTAAACCTCAATTTTATGAAGTGACGTGATTTGTTTGTGCAGCAAAAGATCATTTATCCACTTTATTTACCACAGATTAACCTCCAATGCACGTTCACGAGAGGACCAAAGACGCATACGTTTTGTGTTGAGCAGACGCTGTTGCGTGAATGTGCATTGCAGATTAATATTTGGTAAATAAAGTGGTAAATTATGTTGTTGTTTTTTTGCGCAAACAAAGCACTCGCGTCGCTTAAAAAAAGGACTTTACTTTTACTTCTGTTTAGTGATGTCTCTACTACCTTCCTGGGGCTTGAGAGTAGTAGTTGCGTAGCTGTCTATGGAGGGACAGAAAGTTCTCAGATTTCATCAAAAATATCTTCATTTGTGTTCCGAAGATGAACGAAAGTCTAACGGGGTTGGAACGACACGAGGGTGAGTAATTAATGCGAGAATTTTTATTTTTGTGTGAACTATCCCTTTAAAGTCAGATTCTACTGAACTCAAAATATACCAAGGTCCAAGATATACTTATAAAATACTTGCTACGTAGTTGTAACAGTAAAGATAAAAGCACTAGAATGTGAATGATTATATTTATAAATGATATAACCAACCAATTGAAAAGTTTGGGGTCAATTTTTAATGTTTTTGAAGTCTCTCACCAAGGCTGCATTTATTCAATCAAAAATACAGTAAAAACAATAATATTGTGAAATATAATTACAATTTAAAGCTGCAGTCCGGCGTTTTTCCTCTTTGTCGCCATCTCTGTTCGAAATCTGCAATTGCAGTCATTCGCGTAATTATCAACTTTACGTGAGTTGTACTTCGACACGCCACAGCGCGGAAGAACACAATGTTTGAGGAGACTGTGAGGCTATCTGTCACCGCGCCGGTGTGGATATTGTCATTCAGAAAACAGAATCACAGATTATTCTTTTTGGAAGTATGACCAACATAAGAATTTTCACTGGAAAATGTCATCTGAACAAGTAAGACATATCCACTTTTGTTCTGGTTCTGACGTTGCAGTAAATCGCGCTGATTAAATCTAACAATCGCTTATAAGTTATCATATCACGCAAAACCGTACAAATTATACTTTGTTCTCAAATTGTTAATGTTAACAACGTCAGCATTGCGTGACTACATGTAATGTCCTTCCGATATTTATCCTTGTTTTCACATGGGTCCGGTTGCAGTCTCTTTTTTTCTGTAGCCACTCCGAAGTCCGAACGAAGTCTTTTGCATTTTACAGCGGGTGAATCTGTAGTTGTCACTGATGATTGTCATTTGAACCTTTCTGGATCCGCCATCAAATTGATAAGTTTAATTATATCAAGTGCTGTGAGAAAAGGCTATAAATCTCCACCTCCAGCATCCTCACACGCAAAATTGCCTACTAGCCGAGACTCCTTCTTTATGTGTACAGATGTGACGTAATGACTCAAAGACATGCTCGAATCTCCCGCGGAAATCCACCAGTACCACTGAAATTAAAAACATTATTACAAGCTTACTGCTTTTAATCGAGCTAAGGCAAGCAGATAGTTTTGAACACTGGCTGGTTATGTATTTTCTCAAATATGTATTTTGGATAATTTTTAACCCCAAAAAAAGCTACGGACTGCAGCTTTAAAAGAACTTCTATTTCTTTGAAAGAGTAAAAGAGTTTCTATTTTAATACATTTTAAAATGAAAAATATTTCTTTGATGGCAAAGCTGAATTTTCAGCATCACTACTCCAGTCTTCAGTGTCACATGATCCCTCAGAAATCATTCTAATATGCTGATTTGCTGCTTGAGAAATGATTATGATTATCAATGTTAAAAACAGTTTAATCACATTTAATAACATTTATTTAGTGTTACAATGATCCAAGCTCTCCCATATACAAGTTTACTTGTGTCTCTGGTAATTCTGCATGGTATACATGATAATTATCTTTGTGTTTCCCATGTTATATGCATTTGACCTTACAGTCTAGGGTAAAACAAATTGTTTTGCTAATTATTTCACAGTGCGGTTTGCAAGTAATCACACCCTTAGGCCATCTGCGTAACCAACACATGAATGCCTCTGAGAGGAATGTTTCAAGAGCGCGCGCTGAACTGTGATACATTTTTCAAAACTCAAGGGACCTTCCGTTGGGTTCCTGCCCCAGCCATCAAGTGGAAAAACACATATATCTTGGTTGAATAAATTGGTGGTAATGGTGCTGTTTTCAATATTTTCTCTCTTTCTTTTGTAGACACATAGAAAATTGGACTGGATTGCAGATTCTTAAGGATGTTGACATGGAACTGTACACAGGACTCCAGAGACTGTGAGTATTCAAAAACAAATCCCATAGAGGTTACATGCATTTTACACTAAAGTCTGGTGCACTCTCCACGATTTGAGTCATCTGAGACATGTTTTGGGAAGATGTCTTTAATCTTCAGTTCCGTTTTCAAGGGAACGCGCGCTGTGTCAATGACGCTTTGAGAACGCTTCTGTGTGATCGCAACTGAAACACGTGTGTCTACTAGTCCAATGGTGAGACGGGACATCACGGGCGGGTGACGTCACGACCAGGAAAGCATAAAAGCACATCCGGAATGACCGGCGTGAGCTTCTGTGCCTCAGCTTCTACCAAACGTATCTCGGTGGGTCCTGCAGATTATATAAAAAAGGTTACAGAATCCAGTTTGGTTCTCGTCCACTAGATTCAACGGGGTTCTACTGACGTTAGTACATCCCCAGCAGGCTCTGGTGATGGAACAAGAAGTAAAGTCTCTATTAGCGAAGGAAGCTATAAAACGAGTTCACAAAATGTGTGGATGCAGCTCTGGCGCCGCTTAGACTGCAAGGAATTTGCATTCTAAACCATATAGATGACTGGCTTATTCTAGCAGAGTCGGAGCAGATGACGGTTCAGCATTGAGAACAGTTCAACAGTTGTTGCATTCAACAGTTGGGGTTGAGACTGAATGTCGAGAAGAGTGTGCTTTCTCCAGTTCAGAGGACCACTTTCCTTGGTGTGGTATGGGATTCAGTAACGATGCAGGCCGTCCTTTCGCCTGCTCCTGTTGCTGCAATCCTCACAGCCTTAAAAGAGATAAAGCGAGGCTAGTCACTCACTGTGAAACAGTTTCAGAGACTGTTGGGTCTGATGGCAGCTGCGTCCAAAGTGATACCTTTTGGCCTGCTGTACATGAACCCTTGCAGTGGTGGCTCAAGATCAAGGGGTTTTCCCCAAGGGGGAACCCACGCAGGTGTCTTCCCGGCCTTGGTTATATGGAGGAAACCTTGGTTCTTGTCCCAGGCTCCTGTGTTAGGAGCTCATTGTCATCGCGTCATGCTCATGACAGATGCTTCTCTCACGGGCTGGGTAGCGGTAATGGAAGGCCGCTCAGCTCTGGGTCTTTGGAGGAGTCATCATCTCTCTTGGCACATAAATTGCCTGAAGATGATGGCTGTCTTCATGGCATTGAAGCACTTCCTCCCAGACCTAAAAAGCCATCATGTGCTTGTCCAAACAGACAACACATCGGAGGTGTCTATCATAAATCATGCATTCACTATAAAAACTGGCAGACTAGATCCTCCTGTGGTCCCTAGGGATCACGCTCTCTCTGAGGGCAGTATACATCCCAGGGTACCAGAATGTAGGAGCAGACATCCTGCTGAGACACAGCCTGAGGCTATGGGAATAGAGACTTCACCCCGAGGTGGTGGAGCTTATATGGGAGATTTACGGCCAAGCGGAAGTGGATCTGTTTGCGTCTCAGGATTTTGCGCACTGTCCACTTTGGTTCTCCCTAACAGACCCAGCCCCCCTGATTCTGTTCAGGAGGGACCTTCTGTGCCAGACGGGAGACACGATTCTTCACCCTCGCCCGGAGATATGGACAGTGGCGGCGCCAGGGGGGAGCTAGGTGGTGCTATAGGAGACAAGAAATGTCTGTAATTTTTATAATAATAATTTTAAAATATATATTTGGTCTAAAATAACATGAGGCCCAAACAGGCGATCTTCTTTGGCCAATGGACGCAGCGCCCGGCGAACGTTTGCAGACATCCGAAGTCTCCCTTATATTGATGCTCGGCTCCCTGATGGCCGCAAATTAGTTCAAATCTCCGGTAATCTAGAGCTCGCGAGCTCCTAACCGTGTAGCGCGCAAGACAGAGAGAGCGAGAGACACCCAACCACCCCACACACACACACACACACACACACCCTCCCTAAGGTGCCAACCAATGTACCACAGCCTATTGTTTTGCAAGCCTTCAGCCTTCCTCCTTTCGGAGGAGATCAGGACCAGAAAAAGCTTAACCCTTTCTGTGTCCAGTGAGAGCACTGGATACTTATGTCCACAGAGCTCCCCTTTTGAGGAAAACCGATCAGCTATTTGTCCCCTTGATCAGCTATTTGACCCCTAAAAGGGGTCCCCTGCATTCAAACAGACAGTTGGCAGATGGATAGTTGAGGCTATTCATCTTGCTTATCGTCGCTGTCGGGCGGAATCCTCGTATCTCCAAAACCATTCATTTTCAGGAAATAAAAAAAACTGCATATTTTTTTAGTTATTAAACATTGTGTCGTTAAAGTTGGTATTATACATTATATTGCTATTATATACTGTTGTGTACCAACATTTACACAACATTTCCCCAAAATCATGTTTAATCGTAGATACAAGGTTTATGACTTGGGAGCAGGGAGATACGAGTTTACGCTGTCATTGATAAGAATGGAACGGACGCAGACTTCGCTGCTGCCAGCAGTGTTCATTAAAGTCCGCGGTCGCGTTGAGCCTTTTGACGAGACAAGGCTTTAAGAGCTAATCAAATCTCATGGTTGTGGTTACATATATATTCCTAAACTCTATTTTAAAAGTTTATGAGCTATAAGTGATGCAATACAAAAAAAAAAACGAGCTAACTAGGCTGTCTAATAGGCGAAATTAGCCTAATCTGCACGCAAACTTTGTGGCTCACGGGCTTCCTTCTGCACCTAAGCATTACTGCTTTCGATCTTTAACAAAACAGGCCTACTCAAATGTATCTAACCTAACTATTTTCACTCGTTATTACCTAAAAAACAGACAGAGTTATCCAAAGATAGGCTTACTCGACGCCAGTAGACAGCTGTTTTTTTCTCCCATAAAAACACTAGTTGGGGTAATTTACATGCACAGTGCCAAGAGAGGGAACTTTGAGTCAGTAAAATAATAATAAAAAAATTATTTAATGGTGGTATCCAAAACATTCAATTCAAATATTATATTATATACATTTTAAAACTTCAATGCACATTTATAATAAGCCTAGTAATAAGTAGACATTTAAAATACATCAATAACTAATATCATAGTTTAACAATAAAATAAATATAATATTAATATAAAATAATATTTATAATATAATAAAATCACAGTTAAGGCTTGTGTATTTGTGTTTGTGAGTATGGTTAGCTCTTGTCTGTGTGCATGTATCTGTAAGGCTCTGTGTGTGTTGTTACATTGCCATCATATTTTACTGCCATACCAGTATTAAAGGAGAACTCCGGCGCAAAATGAACCTGGGGTTCATTAACACACCAATAACACATTGGTACCGAGTCGACTGTTCTCTGGGATTTGTTTTCATGATAATCGAGTGTAAAGATGTGTATTATAATGCTAGTATATGTTGGCATATAACAGAGACATCGCTAGTTAATTCCACTAACAAGGCTCAAAATAGCCCCACACTAACACGGTAGCATAATGAGGGTCCCTACATACAAACCGAAGCACTGAGAACTTTTTAAGTGTACAGACAGTTTAATAATAATATACTTTATAAAGACAGTACCATCCCGGAACCATCTTTGGAAAACAGTGAACTGTGACAGGGAATCTCAAAGTTCAGCTCACTTAGCACGGCGTTCGTGGTTCGACTGGTCGAGACTGTTTTCCAAAGATGGCTCCGCGATGGTACTGTCTTTATAAAGTATATTATTATTAAACTGTCTGTACACTTACAAAGTTCTCAGTGCTTCGGTTTGGACCCTCATTAAGCTACCGTGTTAGTGTTGGGCTATTTTGAGCATTGTTAGTGGTATTAACTAGCGATTTCTTTTTACTTATTATATGCCAACATATACTAGCATTATAATCTAAACAGTTTTTAGAGATAGAACTCTTTACATTCGATTATCATGAAAACAAATCCCAGAGAACGGTCGACTCGGTACCAATGTGTTATTACACCCCAGGTTCATTTTGCGCAGGAGTTCTCCTTTAATACATTACATTACATTACATTACATTTATTCATTTAGCAGACGCTTTTATCCAAAGCGACTTACAAATGAGAACAATAGAAGCAGTTAAACTAACAGTAGGACAACAATACGTAAGTGCTATAACCCCTCTCAGTATAATTTTAGTGCAGTTTTTTTTTTTTTTTTTTTTTATAGAATAGAAGAGAAGAGAAAGTGTTAATTCTACTGAATCAAGTGCTGCCGAAAAAGATATGTCTTCAGCAGTTTCTTGAAAGTGGCTACTGACTCAGAAGCTCTGGTTGAGTTAGACAGATCATTCCACCAACAGGGAACAGCCATTGTAAAGGTCCGAGAAAGAGATTTTGTGCCTCTTTGAGATGGTACCACAAGACGACATTCGCTAGCAGAGCGCAGGTTTCTGGATGGCACATAAGTCTGAAGTAATGAGTTTAGGTAAGAGGGAGCAGTGCCAGTGGTTGTTCTGTAGGCAAACGTCAGTGCCTTGAATTTAATGCGAGCGGCAACTGGCAACCAGTGCAATTGTTTGAGGAGAGGAGTGACGTGTGCTCTCTTCGGCTCATTGAAGACTACTCTGGCTGCAGCATTCTGGATCAATTGTAGAGGTTTGACAGAGCAAGCTGGAAGACCAGCCAGGAGAGCATTGCAATAGTCCAGTCTGGATAAAACAAGTGCTTGGACAAGGAGTTGTGTGGCATGCTCTGTAAGGAAGGGCCTGATCCTCCTAATGTTGTGCAAAGCAATACTACAATACTGCATCCTATATTAAGCTAGTGAAGTAAATTGTCGTAAAAGCTGTGAAAGTCCTTTGGGATGACTTCCTTCAGGTCTTGGAGGTGTTTGAATTTCAGCTCTTTGATTTTCAGGCGGTCTGAATAGAGTGGGGTGACTGTGTGGCTGTCTGAGGTGGAGTTTCGGAGTTGGTGACTTGGATGTGAATGCCAGTCATCAGAGTGGTTGATTTTGAAGTCCATCGTTCCATTGTTGTTGTACCTAATAGCACAAAATATAACACAACAACATAATCAAATGAAAATGTAGAAAAGCATCAAACCTACCCGTGTCAAACTGCACCAGCTGGAGCCAGCAGTGAGGCCTCCTCTTCCTCCAGACCACCAGAGAAATCTTTTCAAACATATTGTACAATTAGTGTGATTTTTATTTTATTTCTATTGTTGTGAAATACATCTGCATTAAAACTCATTCATTTTGGCATGTGAAATCATGATTATCTCTCAGAAATTCACTCTACCAGCATGCACCACTGTATCCTCCACCACTGTTGCTTCCTCTCTCTCTAACGTTACACTCTCTCCATCAGAGCTCTCACTGTCTATTAGGGCCCTTGCCTGATCATATGGCACATTGGCCATCTGACAGAGTTCCTTTAAGGACACAGACATGGTTGCTGCAAAAAATAAAATAAATAAAGGTCAAATGACCGTTTCACTAAGTTATATGGCATGTTTAAGTATGATAACAAGGCAAGAAGCCAGCTAGCTTGCTTAAAGTGATGAACATGACGTAAAAGCTAGCTACTTGTTGAACATGACGGAATGCCTTGACATTGTAAGCTACAATACTGACATAGTACATTAAAGTATTATGTTGTTCCTCAGATGAGTGCCAGAACTAGCGTTAGCGGGGGTCGAGAGATTTTTATTTAAGCCCCACGAAAATCATGTTAGCTGCCTATCTCACCTAACATGATGACAAAACCAATAACGTTACATAGCGACTAACTAAGTCAACGACTGGCAATTTTTGCGGTTTAAATTAAATTTCCTCGTCAGAAACAAAACCATGGAAGATTTCAATCAACATGATAAGTTAACTTCGCTAACTTACCGTCCAATGCAAGACAGAACAGAAAGAAAGATCTAGCATCCTCAGAAATGATACATTACACTAAACTAGCACTACCATTACTTCGATCGAGATATAATATATATAAACTGTTATTATATAATTTATATAACTAAATCATGAATAAGGACATTTACCTCAGAGGACGTGTTGCTCAACGAGGATTGCGACTTCCAATCTTGAGGAGAAAAAATGCCGCGAAGCTCCCAGCGCGGCGGCGCCAAGTGAAGAAGGGGTGGAGTTACGAGGTTTCTCAGACAGTTGAAGTGTCCAATGGAGTTAAGAGGTTTGCTCACAAGCTATTTTCAACACTTTCGATTGGTTAATAATTTGTAAAAATAACAGACCCACGTGGAGACATATTCAAAAAATATGAAATTGACCAAATTTGGACATACGAGGTTTCCGCCCGACAGTGACGTTATGAGGTTTCTGGTCAGCATTTGCCTTTAGCTGTCAGAGCTCATTCGATTAGGAGCATGGTGGCCTCCAAGGCCTTAATTTTCGGGTGTCTCCCTTCAAGACGTTTGTGATGCGGCGGGCTGGTCCTCTCCACTCACATTCATAAGGCGCTGCCCCAGGATCACAGGTGCTTAGGGGTATGGAGTTAATATTGTGCCATAATTAAACAAACAAATCCAGCATTTTGCAAACAAACTCGATCTGCTTTGCAAAGGAAAATTCAACTCGCAAACAAACTCGATCTGCTTTGCAAATGAAAACTCGACTCGCAAACAAACAGAAAGCAATGCGCAAATGCAAAGGTCAATTTGAGCGAAAATGCAGTGAAGTAACACATATGCATTGTGTTTTGCAAATATAAATAAATGAGCCTAGATAATATTTCACAAATAAATACAAACCATCCTACCAATTGCATGTAATCTTTGAACAAATACCAAATCTAGTGCATACAAATGCATATCTGTCTGTTATGATTGTGAGACACTTTGCTTTTTATGAGATCTCTCGGCTCGATTTTCTCACAAATGTGTCCAGGCAGTTTTTCTCACAAATGCAGTTGAGGAACTTCCTCTTCTAAAACAGTAGATGGCACTAAGATTAATTTACAGTAGATGGCACTAAGACTACTATCTTTTCTTATTTTCTAACTTTTCTTTCTTTCTAACTATTCTTTCTAACTAATATTTCTTTCTTTCTTTCTAACTAATCTTTCTTTCTTACTAATTTCTTTCTTTCTTTCTTTCTTTCTTTCTTTCTTTCTTTCTTTCTTTCTTTCTTTCTTTCTTTCTTTCTTTCTTTCTTTCTTTCTTTCTTTCTTTCTATCTATCTATCTATCTATCTTTTCTTACTTTCTAACTTTTCTTTCTTTCTATCTATTCTTTCTAACTAATATTTCTTTCTTTCTTTCTAACTAATCTTTCTTTCTTTCTTTCTTTCTTTCTTTCTTTCTTTCTTTCTTTCTTTCTTTCTTTCTTTCTTTCTATCTATCTATCTATCTATCTATCTATCTATCTATCTATCTATCTATCTATCTATTCTTACTTTCTAACTTTTCTTTCTTTCTATCTATTCTTTCTAACTAATATTTCTTTCTTTCTTTCTAACTAATCTTTCTTTCTTTCTTTCTTTCTTTCTTTCTTTCTTTCTTTCTTTCTTTCTTTCTTTCTTTCTTTCTTTCTTTCTTTCTTTCTTTCTTTCTTTCTTTCTTTCTTTCTTTCTTTCTTTCTGATTTTATCCATCCATCTTAATTTCCATCCATCCATCCATCCATCCATCCATGTCTTGAAGGGATAGTTTAACCAAAAAGACAAATTTACTTTACCATTTACTTGTTTCAGACCCATTTGACCATTCTTATGCAGAACACAAATCTGACCTTCAAAATATCTCTTTTGTGTTCCATGGAAGAAATAAGTCATGCAGGTTTGAAACGACATGAGTAAGTAAGTGATGACAGAATTGTATTTCCGGTTGAACTGTCCCTTCATTGATGTATTGATCTTAAGTTGTTTAAAGTGCACAAGGCCTAAACAACATTTGAAGTGCCAGGCTTTTTAAACATTTGTAAAAATTCAGCCAAACTTTTCTTGTTCAAGCATAGGAACCGCTGACCTGCTCGTAGGGATTTCACTAGCGCATGCAGAAGAACCATTGCAGCAGTGCCGAAATGAAATATCTGCCTACACTCGGAGTCCCACCCCCACAAGTTCATGGATGTCACGTGAAGGACCATTGTTTTTAGGCTTTTAAGAGCTGAATGGTTAAGAAGAAAAATGGTATAAACACAGCCAACATCCTCCTTATATCTTTCTCATAATAGAGATGGATAATTGTATTCCTAGAAATAGTTTACTATAGAGCCATCATCATAAAACTAATTCTGTACTGATTACTGTTCACCGGATAAGGGTGTTGTGAGTGTAATCACTTTTTGCATTAAATTCCTGTAATGAAAAGGATGCAGTCATTACCAATTAATGCCACCCAGACTGTGCACAGAGTCTTTAGGATGCACAATTCATTCCAGCTGCCGCTGCGGCTCAGCGCTATGAAATTGGGGACCCTGATGATACCATTATTCTAATGACACTCTCTGAAGAGATGGGAAAGATGGCAAACTGAGATTGCTTCTTCAGTTTATCATCATAAACGATGTATATCAAGCTGCAAGGCTCTAATGAACTGTTGGCTTTCTCAGGTTTGAATGATCGACTTGCAATGCCAGGTGCAAATGACCAACAACAGGGCCCTCAGTCAAAATTACTGGATGAACCGTGCTGTATAGAGGCTGAAATAAATGCTGGTGGTCTTACCTTGGGAAAATTAATTTGCACTCATCAATGCTGGATTGATGCAGTCCATTTACCATTTGTGGCCAGCCAATGAAACCTATCATTCACATATGTTTGAGAGGAATTGTGCATTTTCATACAGTAGTCTCTCTCTCTGTTTTTCAGGTCAATAATGAACTGCAATTTACGGACAATCCAGGCACGTGCATTTGCACAGAACCCTCACCTCCGCTACATGTGAGTAAAATGTGTTCTAGTGTGCTTGTGTCATGAAGGAGTTATTGTTATTCTCTGAATGAATCTTTTAAGTGAATGAATCATTCTTGTTTTCTTCCACGCATCTGTAAACAGTGTTGAGCAAGCTACATTTAGTGCTTATTGTAGCTTAGTGTATAGCTGGTGTAATTATGAAACTAAATGAATCAATGAACAAATCAAAAGAGTTAAAAATCCCAACTTCTAGTCTTAATATTTTTTGATCGTTAAAGTTAGTTCAATAAGAAATCAACTTGATTCGATATTTTTTCCATATTTTACACAATGCTGGAAATGGCATTCCTACCAACCAATCATAGCATAGCTAGTCATAAAATCAGAGGATAATTATTGGTTCCCTTTCGAGGGAACTCGAACTGCGTCAACTACGACACTTTGGGGAACGCCCTTAGCGTAACGCATCTGAAGTATGAATGAAACCAATCCAATCCTGATTGGTGCTGCGTCATAACGTAACGTGACTGCATACACGGAAGCTACAAAGCTACACAACAGAGTTAGCTTTTTGCTCTTCAGCAAGCGCTCTGTGTCAAACTGTCTGTCCTATTTGGTGTTGTTTGTCCCATAAGAATTGTCTTAAATAAAGGTCTGCATTGCAATATAGAATCTAGTGGCTTGGATCTCGCATTTGCAGAGGCAGCGTGTAGATTACGGGTCTACTCAGCAATAAAGATTCTGTGATTAGGATCTCACATTTGCCGAGGCAGCGCGTAGATGAAAGGTCTGCATTGCAATACAGAATCTATAGTGGCTCAGATCTCGCGTTTGCTGAGGCAGCGCGTAGATTACGGGTCTACTTTGCAATAAAGATTCTGTGACTGGGATCGCGCGTTTGCCGAGGCAGCGTGTAGATTAAAGGTCTGCATTGCAATACAGAATCTATAGTGGCTCAGATCTCGCGTTTGCTGAGGCAGCGCGTAGATTACGGGTCTACTTTGCAATAAAGATTCTGTGACTGGGATCGCGCGTTTGCCGAGGCAGCGCGTAGATTAAAGGTCTGCATTGCAATACAGAATCTATAGTGGCTCGGATCTCGCGTTTGCCGAGGCAGCGCGATTATGGGTCTGCAATAAAGATTCTGTGTGGGTGCGAGGCATGCACAGTCAACTCCTGAGGGCGCTGGCAGTGTTCATTGAGAAATATCTCGAGGCACACAGCCGTGCGTTTTCGGGTGTTTCAGCCTCGCGCCCGTTGACTTTCTTCTCGAGAAATGAAAGCCAAATATATTGTGAATGACTCGAATCTCGCGTTTGCCGAGGCAGCCCGTAGATTACGGGTCTACAATAAAAGGAACACACGCGATCTGTGAAATAATACTGTTTGGGGGCGAGGCATTCACAGTCAGCTCCTGAGGGTGCTGGCAGTGTTCATTGAGAAATATCTCGACGCGTGGCCTATATTAAAGGGTTAGTTCACCCAAAAATGAAAATTAAGTCATTAATTACTCACCCCCATGCTGTACCAACCCCGTAAGACCTTCGTTCGTCTTTGGAACACAAATGAAGATATTTATGATTAAATCTGAGAGGTGGATGACTGCTACATAGGCTGCCTAAGGGAATGACACTTGACGGCCCAGAGAGTCATTAAAGAAAATGTTTAAATATTCCATGTCGCAACAGTGGCTCAACTATAAGTTTATCAAGCGACGAGAATACTTTTTGTGCGAAAAAACAAACAAAAATAACGCCTTTATTCGACTATTCCTTTTCTTCCTTGTAGGCCTGAAACGAGACTTCGAGAGATTTCCACGACGCATGCGCGAGAATTGCGTTCTCCTTCAACTACTTCAGTTAAGTTCTCGCGCATGCGTCGTGGAATTCTCTTGAAGTCTCGTTTCAGGCCTACAAGGAAGAAAAGGAATAGTCGAATAAAGGCGTTATTTTTGTTTGTTTTTTCGCACAAAAAGTATTCTCGTCGCTTGATAAACTTATAGTTGAGACACTGTTGCGACATGGAATATTTAAACATTTTCTTTAATGACTCTCTGGGCCGTCAAGTGTCATTCCCTTAGGGAGCCTATGTAGCAGTCATGAACCTCCCAGATTTAATCATAAATATCTTCATTTGTGTTCCGAAGACGAACGAAGGCCTTACGGGGTTGGTACAGCATGGGGGTGAGTAATTAATGACTTAATTTTCATTTTTGGGTGAACTAACCCTTTAACCGTGCGCTGTCGGATGTTTCAGCCTCGCACCTGTTGACTTTCTTCTCGAGGGATGAAAGCCAAATATATTGTAATGGCTCAATTCTCGCGTTTGCAGAGGCAGCGTGTAGATTACGAGAATGTAAATAATATTAAAACAGTATTGTTTGGTGATTATGGCTGCATTTAATTCTATGAAATTAAAATTATGGATTATTATCTGACTTTAAGAAGTTAGATATTTTAATTCAGCCTACCATCTAGACCGTGTTTCACTTATCCAGTGTTTATGGCTGCATTTCATTCTGAGGAATTAAAATGATGAGCAGCGAACGTCGAAAATCGTTTAAATTTTTTCCCTGCCGGTCCTCCGCTTCAGGGTATCTAAAACAAGACGAAAATAGCAGGGCTGTCCCCCCCTCTCTCACCCATCCAGCCCCATTGGTTTTGGATGCCATGGTACAGATGGGGCTGAGGCTACACCTGTACGCTTTTCCCCAGATTGCTCTGCTCCCGGGAGTTCTGGAGAGGGTCCGTTGAGACGGAATCAGCCTACTTCTAGTAGCCCCGTACTGGGCGACCTGAGTATGGTTTTCTGACATCATAACTAATCTTGATGATCTATCTATCCATCCATCCACCCATGGTCATGTTAAAACATCCTAAATCACGTGGTAAACCATGGTAAATCATGCTAGCAATGTGGTAAACCATATTAGAAACATGGTTAATCATGTTAAACCATGCTAGAACATTTTAAAACTTTTTCAAACTTTCTGGCTTGGCTTTTTCAAGCGTCTCAGGTTACGTATGTAACCCTGGTTCCCTGAGAGGGAACGAGACGCTGCGTTTGAGACGCGGTGGGAACGCTCTGCGTGATTGCGTCATGAAGCACGTGTAAAATCAGTCCAATGGAAGCCCGATACGTCATGGGTGACGTCATAGACCAGGAAACTATAAAGCACCCTTGAAAACAGACCGCGACAGCTTCTGAAAAAGTCTGAAGCAAGTTGATCAGGGCATGCAGGAAGTATGGCAGGCAAACGCAGCGTCTCGTTCCCTCTCAGGGAACCAGGGTTACATACGTAACCTGAGACGTTCCCTTTCAAGGGAACTTCGAGCTGCGTTTGAGACGCGGTGGGAACCCCATACCCACTACGCCATAGTGACAAATGCCCGTTCTGTGTGAAGTCCTTGCGCACACTAGAAGCAAGCAACCTCGCCCCAGGAGTGGAGAGATCAAGGTCATAAAACCTGACAAATGTATGTGGAGAGGACCAACCTGCCGCATTACAAATGTCAAGAAGGGAAACACCCGAAATTAAGGCCGTAGAGGCCGCCATACTCCTAGTAGAATGGGCCCGTACAGCCATAGGTGAAGGCTGACCGGCCGCTTCATAAGCTAGTGAAATAGCCTCGACTATTCACTTGCTCATAACCTGTTTAGATGCAGGGCACCCTCTTTTGAGTGACCCAAAACATACAAATAATTGCTCTGACTTACGCCACAGGGCAGCTCTGTGAACGTAGGCATCCAATGCCCGAACTGGACATAACAGGTTTAATTGTTCCTGATCTGGGGTATTAAAAGGTGGAGGATAGAAGGCCTGCAGCACTATTGGGCCCCCAACATTGAATGGGACCTTAGGAATATAACCTGGTCTAGGGTATAGAAATGCTTTCACCATACCAGGTGCAAATTCCAAACATGACGGAGCAACCGACAGGGCGTGTAAATCTCCAATTCTCTTGATAGATGAAACAGCAAGGAGAAATAAAGCTTTCAAAGTGAGGAATTTTTCTGAAACCTCTTCAATGGGCTCGAACGGAGCCAGAGCCAGACCCTCAAGTACAATGGCTAAATCCCAAGCCGGTGCTCTGGAGTGCAGTGCAGGTCTCAACCTCAATGTACCACGGAGAAAACGAGTAATCAGAGGATCTCTCCCAATAGAAGTACCCCCCAGAGGGGTAGGAGATAATCCAGCAGAGAAACGGTCTTGCAGAAAATCGAGAACTGAACCAACAGGGCAGTTAACAGGATCTAACTGACGCTCACCACACCAGGTGGAGAATAATTTCCATTTCAGCGCATACAGTTTTCTCGTGGAAGGGGCTCTGGAATGGAGAATGGTCTCAACGACCTCAGTCGAGAGACCGGATTCTTTGAGCCTGGCCCCCTCAGAGGCCAGGCCCACAGTTTCCACAACTCCGGTCGAGGGTGAAATATCGTGCCCTCTACCTGGGACAGCAGGTCCCTCCTGATTGGAATCTCCATAGGAGAGCCGCTCAGAAGAGACACCAAGTCCGAGAACCAAACTCGAGTCGGCCAGAAAGGGGCTACTAGTAACAGACGGGCCCCTTCCCGGCGAACCCTTTCCAGAACCTCCAGGAGCATAGATATCGGGGGAAATGCGTACAGGTGCAGCCTCGGCCACACCTGCACCATCGCATCCAGTCCGCGAAGAGCTGGCTGCGTGAGGGGGAACCATACAGAGCAATGCGTTGTACAAACGATGTGAAAGGTCGACTTGACTCTAGTTAGACCAAAGTTCTCCCTAAGAAGCTCCACCACCTCGGGGTGAAGTCTCCAATCCCCTGGGCCTCAGCCCCTGCCTCAACAGGATATCTGCTCTGATATACGAGACCATCAGTGTGTTGTCCGCCATTCGCCGAGCAACCACTCATGATCGCCCCCACTTGTGAGGGAAGCATCCGTCGATAGCAATATGCGTCGACAAGAAGCCCCAAACACTGGGCCTGGGCGAGGAACCAAGGTTCTTCCACATGACCGAAGCACGAAGGCATAGCCGCGTGACCTTGATCATGCGAAAACGTATTTCCCCTCGGAGAAAACCCCTTGGTCCTGAGCCACCACTGCAGGGGTCTCATGAACAGAAGGCCAAAAGTAAAACGTTGGACGCAACTGCCATGAGACCCACCCGTCTGAAACTGTTTCACAGTGAGTGACTGGCCTAGATATACCCCATTACGTTTGCTGTAGAATTGCTACACCTAGAAAAGTGGTCCTCAGAGCACACTCTTCTTTGCGTTGAGAGGCAACCCCAACATCCTTAATGAGACAGAACGACATCTCGATGCCGAACTGCCATAAACTCAGATTGAGCTAGGAACAACCAATCATTGATGTAGTATAATACGCGAATGCCCTGGAGTCTCAGAAGAGCCAGAGCTGCATCCACGCATACTGTAAAGGTGTGGGGTAATAAACCTAGGCCGAATGGAAGAACCCAATAACGGTATGCTTCGCCCCCGAAAGCAAACCTCGGGAAACACCTCATCCTCTTTCGGAAACAATGAAGTAATGGCTGTCTGCTGGGAGGAGGAACCCCTTCTACAGCTCCTTTTGCAGAAGTGATAGTACTTCCTGCTCCATAACCAAAGCCTGCTCGGGGTCCACCAATGAAAGGAGGACCCCCAGAAATCTGGGCGAACGAGAACCGAACTGAATTCTGAAACCCTTTTCTATAGTGTGCAGGACCCACTGAGAAATATGTGGCAGTAGTTTCCACGCTGCCAGAAATTTACTAGGGGAACCAGTCTCTCAAGACTGGCCTCTGGATTTATTTGAACAGTCACTACGGCGCCCTGAAGCGGCGAACCGGCAGGGAACAACCGAACTGACCATTCTACGACCCTCCTCGGAGGATCGTATGGGGATGCTGACACCTCGGTGCCCTGAACGGCGAACCGGCAGGGAACAACCGAACTGGCAGCGCTGCAACCCTCCTCAGAGAGTTGCACCCCAGAGGAAAAACGATTTCTCAAAACCGTCCCTTGGTTGAACAGTCACTACGGTGCCCTGAAGCGGCGAACCGGCAGGGAACAACCGAACTGACCGCTCTACGATCCTCCTCGGAGGATCGTATGGGGACGCTGACACCTCGGTGCCCTGAACGGCGAACCGGCAGGGAACAACCGAACTGGCAGCGCTGCGACCCTCCTCAGAGAGTCGCACCCCAGAGGTCGCCGAGGAGAAACGATTTCTCAAAACCGTCCCTGCCCCGGAGGAGCCCTCAGAAGCCTGATAGCCTCGTTTTCTTGCGACAGGACTTCTTGTCTAAGCTTTATTAGAGATGATGACAGTCTTCAGATCTTGCCTACCTCTTAACTAGCTTAGTTCCTACGACCCTCCTCGGAGGATCGTTGAAAAAAGCAGGCACTTCGGCGCCCTGAAACGGCGAACCGGCAGGGAAACCGAACTGACTGCTCTTCTTTTTTTCTTATTTGAAGGCTCGTTTGGGGACACTGACACCTTGGTGCCCTGAAACGGCGAACCGGCAGGGAAACCGAACTGGCAGTACCGCGACCCTCCTCAGAGAGTCGCACCCCAGAGGGCGCTGAGGAGAAACGATTTCTCAAAACCGCCCCTACCCCAGAGGGGACCACCCTTAGAAGCCTGATCGCCTCGGCGTCAGGGCTTCTTCTTTGTCAAAGCTATTTTAGAGATAAAACAGTCCTCAGATCTTGCATGTCTCTAACTGGCTAGACTGCGACCGCCACCCAGGTACCCCTCAATTGCGGAGGAGCCCGAATGGCGACGCTCTGTTTTGCACTTTGTGCTGAGAGGAGCTTAATATCTCAGGAACATTAGATTGGTGAGGAAGAATGATGAAAGGTTTATATCTCAGTTTTCTTGAAAGCGGAGCGTCCAGAAGAACAGACATAATTATATCTTTATTTTTCTTTATCTTTATATCAGAAAAACTTATATATATATATATATACACATATATCACTCTGTGGCCACCAGCAGGAAACAACCGAACTGGCAGCGCTGCGACCCTCCTCAGAGAGTCGCCCCTCACATTCATCCATGTCCTTACATACTTTACCCACCAGCGCTGCCTAATAAAAAATGTATTCATTATTTAAGATGGCTGGTGGGTAACGTCGGGGTTAATAACGATGACGCCGACTTGGGAGAGAGAAAGCTCGTAAGCGTCTCTTTAACCCGAGGCAATGTCATACTATGATACTTAATACCCAAACATTACTATAGTCAGACATCTGGGGATTAAACACATAAAATACAAACCGGTTTATTCCACGATCTCGACACCTCAGTGTGGAGATAGGGAAAAACCACAGTCCCCGACGAGGAGGCTGAGATACAGAGTTTTCCCTGTTTAAGATACAGTTCATCTTTAACAAACTCTTTATTTTCAATCTCATAATGTTCAGCTGGCCAGTAAATATTTAACTGGCAACAACACTAGATAAAACCTCCTTTTTTCTTTAAAAAAGCTCCTCTTTATTCAACAGAGTTATGAGCTGGAAAATGTATTCATTGAAAACTCAAACATCTGCCTTTTTATAAAGATTTGTATTTGTTTTGTTCTCCTTCTTTTAAAACAAAACACTAACGATACCAATTCCTCGGAACTGGAAATCGCAGCACACTAGATCTGGCATGTGAAAGCTGAGAAAGGGCGGAGCCCGTCCCAACCCCCGCTGTCAGATCCGTTTACGAACCCCGAAATACGAGCCGTCTCCGAGCCTCGGCAACAGAGAGACCCGCTCGGGGAACGCGAACCGAACCGTCCTCCTCGAAGAACGCCCGGCGGGAGCGGAGCGTCCTCACGGACAGCTTCTCGCAATGCACAGTCAGATCCCTCGAGAAATGACTGTTGCATGCTCCACTCCCAAACAGCAACAAAAAGCTGATGTGTGTCCCCACCCGTGATGTAACGAGGGCAGGGAACAACACAACGTCTATAATATTGCTTTGCTCGCCATAAAGATAGATAGTGATATATATATTGGGCTTGACAAACAACAATAAATAGACAAGGACAGAATCACAGAGAGCGCTTGCTGAAGACTACAGAAGCTGTCGCGGTCTGTTTTCAAGGGTGCTTTATAGTTTCCTGGTCTATGACGTCACCCATGACGTATCGGGCTTCCATTGGACTGATTTTACACGTGCTTCATGACGCAATCACGCAGAGCGTTCCCACCGCGTCTCAAACGCAGCTCGAAGTTCCCTTGAAAGGGAACCAACTTAAAGTTTGTCTACGAACTTTACTATCTAGTTATAATTTATTATTATAATTTTAATTTCTAATTAAACTGAATAAAATAACAGATTGATCAGAGCGGGATCGGTTCTTTCATGAAATCATGTAGTAAAAAGTAAATATATACATATATACTTTTTCTATAAGATGAAAAAGTCTGCTGGGATGAAACAGACTAGACATCTGCTGCGAATCCAGACCTCCCACAGTGTTTCATCACTCCCGCTTCTGAGCTTCTTCACCTATGCCAAGCCCTCCCATCTTTCTCACCCCTATCCTCTTTTCGTTGTAACCTCAAGACAGCTTTCCTCTCCACTCCTCTTGATCCTTCAGTAAAGAAGCCAAGTGGACTATTCCCAGCTTCCCATTTGCATTTTTCTCATTAACATTGCTCTCTCTTCTGCTGATGATGGGCTCTCCTGGTCCCACCCACGCCTGGGAACAGCACTGACCTTACAGGCCTCCAAATTACCCTTTGAGGTTTCACTAAAGGTCATTCAGCTTAAAGCACAAACATAGTAGATTGCATTGTTACATAAGCAAACACATGAATGCAAGACCTGTCTGTGGAGGTTTTGGTGGGAAATAGTTTAATCATACAACATCTCATCCCACCTGTGGGTTTTGATGGGCAAGCTGATAGTTTGTGCATTGATATTATGTTGACTTAACAACGGTGACTTGCTCTGCAATCTTTTTTCAAAAGTTCTATCTATCTATCTATCTATCTATCTATCTATCTATCTATCTATCTATCTATCTATCTATCTATCTATCTATCTATCTATCTATCTATCTATCTATCTATCTATCTATCTATCTATCTTCTCAAAAATATAATTTTCAAAATCATTTTGATCGCTGACAGTTTCTTCACCAGATCCACCCTCAAGTGAAAGTGACATTAATATTTGGTTGTATTCAGTACTTGCTCTGCAGTAAACTGTAAACTAAAAAGTTTTGCTGATAATACATCCTATTCTTTTGTTTTCTGCCTGCGGTATGAATGAAACGTCACTTCATCATTGTGAATCAGACATTGCCACTGTGCAACAAAGCTGAATTGCACTTATTCAGTCATCAAAGATTCAATTATTGTGGTGCGGAAAAATATACTTACCTATAAAATTTTTACAAATAAATAAATGGGAAAACAGACATTCTTTTATAATTTGATATTTTTTTCTTGTTATATTGTTTATAATGAATTGATTGAGGAATACTAAGGTTGATGTCTAACTTTAAAAAGTGAATGAGGAGGAGAGTTGTGAATGACGTCCGGGTCACTAAAGACCCGAGGTATGCGTTTAAGGGTTAAAGTTGTGAATGTTGGGCGAGGACTATCAATTGGTTGTTGATTGGATGGAGGCAGATTGGCCCGTTGAGAGCTAGCAGTCTGTTGTAAGAAATAGGTGAGGTTTAAGTGGACTAAATGATTGGAGAAGTGCAGCATACATCAGCAGAGAGAAGTCTGTTGTTTCACTGGAAAATCAAGACATTTTGATTAAAAGAACCATTACAGAACGATTTTTCTTTCAAAAAGAAGCATGCATGTATGAATAGTTCAAAATTAGATCAATAACCTGCATTTAGAAAAAAGAAGGGTGCATTTTCATTTCACATCAACTTTCATGTCAAGTTTTCTGCTGATCATTTTTTACTTCTGAAATACAGACCTGTGCCAGTTGGAGGGCATATCTCTTTTGCAGACCACAGCTTTTACTTTTCATGTTAGCTAACATGTATTTTAACCTTTGCACAACTAATGGATGGAGGTGCTTTGTACCATAGCTAGGAGAAACCATCATGAAATTCTCATTACTAAATTTTTTTACCTTTCGTGACAGTAAGCAAAATATCTAGCTGTGACCTTTGGTGTCTGTGATAGTCTCACAACCAGAGAAATGCATGGATTTGTAGAGTATGTGATAATGGTCTCAATTAAAGGCAAGCGAACAGACCAAGCACTTTATGAATGAGCTTAACCCGTTTAATCCCAAATTTTTTCTTGCAATTTGAGTACATGCATTTTACTTCTTAGACCTCCCTAACACTCAAACATTATGCCTTTTTTGATTTTATGTTGGTTAAGTGAAATTAGGTTTTATACTCGGTCACAATAGTGACCGGTGGGAAACAACATAGTCAGAATTCATTCAAATTCTTCAATTAGACCTATTGACACAATTCATTCCAAGACATCCAATATCTCGTTTTCTCATTTCGTGAAGAAGGCTTAGTGAGGTGAAAAGGTTGTCATGTACAAAGTTACACCCTGGAGGAACTTCTGCTTGTTCGGCTAGACCCGTATGGGCTAGACCATGACTACATTTGGGCCCTGTCCTAGGCCAGTTTTAGGGAGATGTGTGTTCACTCATTCAGTGCACTGAAGATGGGCCGTACGTTGTAGAAAGGGTTGTTTGTGGTCATGTGTGGGGCACACCAATTGGTTCTCATGAACATCTGCCCAATCCTCCAGATAATTCACCTCTGCATCGCCATTCAATAGTCTACTTGGCAAATGGGCTGTTTCACCCTGGTACTCCCTATCTGAGCCATCACTATCACAGTCACTTTCAATTTGGGGTGGGGATGGGGGGAAGGGGGTCACGGACGTCAAGAAGGTCCAACACATTGACCGTTTCTGGGACACTCATCACTACACTGAACAAAATTATAAATGTAATACTTTTGTTTTTGCCCCCATTTTTCATAACTCTGAACTCGCTGAACTCAAAGATCTAAGATCTTTTCTATGTACACAAAAGGCCTATGTCTCTCAAATATTCTTCACAAATCTGTCTAAATCTGTGTTAGTGAGCACTTCTCTTTTGCCAAGATCATCCACCCCCCTCACAGGTGTGGCATGTTCAGTGTAGGATTGGCAAAACCTGCCAATACCAGCCAATACCTCTGTTTTCAATTGAAGCACTGTGTTATACTACCGGTCACAATTGTGACCGTAAACAAATTTACAAGTCTTACGAGCAAAATACAGTATATATGCAGGAGTATAATTCTCAAAATATATCAGTAGTAGACCCTTTAAAGAATATATGTACAAAATATGATAGTTCTATATGTAAATTAAGATGTTTTATATACTACGTACTTTTTGTAGTAGTCTGAGGAAGACATTTGAATTTATTTATTCAAGGATAGCCTCTTGGATAGCATCTTCTTCTAGATGTGCAAGCAGGAAGTGAACTGATCTGGTCATCTGACCTTTCACACTAGTCACATGACATTAATTGATTTTAATCAAGACAATCTATTTTGTCATTTAAAAGTTGAATTTCTTGCCCAAAGTCAATAAAAACATTTTTAGAGCTTCCAGAAATAAGAAAAAAGCTGCGGTCACAATTGTGACCGGTGGGATTAAACGGAAAGATCCCGTGTTCATTTGAGGCACAAACCGAGCAGATGGACATGCTAATTGTGGGGTCATTAAAAAATATGGTCAGGAACTTCGGTAACAAAGATGTTGACTGCTTATGTCTTATTTAATTGTGGCTCTCAGAGGATTGAAGTGGTCGTTTTTGAAGTTGTAATGGCTGATGGAAATAAATCACATTCAGTAATGGGCAGCATTTTCAAAGACAAAACATTGATTAAGGAGATGTGGAGTAAGTTAATTACAACTACTGAGATGAATGGCAAAGCTCACATATAGCTTTCTCCAGGACTCCGATAAAGTTTCTATGTTTAATTTTCTTTAAAGTCGCCATGAAATCAAAATGGACAATTCTTGTTTTTATGGAATATTGCTCTATTTATTTAAGGATTTATCCAAGAACATTTTTTTTTTTTAATTAACGTGCCCTCATAATCTTTAATGAAAGTCACTTCCTCTCCCTCTTGACACCTACCACTCACATGACATCACAGCAAGAGCAAACCACAAAATCAAGTCCCGTCCTATATTTTTTCTTGTTCTAGAAGCTATAATATGATATCTAATATAAAAGAAATATTTTGCATAAAGAAAATTAAGCCTATTTTAGCATTACCATTATTATTTTTTTATTCCTTGTATTAAGAGATTATTTTCAAGCCAATTAAGCAATTGGTAGTCCCTCAATTTTAATTTTAATTTTTGATTTTGAGGTAATATGACCTGTACATGTTTTTGTGAGATTCATCCCAGAATGAATCTGCAATAACAATATACATTTTAAGTAGGTTATTTTAAATTTGGGTTTGACTGAAAGCACGCTCCTTAATCTCAACCAAATTTCCGTAACAATGAATTCCCCAGCTCCTAAAGAAAGACGCTTGTTAATGCTACTCATTGACTTGAATGAACGTTTCGTTTTTTATGTGTCCTAAACGTCCTGTGTGCTAAATGACGGTGTGCCGTCTGGGTGGCCAGACATTGTGTCTCCACAGCCCACTCATCAACAGGGGCCTAATAAATTTGAAGGGCCCATTGTAGGGGAGGGGGAAAGGTCATATCCTCTAGGGAGGGCGGAAAGTCTCTTCCAAATTAAGTCTTTCTCCTCTACGTGATTCTCCTGTTCCAAAATGTCACTTTCTTCACCAGACCCCCTCCTCAGACATCTCATTCAATTATAGGGCCAAATATTATGTGCTCATTTTAACATGACTCAGATCTGCACAAGAATATTTCTAACAAAATGGCTTTACTGTAGGGCTGAGTGATATTATGTGTAATATACAGCAAGACATTGCAATATTATAATATAATACAGTACAAATGCTTTTTTTGTTTGTCACATTTAATCATACTCTACTTTCTGTTTCAGTACATGTTCAGTACAGTGCATGTTCTGATTTAGCCGAGTTAGACGCATTCCAACAATTTGTTGATGTTGGAACAACAATTCCTGTCCAAAAATGTAATCATAACTTTTATCCCTACCCATAAACCTAAACCTAACCCTATACCCATAACTTATCCCTAAAATCAGAGGGAAATGGTCAATAACACTGATAGAAGAACCTAACCCTGGTTTTAAGCCTTTAACCCTAAACTTGACATAAACTGTAAACATGTCCTTCAAATCTGATTGGTTAATTGAAATGTTGTTCAAGGATCAGAAAAAGCTGTTTATCTAGGAACATAAAATCAGGTTTGACCCAGTACATACTGTGTGTGTATTCTGTGAAGCATACGTCCATATTTGTGATACAATGGCTTGTGTTTTCCCATAAGGCAATGTAGAGAAGGCATTGTTATTTTAGGTTGTTGTAAGTTTTTTTTTAAGTTTTTTTTTTATGTACAAGTCTGCAAATATGATCATTTAACATGATACTAAAATATTATTTAAATGAGTGCTTGTTGATGCCTCATTCGTGTGGAAATATGAACTAAATTTAGAAAACTCTATTGCATATATTCAGTGAGGCTTAAATGATTTATTCTCAGTTTTAAGTTTCTTTCACTTTAACTGTCAACATGCATTTTAATCGTCAGACACTAGCTGGTCATTGAACTAATTATCATGCATTGCACATGCTGCCATGTAAACCACTCTGGAGCCTACAACGCAAACAGCAAGCTAGTAAAGTTAGAAAAATGACATTTTAATAGGACAGTTAGATGCATAAGCTACTTCAGAAAGATGATTAGCCTATGCTAAATATAACACACACTATGGGATATTAAAGACAAACAAAGAAGTGGTTTGGCTTGCCAGGACAGCAAAGGGAACTAAAAATACCCCAAGCTCAATCCCATTACCAGATTTTGATCCTGATGAAGTTGTACAGGAGTCAAAAATGCATATTATACATTAGTTGACATTACATTAACTGCCTAAGAAGGCTCCTTTTTTTATTCATGATGTGAATAAAATGTATGATAACTTTTATGAAATTTTTAAATAGTTTATTACTATTTATGAAAAGACTAATAGTAAGCTGGACACAATTAATGGTAATTTGAGCAATTTGATCAAATTATAATCTGGTTTATGTCGTTTATTACCCCATATGTGACAATAAATAAAATGACCTTAAAATCAGTACTTTCAAGTTGCATTTTCAGTATAAAACCCATGAGATTCTGCACTGATCAAGCTTTTGCCCAGTGAAGCCTGATTTCTTTTTGTGGTCTTACTTATTTGTTGTTTCTTCTGGCAGATCACTTTACTCCATCCATCACTTACTAACCAGAGAATGACATAACTGCTTTTTTTGGCTCTAAATGTTTTAGTCAGACTAGTCAGACTCCATTTGGCAGATGCAGCATGTATTGTTCATCGAGACAACAGTGGCGGTAAAACAGTCTATTCTTATTGGATCTATTTACAGTAAGTGTCCATGCATGTTACAGTGTATATCTCAAATATGAGCTGCTGTTTGCTCAAATACTGCAGCTGTGAATGATATGAAGGAGGCTTTTATTCTAAACTCCCAGAAGTCAAATATAACATGCCGATCAGATTGGAACTGGTGATTTTGGCTGTTATCGTTTTTTTGTGCAAAATGTGCGTCAGACGGTCAGTGAACTGCAGGGCCGGCCCGAGGCATAAGCGAACTATGCGGCTGCTTGGGGCCCCCCAATCGAGTCGAAAAATTGAAAAATATTTTTTTAGATAACTTAAACAAGTGAAAAATGAATGAATTAATATGAATGAATGAATAATTAAAGACAATAAAAGAAAATTCTGATTTCATGATCAATATACCTCCCTACAACTGCTGCTGTGTCTGCCAGCGTTTAAGTCATGCGCATAATCTAGACACCTCGCGCGTGCATAGACAATTCGTGCGCAACTGCGCATAGTCGCGGACTCGCGGTAATGTTAAGCAATGTCACAAAAAAGGACGTATCCCTTTGGTGCCGAAAATAGACAGAGGAGGAGAAAAAAGAGCAAGATAAAAGTATGTTTGCATGATTACTTACGGCAGTGGCGTAGGTTTGATTTTGAAATTGGTGGGGACGGGGACATCAATGTATAAATATATATTAAGTTTTGATCGAAATTATTGCTACGGATATATCAATGTCACTGGATATTGGTAGGGACACGTCCCTAGCGTCCCTACTAAATTCTACGCCCCTGACTTACGGTATGTTTTGTGCAGCAATTGAACCATTCCTATCTACGGCAAGCCCAGAGGGGAAAAATACATTGGATACACACACATACAATGAGCGCCAGTACATCATTACCGGTATTATAGTAACAGACTTTGTTGGATTCTGTCATGTACAATCTAACAAAGTCTGTTACAATAATACTAATAAAAAAAAGACTTTGTGGACAGTTACACTGTATTGAGACAGTTGAAAAATAATCATATTTTTACAGTTTTCAACAATAATTGTCATTGTTGAACCCATGCTCTTATTATGTTTTGGATTTCACAGTTGTCATTATTTTAGCAAATAATTTATTTGATATGTTTTGAGACAGTTTGTTTTAAGAAGTTTCAAAGAGTTAGTAAAAGAGTAGCTAAAGTAAAAGTTAAAAAAAATATATTTAAGTAGGCTATCTATTTTTTATTAAGTATTTATTTTGTATTTATACATAACCTCACTGTATTAATTTATAATGTATCATTGTTGCGTGATATTTGTGTCAATAATCGTCCAGCACAGGTGACTCCGCGTAGTGGGAGGGGCCCCCAAATCAAATTCTGCTTAGGGCCCCCAAAAGGCTCGGGCCGGCTCTGGTGAACTGCCTAAGCTATCCACAGATTTGAATGTAGATTTTAGAGGCTGTGAATGTTTTTCAAACAGAACACATAGCATTTAGCCTATGTGGGGTGATAAGCTAATAGCTGTGCAGAGTAAGAATTTAAAGGGGTTTTGCTTTTGCTAAATGTTGAATATTACACCCTTTTGTTTTGTTACACCACATTTGGATAGGCTTGGGAAGCACTTTGTAATTCTTTGTAATTTTACAACATATCATTCTTTATTAATTTTTTTTATAAAATTTGGATGCATTTTTTAAAGAATAAAAAAAAAATCTATTTATGATGTCAAGGTCCTTTCACAAAATGTGATTTTTCAGCACAAATGACAAGCCGTACACTGTAAAAATGTTTGTAATTTTTACAGAAAAATACCAATGCTACACTAAAACCATGTTAATTGGTTAACTGTACCTTGCCATACGGAGAAAAACTGTAAATGGCTAAACAGCATATTATATGAAATTTTACGGTAAAATCGTTTTTCTTGCAAGTAAAAACTATGAATTTCCAGAAAAAACAGTAAAAGGACATTCCTAGAAGTCCCTGCCTTAGTGTCGTGCGTGTTGGTCACCATGATTTTTCCAACTAAGTAGGGATGTAACGATTCACTCAACTCACGATGCGATACGATTCACGATACGATTTTCTCACAATTTTTTAACAAGTGATTAATTTAAGAAATTATAAATGAAAAATTGTCCCTTTTTTATTTCTCAGACAAAATGCTGCACATTTCTTTTTAATTTTAAAATATATTTGTCAAATAAAAAAACTACATTGAAATTTAAAAAAAAATCCCTTCAAGGTTATTTCAACTCAGTCTTTCTGTCTGTCTGGTCAAGAGGGTGGGCACTCGTACCTTCGCACACTTAAGTAAAAGACTATGTAACATTAGAACCACATTTAGAGGGGTTTTAATTTTGTTATAATTTGTATCATTACACTAGCAACTAGCAAGAGTAATAAAAAAAAACCACACATTTAGAAAAATATGCCATAACCATCAATAAATTATATATATATAAAAATATATATCCATGTACACATTTAGAGAAAGAGATAGTAAAATAAATACAACACCTGGTTGCCACGGAAACACTGATGCACCTTGTGATCTCCGTGGCTCTCGCACTTGTCGTATTAATGCCTTTTACATGAAAACGGAGGTGACTTGTGGTTCTCACGGTGGTGATTATTATTAGTCTACGGAAAGTCAAAATGCTGCCACACCTCCGATTTGAATGAGTCAACGTCAACATCTACGCTTGCCGTCGCCATGTGTTTGACGGCGCCCGCACACCAGTCACACACTGGCGCGGTGCGAGCGGAGCAAACCGAGCGTTTTCAGTTCATTCCTATGGAAGTTGAGCTTGGCTCACACAAGCTCAAGTTCCATGAATGAAGTGAAAACACTCGCTAGCTTCGCGCCAGTGTATGCTTGCTGCTATTGTGCCTGTAAAGCGAGGTTCACAACTTCACAATAGGCTACAGTAAACGCCCCTGCTGTTTAAAACGTGTATCGCGATTCGTTTAACATTTCAACCGACTTGAATCGTCACACATTTTTATCGATTTTCAACCGGTTGCGAGTGAATCGTTACATACCTACAACTAAGACATGTTCCTGGATCAACATAATTTATTGATCCTGGAACAACATTCCTGTCCAAAAATGTAGTCCTGCTGGACCTATTCCTACCCCTAAATCTAACCCTTCCCATAAGTTATCCCTAAACTCAGAGGGAAATGATAGGGGTATAACACTGATGTAAAAGCACCTAACCTTGATTGTAAGCAGGATCAATAATGATGTTGATGCAGGAACATGTTCTACTTGGTGTAATGTGTGTTTTGTGTTTGTGTGTATGACCCTGTGTGTGTGTTATCATTTTCCCCCAACTTGCTACTGTTTCACAATTCAGGTGGTGCTAACACACTGAAAGTTCTGTGAAAATGACATGGCTTCTTTTCCTGAACCCTTTGTACTAAATGCATAAAGTCTCTTTAAATAAAACATTTTGTAACCCATATCAAAGAAAAGAGTTGGATAATTGGAAATCAACGCATCACATTGCCCCATCAAGATTCTTTTCTTTTACATTTACATCTTGGTAAATGTAAAAAAAAACTAGGATTATCAAAAGATTAAAATCATTTATATTATGTTTTATTGTGTAGATCATAATGAATAAATGATCAGTTAAGAAGTACCTCATCATTTTCTGATAAACGGCAGCATGTCCTGGGATCTTGTGCATCTTACGTGGGCTTTCTTCACGAAAATTAAGTAAATGTTCTACTGTGACTTTGTAGAATTTTTTTAAATATTGAATCATGTCATGTCATTTCGCCTTCTTTGCTTGGCGGCGGTTGGCTGCATGGATGAGAATGTAATGACCAGTGTCTTCTGTCTCGTATGGCATGAAACATGTCGTGATATTATGCAACCAGCATATTCTTGGTCTTCCAATACTTCTAAAACCTTCCACTAAACCTGTCATGATGCTGCCTTCAATGGTATCGCCTGGTTGTCTCATTACACGACCAAAATAGCATAACTTGCGGGATTCAGTAGTTGTTATAGCCAATTTGTATACTCATTTGTCATCAGTTTTGTCCATGGAATTCGGAAACACTTTTCTAATGCACTTGTTCTCAAAAGCCTGGATGTGCCTTTCTTCCTCCTTTTTTAATGTCCACGATTCGCAACCATATGTTGCAATTAACTGGCCAAACTAGGGATTTCATCAAACTTAGTTTGGTGAGAGTGCTTACTGATTTGTTCTTCCATATCTTCGTAAGCTTCATCATAAGCACCATGCCCATTGCCAATCTCAATTTCACTTAGGTTGTACAATCGGCATCATACGTCACTCGACTACTCAGGTATGTAAAGAAATTAACCTGTTCTAACTTGTTTCCATCTACTCTGATCTCAATTTCTTCATCAGTATTTGTCATTACATGTATATACAACGTATAAAACAGATATTAAATGATGAAATTTTAAGTCTTCAATTCGTTCTGCAAGAATGTTGAAGAGGCTTTTATTGCTGATAGCCTTGAGCTTGCTTGGTTGTTCTTTCGGAGCTGTTTGGCCAGTCGAGACACCAGCAAAAATAACAATAAAAGTATTCTGCTATGTTTTGCACCTGTGTGAATAAGCGGCACCATGAATTTTTCTTCTCCATTAGTGCCTGATAAATATTCGTTCCCTTCCGAAAGGGAAGTCGCAGTGCGTCAAATGACGCTTTGGGGAACGCCTCAGACGTGACAGGTGTCTGAAATCACAATCAAATCACGGCAATCCAATTGACCGCCGACAGCCCATTAATCATTAACGTGCGACCTGGAAGTATATAAGGGCGCCTTGCAAACATGATAATCATCTTTTCGTCTTCAGGGACTGTTCTGTCTGTAAGCGCTTGAAAATCGGGTAATTATGAAATGCACTGAGAAGGCTGAGTCCTCAAGATATTTGACGCCGGGTAACACACAAACTGTGCGTTTTCTGTCTGGGAAGGAAGAGCACGCACAGGCTGGTCTTGAGGGAATAGCCTGTGCTAATTGTGAGCGTTTTTCTTTGAGAACGCTCCGCTCTCGTCTGGCCCTCTTCTCGAGAGAAGAGGGTTCGTCGTCTGGACCTCACGGCTCAGGTCCCGCTCGTGTAGTTGGGCAGTAGACTCACTGATGGGTAGTAGGCCTTAAACAGGCCTCCTCGGAAGGGAGTCCTAACGTTGTGGGACATACATTATAGCTACGACCAGGTACCTAGCCTTATTATGCCTCCTGTGGGTGGACTCAATATTTGTGTTGGTATAGTATGGTTCCCAACGGTATATGTGTGAAGCAGAATAGACTGGCTATCAGCTAGTAGGCCCAACCAAGCCTTTACTGATGGCGAGTCCCTGGCAGTATGATTTTAGCTGACAGCACTGACTTGCTTCAGCCCTAGTAGGCCTCTCAATCTTCTAAGTGAGTCTTGAGTGACGGGGTATACAAACATTGGTGTTTATGGTCTTGACCTTAGCAAGGCCTCCCTGACCCTGAGCCCCATCATGGGGTGCTCGACTGTTAATTCGCTGGCCAATAAAACAATTGACTTCAGTGGGCATCTCTGCAGGCTAGCCCGATTATGATGAGCTGAATAGGATTGACCACTGTCTGGCGGTTGGCCTTATCAGGCCACCATGTAGCTCGGTCCCCAACCTTACGGCCATGGCAGTCAGTTTCTTACCTAAAGAGGCCGCTCCGAGACTGAGCCCCAAGACTGGCAGGCTTCAACAGGCCGCTCTGGGACTGACAGCCGGAATCAGGGTTCATAGCAATAACCAGTTTTAGCTTGCTATCGGGTAGTAGGCCTCTCCAGGCCTCCCTGAAGGCAGGTAGTAGGCCTCATCAGGCCTCTCTGAAAGCGAAGTCCCAAGGATGGGCAACTGCACAGCTAGCTGTACTGGCTGCCAGGTAGTAGGCCTCACTAGGCCTTCCTCAAGGCGAGTTCCCAAATACAGGCACTAGGTAGCCAGCCCTCTGGTTATCAGGTAGTAGGCTTCCCCAGGCCTCCTTGTAAGTGGTCTCCCAGCGACGCTGGGTTCTGGCAGCTAGTGGCCGCTTGCTATCAGTTCAGCTGGCTTTAGGTGGCAGCTTCTGAAAGCGCGCTTGCGCCCTAGCATGACTAATGGTCATTTTCTGCTACTGGTTCCCTCCCGTAACCTCCTTTATCTTGCCCACAGCCAGGTTTGCCTACCAGGCAGGCCATGTGCTCCACTCACTGAGGGTCACTATAGGTACTCAGCCTCCTGAGTCTGGTTAGACGGTTGTAGGCCTTTGTGAGGCCTACCAGTTAGATCAGTCCTTAGGCCTTTTCAGGCCTCCTCAGTGCTTTAAAGCACAAGCGCCGGGTAGATCTGTAGATCGAGCAGAGAAACTCCCCTCGCTGGCAAGGGTTGTAAGGGCTATGCTGAGTCATGCTATCCTGGATACCCTGTCTCTGAGATCCGGGCCGAGTGCTTTACTATCAGCTTCGCAGTCCCTCGGGTTGGATGCCTTGTCTAAAGGCAAGTGTCCAGGGCTCTGTCTTCGGACAGACAGGAATTTGGCCGGACTGAAATGTACAAATGTAATGTCCAATGTAAATGACGCCAAGTCAGGCCTTCCTGGTGGCATTTCAGGTAAGTATGTTCCCCTGAATAGTGATTGGCTGGGGCTCCTTCGGGTTCCCTAGCCACATTCCCTAGAAGGGACCCCTTCTAATTTGAAGCTGTGGTCCTAGGCCTTGAGCAGGCCCAGGTACGCCTTTCATTAAACAAGGTTTATGAAGGTTTTCCTGTGAAGCATATAGCTTGGGCTATGACCAAAGGGAATGCTGTCACTGACAGCCCAGTGTGACCTGAGGGTGAGTGGTTCTGGCATTTCATTTGAATTTGCTGGTTCTGACAGTTGTCACTGCCAATGGGCATGCTCTACCCTTAGCATGGCGGCATGGTTATATCATTCCCCAAAGCGTCATTCGACGCAGTGTGAGTTCCCTTTCGAAAGGGAATGTCTCAGGTTAGGACTCTAACCTCGGTTCCCTGACAACAGGCCATGCCTTGGGCCTGCCTACCAAACAGCCCCTTCAGATGAAAAGTTAATTATCATGTTTGAAAGGTGCCCTTATATAGTTCCAGGGCGCACGTTAATGTCGCCGGTCAACAGGATTGCCGTGATTTGATTGTGATTTCAGACACCTGTCACGCCTGAGGCATTCCCCAAAGTGTCATTCGACGCAGTGTCTCGTTCCCTGTTCTTAGGGAACACGTTTAGGGAGACGTTTTTGCTCATGCTGTGAATAGGTCATCTGGGTTTTGTGTTGCGCTTCCATTTTGGAATTGTTATTAAAGAGCCCTTAAGAGTCAAGCTTTTTGTCCATTTTCATAAAATCAAATAATTTAGAATTTTCCATCCTCTGACTGGGCTTACCAAGTATCCAAATGTGTAGTTGCTGTGTAAAAGTGGGTGGTTATGTTTTAAGTTTTTTTTTCTGGATCTGTTAAATTCACAGTGAGCCTTGATAATAATAAATGCTATTTAATAAATATTATATGTTATGCTATCATCACAAGAACATACTTTGCCTTTGTAAGTTTGTCAATAGAATCCAAAGATGCTTTCTAGCCACTATGATTCCAATATGGCAGGTATATGACACACAAGTCAAAGTTATTGTTGTCTCTGCATGCTTAAACTAATGTAATTCTTCCCTCAAGATTTCTGTCTTTTAAATAAGATTAGGGTGTATTGATCCACCCCAGCTCACATTGCTCAGTCAGCAGGTTGGATTTTGACAGACAGTTTCGGGCTCTCAGCCTGACACTGTGTGTACATAGGTAAAGACAGCCTCTCCAAGCCGCTGTCACTCATTCCAGTCCGAAGCGTTTTATCACAGCCGCGAGCTCAAGCTCATCACTGTCTGTTCAAACTCCTGGGCATTGTAGAAAGATGTCTTCCATTCACACCCTGTTCACTCACGGTTGAGGTCATCTTGCTTTAGCTTGCTTTCTCAACAGCTGCTGATAGTTGATTCTGCAGCACAGCATAGGATGCGTTTCATCCCAGACGATGAAAAAGTTCAGTTTCAGTTGGGTGGCCCGTTTAACATAATTGTAGAAAAATGTGAACAAAAACTGAACTCACAGTGACATTTATTCAAGTTGTTGTTTTTGAGATGTTTCAGGGAGTGAGCCAAGTTGTTTACAAGACTGGTTCAGTACAGCAAATTTGCACATATAATTACATTTTTATTTACATCTTCATTTTTTTCCCACAGTAACTGTGAGTTTCTCTGCTTATAAGAAACAATCAGGCTTTTATCGAATCATAGGCCGCAGCTGCATTTGTCTTTAGTCTTTCTAAATCATTTCACTTTCTTGAACATGCAAGTTGAAATTTAAGTAATAAATAATAAACTTAAATCTAAAACTGATATTTAAATGTAAATTTGAAGCTGAAGCAATATGTTGAACTAGAATGATAGGCAGGCTTACTGGTTGCACTAAAATGGTCCTCTCCTAATTATAAGATATGTTCACGCTGTCAGTTTTTAGGATTGACAACTGCATTTACTTACAGTTGTAAGTCTCGAAATGTTCCGTTCACACAGCAATTTACAGTAGCGTCTCAAATACTGCAATGGGAGTCAAGCCTGTATTCTTTTACCAATTACCATAGTGACAGTGACCAAAGTAATATCAAAGATTTCATGTGACGTCCATAAATCTGAAAAGGCTTATCACTTTGGACATGAAAAGAGTCCAATCGAGCCGCGAGTTCATCCATCAAATCTTCATAAACCGACAGCCGCTTCTACAGAGTGGAAGTTGAAGGCATATAGCAGAAATTTTTTATGCAAATCGACCTAAATTCGAATCCGCCTTTTGGTGAACTTGCTCTACTCCCTTTTCTCTATCAGATTGGAAATTTATTTTCAATAAAAAATTAAGAAATATAAAAAAATTTAAATAAAGTGTCTAACGTTTGTCTAATAATAAAGTGTTTATCGGTTAGGGGCAGGTGTAGGGAGGGCTTTATTGTCCCAATAAGGCGGCATCCATTTAATAATTTTAATAAGTATAATAATTTACACTATATGTTATTATTGCATACCGTTTAATGTACAACAATAATGAGGAATAGCATCTGCCCCTATTTATAAGTATAAATAGCATCTAACTACTACTACTACTACTTATTGCATAGTGTAAATAGAATCTATCACTATTTTCACTTAAGCGTAAATATCGCTAAGAAAAAGCTGCTGTTTTCACTTAGTGTAAATAGCATCTATCATTATTTGTACTTAATGCAAATAGCAAATAGCAAATATCTATTGCTACAGTATTTGCACTTAGGTCAAATAGCTGCTGCCTTTTAAAAATCATACTAAGCCCAAACATTTGAATGGTAGTGTATCTTAAGGGCCTGTTTACATCTGGTCACTTCATGCGTTTTTACTGATCAGATAGCTATCTGATTTATCAAAACAATTCAAATTGTTACACCTGGTCACATAAATGTGTTTTAGCAAAACGGATATAAATTCGATCTTCAATTCTCGCACTATATGCAGATTTGACGGGGGTCACGTCGTCGAAATCAACAGATATGCGCTGCATTTTATTGATCATCAGCTAATTTCACAATCAAAAACGACAATAAAAGAGAATGGCAAAAGCACTGGTAAGATCATTTCGTTTCTTTACTTTTAATGAAGATCAAATCTGGCTATAACATGACATATAGCCTATAACACGCTCTCACTTGTAGGGCTGGGTTTCGATTCAAATGTCAAGAATCGATTCGATTCCGATTCTCAAGATCTTGAATCGATTATCATCATTCGATTCGATTCGATCCGATCTGATCTTCGAGATTTAGATCAGTGTTTTTGATAAAAACATTTTTTTTTCAGCTGTTACCTGAATTACAGGACTGTATGCAACATATTGATACTATTATTATAGACATTCAACTGAGTATGGATGGTTGTAAAGAACAATCCCCCTTCCAGAGTGTTGATACAACTGCTTTCACAAACTTGCACTGGTGTAGACGACAGAGGACGCAGTATATCAGCAGCAGTAGTAGGGCTGACGCGATATCCGCAATCTTGTAGTAGCCTACCACACTGACAAGTCAACCGCAGAGGATTGCAAGTAACCGCAGCAATATTCACGTTTTTTTATAAGGCTATACCCTTCTTGTTTTGAACTTCATGCATGTGTATTGAATGTTGAACAAGTTCATAATGATAACAAGACTGTTTATCATGGTGATTTGTAGCCTACGGCTTCCCACAGACAATGAATGAGAGAGATCGAAATGAAGTCATATTCGTGGAAAGGTTGCCGTGTAAAAGGAAAGCGAAATATTTGTCGTATAGTCATTTTAACGTTCACGTCACGGAAATGCGCGTCAGCAGCAGCGCTGGTCAGCTTCCCACAGCGCGAGGAAGCCGCGGGGAAATAAAATCAGCGAGTCGCCCATTGAATCAATGCCATATTGGTCTTTAATAAATGAAGCATTTTCAGCGTTACCCATGCGACGCATTGCTGCTTAGCTGAGCCTTGAAAAGTGGAACTCAAAGTTAAAAATAATTAACACCTTGTTTCATTATCTCTTTTAATGAATCAGCTTTTCTGAACGTGTTCGTTGAATGAGCGGTTTAGTGACTCAAAGTCCGTTGTCGGAACAATGTGCGCGCTGAGTGAAAGCCTTTCAATGCGCATAGGGATCTCCCAGTCGCAGCAAGTTAAAGATCACAGGGAAAACGTAAGCCTATTATTAAATCGATCCTCTGAGTTACGGATCGATCTTTAGAAATTTATATGAAAATCGATTCAGAATTGGTGAATCGATTTTTTCAACACAGCTCTACTCACTTGTTTATTTTTTTGCATTATTGGGAGGAGTCAAATTTACAAGTGTGGTTTCAACAACCAGATGTATTCAGACTTGTCATGTTTCGTCTGGAATGCCGCCCAGACCACATCCTGATGTGGTTTGAGCGATCGGATTTAAATCCGTCTCGAATGCGTTTCGAAGGGCATTTGCACCTGGTCTTTTCACAATTGGATAGCTATCCGATCAAAGAAAACGCATGACATGTCCAAGTGTAAACAGCCCCTAACAGTCTAATCATTTCTGCCATCTCTCTGTCTATACTGTGATACAGCCAAACCCTATTTTGTATCTTCAAATCCACAATCATAAGGTCAAAGCTTGTCAGGACAGATACTAGAGGGTCCCGCGAATGACAGAGGTGTGAGGGGCACTAATGAATGCCGAACTGTCACTGTGCCCAGGCCTGGCAGAATGCCGACACCTCACAGCAGCTCAAAGCTGTCATCCACGGAGCTGCCGTGCCCCGACACCTGGGCCCGCCACCTTCAGCTGCTCTGATGAGTTGAGAGACAGGGGCAGATGGCAGTGTTGAACTGGCACAGGGTTACGGTGTTTGGAGCAAAGCTGCACGCCCCTGCAAAACTCAATCAGTGGGCTGCCTTGATCTGGCCGATCCGCTGGAGATTTGGTTTTCCTAACGTAATTGGAACCTCTATATCCTAGATATCAACCAAAAGCATGGAAACAGATACTTAACACTATACTCTTATCATGCTCACTAATGTTGCATTTTTTTGGTCAAACCTACATTAAAAAAAACAGTAATACTGTAAATTATTACAATTTAAATTAACTGTTTTTGGTAATACTTTATTTGTGTCCTTGTTACATGTTGCATGTACTTACCATAGCAATAACAGTAAATTATGCATAATTACATGCAACTAACCCTCAACCTAATCCCTAACCCTATAGTAAGGACACTTATATAACTCAGTACTCAAATATCTAATTACACTGTCAAAATGACACCTTAAAATAAAATGTAACCCTGTTTTCTATTTTAATATATTTTAAAATGTAGAAGGCAAAGCTGGATTTTCACCTGCAATTTAAATATGCTGATTTGCAGCTCAAGAAACATGTCATGTTTCATTGTGTTTCTCCTCTGACCTAGTTTTCCCGTGGGTTTGATTTACTCATTAGATTCACCTGTTGCCCATCAATTAGCTTATTAGTTCTTTTTGTTATCTTTGTGTATTTATACCCTGTGTTCTCCCTCATTCTCTGTCTGTTCTCGTCTATGTTATGTTGAGTTAGTGTAAGTTTCCTGTCTGATCTCCAGAGTTTGTTGTTAAATACCATTATTTCTATTCTTCTTCATCTTCGTGAGTTTTACACTACCAACCCGTGACAAAACATTTCTTATTATTATCAATTTTGAAAACAGCTGTGCTGCTTAATATTTTTGTGGAAACCATGATACATTTTTTTTCAGCATTTATTTGAAAAAGATATTTTTGTAACCCTATAAATGTCGTTGCTGGTTGTTTTGATTAATGTAATGCATTCTTCCTTGATTTCTTAAAAAAAAAAAAAAAAAAAAAAGAAATACAAAGCTCTGTCATTAAACTCTAGATGGCTCAGGCTAATAGGTCCTTAACTCAAACTGCTTGATATCACATCATTCTCTATAGGGCACAGCTGATTGGTTCCTACTGTGTTAGTAGCCAATGAGCCAATGAGCATTTGCCTTAGCAGTTCACCGCGCTTTCAGAAACCCTCCATCTTCCCCAGCTCCACCTGTATAGATCTGCTACGGGTAATTCATATATGCTATATTGTACAGCAGCAGCATGCTTACTCACAGCAGCATGTCGTGGCTGTTCCAAGTCCCATACTTGCTTTGCAGTATTAGTGATGAATAGTGATGGGATATAAAATTAAAGCACACTGCCCACAGAGTTTCCTGTTTTAGTTATTGGCAACATCTCTGCCAAGCTGACCAAAATGGTAAAAAAAAAAAAAAAATCTGAGACTTGAAAATGCCAGTGTCCCACTGTCTGAAGGCCTAATCTGACAGGAGAGCTCTGGCCTGTTAGGCCTCCATGGGTTTAAATTAGATCAGTCAGATGAGCAGATACATGCACAGCATGAGAATAATGTTGTGTATAAAACCCGCACCTTTGGGATGCATAGAACTACATGCTGCACATACATGTCTAATCCTTTAAGATTTAAATCAAGCTATACTGTAGTATTCGGTGCAAATTTTAAGAGCAAATTCCTAATTTTTCTTATGCAGTAAAAACAAATTTTTAAGTCCCCACTGTGGTGAAAATGTTGTTTATATGTGGTGTTTGTTTTTTAATGTGCTTTAAGAAAAACTATGTGGAAATTCATAAGTCAACACCATTGCTGAGTATTTTCTCCTTAAAACTGCAGTTAAAAAAAAAGATGCGAGTTTGAAATTGCTGGTGTTTCTGAAGTCACAAACTACCTTATAACCAATCACGTCAACGTGGTTTAGCAATATTGCGGGTGTATGATGTATATTATTACAGTGTTATGATGAACTTTATGCCTTTCTCCACTGACGTTCTGAGTTGTTCAAAGCATTTCTGATGATTGTTAGAAGGCTGACTGAAATGGCGAACGGTAACATAGTTTGTGTAACATTAGCAACATGGATGGATGGATGGATGGATGGATAGATAGATTTGTAGAAAGGTTAGCAGAGGGTTCTTGGTCTTAAAGAGTCTGGCTCCAATGTTTTTCTTTGCACTATGATGAAGGAAGTCTTAAATTGTAATGATCATTGCACAAAAAGTTTGAGGGGCCAAGGGTCTATGTACATCCCAGTTATAATAGCTGCTACACCCCTGGCCTTGCTGCCCACCTATAGTGCAAAAAAAGCAGAACACATTTTAGCAAAGTGTTGGTTCCTTTGCAGGCCTTTGAGAGAGTGAAAATGCGACTCTTACAGACAAGTCGTAGTTTTGCTAGTGGTGACGGCTGATGAGACTCTGAATGGATTCATGACTGTAATAGGGGAGCTATTGAAGGAGACAGCAGAGAGGTAGTTTCACCCGCTGCGTGCAGAGACCACCTGGAGGAATTGAAACACAAGCGATTATTTGGTCCGGCTGCAGTTGCAGCTTGTCCCAAGTGTTTTTGTTCATGTCCCAAGTGTTCTTATTCTCTATCCTTCCTTTTTTCCGCACCTGAGCTTATATATTTCCTCTATTTTCAAGCTTCCCCTGCCAGGATTATGCCTGAAAGCATGATGTCCCATCTCATGAATCTATTTCCTCTTCTCATTATGCAAACACTGAAAACCAGCGTCATCAAAGCCAGGCAATCAAAGGGGACCATAAGCTATTTGTGGGGCAACGTGTCTCATGCAATGCAACTTTTCCGGTTTTCTAGTTCGAAGACTTGCAACATGTTACATTTAAAGTACCTTTCTTCTTGTTTCTTTATTTCCGGTGCCACAGAGCATGGAAACACTGATGAGATAAGTCGGTTATTTCATAATAGTATACACAGCACCCGTGCAAATTACTGATTCAGCCTATTAAAATAGGCATTTTCTACAGCAAAGAGCAATAGGACAGGAGTTACACCCAACAAGGCATTAATGTAGCCATTTTAAACTATTATTGCACTTGCATGCTTTTCTATTGAACTTCTCAGTAATTAACATGAGCGTGTTGATGTGAAAATAACACATTTCTTTAGCAGCACCCACTTGTGTCTGGGAAAATATTTCTGTTTTGGTTCCTGTTGTTACTTACAAGGGTTGAAAACATGTATTCCCTTTAGTCACTCAATATTAGTGAGTTGTGGCCAGTGTTGGTTGTAATGCATTACTAAGTTAATGACTGTAATTGAATTAATTTTCCCTAGAAAAAGTAAAGTAAGGGATTACTCTGTAATTTGATTACAGTTACTTCTTATGGAATGGCACTGAATACTGTATAGACTTTAGAACAATTCTTTATAAAACAGTAGTGGATTTAGCATGACAATTTAACGTCCATTGTCCACAACATTATTTAAAGACCCCCCTCCCCCACTCGCAATTTCAACCTGAAAGAAATATTCCTAACTAGAATGATGTATGTTTGTTTTCAAAAGAACTAAGAAATATCTATTTTAATGCTTCTTTTGTATTATTTTAAATAATTTTAAGTAAACTTGAGGCCCCCTTGGAAGTTTGTTGAGGCCCCCTAGATAAGAACCACTTTTTTACAGGAATTATGAGCACTTTCTCAGCTACAGTAAATAACAATAAACCAGCTGAGATCAGCAAATCAGCTTAGTTTGGTTTAAGACGTTGTTAGTGCTTGTTGTCACTTTAATGTTTCATGTTTTGAAATTCGGTGAAGTCTGTGAGACTCATTTGATTGCTGCCAAGTTTTCCAAAGTTGCTTCTTAAGAGAAAAGAGGAAAATCTCGGAACGCTGCTCACCCCATAATGTCATAGACAGTAAAGAGAATCCTTTATTATACTATAACTGAGCATAGATAGAAGTAGCTTATACTTTTTTTTTCTGAAAGCCAAAGCCGTTTGAGGAGTCGTAAGCGGTGTTTTCAATTTAAAGCAGGTATCTGCTGTTGTGAATAATAGACAACAGCATGACTCAGCCTCGTGCAGAGAGAGGGAGAGTTATCTGCATCTCCACAACATGGCTTTTAAAAGTTAGCTTTAGCCAAGCCAAAAACAGATATGGCAGAACTCCATCTTAGCCCTTGAACCAGAGCTGAGCAATTAAGCTCCCGGTTGGTATTTTTTCCCTTCAAGCATGTCATTCCAGCGATTTTTTTAAAACAAAATACAGAAACATTCAGCCAGTCTTTAAATGTGCACAGCTTAACACCATTTATGACTCAACGTGTTCTTACACGGTCTGTAACCTTTTCAAGATAGATTGATTGATTTGAGGAGGTTTGTACAAAGCGTGTAAGGATGTCTTGCTTGCTGTTATAAGGCTGCTTTATGAGAAAAAGAGATTAAAATTGTGTGTGAGAGGTAGCCTAGACTCAGTATAGGTCTGACAACTTATTTCACCTATATTACATTCCATTCATGGTTAAAATAACGTCATTGTAAACAGGTAGTACAGAGTTTGAATCTGGCTTAGGTCCTTTCCACATTGTTTGTTGCTTTACACTGCCATCTCCAATTAAAGGTGAAAAAGTCCATGGTATATATACTATAAAAGATTATATATATATATATATATATAGAAATCAATTGTTATACAATTTTATAGGGTTGTAAAAATATATAGTTATATTAAAATGTGACTATATGTATCGTGATGTGAACGATATGTATCGGTAGCCAAGAATCTACTGTATAACCTTACGGTATAGTTCACCCAAAAATGTAATCTTCCAAACACAATTGAAGATATTGTTATGAAACCTGAGAGATTTCTGTCCCTCCCTATAAATTCCCCTTAAACTTAAAAGATCCAAAAACAGGTCATAAAGGCATCGTTAAAATAATAAATCGAGCAGTCCACCCCATAATACTACATTTAGCATTTTAATGAACAGTACATTTGTGTTAACTTTTTACCATTATGTTTAAGAAGTTATAATGAAAAACCTTGTCTTTATTTTGGCCTAAAAAGTATCTTGATACTTATCGTGAGTTCAGTATCGCAATAGTTGGCATGAGTGTATCGTTACACCCCTACAATTAATTATATACATATATGCACTTTTTGTATTAGTATTAGTTTTATTTGTATTAATCATCGTTTAAGTATAATTTTTTCTTCTAATATTTAGCTTAATTTCGATTAACGAAAACAATTTAATAGTTTAAGTTAACAATAACAACACTGCTGAACACTAAAATGTATTTATATAATATTTTATTTAACATATGTTTGCATAATACAACAATATTATGCTATATATTAATTATATGAAATATATATATCAAATTTATATATATTTAATATAAATCATTTATTTAAACAAAGATTTTTTTATACATATATGCATTTGTATTAATTTTATGTATCATTCAAGAAAAGGCAGTAAGTGTCATTTTAATATTACTTATATACTATTGTAGTGTTTATTTTGAAATAGCTTTTATTTCTATATTTTCATTTTTTGTTCATTTTGTTGAATTTTTGTTTCGTTTTAGTATTTGTAGTGGTTTGTATTTTTTTATAGCTTTAATTTACTTTTATTTTAGTTTTAGTAATTACACTTATTTTATTTCAGTTAGTTGCCAACATTTCTAATTTTCATTTAAGTATACCTTATTCTTCCAATACAGTATATTAAGCTTAAATTAACATTTAAATTAACGAAAAACAATGTAATAGTTTTAGTTAACAATAATGACTCTGCTAAACACTAAAAATGATTTATACATATTTCTTATTCTATTCTTTTGTTTATTTAAACAAGAAAAAAACAACTCAACTTTAGTTCACAATCATGGCCTCAGCTTCCTGTTTCGAGAAGTGTATTACACCCCCTCAAGCGTGTGGTTCTTGTTATAATCACTGAATCAGTGGGCTGCCTCTCTATCCATGATTAAAGAGCAGTATTGAAATCGTACCTACACTGACCCAGACGTAAACAGTTGCTTCAGAACCGAGCAGCAGAAGATCTGTGAGTGGCATTATGATGGATCATAAGCGGCCTCTTTATATCACTGATTGTTGTGAGGTTATATACAGACCTATTTTTCCCTGAATTGTTGTGGAAGTATATTCTTTTATGTGTTTTCCACTGGGAAAGAATAATGCTGTGCTCACAATCGTCTGTAGGGTATTTTTTCTTTGTGGCAGTTGTTTAACATTTTAATGTCACATGATATTTTCCCGATACTCCAGAGTACATGATCATGTTATTACAGTATACTCTTTATTGTTAGATTTTACATTGGAACCGTGAATTTGCATGTGCTGACATTCTGAGATCAATGTTTTTCCGTGAAACGGAAAGAAAAATGTCTTTCGCATTAGGAGCGCAGAATTAGAAAATGCAAATGTTCTCACGCATAAGCATGATTATTTTGGTATCTCTCTCCTAGACTGCTATTTTCAATTTTTCATCAATTCAGTGTGGCTCTTGCACAACTGGTGCCAAATTAATTTATTTCCTAATTCATTAACTACCATCCACCCTGTTGAATTTGCACTGACATTTTTCTTCACAGTGCTGAAAGATGACCTTTTAAAAGAGCAGCTCCTGAAATATGCAGGTGGCTTTGCACAAAACACCAAAACATTTAGATTTACATTGAAGGCATTTATCGGACTCTTATCTGGTGTGACTTGCAGAAGTGTTTTGGTTTCTTTTGTTAGACTGCTGCTGTGGTCTGAAGAAAACAGGTGAGGAAAAAGTTTTACTTTGTTAAGATTATGTTATTAATGTGTTATGTTGCATCATTGGCAGTATACAAATCTAGTAGTAAAATCTTTTTGAAAGAAGTCTCTCTGTGCTCACCAAGGCTGCATTTATGTGAACAAAAACAGTAACAACAGCAATATTTTGATCGTGAATCGAAAAATATGGCAAAGCTGAATTTTCAGGATCATTACTCCAGCCTTTAGTGTCACATTGTCCTTCAGAAATCATTATAATATGCTGATTTGCTGCTCAAGAAACATTTATTATTATTATTATTATCAATGTTCAAAACGGTTGTGCTGCTTGATATTTTTGTGGAAACTGTGATCGATTTTTTCAGGATTTGATGAATATAAAGTTATTAAGCAGCGTTTAATTGAAATTATATGATTTTTTTATCAATATTTAAGTCTTTGCTGTCACTTTTGATCAATTTAATACACCCTTGCTGAATAAAAGTATGAATTTCGTAAAAAAAATGTTTCCTAAACTTTTGAACAGCAGTTTGCTTGTCTATTAGTCTATTTCAAACACTGTTCTGAATAGTATGCGACAAGATTATGTAACCTTAAAGGGTTAGTTCACCCAAAAATGAAAATTAAGTCATTAATTACTCACCCCCATGCTGTACCAACCCCGTAAGGCCTTCGTTCGTCTTCGGAACACAAATGAAGATATTTATGATTAAATCAACAGTGGCTCAACTATAAGTTTATCAAGCGACGAGAATACTTTTTGTGCGAAAAAACATAGTTGAGCCACTGTTGCGACATGGAATATTTAAACATTTTCTTTAATGACTCTCTGGGCCTTCAAGTTTCATTTCCTTAGGCAGCCTATGGAGGAGTGATAAACCTCTCAGATTTAATCATAAATATCTTCATTTGTGTTCCGAAGACGAACGAAGGCCTTATGGGGTTGGTACAGCATGGGGGTGAGTAATTAATGACTTAATTTTCATTTTTGGGTGAACTAACCCTTTAAACCTAATTTTATTTCTTCAAATTCTGAAGAAATTCTCAATTAATTCAAATTATGTGGCAGCAATGTAGCCTATGCATTAGGGATGTCAACGATTAATCGACGATCGATTAATTGTCGATAATACATTTAATCGATAAAACTTATCGATCATCGATTAAGCAGGATCATGCGCGTGCGTGCTGCTCAACCGCGAAACATGTAAGCGAGCGTTGTTGAGTCCCACTGAATGACACACCCCGGAGTTGTTTGGGACTATTTTACACCTTCATCATGACTATAAGTTTGCGTGTGCATTCGCAGCCTTTTGTTTTGTGCAAATGTAAGTTGTAATAGTTTATTTTGTGTACGCTTATCTATATCTGATTGGTCTCACATTGGATGCATTTGGTTAAGAATCGCCGTGATCTTTAGCGCGCTCAGCTCAAACGACAATGCACGACTAATAATGACTATTGGGACTGTCATATTACACAAGATTATAAAGAGAACACTATTGTAATAAAACATTGTGAATTATTTGGATTTAGATGCCATGCCGCGTTGTTCCAGGAAGAGCTCGTCAGAGACTTTGAGCGCGTCCACCACAACATATGAGTCATTCTGAATGGCACGTAACTCAGTTTAAGTTCACTTGTGCATTCACGTCATTTTGTGCAGATATAATTTTGTAATATTCTGCTTATTTTGTATATATCTGATTAATATCTAATAGGATGCGTTTCTTTGAGTTAAATAAACGCTAACAAAGTGCTCAACGGTTATTCATTCAGCGCGCGCCGCTCAAGCAGAATGCACAACTAATAATAACGATGGTTAATTTGGGACTTTCATATTACATAACATGAGAACACTATTTTATTAAATGGTTGTGAATTCATTGGGTTTAGTTGCCGTTTTCAGTGCGTTGTTCTAGCACTTCCACAACAGTCACACATTCTGACAAGCACACATATGAGGCGGCGTTGGTGACACATTGTATTTGTCGTTATATTTATATATTAAATAGTTAATTTAATTTATCAATCACATCAAAACATTTTACAATCCTACTAAGCCTTTATTTAGATTAAAAAACATTCTTATTAATTTGGTGAGTAACATAGCTTTTTGAGCAGCATTTGCAGACCCTGTGCTGTTTGCCATTAATGCTAACGATTAATCGATTAATTGATCGTTAATTTAAACGACGATCGATCATGGGAATTTGTGAAAATTGACATCCCTACTATGCATTAATTAGTATAAGGAATCCCAGAATGCATTGCGACAAATATCAATTCTAAATATAGTTGAATATAGATAGCTATATAGTGAATACTAAAGAAAAAAGTGTACACTTGTAACCACAAGGCTACGTCACCCTGAGTTGTGTTTTTGAACTTTATCCAGGCATCAATAGAGGGTTCATAGCAGAGGAAATTCATATGAATATCTGTTCTGGTTAAAGATCAGCTGGGCTGCACTTTATTGCTTACACTGGGCTGTCGGCCAACAGAGTTGCAGTAATGAAGATGAGGAGGAGGTTGGAGGTGGAGACCGGGGATCCACCGACCAGGTTGGAGCTGCAGGCCGGCAGACCCACGGTGACTCCACCTCGCAGAAGGTGGTTAGAAGAGGAGCTGAGGGGCTGACAGGCAGTGACGGAAGAGTAGAGAGGTGGCAGATGGAAGGTGGGAGAGGGAGGCTGGGTGGGAATTTGGAGACAGACTGGGGGACAGAAGATTCAAGCTCGGCAGGATTGACGTGAATCTCAGGCTCGGCAGAACTGATGTGCAGCTCGGGCTCGGCGGGCATGACGTGAACAGTCTCTGGCTCGGCGGGCATGACGTGAACAGTCTCTGGCTCGGCGAGCATGACGTGATGCGCAGGCTCGGCAGGACTGACGTGAAGAAGCTCAGGCTCGGCGGGACAGGCCTCTTGACGGGTGGTCTCGGCCATCTTGGCCGGAGACAAGGGTTCAGGCATGATATGGAGATCAGGCTGGTCAAGAATGATGAGAAGATCAGGCTGGTAGGGCATAATGTGAAGATCCGACTGGTCAGGTGAGATGTAAGGATCAGGCTGGTCAAGGATCATGAGAAGATCAGGCTGGTCAGGCAGGACGTGAAGATTTTCAGGCTCGGAAGACATGACGTGAAGATAACCAGGCTCGGAAGACATGACGAGCAGCTCAGTCTCAGTGTCAAAGTCAATGAAGTCCTTTTCGTGACTCTGGACGAGGACAGGAACCGTGGCGAAGAAGATAGCTTGTGTTGGTGGTTGAGTGGCGATGTCATCATCACCTACGGTGAAGGCTGAACCACTCAACCACACCACGTGATCCAGATATTGGGCAAACGTGCCTGGGATTGCTGCCGCTGGAGCTTTCTGGTACAGATGTGCATCCAATCCGTACCAAAATACAGTTTTTTGGACGTCATCAAATTTCCAGGAACTCAGCGACATATTCCTCGATCTGGCGGCCATCCTGGAAGGAGGTCACCAGTCAAGAGACAGGATCAGAAGGGATGAGGAGAACGTCCATTCGGTTTTCTTTTTGGTCCGTTCTTCTGTCACTGCGTGGTGTAGGTAGAAGAAAGGCGAATAGGCAAAAGCTTAACGTTTACTCACAAGAATATCACACGAACAGGTACAGCCAAATACAACGTAGAACAGACTAATGATTAACATTAATTGGGTAAAGACAGGTGAAACAGATGATGATTAACTAGACAGGTGCTACAAATGAAGACACGTGACATGAAGGCAGACACCTGTGACATATTTAAAATAAATGTAGGCCACATTTTACTGGTAACATATGGCAAATGACATTTGGCATTATCAGGACCCACAAATATTCCCCCATTGCATTATTGTGCTGCATCTATATATTTGCATTTATATATTTTACTATATAAAATATTCAACATTTTATATAGTAGTTTGATGTAGTACTGACACTAATCACACATTTTTACCTCACACAGAAATTTTATTTTGGGTGAACTATACACAATACATATTGTCACTATCCACAATAGCCTATATTGTTGCATTTTTGTATTGCGATATATTGTGACACGGTATATTGTTACACCTCTACTGCTTATCGAAACGAATCTGCAAAATCGTCTTTTTTGAACTTCATAACTTTCTGATATCCAACAGGTTTGTCAATGCATGACTGTTCGCAGTTATATGTAAATGATGATTTGTTGTGCAGACATTTGGCTTGACTGGTCATGGTGAGTTAAAAGGAGAAATCAGTAGAGATGTTGTTATTCCTAAACAACGAAAAGTCTGCCAAACCTTGTGCTATTGTAGCACCTGTTGCTCTGCATATCCTCCTATACAATCCCATAGTTAGAAACGAGCATCTGCAGTTTATTTTTAACAAAGTGTTTGATCGTTTCAGTTTGACTTTATCCATTTATGCAGTGTATTTCAGTTTGGATTGTTTTGCGATTCTGTCACAATGTGCATGGCTTAGCAAAGAGGCTTTTATTGCAAGATGAGACAGTTAAAAACTATTTTGGATCCAACAGCTAAAAGTAAAGTTTTTCTTAAAGGCACAGCAGCAAAAAAACAAACAAAACACACACACACACACACATACTCTGGAGGCCTTACAGCGCCACAGAGATTCTAGCTTGTGATAGAATACGAAAAAAACATTTTAACACAAAAAACATTACACTTCAGTAAGCTTCACCTTTAAGTAACACCCACAAAGATGTGCAATTACATAGATTGACTTATGCAACACATTTTAATAAGACTCCATCAGAAGCTCTTGAGGCAGGAACTGAATGGTTGAATTGCTATGAGTTTAAAATGAAAAACAGACTAATACTCAAAGGCTTCAGAAAGAGTGTAAGTGTGTGTTTTTGAGTGTGTGTTGTGGGTGGTGACACTTTAAAGTGCACAGCAGCAACAAAACCCCTCCCCCTGCATCAGAGAGCTTGTTGCTATGGTGACGGGCTTTGGCAGCCAGCAAAGCTTGTTATAAAACTCATAAGAGTTTCAGTGACCCTAAGAATACGCCAGTCGTCTAGTCAAAATAGCTTATTAGAAATTAGTTTATAGACATGCATTCATCACTCCGACCATCTAACAGCTGTGTGTGTATCTCTAAAGAGCAGATCTCTGAGGAGAAAAAAAAAAAAAGCTATGTGGTTGCTAGGATGTTGCTTACTGGTCCGAGTCAAAAAGACACCACACACAAGATGATATATTTTGTTGTCTCTTTCAATGTAAGTCTAAGGGATTTTTTCCTGTTTATGCAAGCTGCACAATTTTAGGTAGGCTATCCGTAGCATATGTCGCATGATCCTTCAGAAATCATTCTAACGTATGTCCTAAACAGTCGAGATGCGATAAGTTTCCAGCGATAAGAAATTTGTCTGTCCACATCAGACACGACGACACGACTATGAGATGACAAAATCCATCAAAAATCACAGCCAATCAGAACAGCGTGTGGGCGGAGTCTCTGCAAGCACTGCATTCCCAACGTAATGGATACGTATATAATCAAATTCAAGTATTATACCATTTTCATACTTATAAAAATACACACTGAGTGACTGAAACAATCATAGAATACACTTGTTTTTTCACCGTTTGTTTCCTTTCATTAATTTTCAAGATCTGATGACTATTTTCATGATGGCTTTAAAGGTCACACAAAAAGATATTTAAACTCACATCAATTTTTTTTTACAATAAATAAAGCACATAATCAGTAGCTGAGATTATCATTGTCGTACTGCATGCTGTCGTTCCAGCTGGAACATTGCAGAAATAGAAACTGTTCCTAAAATAGAATTGTCATGTATTGCCGTTGCTGCTGGTTAGGATAAAAACATACATTTAACACGTGTTGTGGCGTCAGTCACGTCTGGTTACAATGTTATATACTATTTTGTTGCTCAAGTAACATTTCATATTAATATATCAAAACAATTTTTATGGAAACATTTTTTGTTTTTTTTTGATGAACAGAAAGTTAAAAAGAACAGCATTTATTTAGAACAGAAATCTTTTGTAACAATATACAAGTCTTTACTCTCACTTTTGATCAATTTAATGAATCCTTGTTGAATTAAAGTTTTTATTAAGCATTTAGCCTATTTAAATAAAAAATCTCATTGGCTACAAACATTTGCACTATAGTTTGCATTTTTGGCAGTCATTTTATTGCTGCTTATTTTAAATGAAAGTATGACCTTTGAATCATTTAGCCAGATGTTTTGTAAAGGATAAAACAAGATTTTTTTTTTAATGAATTTACCAATAACAAACTTTTCTACATTTTCTCTACTTAGGAAAAGGTAAGAGCTATTATTTCCTCCTGATAGCTTCCTTTAATGTATTATTGTATGATATATTTCAGTCAGGCTGAAAAAGATCTACCCAGATGTTTCAGACCATGGACCATTTATAACCATATTTTGCAGAGATTCTTAAAAATATACATACAAAAATATTATATTACCAATTTTGGTCAAAAATGGATGCTTAACATGATTTAAGTTGAATTACAGACCTTCAAATACCAGTTCTGTGATGTCTGTTCCATTTTTTCTTCCATATCATGGATGTCCATCTTTTTTTATAACCAGTAGATTTATTTTAATACCCCATACCGCATATCATGCCTTCAGCTTTCTTGGTTAAAAGCCATTTACAAGTCCCAGACCACCTCTTTGTATTGAATTTGTTGGCTTTTAAAACCTGCAGTCTTTCATTGCGTCTACTGAATTTGTAGACGGCGAACTGCTCAAGTTCTCTTTATTGATTTGGCTGAGCGGCCCCTGCAGCTGCTCCTTTTCTCTCAGCTCCTCTTGGCAGTGATGGAGGCTCTCTCTGATTTCCTGTTGCATAAAGTCCTTCTCTCTCGTGTTAACTCTTTCCTTAATGTCGTGTTTGACAGAGCGTGTTCACTGAATTAGTATTTGTGGAACACGTTCAGTAACTATTAAGGTTTGCAGGATTTTTATTCGAGTGCTTAATTATTTTTAGTATGTAATGTTCAGTATGCGCTAGTATTTTACAATATTCTGACATTATTTGTCAGTATTCTATTTCTACACAAAAACAATATTGTTCAATTTACTTTATTAAAATGAGCTGAAGCAACACAATTGCTGAACAGCTTGCTTGTAAGATTGTTTTTGAAAGAAGTATCTCATGCTCACCAAGGCACGCATTTATTTGCTCAAAATATGTAATTATTCTGGTTAGCGTTATGCTGAAGAGTAGAGTTTGTGCTTAGGTGGCTACATGTATGATTCATTCCTCAATGAGCAATAGCTGATATGCTAATAATAACACTTACTTGTTGTATTTGAATGCAAACGTGCAATGTGAGTTATAGAAACTATATATATAAAACAACTGAAACATTAATTAAACACTAGTAAGTTCAGCATCAAACGTGTCTAAAATTAATCAACTCATTTCCTCTAACCACTTAAATTTAAGTAAAATCAAAAAGCTATTTTATTCTATTCTATTCATATTTCAAGGTCAATATGAAATCAAATTGACATGCTTCTAGTTTTAATGTATTGATTGGGTATTGTATTGGTTGAATTTGCTTCACCTTTCTTTCTTGTCATGAATCTCTGATCTGATCTTTTTCTCAGTAAACATCCAGGTTCACTCAGAAGCATAGGCGTAATTCTATGGGGGGACAGGGGGACACGTCCCCCCCAATATTCAAAGAAGGACAATTTGTCCCCCCCCCCCCAATATTTGATCATACTGTATGATTATGCGGGCAATGTCGATGTGATTGCAAATACGTCTTTCTTTCCAGCTCCGCAAATATAAAATCCCGGCCGGGCCATTTCCCAAATCCATTAACAAAAGCTATTTCTCCTGAAATCCATGTCATGTTTTCCCTATACCTTTAGTAGCTCGTGCACCGGCTCGTGCACCGTCAGTGAGTAGGAAAAACCAAACAGAAGAAGAGTTAGGAGCGCGAAATCTGACAGACAAGATTTGGCACATATCTATGAATGGTAAATATCCTGTATTTGGCTGACATAATCCCTAAGATAATGACCAGGTGAATTTCACTAGAATTTCGAATTGTAGAATTTGTGAATTTCGATTGTAATACTATACAGCTTGTATGAATGGGAGGGACTATTGACAAGCTATCCGACAGCTAGCTAACGTTACTGCAGTATACATGTATACACGCCGCTACTGCATTCAAAACACAGATATAGCTCTACATAAAATATGCGCCCCCATTGGACCGTCACCAAAGGGCCTCTCTCGATAGGCTGCTGCAGTTGCCGCAGGACAGCCAATAGGCACGCAAGCCACCTTTGCCTATGTCTGTATGCAGCCGCAACGCGTTTTACATAAATTCAAAATTAAGGATAATTTTTTGGCTTCATGGCATGCAATATCTCGTGGAAAAGAGGTTTTCCCCTATAAAAAAAATAAAGAGCATTTTCCCTGATTAGTACATAACTGTTTTACTATCATTGCTCAAGACTTGATATTAGAATATTGTTATCCTGTAACAGTAATTTAATCAAAATGTTTATTGCCACTATATGTTTAAAGAAGAATATAAGAGAGAGATCACTGGCCGCTTTGTTGTCAATTCAGGCTTGTAATTAATGCTGATGCTGTAATCATTACAGGGTGAGTATACGTTGGTTTGACGATCAGATGTAATAAAATTCCTTGTTGTGTTATACAATTACAAACATTTATTTTATTTTGATTAAAAAAATGTGTGCATGCGCCAACACAAAAAGTCCCACAGCTGTCCCCCCCAATGTGTGATTGACAATTTCGCCCTTGCTCAGAAGTGCCCCATTTTTTAAGTAAAATGGGTTGTAACCTTATTTCATGTTGATTTGTATTGATTCATGTGTTCACAGCTTAATCGTAAATCACTATCTCTCTTTCTTTTTCTTTTACCCCCCACAGAAACCTGTCCAGGAACCCTCTGACGACACTCTCTTGGCAGCTTTTTCAGCACCTTCAGCTGGTCGAACTGTAAGTTCATCCTGCATTGGTTAACAGTATTTCACCAATTTGAGATAAATCACACACAAATCACAGTATAAACAAGTCAAGTCAAGTCATCTTCATTTATATTGCGCTTTTAACAATGGATGGTTCCAAAGCAGCTTTACAGAGATAAACATATAATTTAAGGTAACAGAGATTGTTTTGGCTTTATAGCGGTTCTTGAATAATGTTATTTCCAGCTAAAGTTAGTTTTGAATGATTCACCTCCATTGAAATGATCATTTGTTATTAAATTAGGGGCCACTAAGACGACGCCGTTCTCTCTAAACAGACTTTAAACGCGAACCTGTGATTAACGCTGACGGCGTTCACATGCGTTCACATGCGCATTAAGAATTGATTCTATAGTTATGTACTTTTGAAAATATGTGCGCAGGTTTGCAATTCCATACAACCCATGCCTAAACAAACTACTTGTCTTGCCTTTAAATTTTGATACAGAATTTTTTTTTATTTTATCACTTCGGGGTACGCGAGCCGGATTTTCAACAACGCTTTATCTGTAGAGTGGGAAAGGGATCCTCCATAGGGAGACGATAAACACACCAAGCAATAACTCCTCAATCTATGATGGATCTCAAAACTCTCTCTGCATAGATTTTCTGTGATAATCAGCACTCGCCTGCCAAACTGGACGCTGAAATGCAGGCTTGATGCTCAATTGCATTGCTGTGCTCTTTAGAAATGTTTTCAGCACGCTACTGTTGATTAATTTGTTTGTGCACCCCCTGCTCTCCCCCCTCGAATAGACTTGTGTCTCTGTCAAAGCAAAACTTCTCCAGTGATGAAGCAGAAATACTGTTTATGTCTGCGAACAGTGGAGTTGCTCGTGCTGGTTAATTAAAACATGGCATTGCAATGTATTGGTCTTGTCTTCTGAGAGCCTGACCTCATTTTCTTGTTTGTCATGAATATTTGAGCAATCTACATGTACATAAAGTGATGAGTTTGTTTATTGATTGTGAGCGACGGCGTGGTGCCGTCGTGTTGTGTTTAAAATGACAAAACAATTCAATTATTTTTCATTTGACACGTCCTGTCCTCGGTCTTTGTTGTGGCTGATCACAACTTGCAGAGCCACTGACATATGTCCTGCTTAATTTTTTATTACGTACATTTTTGGCCTTTCATTTCAGAATGTGTTAGGGGATTTCAACTGTGTGGAGTGCTGTCTTTTCCTGTCCTCGCTGATGTGGATATTGTGGATGATGATATAAACAATGCATGTCATTCGTCCAAATCTGTCCTCTGGAAAATTAGAAATTAAATGTTCACTGTTATGGTGAATTATGCATATTTTCCAGGTGGGGTGCTTTAGAGATCATTTCAGCTCAGTTCAGTGCTGAAATGTAAGATTAAATTCAGTACTATTAAATTCAATATGTGTTCAACTGCATCTAAACATGCCATTATGAGTCAATATCAAAAGATTAACTTCATACTGTTTTGTGTAATTATTTGATTTTGGGTAAATTATAGGAATAATCTATGGAAGCATGTTTTCGCCTAGTTTATATCTTACAAGTTTGAACAATTTTTCCTGCGAAAAGTTTTATTCCATGACAGAAACAAGCTTCCATAATAGTCTTTAGATGTCAGGGAAATTATAATATTAAAACCTGGAAAATTTGTGGGAATATTAATGGAAGTGGAGTGAATGTAAATCTTTGTACTTATTCCAGTCTGCTCTATTGTTATCGTTTTAATGAGTGAAATCTCTGGTATTATTAAGAATCTTTATCTATTATTGATGAATGACTGTGAAGTGAGTATTCATAAAGGACATCACTGTTGTAGTGTACAAAATATCTGCCACAAGCATCTCCAAAACAATGGCGGTATACTGACAGCTAAAATTAAACAGGACATATGCGAATGCTGTTTTTAAGTTTGCAATGTTAAAGGGTTAGTTCCAAGACAATAATTCCAGACATTAAAAGGGATAATTCACCCCAAAATTATAATTCTGTCATCATTTACAGACCTTCATATTGTTCCAGAAGAAATGAAAAAATATAATACATACAATGGAAATCAATGGGCTCCAATGTTGTTTAGACCCCAGCCTTCTTCAAAATATCTTCTTTTGTGTTCCGCAGCAGAAAGTCTACAGGTTTGGAACGACATGAGGGTGAGTAAACGATGACAGAACTTTTATTTTTGGGTCAACTATCCTTTTAAAAGTCTGGGATTATTAAAACAATCTGCATGATGTGTCCATTTGAAATGATGTTTCTGAGTTTCACTTGCTGCTCTGTATTATCTGAGAGTGACATTCACCACTGGCATGATGTGTCATCAAAATGATTGATCATATGGTTAAACTACACTTAAAATGAAAATGAAAGACTGCATTGCAATAAATCCGACAAAGTCATTGTATTCAAGGACAAGAACACAAACATTTGCAGACATACTTCATTAGCATAAGTTCTTAGTATCTCCTCTATCAGGGTAAGTACTTCCTCTTTTACAAAGGAAGTGACATCAAGATAAGCTGGCGGTTACTAATTATAGCTCACTATTTTTTAGACTTTAGTTTTGACAGTATGACTTAGGATGAAATGACAGTGCCTTTTATTAAAAAGTATATGACACAATAATGTATTTACATTGCTGAAGGGGTGTTTTTTTTTCACTCACAAGAACCGTCTTTTCAGCAAAACATTCATTATTGCCAATTAAATTCAAAAAAGTAAAATACAGACATTTTCCCATAGATTTTCACTAATGTAGAAGCAGATAAATATTTATAAAAAACTCCAAGCGTCAAATGTAGGTAAAATTCATTTTTGGCTAGTATGCGAGTCAATCGGTAGTTGGCCTGTAAAAAGTCCTAAAGGATTAGTTCACTTTCAAATAAAAATTTCGCGATAATTTACTCACCCCCATGTCATACAAGATGTCCATGCCTTTCTTTCTTCAGTCGAAAAGAAATTAAGGTTTTTGAGGAAAACAATCCAGGATTTTTCTCCATATAATGGACTTCAATGGCAACCAAGGGTTTGAAGGTCCACATGTCAGTCTCAATGCAGCTTCAACGATCCCAGCTGAGAAATAAGGGTCTTATCTAGCGAAACGATCTGTGATTTTCAAAAAAAAAAAGATATACTTTTTAACCACAAATGCCCGTCTTGTACCATCCCTGAGATGCGCCACGCATTACGTAATCACGTTGGAAAGGTCACGCGTGACGTAGTCGGAAGTACCGACCCAGTGTTTACAAGTTTGGAGTAGGAGGACCGTTCAAAGTTATTGTATGTTGAATGACACATATGTATATGTATTTGTGTCAGTTTATTGTTTAAAATAGTCCTTACGTGTGCATATCCGGGATGTTTAACGATGTCACGCGTGACCTTTCCAATGTGATGACATAATGCGTGGCGCATCTCAGAGATGGTACAAGACAGGCATTTGTGGTTAAAAAGGATATAATATTTATTTTATTTTAGAAAATGGCTGATCGTTTCGCTAGATAAGACCCTTATTTTTCAACTGGGATCGTGTCGAGCCTTTGAAGCTGCATTGAGACTGACATGTGGACCTTCAAACCGTTGGTTGCCATTGAAGTCCATTATATGGAGAAAAATCCTGGAATGTTTTCCTCAAAAACCTTCATTTCTTTTCGACTGAAGAAAGAAAAACATTGACATCTTGTATGACATGGGGGTGAGTAAATTATCAGGAAATGTTTATTTGAAAGTGAACTAATCCTTTAACAATGCAATGTTGTGAGAACATGGATGTGAATAAACATGAACAACACTCGGGACAGTGCTGCATAGTCACGAAAGTTTAAGCCTTGCCCATTTAAATATTCAAGTACAAGAAGACGCGAAAGGGAACTCAAGACAGCGTGCAAATACTAAACTGAGCTCTCTTTCAGGTCTTGTGCTTAAACTGACAAATCAAAAACAAGACTAAACTGTCTTTAAGAATGTTTTTAATGTGTATTAGTTAAATTGGAATAGAGAATTGTGATATTCCACTGGTATCTACAAATTTTGGTTTTTATAACTGCCTGTTTCATAGTCGGTAAAAAAATATTTATGGCCGGTAGAATTTCTTAAGTCTATATGGCAATAAGTTAGTTTTAGGTCTGAATATGGGAATACTATATATATATATATATATATATATATATATATACACAGTATAGAGGGAATGCATTACGTCACTTTCCCGCTGGAACACGCCCCCCTCAGCCGGACTGAGTGGCAGAAGAGCTGCTGCGTGGCTGGAGTTAATAGGGGAAACTGCGAAAACGCGAGTAAAACAAACTATTATCAGTGTAAACTAAAAGTTGAGCTCGATATAGTGTTCCTTACAACTTATCAAAGATCCAGTGATCCATGGATATTGACATGCAGCCAGGAATCGTGTTTCCTGACATTTATATGTGCCTGATTTCAACGCCGGGGAAATAAATTAAGAAAATTTGCCTGTAAACGTTTTATATAAATACAATATAGATAGGTCTAAATCCGAGTGATCACTTCCATTAATGTTATACTGTATATCATCATATCGTCCAGCCCTAAAACTTGTATAGTTTTTTGTCAGTGTTTATTTAAAAACATCCAATTATGCAGAATATAGTCTGTTCTGTAGCTTTTTGCAGTCTCTAAAAATATACAGTACCTCAGATTTCTGGTCAAATCTAGTTGTACAGTCAATCGCAAAGCTCTTTCCCGTTTTAGATGTGTTTTGTGTGTTTTTCACGGCATTCACGCTGGAAACAAATGCTGCCGCTCAGTCTTTTTGCCACTTAGTGGGCGTGACCGCATTCACTCCGGCCGACGGTGACGTCATGCGCATACCCTCTATATAGAAAAATTCGAACTATTTTATATAAAAATGCTTTTAAATGAAATGGATGTAATGTTGCATCTCTGCAATGGAAGAAAAGGCAAAGAAAAGAACAACTGGATAAATTGCATTTATTTTCACTAAATATACTTTGTTACCAAACAAATTTGAACTTCACTGAACAAATTGCATGTATTATGGAGAATAATGGAGTAGATTGGAATCAGTTATGTTGCTGTGGTTCTGTAATAATGGTGTAATCTTCAAAGCTTGATGAGATTCACAGGCATTATTGATTTTCAGACTCAGTGAATCTATCCTAACAGTCATTGTAATGTAATATCAGCCCATAGGTTTGGAAAAAGAATTTAGACTTTATCCTTTAGTACTGGTTCTCAACTGGTGGGTCACAGGTATGATCTGATGACAGCTGGGGAAATACATTTGAACGTTCATTTTTAAATACATTTTTTAAAGCAATTTTGGAAGTATGTTGGGTCTCCACTTAATGCAAAATCTTGATTCAGAAGCAAAACCAGTTTAGACTCGCTGCTTCAAAACATCTGTGTTTTGTTTTATTCTTCAAATGGAAATGATCCCATTAGATTCAGAGGAATTTCTTTGCATCTTACAATTTTATTCCTTTTTGGCTTTCAGGTGCACACACACAACTAAATCTCATCAGTGTGCATAATCATGTTATAGGCTGTCAATCATCGTTGATGATAGTCACTTTGGCCATTCTAACTGTCAGCTCAATCCATGTCGTACAGATGCATTTCTTCCTGTTTATGACCTGACTCCTGGAGGTTTGCAGAAAGGGATTGGCAAAATAATGAAGGGCTCTGAAAACATACAGTAGTGTATTTCCTAACCCGAGTAGATTAATGGACTAAGGTTTCACGCTGAGATCAAAGCCTGTGGGTAATGATATACAGTTCATCACGTTGTGAGCGTCTCATTTTTCTTTTCATTCAGCTACTGCGACTGTGTTTTTCAAGAAGTGAAATGTTGTATTGTTCCAGTAATCAATGTCCGCTCAGCTTTGTCAGAAATCACACATATCCATTTGTCAGCATAATGTGCAAATCCTGGAAGATTTAATTATTTTTACAAGAGAAATTCTATTATATATATTTATAATATATTATATATGTAAATATTTAATAAATATAAAAACATGCTATGTCATGTTAAAGGGGCATTATGCAGGAATCCCGTTTTTGTCAAACAGCGACCCCTAGAGTTGCTGTGGAGTACTTGAATTTAACGTTACTGTCGTAAATACCAATCACTCAGAGCGTGACATGGCCTATTACATAGTATACAATAGTACATTGTGTTTAATTTGTCGTTTAATGAGATATAATATATGTTGTTAGTGGTGAGAATTTCCACGTGATTAAATACATAGATCCGACAATTATGAACTTTAATGGTCCAGAGGCAGAACTTTTGCCAAGTGTGTCAGAGGTTCTGGGTTCTAATCGGTACTAGTAGTATAGTTTATTTTCCTCATCAAAACCGATTGTTTATTAGTGGTTGAATTTCAAGCAGGGACATGTTTTTTGTGCATTAGGTTTTGTGATTTCACCATCGCCTCCGTGTGCAGTCTATGGTGAAGACAGTGCGCGCGTCACAACAGAACACTGTAACTTATCTGCACCACTGATCGCAGAGGCAACGAGCACTTTGGTCACTTGATTTAAAAAATAACACATTTCAGATCGCCTCTTATTTAACAAACAAACGAAATGAATGCTCTACTAGAGTTACCAGGAGATGTTTTATTTGTTTGTAATGGTACATCCGTGCCGCGAGAGGTTTCAATGGGGACATAACACACCCGCAAATTATGCCTATGCCCGTGTCCGACTCCTCGCTCGGTCAGTCTGCCGTTTCCTCTTTCTCTGTTCCTCCGACAATGCTTTCCTAGCTTTCTGCATCTTATATGCCGGCTCAGCCATGACGATAGTGTGACAAACTCCATCCCTCTATACCTTGTCCCTGTGTGTATGTGTGCAGTTGCCGTAAAGGAATATGTTACATCGCGAGAGCTGATATCACGCGATACTTCCTAACACTGAGCACGGCGGCCCGCCGCACCGAAGTTGCAAGTGAGGTTTTTGCGCTCACAGGCACCAGGGGGGGTCGAGATGCCCACCATTCAACCCGAAAGAAGTTATATAACCATTTCAATAACTCTGAAGCTGTTCAGTTAAGCTAAAAAAGCTGCATAGTGTCCCTTTAATGATTATATTTTCTATCTATGCACATCAAATAATGATGCACCCAGGACTGGAACTATATTTTAACTACCGTTGAAAAGATTGCGTTATTTTAAATATATATATATATATATATATATATATATATATATATATATATATATATATATATATATATATTTAAAGAAGTCTCTAATGATCACCAAAGCTGAAAAATACTGTAAAAACAGTAATATTGTGAAAAATTATTACAATTTAAATTAACTGTTTTCTATTTGAATATATAATTTATTCTTGCGATGTCAAAGCTGAATTTTCAGCATCATTACTCCAGTCTTCAGTGTCACATGATCCTTCAGAAATCACTCTAATATGCTGATTTGCTGCTCAAGAAACATTTATTATTATTAGCAATGTTGAAAACAGTTCTACTGATTCATATTTTGTGGGAATCTGAATTGGAATATAATAAAAAACAAACCAAACAACTGGAAGCTATTAAAACCTGCCTTCAGAGAATGCCTTTTTTTAATGTTTACTTATTTTTGCATAAACTTTACTTAATTTACTGATCTCATGTTTTAGTAAAAATCTACAATGTTGCTGCTGGGAATGGGAATTATGATATTTTTGAAGTTGCCAGTTTTACAGCTTTAAAATGTAAATATCCATGCTTTGAATGTTGTTATGCATCATGTATGTGACTTGTAAAAAGATGCAGCTGACAAAATGGTTGTGTGCAATGCATGTCATGCAAGGCTAAATAAATAGTCAATTAGCAGACTACAAAACAGTCCCTCTGGAGAAGCCCATGGTTTTGTATGTTACTCAAGGGAATGATGGGGATTGCTTATGGATCTCCCCAAGTGGGAAACCTGCCTTTTAGTAATCACCCTGGGTCACTATTTCACACCACCCTGGAGAAAGTGTCACAAAACTGTTGTTTTCAACCAGGGCAGGCAAAGATTGACTGATTTAGCATGCTTAGCTCTGAGTTTGGGGATTGTGTAACTACCGTTAGCTGTGTTGTTGACGCAGGAGGCTGGAGGGAGTCGTCTTTGACTGCGGCTGCGAGATTCGATGGATTCAGCTCTGGCAGCTGCGAGGTGAGGCCGGCCTGCACACCCAGCAACTCTACTGCAAGAACGGCGCATACAAGATTCGCCTGAGATCAATGAGCATTGCCCACTGTGGTAAGACATCTTTCTTCATAAATAATACAACTGTAGGCCAAGCATGCACTACGCATTGTTATATAAGATTATATTACTTGTATGATGCAATGCTTATCTAACATTATGATGCTGTATTGGGGAGAGTGGGGTAAGATTTTCAAACAATGTACTCGTATAATCAAGGAAATTGGGCAGAGTTTTGTCATGCAAACATATTTGGATACACATCAAAACATCATATACAGATGAGACATGCATATTTTTGCTAAAAACATTTTATGCCAAAAAAAAAACAACAAAATGTGACCTGCCAGGGTATAAACCATGCATATTTGGGGGTTAAGGTTCACACTAAATGATTACAATAAGCATTTTAGTATTACATTATACATTTTACTGAATTTTATTCACTGAATAAAATTTTACTGAAATGTATTGAATTTCAAATATTTTTGAATTAAACTAAAATTAAAAATAAAAATAGAAAAATAAAAGTAACATTTCAGTATTTTTGTTGTGCTTTTGTACATTTTTATTTTATTTAGATTTTTCTATTTGTCTTTTTTTTTTTTTTACCTCTGTTTTAGTCATTTTTAGGGATGCACCGAATATTCGGCCACCGAAAATTTTCGGCCGAAAATGGCCCAAAAGTGCATTTTCGGTTTTCGGCCGAAAGACTTTTATCACCGAAACGCAAACAGAAACCGCGACCTGTACGTGCTTGTCTGGAGCAACATGTCTGCGATGTGGACGTATTTCAGTGTATCTGAACCCGCGAGGAGACGGAAGCCTTGTTTATACTTTCGCCTGCATCCGCAGTGCAAGTCTCCACAGACAGCGCGCGCACCGCTCCAAACGGTCGAGGCGTTTATACTTGACGCGCTCGCCGTTGTACTATTCCTTGAAACGACAGTGGACGACTCAAGTAACTGTCCTCTAACCATTAGGAATCGGTGAGAAGAAGAAAGATAAACACATGACAATGTTTATTTTTTAGTATTCCACCACCAATACAAAAATAATCATGTAAAACCCAGTAAACCCTGAGATTATTACTTGTGACATTAAAAAAATATATGTATATGGGAACATGTATGTATACAACTAAATTAATGCTCTCTTAAATATTTTCTAATTTCACTAAACATATTTCATTAAGTTTCGTGTACATATGTATTAAACATGGACCTTTGTTCATAAAAAAGGCTTTTTATGCTATTGTATGCTAATTTTTTTAAATGTAAGCAACTAATTTAGACGTGCAAACTAGGTGCTGGTGTGATGAGAAGTTTGTGCTCAGCTTTGTTTTTATGAGAGAACATTTCATTTTAAAACCTTTATGCAGGCCAGTAGATTATTATTTAATGTACATATGAGTGGGGTCAAGTTAAACATTTTAGTTTGAATTTTATTTTATACTGTGCATTGTGCTAAATAAATATTTGCATAATTTGTAATTGATTTATTCTTTGAAAATTTTATATTAATTTATGCAATTGGAATGCCTTGATTTTAGTAAAGTTTCTACACAGTCATAGCCATAAATGCAATGGTACTAATAATTGGCATAATTTCTTTCGGTGTTTCGGTTTTCGGCTCTTTTTCGGTTTTCGGTTTCGGCCAAGAATTTTCATTTCGGTGCATCCCTAGTCATTTTTGTACCTTAAACCTATTTATTTGCCAAAGAAAGTTTTTCATCAAATTTTAGGAAATTATAGCAACACTGTCACTGATATAGATGCTTTCATAACATAGCAGACACCCTCCACTATTTTACCTTAGAGGAAAACTGAAGTAAAGAGCAGCACAATATAGTATAAATAATAGTATATCATCAAAAAACATGGCATTTTATTACAAATAAATGACTATGCTAGCTATAGCTTACACTAACTGTTAACTTTGGTATTAACAAACAAAATGTTTGCACAATATATACCATGTTAATTTGTCAATTAAGGACTGGTGGTAAAACATGGTAAAAAAAAAAGAAAAGTATGTTGTTGCCGATTTAGTATTTTGCCTTAAACTATTCTTTTAAGAAAGCAATCAACCTATAGACTTAAAAGTCCTTGCTCTGATCTAGACCTGCCAGATATCAGCGTTGCTCACAGTAACCTCACTGTGTTGGAGGGCGATAACGTGATGCTCAGCTGTAACGGCTCTGGTTCTCCGTTACCTGAGGTGGACTGGACTGTGAACGGCCTTCACTCCATCAACACGCACCAGGTGAGCGCCATTCATCCCACACCAAACAAACTCTCTAACCTTATTTTCAATCTAACATAGCATAATGTTTCTCGTCTGCCCTCCAGTCGAATGTCTACTGGCCCAACATTCACTCCATCAACCTGACGCTGGTCAACGTGAGCAGAGACGACAACGGATTTGTTCTGACCTGCATCTCTGAGAATGTGGTTGGGATGACCAATGTGTCCCTTCAGCTGGCTGTGCTATGTACGTATATTTCGCTTGTTACAGTCTCATACTCAATGGTGTTTGTTGTTGCTAATACTGAAATGTCAAATTATGCAGCTTGTTGAGGCAAGATATGCTGGTACTTTTAGCAATCAGGGACAGGATTCACAAAACATTCATACGAATAAAATTATTCTTAACTGCTATTGCCTTATTTTCTTAAGAATAAAGTTAAGAATATTTTGTTCTTTGTATCCATGAATCCAGCCCCTGACTTTCACCTGGCAGATGATAAAAAATGGCACACAAAAAAACAACAACACCAACAGATTTAGAGACCAGAAATTATCCACCCTAAATTCTCTAGCCATTCAGAGCACTTTGGCAACTACATTGCAATGCCCTGCCAACCACCCATTGCACACTATCAGTGAGTTTTGTACAGGAAAGCGTCACTCGGATTTCCTTCAGAAAATGTGAGGATCTAGTTCTATTAGCATGTTTTCATATCTGGTTCTTTTGTTGAGGTAAAGCGAAACATCAAGGGAAAATAAAATTAAGTTCTCTTTTAAAATCTGCTGCAGAATTGATCACTTTCAGCTTTAATAAAGCACACTGAAGCTTTTCATATAACCACTGCAAAATAAGTTTTATTGAATCTGTCCTGTAATTGCTGAAGGTGTGCTAAGAATGGCTTTATTCTTATGTACAAAATGAGAAGTCGAAATATCATTAGTGTTTTCTGAATCTTTAGCAACTAGCCAAAAATGTATGTATTTTTTGCCTAGTTAAGAGCTTGTGAATTATATGCGAAGACTGTTGCAGAGATATACAGTAGATGAACACAACTGTTGTTTATTTGTTGTTCTATTGGCTTATTTTAATGAATTACTTTACCTGATTAGCAAATCAGACTGAATCAAACAATGACTGAATCAAGCAATGTTCAAATGCAATTGTGTAAGTTTTATGAAACTTAAAGTGCCCCAATTATGCCCTAATTTTGTTTTGGAGGACTCCTACAATAGTTTTACATGCATACACGGTCAAAAAACACTTTCATTTTTTTCATAATATACATTGCACATCACCTCTTTTTTCGACATGTCTAAATACAGTTTGTTCGAAAATTCAGTCTCTCTAAACCCCTCCTTTCCGAAAGCCTACTCTGCGCTGATTGGTCAGATGGCCCAGTCTGTTGTGATTGGGCTACCGCTAACAGAGCGTGTCCATTACCATATCTGAATTCCAGCTCTGAAGGCTTCCTTAGCACTTGGTACACAATGATACGTACAGTAATGATGGCATTGGTTTTGCCATATCAATTTGAGTCCTTGACCTTTTGACGGTCATGCAAAGTGGATTTGCTGTGCAGAGAACAGCACCTCCTCGACATGTCGACAACACAAGCCAAACTCTCCCAGTCTCAGCTACAGTTTTTGAAGACGGGTCAAAGTAGACGTTGTTCGCGGGCAGCCAATGAAGACCATACACTGGCATTATGCAAATTTGTTACAAACCTACATTCACAAACAGCTATATTACACACTGCATAAAATGAAATATTCGAAAAAGCATAAATCAAACAGTAACACTTTAGTTTACAGTCCAATTCTCACCATTAACTAGTTGCTTATTAGAATGCATATTACTAGGATGTTGGCTGTTTATTATTACTTATAAAGCACATATTATTGCCTTATTCTTCATGACCTTATTCTACATCTCTTAATCCTATCTAATACCAAAACTAAACAATCTTACTAACTATTAATAAGCAGTAATAAGGAGTTTATTGGCAAAAGTCATAGATAATAGTTAGTAGTAGTTAATAGTGAGAATTGGACTCTAATCTAAAGTGTGACCAATCAAAGTAGTATTTGGAATTATACAGTTTAGTTTCAGAGTTTTAGTGTACTAAAAGGGTAGAATGTGTAAAATTCTATAGAAAACACTGAATAGTTGTTATTCAATGGCTTTATTTGAATAACTTGAATATAGGCTGTGAATTCTTATTTAGAAATCGTGCTGAAAATGCATTTACTGAAATTGTTGCAAACTTTAACGCAGATAACACCATACTCTACTCTGAAGAAAATAATAACTGTATGGACACGTTTAAAATAGAACAAGGTACTAAATGAACTGATACATCAATTAACATCTATGAACCTGTAAGACTTTGTGTTAATTTAATCAGAGGGTGTGCACGTATTTAGGGATTGCGTTAGGTTGTGATGCATAAAAATAGACCTCTTTCCCTGCACCATGTTAAACTGGGTTAAACGGGTATAAGATGAGAATCAACCAGAGGAAAAAATGTATCTGCAATATCTCTGCAACTTTTCCTGGTTTTAATAGGAATGGAGGATTTTTCTCGCTGATGCCGTTAATGTAGGACTCAGATATGATCTGACACTCAGACATCATTATGTTCATTAAATAGCACATGATTTTAAGACATTGAGTTGATGAAAAGCATTACATTTTATCACTCTGGTGACTAATGACTTTGACGTTAAATTGAGATGACAGCAACAAGATATAAGGCTCTGAGTGGAAAAATTGTCAAGTTTGGTATTAATAACCAAGTACAGGGTCTTGTCTTTATAAGGAAGTGAAAGGAATGATTGCTGATGGCTTATAATCTCTTTATATAGCTAATTATATTATATTTAGATTTTTATCCTGTTAATTTTTGTTGTCCCATTAGATTTTTATTAAGTATGTCTCATTAAGTAGTAATTATGTGTATATACTGTATATATTTGCCATATTTCTTTTGACACATTTATGTATGATATAGGACACCATGTTTATATATAAATATAAATATATATATATATATATATATACATATATATATATATATATATATATATATATATATATATATATATATATATATATACCATATATATACCATATAAATAGAAATGTTGTATTTGTTAACATTAGTAAATGTACATCCGACCGAATAAACAGAATAAACCCTGACAGGGTGATCAGGATCACGACGCGAACTGGAGGGCTCTTGCATCAGCCTGAAGGGGTTTATTTTGCGATAACAACCGGCTGGATGTACATTATCCTGCTTATTACATGGCTACTTGCCACATAAGTAAATAATAAGACATGAAATATTGATTTCGAAATATGAGTCAAAATATTTTATTAGCTCTTTAAACGCAAAACTTCCGTGGAGAGAGCAGTTGCTAAGTTCAAACTAGACGGACATGTAAGGGATAAGGTACAGTCATACCACTTTTGCCACATAAATAATTATGGGAATGAGAGATATTGATTTAAGATGAAAAAGATTTTTGAAAAATCGTACCTGTTTGTGATCTTATAATCCATTACAGTGCACAAAACAATCGTTGCAAAATGGCAGCAGCTGCGTTTATGGGAGCGAGTGTGCGATACCCGGATGATATCATTCATTACTTGTACATAAAATATTAGATTTGAGTTTTGATATTTTATTGGCTCACCAAACACAAAACTTTCAGGAGGAAAAAAAAAGTCTATAGCAAGCGTATAGCGCTAAATTCAGTAACCTGGATAAGCCTGTGTTACCTGTTTTTAGCGGTTGTTATCAGAGAATATATTTATAAACCCCGACAGGGTGATCAGGTGATCAGAACTATCATTAACACACAATGGACTACTGTGTATTTATCAACAAACATAAACAAATATGAATAAATACTGTAATGCATTGCTCATTGTTAGTTCATGTTAGTTAATACGTGTATAAGAAATCGCAATTGGGTGCAGTCAGTGTCAACAAAGCCAAAAGGTGAAAAGTGCACCAGTTGAATTTTTGCATTCCGATCAAAAGCTTTGGAATATGAGATGCACATATGGGATGCACATCCCTCCCGTTCTCTTTCTCTCTCCTGGTGGGATTGCAGCAGGACTCCCTAAATGACAGGCCTCATGCAGTAGTCAGAGCAGACAGGCCGAGAGCAAGGTTGCTGCTGCATGCTGATTCTAAAACACATGTCATCTGTTTAGGCGGGATGTGTGCCGAGCCGCTCTACAGGAGGGATCTATCTCTCGTCTAGTCTCATCATTCAGCCAAGCACAAATCACGTCGGTGAGAGAAGGCAGCTGACAATAATGATGCGTTCTCATTTGAATGACAAACAAACGCGCAGTGTCGGACAAGACATTTGCATGTGGTTTACCTTTGAATAGTGTACAATAATATACAGTCTATGACAGCACGATTACGGGATGCTCTGTCCATTTTTCATTGAAAACCCAATTTATAAACATAACAGTGGGCCAAGTTTTACTGGTTCTGCTTTTTACTTGACAGCAACTCCATTGTTAAGAAATCTCTGCATTTCACCACAAAAAGTCTTTTCTTTGAGTCTCTTATATTAAAGAAATGTAAACTTGGATTAAAGTAGTAGAATGTTTACTCACTCACGTCTTTGTTGTTGTAGTCACTCTCATGTTGCCTTTATTATTTTATTTGATCTGTGACTGTGAAACATAAAATAAGCAGAATGTCTGAGCTTCTGTTTTGCATACAAGGAAAGTGAATAGAGATTTATACACACAGGCTTCTTATAAGTTGTACTGTACACTATATTCATCTGAAGTAAGTTAATCGCTTTGTGTGGTGAACAAAAGGCAATTTTAAAGTCTTCCCTTCAAATCTAAATTGCAGTCAGCATGTCAAGATCTGTCACCTGACAAATGAGAACCAGTGCTGTTTAGTGTCAGCAAAATATAGTGGTTCAAATTACAATAAATTTGTCCATAGTGCACAGGCAACAAGTTTAGGCTCTGTTCACACTGCACCCGATTCTGATCTGTCTTTTTACATCTGACATTATCTGTTCACACTGTCATTCTACAGGTAATGCAATTAGATCAGCTTGGTGCCATAGTGATGATGCCAGAGATATAAGAGAGTCATTGTGGAAAGATATCTGGCCTCTGCTCATATCTATAAATGGCATCTCAGCGCAGTGTTGAAGTTGGAGGAATAAAATGCATATAAATATGTAAAATATATTTATTTATATAATTATATATGTTATTATAGTTATTTATATCATTTATAACTGTTTTCTATTTGAATATATTTGAAAATATTTTCAGCATCATCACTGCATATGTTACATTTCGGCATATATAGTGCACATGTAGCATCCTACCAAATAAAAGCCAAAAAAAGAACAATTATGTGCATTTCACAGTAGATTGGATGCCTTGCTTTTAGTGTGCTTCCCTTTGCCTGACAGCAGATTACCACAGGTGGGAAATCTGTATTTCACTGATTCTGTCCTGTATCTGTTCCAATTTTTTCTTTTCTCATATCAGTTCCGCCAGTAATCCTGAAGCTGGACGAGCCGGAACGGCGCCATCACACCTGCATCGAGTTCACCGTGAGGGGCTTTCCCCATCCCACACTGCGCTGGTTCCACAAGGATCTTGAGATCCAGCAGAGTGAATATATCCGCATGGAGATGGAGTACTACCAAGATTACTTGGAAGGCTGCTTGACTTTTGAGAACCCAACGCATTACGACAATGGATACTACACCCTAGTAGCCACTAACTCCCTTGGGTCAGTTACCAAAACCGTCCACGGCTATTTCCTTGAGCCACCATTCAGTGAGGATGACGGTAAGTCTGCGCAATGTAATTTATCATTTATCACAAGGTATGAATTTGCACTGATATTTATTCATTTTATTCTGAAACACCCTGATATGTGTATATATACAGTACCTGTCAAAAGTTTGTGTTTTTAAAAGAAGTCTCTTATGCTCACCAAGGCTGCATTTATTTCATCCAAAATAAAACAGTATTATTGTAAAAATATTATTACAATTTAAAACAATTGTTTTCTATTTTAATACGTTTAAAAATGTTATTTATTCCTGTGATCAAAGCTGAATCTTCATCATCAAAAGATAATTATGCTGAAAACTATATATGAACCATTTGTATGTATTTACAACATTTTCCTTCTTTTTTTTTTCTCCTCTTGCTGTTCTTTTAGGAATAATTGAGTACAGTAAGTGCCTCTCTTTTTGACATAATACTTAAAAACAGACAAAAAAAATATTGGTCACATCTCATGGCTTGGTCAAAACATACTAAATATCTCTATAGAGGGTATGCGCATGACGTCACCGTCGGCCGGAGTGAATGCGGTCACGCCCACAAGTGGCAAAAAGACTGAGCGGCAGCATTTGTTTCCAGCGTGAATGCCGTGAAAAACACACAAAACACATCTAAAACGGGAAAGAGCTTTGCGATTGACTGTACAACTAGATTTGACCAGAAATCTGAGGTACTGTATATTTTTACAGACTGCAAAAAGCTACAGAACAGACTATATTCTGCATAATTGGATGTTTTTAAATAAACACTGACAAAAAACTATACAAGTTTTAGGGCTGGACGATATGATGATATACAGTATAACATTAATGTAAGTGATCACTCGGATTTAGACCTATCTATATTGTATTTATATAAAACGTTTACAGGCAAATTTTCTTCATTTATTTCCCCGGCGTTGAAATCAGGCACATATAAATGTCAGGAAACACGATTCCTGGCTGCATGTCAATATCCATGGATCACTGGATCTTTGATAAGTTGTAAGGAACACTATATCGAGTCCAACTTTTAGTTTAAACTGATAATAGTTTGTTTTACTCGCGTTAACGCAGTTTCCCCTATTAACTCCAGCCACGCAGCAGCTCTTCTGCCACTCAGCCCGCTGAGGGGGGCGTGTTCCGGCGGGGAAGTGACGTTAATGCATTCCCTCTATTACTAATATAATAAATATATAACTAAAGAGTTATCTCATACACTAGGTCTTCTCAAGTGCACCCAAAACACAGAACTTATCAAACAAGAATGTATTATGTAGTAACTGTGTGTACCATGCTAAACTTGAAGTCTTCTTTATTGTCTGGTGTCTGTAAAAGAGGACACCCCTAATGACAGTTCACTGAGATAAACGGAAGAATAGCCCTCATGAATTGCAGCATGTATTGGACACGTATACAAGCTCCATGCATTGGCATAATTGTTTTTGAGTCGGAGGACGGCTCATGCTTTGGGTGTATGATGTGAGCCCTGCTGCAGCTCTGCCATTACGACTCAATTAAATGTCAATTCCTCTCTGACACTTGTGAACAAGCCACACAGGTTGAGACAAAACCCTCTCTTACCAATCAATGTGGCTTTCAGGCAGCATCATAAATGTAGCCAAGAAGTGACATGAAAATAAGGAACAGAAAGTTTTCAATATATAGGGGGGAGCAGGGATAGTTGTAATAGAGGGACATTGTCACAGGGCTGAATAGTTATTGAGTCAAAAGTCGAATTAAATTAGATTTATTTCTTTAAAATAGGATATCATGAAGCTATGACTCACACTGTGATACATTGCGACGAGAGTACTTTTTATATACGGTATAAAGATTCTATAAACAATTTATTAATTATAATATATATTGGGCCAAAAAATGGTTTGATTTTCAGACCACATTTCAAAAGTAAACTGAGACAAAAATAATAAAAAGTGTGACAACCAGACACACTCTCCTCTGCATTAGTGTTATTTTTTGTATAATTTATTTAATATTATAGTATTTATTATTATTTTTAATTATATTTATATTTTTAGTTTAATTTTAGTAATTAGTGATTTTGTTATGTGCTATTGTTTTTTTTAGCTTAATATTTCTATTTAGCTTTAATTTTTCTGTTTTAGTTTTAGTCATTTTAGTAGTACAACTTAACACTGTTTTATTTCAGTTGATAAGGCAACACTTCTAATTTTCATGCAATACTGTATTATATTTAAATTCAGCTTTATTTCAATTAACGAAAACAATTTTCATAGTTTTAGTTACATTCTACATGAATGAAAGCATTTTTTTGCCTCCTCAATTGTGCAATGTCATTTCTATTTCCTGTAGCTCCAACAGCTGAAGATGAGGCAAAGAGACCTGAAGAAGATTCATTCGGAGTAAGATGTCCTTTCTGTTCTCCTATAATTTCGATTGTGCTTTTCAGCAGACGTTGCTGTGTCATTGACTGCTTTATTGCTTTTTTCCTGTAGATGTCGATTGCTGTTGGTCTGGCTGGCTTTGGTTGCGTCTTCCTCATTGTGATTTTCGTCCTCATCAACAAATATAGCCGACGTAACAAATTTGGGATAAAAGGTATGAATAGATTAATCTGGTAGATTTTCTTCATGTTGAAATGCTTCTTGAAGGCAACATTTAAGTCCATATTTTGATGGATATTTACAATGGATTTTTGTCTGGATGTTTTATCCATAGATATATTGATTGGATCATAAAAAGTGGTCTCTATATACTGCAGTGCTTGGATGGGAGTAATTGAAAAGTAAGAGGTGAAGACGGATGAAAAGGAAAGTTAGTTTAGAGCAAGCTATTACATTTTGGTAAAAGATTATAAAGGCAAACATTTGTATCTTAATGTGTCTTCAAGTAAAAACTGTCCATTTTGATTTAATGTTGATTTTTATTCCCAGTGGCAAAAAGAGGGGGAAAAAGAACAAGAAAATCACCCCTTCTCGAAGTAACACAATAGATTTCCTCAGTCTTTCAGTTGTCAATCATCTCGGTAACATAATAGTTCTCGGCTTTGGTTTTGGGCTATGTTTAGTGCCTGCTTTTAAACAGTGGTCTGGCACATCATGAGTCAGATAGGGTTTGGTTTGTGCTGTGTGGGTTTATGTGAATAGAATTTGAGTTGAATGCATCCTCCAGTCTCAGACCTTGGGGAGGCAGCTGGCGGAAATGCATGTGAGTCTTTCTTTGGTTAGCCCGACTTCCTCTGCTAATATTCTAGTTTATATCACTGTGGTTCAAGTGTTTTCAGAGTTTGTTGTAGGGGTGGGCAGTACCATCAAAAAAATAAACAAATGGAAGGTACTTTTCTTTGTAACAACTAAAGTCGTACATAATGTTAAGCTGATTTTGCATTGATGCCAATGGTATTATTTATATTAATCATATTATTCAAGTTATGAAGTTCAACCAAAATACAATTGTCATCATTTACTCACCCTCATGTTGTTCCAAACTTGCATAGATATAGGCCTGTGACATAACATTTCAATCATGTTTTGCCATCCAAATAATGGAAATTATATTGCAATTATATTATATTATATCCAACTATACCATCGCAGTTATATTCTTCTCCCAGCATTGACCTCACTTCACTCTGCCTTCGAAATTTCAAAGAATGACTGTGTGTCTGAGGCAATATGTCAAAGAGCAAACAAATGACAGAAATTGATTTTATGTTTCCCATCCCCATTGCCAATGCAGACCTCACATCCATCTTCGCTTTTTAAAGATTGTGCCCCTAAACCAATAAAAACACGTTGGTCTATGCATGACCCTCTTGACCCTCAAGACTCCCTGCTCTTTTCTCATATATGCATAACAGGAAAATCAATTTTTTTGTGACAGTCCTGTGAGAGACAGAGAATAGGAGCTTCGTTCAATCCGAGAGGAACGGCTCATTTTGTCTCACGCTCATTGGCAAGGTTGAAGAGGCATAAAAGGCTTGACACTCAAAGCGTGACGTCAATACAAGCCCTTTTCAGAACGCTGGCCTTCCCACAATACACCACTTGTACTGTTTTTCTCTTCAAATCAGCTGCAGGTCTTAGGCAGCCATTACCTCTGATTGAGCTGTATTGGATTTTTGCCTCACTCAATCATTCTGGAGGCTTTTTTTGCAGTTGGAGTTTGATCACAGACTATTTTGGAGCAGTACAATCTGATTTTGTGTCTGTGTGTGTGTTTTCCTTGCTTTCTGTGTTTGGACTTTTAGATTGCTATGCAATCATCAGATCATAAATGGATGTTGTGCTGCACAATGTCCGATTGATTTCGCTTGCCTTTCAGGGCACTTCTGCAATTGGTAAAGCTTTATAATCTGGCTGTCTTCACTAACGTGTTTGGTTGAAATTGCAAGTTTGTAGAGTGGTAAAATTCGAGAGAGGTATAATTTTTAAATTTTCTTCATTTAAGACCCTTATCAAATTATTCCTGTATCCTTCTGCTCATTCAGCAAACTTACAATTGAGAGCAAAAAAAGTATTCACGTATTACATAACGAAACGTCTTCAGCAGCATTTAGCTCACAGGAGCACTAACTCTCTGTAACTTTAAATAACACATTGTCTGCAGAAATATGAATCGGAAATGAGTCGGAGCGTGTATAAGGCTCTGCGCAAGGCTTACCTTCCCCTGGCCACGGGCTTGTCGAATATTCATTTGCCTGCTAAAAATAGCTTACGGTTTAAACACATACAAAAAAAAGGAAATTTTTCTCAGAATTGCGTGAAATAAACTCAAACTTGCAAGTTATTAAGTCAGAGTTGTGTGATATACAGTCGCATTTGCGCTTTATAAAGTCAGATAAATAAACAAATAAACTCACAATTGTGAGAATTGTGAGAAAAAAGTCACAATTATCTTTTAATTGTATGCGCATATCAGAAACTTCATATTTTGCGTGTTGGTGTTGTTTTATTATAGAATTTGGTCTATTTCAGTTATATTAAACTAAAAAAAAAAAAAAAAGTGTAACCATGAAAATGAAATGCCCCCAGGCCCCCCCCCCCATGAAAATGAAATGTCCCCCCATTCTATATGTTCTGGTGACGGCCCTGGTGATGTGCATGGATGAAAAATTTCACTTATGCATTCGGATGGCAGTCGTTTTACGTGGAGAAGAGTTATTTTAGGGAACTTGTAAGTTTATTTCTAGAACATAACCCTATTCCAACATTATGGCAAGAAAGCGAAGCGTTAATGCTTACCCTGCCTGTTGCTGCCATTATAAACTGCGATCATTTTTTAGCAGTTTATCTGATGACATTTTGGACCTATTGCACTTAGCAGTGCTCAAAAAGAAGCAAAATTTAGCTCAATTTCTCATTTTTCTTTAAGTTTGTCGGACCACAGTGATACAACCACAGACTATCGCCTGTAAATGATTCTCACGTCCTTGTATTTATCAACTACTGTTGAAATAAGACCTTAATGCCTGCATTTGTTCAGTGTAAGGGGCAGCTTGATAACATCTTGTCAATCTTTTTTTTTAATGTTTATACATTTAAAAAGGAAGCTTTGGTCTTTGATTGAACAATTTCCTGGTTATGTGGAGGGAAACTTCTGTTAATCAGTTCCTGTCCTCTATCAATCAAAATGCCAATAAGAAAATAATTGATTTCCATTACCGAGAAGAAAGTACACAGGAAATGTTGTTTTAAAGCATTTCTTTTTACAACATTTCCGCTGGGGATATTTAAGATGTTTTATTGAATTGAGTTCCATATAATGCATTCATTTCCTGTCTCAGGACATGATTTTTTTTTAAAGAGAGCTTCAGGCTTTTGTCTTTACTGGTCATTGTTTTATCTGAATTATAATCAGACATTTTGTCCAGCCTCAGATCTGTAATATCATCCGTGATATAGAAGTGACATTGCAGATGCATCGGGTCTCATTCACTAACTGCGTACACACATGGTTGTGAGTAAAACATGTGCGCTGTGTTTTTATTCAGAAATATTGATCCATAAATTAGAATTTTTTCAAAAAATAACACAAAAACAACTGACAAAAGAAGAGTAAAATAACTTTTACGTGTCCTGTTCAAATGACTAATTTACGTCTCTGAAAAACACACAAAATTATGCCAAAATGCCTTTTTTGTCGAGTATCAAGCACAGTTAAATGACTTAAATGAAGTCTTAAATGTATGGAAAGAGTTATGAGAAAATAGGATGTTTGTCAGATCCGCGATATGTGTGTCACGTCTTAAAGTGTCAGCAGCTTATTAAACCTGCTGCTGTGATGTATGTCATTAATGATAATCAAAGAAAAAGACAGAAAAAAATCAAAGTTTGTAGCTTTAGGAAGTATTCATCTATATTTAATTTAGAATTTATGCAGTGAAGACTGTGAAGTGTTTGATAACTTTATTCAATTTCTGTATATATCCTACCTGATAGACCTACAGTACAAGGTTACATGGGTCAAAAACATTGAAACCTAATCGGTTACCTAACGGTTCTCTCTAGATGAGGGAACGAGTATTGCGTAAGCTAGCTTACGCTACGGAAAGATTCATCTTTTCTGAGAAATTGAAGCCAAAAAATTATCCTATAATTTTGTATCCATTGTCAACGCAGTTCAGCTGCAGCAGACCATGAACAGCTAGCTAGCAGCTCATTGGTTCGCTCACAGAGAACTGCTTAAGCCTATGAGGAGACGCAGATGAACTCTCGGCCAATGAGAGTCTGACATGCTCTCATTGCGTCAGAGTCCGCCGAAACGGGCGTGGTCAGAGAGTATATCTTGGCGTCCCAGGCTGTCAACTCTGGTTTTTCATAGAATGAAGCGAGAAGCTAGCACAAGCACGGCCAGGAACGCAATACTCGTTCCCTCATCTAGAGAGAACCGAGGTTACGTTAGGTAACCGATTCGTTCTCTTACGAGAGCTTCTCTCGTATTGCGTAAGCTAGCTTACGCTACGGGAACACCTGGTCAACGCCGTGCGTGCTAAGCATCCACTACGAGTCCCAGGGGAGACCCCGGGGGGCCCTATGAGTGGGAATAAATATATGTACATGTGACAAAGGCCAGCAGAGCGGGCCGGTGATTGTGCCGTACATAAGCACATGAAGAGAGGGACAGAGCGAAACCGGTCTGTGTGAATAACTCCCTATAGTGCAGCTCAACCAGAAGAGCTGTAACATACTAGACTGCTAGTAGTTTAGCCTGCAAGGCAGGAACTTCCAGGTTGTAAAATCTGACAAAGGTGGAGGGGGAAGCCCATCCCGCTGCCACACAAATGTCGTGAATGGAAATTCCGCTGGACCATGCCCAGGATGAGGCCATGCCTCTAGTGGAATGAGCCCTGATGCCCAGAGGACATGGCAGGTCTTTTGATGCGTATGCGGCTGCAATGGCATCAACTATCCATCTTGATAAGAGTCTGTTTCGAGGCGGCCAACCCTTTGGTGCGCCCACCGAACGAAACGAAAAGCTGCTCGGATCGTCTGACCGGAGCAGTGCGAGTAATGTATAATCTCAGGGCCCTGACCGGACACAGGAGATTAGCGCTAGATTCGCTATCGGATGCAGGCAGAGCCGATAGGGAAATAACTTGTGCCCTGAACGGGGTACCAATCGCTTTTGGGACATAACCATGTCTAGGTTTGAGAACGACTAAGGAGTCATTGGGCCCAAACTCGAGACAGGAAGCGCTAGTGGACAGCGCGTGAAGGTCTCCCACACGTTTTACTGACGCGAGCGCGAGCAGAAAAACGGATTTGAGCGAAAGGTATTTGAGGTCCACGGTGTTTAACGGTTCGAATGGGAGGGCTTTCATAGCTTCGAGAACTATGGAAAGGTCCCAAATCGGCACCGAAGGGGGGCGTGGGGGGTTCATCCTTCTAGCTCCCCTGAGGAAGCGGGTGACCAAGTCGTTTTTGCCCAGTGACTGGCCGCGCCGGGGTTCAATAAACGCTGCGACGGCTGCCACATACACCTTGAGAGTGGACGGGGACCTGCCCTTGTCCAACATCTCCTGGAGAAAAACTAACAAGGAAGGAACCTCGCATGACCGTGGGTCCAATTTTCTGTCGGTGCACCATTTAGAGAACACAGACCATTTAGATGCATAGAGCCTTCTAGTAGAAGCCGCTCTAGCCTGCATGATCGTGTTTAACACTCCTTCTGGCAAAGCAACGGGTAGTCGTTGATCACCCACGCATGTAACAGAGTGAGCAGAGGGGGGACGCGCACACGGGCTCGTGGGCGCGCTTATGCACTCTGAAACTCGAGCGGGTTGGAACCGCTTTATGAGAGTGGACTCTGTGTGAGACACGGGGACTGAAGTGCTTTTGTGTATGAGTGAACACAGTGTTGTGGGCACATTTTCTACACAAGAGGCTTTTATGCTCTTTTTGAGATTTCTCTGGGTCGCCGTGAAAACGGCGTTTTCACTCATGCAAGCGGGAAGGGAGACCGGCTTGGTAATGGCGGTGTACACTGCTGTAGTAGCCGCGTGAGCGGGGACTAACAGAGGGCGAAACTTTGACGGCGGTCCGGCCGCGGCGGGAGAGCGCCGTCTTTTTCTCAGCTGTGCTAGGTAGACTTCGAGTGATCAGGTTTCAGCGCGATCCGAGGCCGAGGCCCCCGGGGAGGCGGCGGTCTGTGGCGGCTGTCAGAGCGAGAACGAGGGCGGCCGCCCTGGCGTCGCTGAAAAGTCTGGCTGTGCTGAGCTGGGCGCTGGGGTTGGGCTCGTGCAGGAGGCTGGTCACGTGAGCGGCCTGCAGAGGAGCTAGCGCGACGAGGCAGAAAGAGATTCATGGCCTGGGAAGCTTTCTGCACTTCGGAGAAACGGTCGACGATACCCGTGACGGCAGATCCGAAGAGGCCGGATGGAGAGAGCGGGGCGTTGAGAAAAGCGGCGCGCTCAGAATCTCCCATGTCGGCGAGTGTGAGCCAAAGATGTCTTTCAGACACACAAATGGCGGCCATGCATTTCCCCAGGGCTTGCGCAGCAGATTTTGTAGCGCGAAGTGCAATGTCCGTGGCGCTCCTTAAATCCGCGACTGAGGGGGATTTTTTCCGCTCTTGTCCCATTCACGAAGTAAATCGCCCTGTAGAATCTGAAGGACGGACATGGAGTGGAGTGCAGAGGCTGCTTGACCGGCGGCTGAGTAAGCGCGGGCGTGAAAGCTCGAAGTCGCTCTGCAGGCTTTAGAGGGAAGCACAGGTGATGAGCGCCATCTTGTGGAAGGCGGGCATAAATGTGTGGCGACCAGGTCCTCTACAGGGGAATGGAGAGATACCCCTTTTCTGCGGCTCCGTCCACAACGCGAAGCGGGGCGGAAGAGTCAGAGCGAGTTCTGGCAGAGAGCGGGGCATTCCAGGACTTCGTGAGTTCCGCGTGCAGTTCAGGCAGGAAGGGCACGGCCCGTTTAGTGACGGGAGTTGAGCGCTGGCGGAAGTAACTGCCGTCCATGCGGTTGACGGTCTGCTCGGGGGGAGGGGACCAATCGAGTCCGAGGCGTTCGACGGCCTGTGAAAGGAGGCGCACTAATTCCTCCTCGATTCCAGCGCGGGTCCCAGAGGATTCTCTGGCCGAGGAGGCGTGAGAACCGGTCCATTCCTCACTGTCCGAAGCGAGAAGCGAACAGGTTTCCTTGATGTCCGCGGCGTCATCAGAGGTTACAGAGCGGCCACTCGGCGGCAACTGTACATCCGGAAGCGGCGGAGAAGGAGAGTGGGAGGCGACAGGCTCCGGCGAGATGAACGCTTCTAGCTGGGGTTCCGGCGGCCTCTGAGAGCAGCGTTTCTTCTTCCGCGGCGAAGTCAGAGGTGGCGCGGAAGCAACCTTAGTGGCCTGAAGTCGAGCCCGCAGGGTCGACAACGGCATCTCCTCGCAGAGATCACAGCCGCCATCGGCGAGGGCGAGCTCGGCGTGCTCCAATCCGAGGCAGAGAGCGCAGATGACGTGGCGGTCTCCAATCTCGAGGGGAGCGCGGCAAGAACCGCAGGAGAATTTATGAGACATCTTTAAAAAGATGCTCGCTCTTTTAGATACAAAACAATACAGGAAGCTTTTTCGTAAAAAGGATACAAATCCGTCGGATGGCGCTAGCTTGCAGGACGGCTGAAGGTGGCGAAGACGGCCGGCTTCCTCAGTCTCCCAGATGCTCGCTAGATTTGCCTTTTCAACGACGGCGGCTTCTCTCAGGATCAGCAGATGCGTGTAGCTCGCTGAAGAAATGAAAAATCAGAGTTGACAGCCTGGGACGCCAAGATATACTCTCTGACCACGCCCGTTTCGGCGGGCTCTGACGCAATGAGAGCATGTCAGACTCTCATTGGCCGAGAGTTCATCTGCGTCTCGTCATAGGCTTAAGCAGTTCTCTGTGAGCAAACCAATGAGCTGCTAGCTAGCTGTTGACAATGGATACAAAATTATAGGATAATTTTTTGGCTTCAATTTCTCAGAAAAGATGAATCTTTCCGAAGCGTAAGCTAGCTTACGCAATACGAGAGAACCTCTCGTAAGAGAACAATAACTTTTTGTGCATTTTTACAGTGCAAGTAAAAATTTGAACTGGTCTGACTGGGCCAATAGAAAAAATTGAGCCCTGATATATTGAAGGGCACAGGTAAATGTGACATTTATTATAGTTGGTTTATGTGAAGATTGTTTTAAGTTAACTTAAATTAAAAGTTGTTATATTATTTAAAGCCTAATAAATGTAAAAAAAATAAATAAATAAAAAAAGTTAAAAACAAAGAAAAGATAGCTTTCAATTATACTGTAATGCTTCATGCCAATATGGCTAAAACTGAGAAAAAAGAGAGACATCATTGGTATCAGTGATACCATTCATAAAAATGTCAATTAAACATTTAAATTGTTTCTGTGTTAATTTGGAGATTAAATGTGAAACTATTACAATATAAATATATATTAAAAACTTTAATATTAGGTTTTATTAATCGCGATTAATTACAGAAAAAACTGTGATAAATCAGTTATTTTTAAAAATTGATTGACAGCACTATATATATACACACACATAAATATGTATGTGTGTGTGTGTGTGTACAGTATATGCACACACACACAAACACACACATACAAACACACATATATAAATATAATAATATATACACACATATTAACAAACTTGTTAGATGCGATTAATCGCAATGAATCGATTAGACAGCACTAATAAATCATATTTTTTTGAATATATGGCTGTTTTTTGTATTATAAGTAATACTTATGGAACATTTTACAATATAAAAACAAATTTATGTCATGACCCCTTTAGATTTTGCATAAAAATGCTGCATTGCTGCATGTGCTCTAATGCTAGTGCGCATTTTTAAAGAGCGTAAGGATACATTTGCATTGAGTGAGTTTGTGCAGAAAGTGCTTAAATGTAGATGTTTTGGACGGGTATTATGGTAATTACTAACTGTGGGTATGTGCTACTGCATTAAGGATAATCCGGATTCATCAGGATATGATGCTGCGCTCTAGGGCTTCTGTTTTTAATAAATAATACATCCCAAATAACAAATAATAATACATTTAAAAGTAAAAATATACTTTCACTTTCCTGCAACACTGCAATCCAAAAAGCTTTGATGTCAGGGATGTGTTCATCCTACATTGTACAAATGTACAAATGTTACCTCATTGTAAAGTATAACCAGATGTATTATGCTTACGAAAAGGCAGCATTTATTATTTGATTAAAAAAAACTGTAAAAACAGTAATTCAGTAATAATTGACAAATATTACAATTTAAAATAACTTTTCATATATTTTAAAATGTAATTTATTCCTGTGATGCAAAGCTGAACTTTCAGGATCATTACTCCTCTCTTCATTGTCACATGATCCTTCAGAAATCATTCTGCTCAAGAAACATTTATTATTATTATCAATGTTGAAAACAGTTGTGCTGCTTAATATTTTTGTGGAAACCATGGCGCATTTTGTTTCAGGGTTGATATAAATTTCATTTATTTGACATGGAAATCATCATTGGTGAATAAAACTAATAATTTCTTTAACAAAAATCCTACTAACCGCAAACTAATTATGTAGAGTGCTTGGTTACATCCTAATGTCACCATCAGACATCTGAAATGGCATGAGATATGCTTTTTTTTGCCCAATATTGGGGAGGAAGACTGAGTTATGATGACGCATGATCTTAACATCACTAACTGCATGTGACAGGGTTTATTTTAGCTTCACCGCAAAAACCCTCCCCTTTGCTTCCCCGGATGCTCTTTGCCCTGATAGCTCACCTGCCTATTAAGATCTTATCATCGCTGTCACAAGGGCTTAAACCTTCCTCGGCTACATTACCGCACTAAGCCAAGGGCTGTTTAGCACACATCATCAAACCCAAAGATTTCACGCCTGACTGACTCACCTTGCCCCAGCGAATGAAGCAGTCAATAGAGTCACACGTAGAACAACAGCTCACATGTAAAGACACCCACAAACATGTCTGAAACAACCCTGACATGCAGTTTCTTTGACAGACGGCTGTACAAAACACACTAAGCTGCCGCTGATATGGAACAATAACCATTTTCTAATGTCAAAACCAAACCAAGGAACAGCTGCCCTTTTTTTTACCCATCCTTGAAAGTGAAACAGGGTCATTCAGCTCCATTTTTCAATTCTGAAAAGCACTTCACTCCATTATGATTGGGGTTTAAAAGGATACTTTCCCCATTGAAGTAATACACTGTGCTTTTTCAAGCACATTTCTGCCCTACCAGCGACCAAACAAGTATCTGTAATCACATCATTTTGGTAATAAAAATGAACACATGGCCCTCTTGAGATGGAAAACACCTCTGTTCCAAAAAATCTTTGCTCATCTCGTATTTTATCATTTTTTCAGGTTCATTTGTTGCTTAAGTGCTCCCTAGCTCACACAATGCCAATATGAATCCATTATGCCTGACTATAGCAGTATTTGGTATTGTAAATGGTGTTTGCTAAGGCATTTGAACAAACCTAAAACCCTAAATATTAAACTTTGGCACATTACTGATCCTTGCACTACAGACATGGATGATACCTCAAATTGTGTGGCTTAGTGAGGAAATATGTGTTATTCCTTTTTTTAAGTGATCAGTCTTGCATTATTTTCCATAGCGGACTATAGAACAGGTGAAAAACGCCATAGACTTGCATTGATGGAGGGATTTAAGCCATACTGTATTATAGAGAACATCATTTGAAATTGGATAGTACACAACCACCCAAAACATCCTATAGGCATCATGGATGTGAGCTGAGCTCTGCATGGATACTCACATGTTCCCTTTCGAGGGAACTCCAACTGCGTCGAATGACACTTTGGGGGAACGCCCCTCAGCGTAGCGCCTCTGAAGTATGAATGAAACTAAGCCAATCTCCGATTGGTGTTGCGTCATGACCAGTGTTGGGCAGTAACGCGTTACTAGTAACTCGTTACTGTAACCCAGTTACTTTCGACAGTAACTAATACTGTAACGCATTAGTTTTTAAATAAATTAACTCCGTTACCGTTACCATATGGCGCGTTGTCCGTTACTTTTTAAAATTAATTAGTTGCTGGAGCGGCTGAGAAGTGTGCGCTGTCATTACACAGTACGAGAGCACTGAAGAGACTGCTAGCATTATAAAGAGCGAGAGGACACCTGAGGACACATAACAAACTCACTGGCTGAGTTGTTTACGTACACGTGAGGCAGCGCGAGCACGGAGATTACAAGCTGCACGGAGAGCGCTGAGCACTTGATGTGCATTTAAAACACAGACAGCGAAACGGTATGAATACAGAACACTTAAGTACACATTGCCATATCATTATAAAGTAATTAATTTTCTGACTAGATGCTGCATCAGCAGAAAAAGAACAGAAGCTTGCCGTCGAGTCTGAGAGGAATAACAGTAACGGCTAACTTACCTCAAGCGATTATGCAATGTGACAAAAACACACGCACACCTGACCCACATGTTTTATGTCGCAATTGTTACCATCTATTTGCATTAGTTTATATCCAGCTGGTCACTTTTATGCATTCATTAGCCGGCGAAGTTGTATTTTTAAAACTAGTGACGTGATTGATTGCTTACATTGATATGTTCATGCGACATCAAGTCTAATCAAGTGTTCTAAAATTTAAGCAAATAAAGTGAAAGACTTTACATGTAATATAGGTCCACATTTATGTAATTTTAATGCTCTGGCCTTTGCAGATATTTAAATATGGCCATCTTCTTTAAGCTTGAATCATATAAATGGTAACACTTTACAATAAGATTAAAATTTTAGCATTAAATATGGTTAATACATGTTGTAGAAGTATCATTCATTGTTAGATGTATTTGTATCTCCTTAGTTAATGTAGGCCTACTATGAACTAACAAGAATGATCAAGGTACAATTGTATTGCTCAAATATTAATTCATGCAGTAAAAACCACAGTGGTAAAAACGTATACTGTCAGCTGCATGAACATATCAATGTTGAGAAAGCAAACAAGTCACTAGCTTTAAAAATGCTTGTTTTGTTATTTATTTCAGAAATCCTTGATATATTCAGTTTGTGCTAGTCTGACTTAAATAAAATACTGTTTAAAAATTACTTTCTGTTTAAGTCAGTTTTGTGTTTGTATAGACCATAACGCATTAAAGGGCATTAATGGGAACATTTAAGAAATTTCTTTAAAAAAGTAACTAAAAAGTTACTTTTAACAGTAACGCATTACTTTTTGGTGTAAGTAATCAACAAAGTAATTGAGTTACTTTTTGAATGAAGTAACTAGTAACTGTAACTAGTTACTATTTCTTAGTAACTAGCACAACACTGGTCATGACGTGATGTGTGACGGCACATAGGCGGATGCTATAAAGGGACGCCGGCACACGAGATGTCAGCTTTTTGTTCTTCAGCAAGCGCTCTGTGTCAAACTGTCAGTCCTATTTGGTGTTGTTTGTTCCATAAGAATTGTCCTAAATTATTGCAATATGGAATCTAGTGGCTCGGATCTTGCGTTTGCCGAGGCAGCGTGTAGATTACGGGTCTACTCAGCAATAAAGATTCTGTGACTGGGATCTCGCGTTTGCTGAGGCAGCACGTAGATTAAAGGTCTGCATTTCAATTTAGAATCTAGTGGCTCGGATCTCGCGTTTGCCGAGGCAGCGTGTAGACGGGTCTACTTTTGCAATAAAGATTATGTGACTGGGATCGCGCGTTTGCCGAGGCAGCGCGTAGATTTAAGGTGTGCATTGCAATACAGAATCTATAGTGGCTCGGATCTCGCGTTTGCCGAGGCAGCGTGTAGATTGCGAGTCTACTCTGCAATTAGATTCTGTGACTGGGATCTCGCGTTTGCCGAGGCAGCACGTAGATTTAAGGTCTGCATTGCAATAAAGAATCTAGTGACTCGGATCTCGCGTTTTTTGAGGCAGCGCGTAGATTGGGTCTACTCTGCAATAAAGATTCTGTGACTGGGATCTCGCGTTTGCCGAGGCAGCGCGTAGATTTAAGGTCTGTATTGTATAAAAGAATCTATAGTGACTCGGATCCCGCGTTTGTCGAGGCAGCACGTAGATTCGGTCTACTCTGCAATAAAGATTCTGTGTGGGTGCGAGGCATGCACAGTCAGCTCCTGAGGGTGCTGGCTGTGTTCATTGAGAAATATCTCGACGCACACACAGCCGTGTGTTCGGGTGTTTCAGCCTCGCGCCCATTGACTTTCTTCTCGAGAGATGAAAGCCAAATATATTGTGATGACTCGAATCTCGCCGTTGCCGAGGCAGGGCGTAGATTACGAGTCTACAATAATAGGGACACACAATCTGGGAAATAATACTGTTTTGTGCGAGGCATTCACAGTCAGCTCCTGAGGGTGCTGGCAGTGTTCATTTGAGAAATATCTCGATGCGTAGGCCTACAAAATAAACCATGCGTTGTCGGATGTTTCAGCCTCACACCTGTTGACTTTCTTCTCGAGGGATGAAAGCCAAATATAGTGTTACGGCTCGATTCTCGCGTTTGGCAAGGCAGCGTGTAGATTACGAGACTGTAATAATATTAAAACAGTATTTTTTGGTGAAGGAGTACGGCTTCTAGCGCCCCTCCTCAAGGAGCTTGGGGGCATAGACGGCACTCTCAGGTGAAGCCTCAGCCTAAACAGGGCGACCTGAGGGTCGTCCTGCAGGCTAAGAAGGCTTCCTCAAAGAGGTCCTAGCCAGCCTAGGTTCTCTGCGGGCGGCCCCACCCGTGGTGGAACGACCAAGGTCGTCTCTTTCGCGGAGCCCGCAGGAAATCGATGTTGCTCTCTCGCCGTTAAACACGTTTCGGGACGCATCGGTTTTCAGCGAATGCAGGCTGCACTGTCCGCCCCACAGGTTTGCGGCCAAGCAGCAATCGCGTCCGCCCATCGAGAATAGTTTTCGGTCCAGCCCTGCCGGAAATCCGCTTCAGGGGGTCCAGAACGAAACCCGATTAATATCCGAAGCCAAGCTCAAAAGCCTGGTTCCCTTGGTAAAATATTTCGATGCATGAAAAAATCTGACGAATATTTCCCCTTGGGCCCTGCGCACCATTCAAAACAGGTACAGGCTGCAGTTCGGTTTCCGCCCACCCAGATTCAACGGGGTGGTCTGGACTGTAGTCGACCCAGTGCAGGGTCGGGTATTGGAACAGGAAGTAAACTCCCTGCTGGCAAAGGAGGCTATATAACATATTCCTCTACTGGACAGGGAGTCCGGGTTTTACAGCCGCTACTTCATAGTTCCCGAGAAGGATGGGGGGTTGCGTCCAATAATAGATCTCAGGCACTTGAACCGTTCTCTGAGGAGATTCAGGTTCAAGATGCTCACTATTCCCACCATCGTGAGTCAAATTCAATCCGAGGATTGGTTTGTCACGATAGATCTAAATGACGCATAGTTACATATATCCATCCTTCCATCTCACAGGAAGTTCCTGAGGTTCGCTTTCGGGGGCGAAGCGTACCAATATCGGGTTCTTCCGTTCGGCCTAGCTCTCTCCCTCCGCACATTTACCAAATGTATGGATGCAGCTCTAGCACCTTTGAGGTTCCAGGGCATCAGGGTGCTCAACTATATAGACGACTGGCTGATTCTGGCTCAGTCACAGGAGCAGGCAATTCGGCATCGAGATGTCGTTCTTGCCCACATCCAAAACCTGGGGTTGAGACTCAACACGAAAAAGAGCGTGTTGACACCAGCCCAGAGAACTACGTTCCTGGGAGTGGTGTGGGACTTGATCACGATGCGGGCACGACTGTCTCCCGCGTGAGTCGAGTCCATTCTGGCTACAGTGTCTGGATTAAAGCTAGGCCAAGCCATCACTGTAAAGCATTTTCAGAGAAGTGTTGGGGCTCATGGCAGCAGCGTCCAACATAATTCCATTCGGCCAGCTGCACATGAGGGCCCTTCAGTGGTGGTTGAAAACCAAGGGGTTCTCCCCAAGGGGAAACCCGTTCCGCATGATCAGGGTTACGCGCAGATGCCTTCGTTCCCTATCTATGTGGAAGAAAGCTTGGTTTTTGGCCCAAGGTCCAGTGTTGGGAGCGTCATGTCACCGGAAAACCGTTTCGACAGACGCCTCCCTCACGGGCTGGGGCGCGGTCATGGACGGCCGCTTTATGACAGGCCTATGGCAGGACCATCATTCCTCCTGGCACATAAACTGCCTGGAGATGTTGGCGGTGTTCCGGGCTCTGAGGAGCTTCCTGCTAGACCTCAAGGGTCATCACGTCCTTGTGAGGTCAGACAATATGTCGGTAGTGGCCTATATAAACCATCAGGGGGGCCTGAGGTCTCGCCCTCTATGCAGACTGGCGCATCAGATCCTCCTGTGGTCCCAGGGGAAATTGTTGTCTCTAAGAGCAACATACATCCCGGGGAGTCAAAATCAGGGAGCAGACATCCGGTCGAGACGGGCTGAGGCCCGGGGAATGGAGACTCCACCCCGAGGTGGTGGAGTCAATATCTCAGAAGTTCGGCCCTGTGGAAGTGGACCTGTTCGCATCTCGAGAGACAACCCACTGTCACTGTGGTTTTCTCTCACCCATCCAGCTCCGCTAGGGTTGGATGCCATGGTGCAGACGTGGCCGAGGCTACGTCTGTACGCATTTCCCCCGATTGCTCTGCTCCCGGGAGTTCTAGAGAGGGTCCGTCGCGACGGGATCAGTCTACTGCTGGTAGCCCCGTTGTGGCCGGCCTGAGTATGGTTCTCCGACATTTTGCTCCTGGACGGCCCTCCATGGGAGATTCCCATCAGGAGGGACCTGCTGACACAGGCAGAGGGCTCAATATTTCACCCTCGGCCCAAGTTATGGAAACTGTGGGTCTGGCCCCTGAGGGGGCACAGTACCTAGAGGCCGGCATATCAGCTGGAGTAGTGGAGACCATACTCAACTCTAGAGCTCTCTCCACGAGGAAACTGTACGGCTTAAAGTGGAACGCCTTCAACGTTTGGTGTAGGGAGCGTGAGGTGGACCCAGTTAACTGCCCAGTGGCTTCAGTGATGGAGTTCCTCCAAGATCGCTTCTCAGCTGGTCTTACCCCGTCCACACTCAAGGTGTACGTGGCTGCCATTACGGCTTTCCACGCTCCTCTGAGTGATGGGCCTCTGGGGAGACACCAGTTGGTCGTACGTTTCCTCCGTGGGGCATGGAGGATGAGACCTGCGGCTCGTACCAGGTTTCCCACATGGGACCTGGCAGTGGTTCTTGAAGGTTTGGCTGAGGCCCCCTTCGAACCGCTGGAGTCGGCTGAGGCCAAGAACCTGTCGCTGAAGGTCGCTTTTCTGTTGGCCATTACTTCTCTGAGGAGGGTAGGAGATCTCCAGGCGCTCTCTATATCTAACGAGTGCCTGGAGTTTGCTCTAGGCAACATTAAGGCCATCCTTCACCCTAGGCCCGGCTATCTGCCTAAGGTGCCGTCCAGTGCGGCACGGCCTACGGTTCTGCAGGCTTTTCATCCTCCACCTCACGTGACGGCGGATGAAGAGAGACTTCACATGCTCTGCCTGTCAGAGCACTAAGTATTTACATTCGGAGGACATTCCGTCAACACCCGGCTCTCTTGTGCTGTCGTCCTAAGTGTGCCTGTGAGCAGCTTCACACTAGGGCAGGCAGGGCACGTTGTGGCGTAGTGGGCACTCGTTCCCCCAAAGTGTCATTCGACGCAGTTGGAGTTCCCTCGAAAGGCAACGTCCTCGGGTTACGACTGTAACCCTTGTTCCCTGAGAAGGGAACGAGAACTACATCCCTTGGCCACGCCTTCCCCTGCCTGGGAGCGCTTGCTTCATCACAGAAGCTGACATCTCATGTGTGCCGGCGTCCCTTTATATAGCTTCCGCCTATGTGCCGTCACACATTACATCATGACGCAACACCAATCGGAGATTGGCTTAGTTTCATTCATACTTCAGAGGCGCTGCGCTGAGGGGCGTTCCCCCAAAGTGTCATTCGACGCAGTTCTTGTTCTCTTCTCAGGGAACAAGGGTTACAGTCGTAACCCGAGGACGTTTTCCAGAAAATTGTAATTTCAGGGTTGTGCCAAATTCAGAATTGAATAATTTTCTAATTTCAGTTTAGAATATGGAATTTGAATTGAATTGCCACAATACATAGGAAGTTGGGTTAGGGTTAAACAACAGGAAGAAGAGTTAACTGAATTGTTATTCAAAGAAATTCAACACAGGTGATGCATTATGGGTAATGAAGTGTTCTTCCACTAATGTCTGTCCATCCATTCATCGAACAGTCTATCAGTTTATCCATGTCTTTCTATCTGTCCGTCTGTATCCATCCGTCCACCATCAATCTATAAATATCCATCTATCAGTCTATTCATCTGCCTGTCCATCCATCTGTCCATCTATATCCATCTGTCAGTCTATCCATATGTCTTTCTATCTGTCCATCTGTATCCATCCGCCAATCCATCTATTCATCTGTCTGTTCATCCATCCATCCATCCATTCATCCATTTGTCTGTATATCCATCTGTCTGTCCATCCATCCTTCCATCCATATCCATCTGTCAGTCCATCTATCCGTCTATCCATCCATCCATCAGTCTATGTATCCATCCAGCCGTCTGGCCATTCATCTATCCATCCATCCAGCCATCTCTATTAGGGGTGGGGGAAAAAATCGATTCTTAGATGCATCGCGATGCGGACGTGGACGATTATGAATCGATTCACAAATGTCAAAAATCGATTTTCAAAAAAAAAATTTTTTTTTTAGATATATATTTATAATAACTTAATATTGACGAAACTCTGAAAAAGACGGAACTCTGAAGCGCGGAAGTGCAGTTCCCGCCCGGACCGTCTGTGGCGTGCACATAACAGAGACGCGATGGCGCGCGAGATCCAAACACACTCGTTAAAAGCTGACGTGTGGAAATATTTTGGCTTCTGAAGTTGAAGGGGGAAAGGAGCTGGACAGTCAAGAGTCACACTAGTTGTAAGCTTTGTAGAATAAAACTAAAATATTTCGGAAACAATACAAATATGAGAAGCCATATGATGCGTTTCCACCCAGAGGAGGAAAAACACTCGGCTGTACCGGTCGTTGTTATACTATTAATTTACTACAAGTATGCTGCTAGTTCAGGCACACATTTATTTTCCTGTTGGTTCTTTGCAATGTTAATAAAATCTATTGTACGTTAATTCTTTATGGGCCATTACTTACTTTTAAAGCAAAGTATTTATAGTCACACAAAAAGATTCAGGGAATCGATTTAGCATCGAATCGCAGCCCTCTGAATCGTAATCGAATCGAATCGTGGGGTGCCTAGAGATTCCCACCCCTAATCTCTATATATCCATCTGTCTGTCCATCCATCTCTATATATCTATCTATCTCTCTATCCAACTGTCTGTCCATCCGTCCATCAATCCATCCATCTGTCCGTCCATTCGTATATCCATCTCTATATTTCCATATATCAGTCTATTCAACTGTCTGTCTGCCTGTCCGTCTGTCCACCCACCCACCCATCCATCCATTACTTCTGTATTAATATATATCTCTATCTATCACTCTAGCCAGCTGTCTGTTTGTCCATCTATCCATCCATCCATTCGCCCGTCTGTCTGTCTGACTATTATTGCTTGCTCTGCCTTTGAAACAAGTCTATGCTTTTTAAACTGTTGAAAACTTTCAAACATGATTGACAGAATTTATTTGGTTAAAATTACTGTAAGTTCGTTTTCAATTCAAAATTAATTTCAATTGATTTCAATTCTGTTTCCTTACTTTGGAATTACAATTGTGTGCCCCGTTTGTTTCCTCAATTCAAATTAAATTCAAAGTCAGGATTTTAAATAGCATAACCCTGGTAAAAATCTTTTTTTTTTTTTTTTTTAATATGGTCTGTGTTTGTAGTATCCTGTGGATATGCTATGCTCCTCTGTGATTGAGCTGCTGTACAGATCCTCTTTTCCAAACATAAGTACTACATAGGTAAAACACTTAGCCTCTCAATGCTGTTCACCTGACAGATACTGCCCATCTCAACTCTATTATATAGGGAATAGGGGACATTGATAAACGCCCATTCTCTCCCTCTTAAGGCTGTATGAAATGGAGATGAAGGTGTGTGTCATGCATAGATGAAGGGTCATTATCGGCCCCCTAAAGGCAATGCACTAAATCAATTCCATGCCAGTGAAATGGCTCAGTCCCTTTTGCCGTAACACCATTTAACATGATAGGAGCTGACGCGGTCTGGACGTGCTTTGATACTAATTGGGGTGAGAACATGTAGATTATACAAAAAACAGTTTGTGTGCCGTTAATTATGAACTGGTGAGATGTAATTGTTGTAGAACTTTCAGTCCATTTAGTCCAAGGACAGAATTCTAATTACAGACATATTTCAATTATTTTAGGCTTGTGTTTCTGGATCATTCTATGTAAGGAGAAATATTGAGCTAAAACTTGGCCCAGAAGAGAAACTTTGGATTAGATTAGAGCAAATGCTCCAGAATGAGATCAGTATTTCTAGTTATTGTGCATGTCACTTTAAAACATTAATATTATAACTTGCTCTTCCTCTGAAACAACTTTCATCATAATCACTTTGCTATATTTGATAGAGTGAGAGGTTATTGACTGTAAGCTGTAATGCAATCCAAAGTGTGCTGCAAAATTATATGCACTATACATAAGAAAAGACTCTAAAATAGTCTCTGAATAATTTGTGGAGACGTGTTGCAAAAATTCCACAGTGGTCGTGGGCTTCCAAATGGCGGTTGTGTGCTTTTGAAATATTTGGATGGTTTAATAAGTGTTTCAGCTCAATTATTTGTTTAAATTCTTAATGTTATCAATGTTGAGGAAACCTTTGAGGAAACGGAGATACATCTTTGATGAATTGAAAGTTAAAAAGAACAGCATTTATTTGAAATATATATGTTTGCATTTATCCTGATTATCTACACTCTATATCCTAATCTTCCAAAGACTCTCTATCTGACCTGCAATACGTTTTTTGAAAACATGGGGGCATTTTGTGCATTAACTTTAGCGGAACTGTCATTTATAATAGGCAATTTCTGTGATCGTCATGGTGTGTGGTCACGGTTGTCACAGGAGAGGGGGACGTGATAGTGAAGAGTGCTGTAGAGATGGAGAAATCATTTCTTTTCCACGCCGAATCAAGACTGTGTTTCCCCCTCACCAGTGATCTGCGTCCATTGATAGATCACTTAATTTAATAGAGGCTCCTCAATGCTTATAACAACAGTGTGAACGCAACCGTCGCAGTGAAGAATCACAGATTCTGTGTTAGTTTACACATCTTACGCCTTGTTTATAATTTTTATATGTAAAATGTGAAGGTCGATTTGCATTTCTTAAAGGAATCAGATTTCAGAAAACAGATGACAGAAATAATACCAACTGCAATTCAGAATGCAGATATTATATAAAAAAGATATATTATATTTAAATACTTTATATTCTATCAATGTAAGTCATTGGGAGATTTTCTAACTTTCTTCTTTACTTTCTTAAAAAAGTATACGACTTGTTGTAATTAAATATAGATAAGACATTATAATTTTTTTATAATTATAAGTTTGAATGGAGCCTGTATGTTATGGGGTTCTTTCTGACTTAATAACAGAAAATTAGATTAAAGGAATATAAATACAATGTTTAATTTCAAGCAGTGTAACTATATAATACAAATACAATGCAACTTAGATGTAATTTTTTTACTTTTTTGCACTGAAATATTACTTATTGTTAGCAAAAAATAAATAATAATTATGTTGTATTGTAGCCATGGGAGGTCATGCATTATTATTGTTTTCTGTATTTTTTTCAGGCACAAAACATGTAATTAGCAGCTGTCAAACAGTTTTATAAGCATGCAGACTCAGTTTGGCTGGAAATGAAAGTGTCCACGTTCAGAATCACTAGTGTGTATGATGATAAAGTTGTAGCCACGTTCTTAAGTGTCAGACAGTGATTTTAAAATAAACTAACACTTTTACTTAGCAAGGATGCATAAATTGATTAAAAGTGTGTAGTAACAATGACTTTTGCCTTAATTAGCTCAAATTATTCATAGGAAATTTTCATAATTAATCATGGATATGATTATTATCTTGCATGTTGCAGTTAAATTATCGAAATTGAAAATAGAGCGATCGAATATATGAATGATACATCATAACGAATTATAATTCCTCATTCATACATCAATGGTCTCATTACAGATCGATTATATGAGATAACTTTAAGGGAATTAATTTAGTTATCAAACACTCGGTTTGTCCAGCAAACAGCCGTAAGATTAACTTACCAACTTCTCAACAAAGTTATCCGTTTTTATAAACTCCAAGAAATCTCAATGTTCCGGCCGTGAACATTAATTTTCGTGTGCTTATAAAATTTACGTTACTGAAATCGTAACAACTTGTAAAGCTTTGTAGCTATAAGATCATAATTTCATTGACTTGTAATATAAGCTCTTAGACAGAAAGCAATCAAGAATATGGTTTTAATAATTGAAACTACGAATACAGAATTCTACATTAAAAACCCCCGGGATACATATATGTACATTAACAGTAAAACTAACGAAACAAACAAATAACAACGAGAGAGAGAGAGAGAGAGAGATTGAGAGAGAGAGAGAGAGAGAGAGAGAGAGAGTGGTCTGATCGAAAGATCATGTGAGCTAGACAGAGAGGGAGAAATAAAGCAGACCTGGAAAGATCATGAGTTTTGCAAACTTCATCACAGACACAGAACCTTTGAGACAACAAAAATCAACAGATCTTAACCCTTGAAAGCATAGTAAAACAGGTACTTGCACCGGTAAAGCTCCTTTGGATGGGTGGGTGTGTCTCTCTCGGTCATGTGGATGCCGAGTGTTCGGGTTCGTCCAGCGCGCGTGAGCGCGGCATGTTTGAATGTCCTTGGAGGTGAAGCTTGCCAGCTGAGGTCGGGCTGGGTTCATTTTCCTCGCGAGAAGAAATGAACCGGGGACTGATGCAGGGATAGGAGAGTGAGAGTTGCACAATGGTTCTCTTTGTGTTGCCGAGGAGAACCGCGTCTTGCGTGTGTGTCCTTAAGAGCGGGTGCGTGCTTTGTCAGCTCTTACGGGCGAACGTGGTCGCTGAAGGTTCAAAGAGTCTCTTTAAAGTTGAAGTTGCCGATTACGTTCATTTCACTGAAACTAAACGTAAGAAAAGGTCCGAAGACAAAAATAAAGAACGATTAAAGAAAAACGGAGAAAGCTCCCTAAGGAGCCATGGAACCGGAAACCTCTCACAGGGAAAAAGCTCTCTAGCAACGTAAGCGCTCTTCTGTGTCTCTTATGGAGAGGAGGGTTCACGCCCCTGTTTGACACATGACCGTCCACGGATCTGAAGCGGACACAGTTCTCTTTGTCCTGTGGGGAATTGCCCACTGAGTCATGAGGAGATTACACTTGAGCCGTTCGGCTCCTGAAATATGAAATGTGTAAAATAATGCACCTTACTTCATTATGCTATCGGAATTCGGCTCCGTTAGATTGAGGGAATTACAGACATATCAAACACGTCACATGAAGATTATTGGAATACAGAGATATGCATATTATAAGCATTTAGTTCCTTCAATGCAAGTCCATTCCTTCAAACACACGTCATACACAAAGTGACTATAAACTGGGAAACACACATGAAATATGACATGCTTATATGCTAAGTTTTAATATTCAAAGTTCGTGTATGAGTGTACGTTAAAGCATGTGTGTGTGTGTGTATGTAATTGTTCTTCAGAGTTCAGGCTGCTTTGTGTAATGAGTGAGCCGGAGCTCCTCACTACACAATGTGACAATGTGTCTGTTTGTGAGGTGATCAAATCAGGGGAGACCCCTAAAGGCCTGTTCTCTTCCGTCGTCTCGAGTCACATGTCCTTTTGGGTCACATGTCCTAACCAAGCATTTCTTTATTCATTAGAGAAAAACGCTGCATGTGCGAATCAGAGTCAATGATTTAATCAATTCAAAACACTATTCCCTTTCTTTCACCGAATGGAAGAAAGGGAGGGGAACTTTAGTAAATTAAATCTAGTTAATTTACTCCACATACCAGAGCTGGCTCAACTACCTATCTGATTATCACTACAAGTGAGAGACATTTTTAATATGATTAATTCTTGAGCAGCATATTAGAATGATTTATGAGGGATCATGTGACACTGAAGACTGGAATAATGATGCTGAAAATTCAGCTTTGCATCTCAGGAATAAATTTCATTTTTATACGTATTAAAATAGAAAACAATTATTTTAAATTGTAATAATATTTCACATTATTTCTGTTTTTACTGTATTTTTAATCAAATAACTGCAGCCTTGGTGAGCATAAGAGTCTTTTTCGAAAAATTTTAAAGATTTTTCCGACCCCAAAATTTGAAAGGTGGTGTATAAGTATTGTATTTAGAAATGGCTTTTTGTACCTCAAGACCAAGAGCAAAAAATGAGATTGAGAAAACAACTGTTGTACTTTACAATGTAAGAAAAAAAAATTAACTCAAAATTTTCTTGTATATTTCACGATTGAAATAAATTAAACATGGAATTTTTAAGTAGAAAGGCTGAAATAGTTTTTTCTTGTAAAACCTACTCCAATAACCTTTGTTTTATTTACAAAGTAATTGTTTAAACTGTAGAGAGCTATAGAGAAAATTAACTCTTGATAATGACAAAACAAGAAAAAAAACAACAATAATGTGTGGCATCTTAGGGGTTTCAAAATTAATGACTGTAATTAGTCAGCACCCAAAAGGCCGAAGTTTAGATGAGTGTTCGTTTCTAAAAGACTTCTGTTCTCATGTCACAGCTTTTCTAACTTAATCTGTCTTAGTGCTGCTTTTATGCTCTAGTGGGAACAAATGCAGCCAATTTTTACTCATTGAGCATGATAATTAGCAACAATTGTAAAAGTAATTTCCCAGATTAGGCAACCTCAACAGAGCAAGGCATGCCTGTAAGCTTAAAGCCGGGTGTATGATTCTTGCTACGATGTTCTCTTCTGAGACTAAATTTGCAGGTCACATAGTGTGGCATGCTCACCAACGGCTGATTAATTGCCTTTGTGCTGAATCTTGTACATTCTGAGAAGCAATAAATGTAAAGGACAGTAAAAAAATAAAAAAATAAATCCCCCTGTGTGCACCCGGTTTAAACTTAAAAAATGAAGTGCATGGTGGCTCTTCTTGGAATAGGAGTTCATTGAGTTAAGGCCATCTGACCAACAGGTCACCTTCATGAAGACGTGTTGTGTTTATTTCATTAAAGAAAGTGAATTACATTGGAACTTTATCAGTAATACTCTAAATTCCAATTCTGAATTTATTGCTTTCATTGTAGATTATTTCATGGTGGCTGAAGGCAAGAAGGTTGCTAGTTTGAGCCCAAGAAGATAAGAGCCATAAAGTATCACCATTGTGCCTTTGAGTAAAGCACTTAACCCCAGCTGCTCCAAGCGGATTGTTGCTGTAGTAAACATACTGTAGGTTGCTTTGGATAAAAGCATCTGCTAAATGAAAATATACCTGTCATTTTTGGTCACCAGGGTTAAATTGCTGTCCTGCCAGACAGGATCATTTGCGCAATTTATGGCGTATTGTGATAATATTGCATTGTGGGATCCTTGGCAACTCTCAAACCTATTTTTTTTTTTCCATCATATTTAGGTTCTCTGTTGAAGGCATGCGAGTCACGTATCCCAGACATTAGTCAAAGACACAGTCATTCATCCAGTTGATCTGCTGGAAAAACACTTGTAGCCTTTGACTGTACATCTCAAAAACACCGTCTGCCATGTTCTGAGTACCAGCGTCATCCCTCAGAGAATGCGTCATGTTCACTGTAGATGAGTGGGCGAATGCAAATCAGTCTTATTTCCAGCGCTCCAGTGTTTGTTAAACAGCACAGAAATCACTGTGCTCTTAGAATCACACACTCCGGAAATAGTCTATAATCGTTTTAATCCCAGATGTGGGAGGAAGTTGCTTTTTTAAAGATCACGATTTGCTTTTGAAAAATGTCAGCACACACTGTGTTTGAGAACTTAAAGCTCTCATCTTCCTCTTATGTTGATCAAACAAAAGGAATAATCTTAGTGTCTGTTTTTTATTTTTTTATTTCACCTCAACCAAAGCAAATTCTGACAAGAGGGAACAGTTAAATGTGACCAGGGACGTGCCGAGAGTTGCTCAGAGGAGTAACTCTCGGCAACTCGAGATACTCTCATATTAATGTAAGGAGTAACTCTTACATTAACTCTTTTAATGTAAAAAAAAGCATTAGAGCTGGGGGGCTCTAACACTATATATGTACTGTTTATATATATATATATATATTAGGGCTGTCAGTTAAACGCGTTATTAACGGCGTTAAGGCAAACCCATTTTAACGCGATACATTTTTTATCGCGCGATGAGCAGTCTTTTTGGCCTAGCAAACTTTGTAGTTTTTTTTCACATGCTTTTGCAACAGGACACGGCATGCGCGGCAACACACATTAATTTCAATGGCTTGCGCCGCGTGAGGACGTTTTGTTGCTTCGTCGACCGAAGCGGCGCGCACACCGCGGTCAAAATTCTAAATAGTTCAACCTTTGCCGTTGTGACGATTACCAGCGCAGCCAATAGAAACGATTTGGCACCCAAAAAGTTTTGAAAACTGGCGTAGCGCCGCGCATTCAGCGTCCTGTCTGAAAGCACCGGATCTAACTAGACCGGAAACACACTTGTTGCGAGCCGGCCAAATAGTAGGTTAACGTTACATTTTGAGTGGATGACGAGCGCGAGACGCCGAAATGGATGCCAATAAGATTCTGAATGGAAAGTTTACTTTTAAAAAGTTGCCAAATGGTTCCATTGACTAGACCAAAGTGATCGGTGTGTTTTGTCGTTGTGAACTGAGCTATCATCGCAGCGCGTCCAGTCTGAAATACCACTTGATGGCCAAGCACACACACACAGCTGATGCGAATCCTCCGCCCCCTCGTCAATATCCATACCTGTAAACTTGTCGCTCTTCGGCGACAATCGCCGTTTTCTTGGTCAATTGAGTCATTTACGTGGATCGCGTAGAACCGGAGCGCGCAGAGACAAGGGCGCGATCGAACTGTGTGCGATCTTCACATACATGTCGAAAGAACTGATGTTAACAGGTTAAAGAAAACACTCTGTAAAACGCTACAAATCAAAGTGGAGAACGCATTATAATAAAACAACAGCCAGCGATAGAGCGTCTCTGGTTACTCACGTAACCATAGTTCCCTGAGAGGAGGGAACGAGACATTACGTATGGGGAAATCCATTTTCCTCGAATCATGAAGTCTGATAGAATAACTCTTTTGCTTGCAAATAGCCAATGGCGGTCCCGCCATCACCTGATTGGCTGACACTGCTCAATATAGGTGACGGCGGGCGCCAAAAACCTCAGAATCTTAGCTGAACGAGAGTAAGGAGACTGAGAGTCCCTCCCACACGGCAGGTTACGTAATGTCTCGTTCCCTCCTCTCAGGGAACTATGGTTACGTGAGTAACCAGAGACGTTCCCTTATCGAGTCGGTCTCTCGACATTACGTATGGGGAACAATAAAACCCCTGCCGCGTGGGAGAAACCCCGCCTAGCTCTCAGGAACAGACACCGGACCTGGTTGAAACATCTATTGGCACAGAGCCAACTCGGCATCTGCACCAACGAAGGCCCCTCCCATCAAGCTAAGCACGCTGAACTGAATGGAGGGAGATTGCAGCAAGTGATTGGTGCTTAGGAAAATACTGCCGGCTATGAATGCGGACATAACAAAGGGCACAATATAGTGAACATGATAGCTATGCTAGTAATAACTCGCACTGTCTGACGACTAGTCGAACCGTGGCTAGAGCGCGCGCCATTGGGGCAGTCTAGCCTAGTCCAACGACAGCTCAGCTTTCTCACCCTGCACTGACAGACATGTGGTGCGAATGAAGGGATATTCAAGTTATAGAACTCGTGAAGGTATTACTAGACGACCAACCTGCCGCGAAACAAATGTCTTGAATAGACATGCCTTTCGCCCACGCCCATGATGACGCCAAACTCCTAGTGGAGTGGGCGTGCACCCCTATAGGGAACGGCTTCCCGCGAAGCATAAGCCACCCAGTGCACAGCCTCCACTATCCAGTGAGATAGCCTCCGTTTCGACAGCGCGCCGCCTCTTAGCACCCACGTAGCAGACGAAGAGCTGCTCTGAAGTTCGAAACTGGCTAGTTCTGTTCACATAAGCACGCAGGGCACGCATGGGGCACAAGCGTACTTCTGAGACTCTGAAACACTGACCTCATCCAGGCAAACTGCTGGAATTGCAACCACCTGGCTTCTGATGAATATACGCAGTAGATAATAGCCCCATAATACTGCCCTACAAAGGCAAAAGACCTTAACTCGCTAGAGTGTGGAACTGAGAAAAATGACTTTAAAGATTTTTAGTTGTCCCGCCAAAGTAATTATAGGTAGGACACTGAAAATCTGGCAGTTAGATGTTTAAGTAATGAAAGTTATCTACATAACAAATTTTTTAGCTCAAACTTGACTTTTGATCACTATTTTGAAGTTACTGTACTCTGCCTTTGTATTGTCAGCCAAAAGTAAAAAGTCATGCCAAGGCAAAAGGCAGTAACTTCCACATTATCAATATTTGGTTGCTGATCACATTAACAAAATCATTATATTAACACCTGTATAAAATCTAGTGATCATGGCAATTATTTTGTATGATTTACAATTACCTAGCCTTCTAGTTATTGTGCTTTGGTTGCATTCTGGTGGCCCTATTAATACATTAGACATGACAAAATACCTCCATAGCGGTAAAGACTAAAGAGTATCTTCAAGTGGTACCGAGTGGCATAAGACTTGCTAAACACGCGTTATAATGTAATGTAATGATCACGATACAACAGATCCTCGCGCACACTCGACCCGGAGACTGGTTTATAGCGGTGGATCTGAAAGACGCATACTTTCACAGGCGTTTACCGAGATTCGTGTTCGAATGTGTCACGCTCCGTTCACGAAAAGTAGCCTATGCAGTGCTTTAGCCCTTATGACTCAGTAGGGAGTGCGTTCTGGACTACTTAGACGACTAATGCATTTATAGCACAACCTGTGTTCTGCGTCTTTTCAGTATGCGTTGGTTTCAGCTGTCTGCCCTATATTGTGCGTGCACTTCGCTCGTCCCGCGGATTTATTCCTGACGCTGAGTTTTGTATGCATGCTTTTAACAGCTGTTCTGATGTTGTATGCACCAGCACTTGCTTCAGTATGTTGTATGCGCCAATATACCCTTGCTTCATTATTATCACTCTGTGATATTAGTCCCCCGTTGGCTCGACCGTGTTCAGGGCGGAGCTGAAGGCGCCGGCGAAGTTTTGGCACTCTGCCAGCTAGATGCATGATTGTTTCAACTAGGTCCGGTACCCGAACTGGGTGAGGCGGGGCTTTAGTTCCTTGTTGTATTGACCTGCTACGGCATGTGTAACATTTTTCTGTCAACTCTGCATCCTTAGAAAACGATATCGCACGTTTGTCGATGGAGCGGGTTAAGAAATGTTCTGACCGCATTAGTGCAGGACAAAGCTCTGAGGACATCAGAAGTTACAGGGACGGATGTACAAAGTACACAGGCTACATCCTCATTTCAATTTTAATGGAGAGTAAAACAAAGGCAGAACACCGTATAATCTGATTGGTAGCATTATTTGATAGAACGCCAGCACCGTAACTTCATATTGACGTGCGGCTAAACAAAGGCAGAGTACCGTAACTCAATATGAGCGTTCCAAAACTAAGCCAAAGAGCCGTAACTGGTGTTACGGTGTTCTGCCTTGGTTTCTCATGGGCTTTTGGAAGTTACGGTTAAGACAAACCATTATTTTCTCGAAAAAACAACGGAATTGACTCAAGATATTTATCCACATGATAAAGGAGGTCTTGAATGTGCCAAAAATATCAATAACTCATTTTCGACCAAAAACGAAGTTACGGTCTTTTGCCTTTGCACGGCAGAATAGCATAGCACCTCAGTAAACAACAAACACATAGCCGTAGCTACAACTGTGAGTAGACGAGTTAGCACAGAATAGCCAGTTGTACTGAAGGAAACGGGGCAACATAACAGCATAGCACATGTACGTAACAGCATCGGTCGCTGTAGCGCATCCATGCATGTACATAACGCAGCATAAGTCGCCGTAGCGACAGAACTGCGTAGAGACAGAAACTGAGATGTACAGTTCGATCAGGATGGCTAGCTGCACGGAAACGGGGCAGCATTACAGCATAACACATGGTAAATTGCACATCCGTGTATGTACATACATTCAGAAACTGTGAGTATGCACAGTAGATTAAGATAGCTAGTTTTGCACTGAAAGAAACAGAGCAACAAAATAGCAACACGCGTCCTTATACATACATAAGTGCAGTGTAGTCGCTGTAGCGACAACTGAATATGCAGTTAGATAGGATAGCTGGTTGTTGCACTGAATGATAGAGGGCAACATAACAGCATAACACATCAGTGTGCACATTTTAAACATCTGTGTGTATAATGCAGCTCAAGTTGCTGAAGCGACCGAAACTGCATGAATATGCGTACACAATGGTCCATTACATTGAAGGGCAGCATAACGCTTCAATATCTACACAGATGCAATGCAAGTCGCCGTAGCGACGACTGAGACTATGCACAAGCATAGTTACATTTTTGTGTACAAAAAACACAGCGTCAGAGGCATAGCGACATCGACTGTAAATACATAGTTAATCGGAATAGCCGGCTGCACTGAGGATACAGGGCAACATATAACGGCATAAATCATAGACACATATCAATGTACATAACACAGCGTCTGTGGCATCGCACAACAACTGTGACTACACAGTAAAAGAGTAGCCAGTTGCACTGAAGGATACAGGGCAATATATAGCGGCGTAATAGTTACACATATCAGTGCGTTGTGTGTACACAGCGTCAGTTGCATCGTACAACAATTGTGAATACGTAGTGATCAGAATAGCCATTTGCACTGAAGGATAGGGCAAAATATGACGGCATAGATCATAACACATATCAGTGTGTAGTGTGCACAAACACAGCGTTAGTTGCATCGCACGACAACTATGAATACGCACTGCGTAGTAATCAGGATAGCCATTTGCACTGAATGACACAGGGCAATATATAATGGCATAAATCATTACACATAACAGAGTGCGGTGTGCACAAACACAGCGTCAGATGCATCGCACGACAACTATGAATACGTAGTAATCAGAATAGCCATTTGCACTGAATGACACAGGGCAATATATAAGGCATAAATCATAACACATATCAGTGTGTAGTGTGCACAAACACAGCGTTAGTTGCATCGCACGACAACTATGAATACGCACTGCGTAGTAAACAGGATAGCCATTTGCACTGAATGACACAGGGCAATATATAATGACATAAAACATTACACATAACAGAGTGCGGTGTGTACGTAACACAGCGTCAGATGCATCGCGCACGAACTGTGAATACGTAGTAATCAGAATAGGAATTTGCACTGAATGACACAGGGCAATATATAAGGCATAAATCATTACACATATCAGTGTGCAGTGTGTACAGCGTCAGTTGCATCGCACGACAACTGTGAATACGAATTGCGTAGTAATCAGAATAGCCATTTCACTGAAGGAAACAGGGCAATATACAACGGCAAATTCATATAGTGTGCAGTGTGTACATAAACACAGTGTCAGTTGCATCGCGCAACAACTGTGAATACGTACTGCGTAGTAACTAGAATAGCCATTGCACTGAAGGATACAGGGCAATATACAACGGCAAATTCATATAGTGTGCAGTGTGTACATAAACACAGTGTCAGTTGCATCGCGCAACAACTGTGAATACGTACTGCGTAGTAACCAGAATAGCCATTGCACTGAAGGACACAGGGCAATATATGGCATAAATCATTACACACAACAGTGTGTAGTGAGTACGTAACGCAGCGTCAGTTACATCGCGCAACAACTGTGAATACTTACGGTGTAGTAATCAGAATAGCCATTGCACTGAAGGACACAGGGCAATATATAATGGCATAAATCCTTACACATAACAGTGTGTAGTGAGTACGTAACACAGCGTCAGTTGCATCGCACAACAACTGTGAACACGTACTTGCAGTAATCAGAATAGCCATTGCACTGAAGGACACAGGGCAATATATAATGGCACAAATCCTTACACATAACAGTGTGGTGTGTACGTAACACAGCGTCAGTTGCATCGCGCAACAACTGTGAACACGTACTTGTAGTAATCAGCATAGCCATTGCACTGAAGGACACAGGGCAATATATAATGGCATAAATCCTTACACATAACAGTGTGGTGTGTATGTAACACAGCGTCAGTTGCATCGCGCAACAACTGTGAACACGTACTTGTAGTAATCAGCATAGCCATTGCACTGAAGGACACAGGGCAATATATAATGGCATAAATCCTTACACATAACAGTGTGTGGTGTGCACGTAACACAGCGTCAGTTGCATCGCGCACCAACTGTGAACACGTACTTGCAGTAATCAGAATAGCCATTGCACTGAAGGACACAGGGCAATATATAATGGCATAAATCCTTACACATAACAGTGTGGTGTGTACGTAACACAGCGTCAGTCGCATCGCGCAACAACTGTGAATACACACTGTGTAGTAATCAGAATCGCCATACAGGGCAATGAATGCTGCGGCGGGGGCTGGGCGCCAGCCACCGGGAAAGCATTGACTGCTATATGAAATGGTATAGCTCGTCCGCGGCATCATGCACGGGGACATAGATAGCCATCTCCTCGGGTTTCCCCGAGCTTCCGCTCTGCGATGCGTCTCCCGTCTATGAGGCGGGTAATAATGTTGGGGAGAGAAGCTCTTTTGCTGAGACATGTAATGTACCTTGTTATTGAAACAGAACACAGTGGTTTCAGAAACAACCCATTCGTCGAACTCTGGGCGGGAACACGCCCTCTTCGCACCGGTCCGACGAACACGTCCCGCGCTCTTTCCTCCCTGACCGCCGAGGCCACCTTTCCGACGGCAGCTCCTTGGGCGCTGTCCACTCCAGCACCATATCTGCCACCGCCTCAGTGAGAATGGCCATAAGCTCCGCATCCAAAGAGGCGAGGGCGCCTTCAGACGGAGACTCGGACCATTGGCGTCGTCATCGTCGTAACCGAACGAAATAATTCCCGTGCTTCCTCAAGAGGGCGGTAAATGGCCTCAAGAGTAACTCACGGGCTCTGCCACGTGAGGATGGCGTGGACCTTGGGCCGACGTCAGCGCCTCAACAGAACCCGCGAATGGAGATCTCTGCCGTCTCCCGGTCCGCGGCTCGAAGGCGGCAGACTGGGGAGAGGCAGGAGACACAAGGTCGTCGCTACGTGTAACGGCCAGCCTTGCACGAAGGATCTGATGGGAAGCTCCTCACAGGCGGGACATCCCGATCCCTCGAGTGCCGCCTCTGCGTCCCAGATAGCAAAATTGTTCCGGGCCTTTTATGGCCCAAACACTGTTCTTAGTTTTGGCAATCATACCGCCAGGAATGCAGGGCCAAAACCGGCCCAGACAGTTTTGCCAAAAGCACGCCAGAAAGCTGCCAAAAAAATGCCAATGCCTTACCAGACGAGAGCCAGAAGACCCTAAATTGGGCCATATTCATGCCATAATATCGCCATTGAAAAGTCTCCCGAGCACAGGCCACAACTCTGCCAAATTAGTTATTTTAATATAATTTGGCATATTCAATATCTGCACCAAATAGCAACCATGCAATTCAAAGAGAAATCAAACCAGGAAACCATAACTGCAGAAAATTTGTGTTTATTTTCAATTAACAAACATATGACCTAAATAGGTAAACATTTACAATTTTTTTTTATAATAGAAATAAAATGTAAAAACATACAAAGCTTAGTTTTAGAAATCACACTTAGTTGTGTAAACCATTAAAGACCACAAACTTATGAACGGTAGTGTGGGGCCAGAAACGGGCCAAAGTGGAACATATGTGTGCGCCTGACGACGTTGTTTGTTGGTGTGTGTGCGCCTGACGACGTTGAGTGTTGGTGTGTGCCCGACGTTGTGTGCCTGTCGTTGCGTGTTGGTGGGTGGCTGACGTTGTGTGCTGGTGTGTGCCTGTCGTTGCGTGTTGGTGGGTGGCTGTCGTTGTGTGCCTGTCGTTGCGTGTTGGTGGGTGGCTGTCGTTGTGTGCTGGTGTGTGCCTGTCGTTGCGTGTTGGTGTGTGCCTGTCGTTGCGTGTTGGTGGGTGGCTGTCGTTGTGTGCTGGTGTGTGCCTGTCGTTGCGTGTTGGTGGGTGGCTGTCGTTGTGTGCTGGTGTGTGCCTGTCGTTGCGTGTTGGTGGGTGGCTGACGTTGCGTGCTGGTGTGTGCCTGTCGTTGCGTGTTGGTGTGTGCCTGTCGTTGCGTGTTGGTGGGTGGCTGTCGTTGTGTGCTGGTGTGTGCCTGTCGTTGCGTGTTGGTGGGTGGCTGTCGTTGTGTGCTGGTGTGTGCCTGTCGTTGCGTGTTGGTGGGTGGCTGACGTTGCGTGCTGGTGTGTGCCTGTCGTTGCGTGTTGGTGTGTGCCTGTCGTTGCGTGTTGGTGTGTGCCTGTCGTTGCGTGTTGGTGTGTGCCTGTCGGTGTGTGCCTGTCGTTGCGTGTTGGTGGGTGGCTGACGTTGTGTGCTGGTGTGTGCCTGTCGGTGCGTGTTGGTGTGTGCCTGTCGTTGCGTGCCTGTCGTTGTGTGTTGGTGGGTGGCTGACGTTGCGTGTTGGTGTGTGCCTGTCGTTGCGTGTTGGTGGGTGGCTGACAATGCGTGTTGGTGTGTGCCTGTCGTTGCGTGTTGGTGGGTGGCTGACGTTGTGTGCTGGTGTGTGCCTGTCGTTGTGTGTTGGTGGGTGGCTGACGTTGTGTGCTGGTGTGTGCCTGTCGTTGCGTGTTGGTGTGTGCCTGTCGGTGCGTGTTGGTGTGTGCCTGTCGTTGTGTGCCTGTCGTTGTGTGTTGGTGGGTGGCTGACGTTGTGTGCTGGTGTGTGCCTGTCGTTGTGTGTTGGTGGGTGGCTGACGTTGCGTGTTTGTGGGTGGCTGACGTTGCGTGTTGGTGGGTGGCTGACGTTGCGTGTTGGTGGGTGGCTGTCGTTGCGTGTTGGCTGACGTTATGTGCTGGTGTGTGCCTGTCGTTGTGTGTTGGTGGGTGGCTGACGTTGCGTGTTTGTGGGTGGCTGACGTTGCGTGTTGGTGGGTGGCTGACGTTGCGTGTTGGTGGGTGGCTGTCGTTGCGTGTTGGCTGACGTTATGTGCTGGTGTGTGCCTGTCGTTGTGTGTTGGTGGGTGGCTGACGTTGCGTGTTTGTGGGTGGCTGACGTTGCGTGTTGGTGGGTGGCTGACGTTGCGTGTTGGTGGGTGGCTGTCGTTGCGTGTTGGCTGACGTTATGTGCTGGTGTGTGCCTGTCGTTATGTGCTGGTGTGTGCCTGTCGTTGCGTGTTTGACGTTGTGTGTTGGTGGGTGAGGACTGTGCTTCTCCTCCTCCCCCCCCCCCTCGATCGCCAGCCAAATACAACCAACGCCTCAACCATTGCTCGACCTCCTGGTTCATGGATTCTCTGCATCCAGGATTTCTCCGAATGGCTTCTAGAAACAAACAATTAAAGATATCATGGGAGGTTTCAGAGTTTAAATTTAAGACTTCGTAAAGACAGCCAATGCCATTTAAACTTAAATTTCATTTAGGTCTTTAAGTTTAGTCCCATTCTTCTGTTGACTTTGTGTGACAGACTAAAGGGAAAGGGACAGCATAATTTGTTAATACAGTTTCTTTACCACTATGGAGTTAAACAGGCACAGACCTTACAAAAGAGGTGTATACATAGCCTGACAAGCCAGACTATATCATAATGTGTAGTCTGACCACGAACGATAGACTAACACCCCTTTCACACATACATGGTTATTTTGAAAAACAAAAGACATTTCTCTGCATTTATGCCCTTTGTTCACAAACAACGAATTTGCCTCTAAAAACGGTGGCCACTACACTGGAGGCGGCCAAGAGCCTTTATTCACCCTGTATTGAGGGGTGGCAGCTCATCGAAGTGACTACGAAGCTGGTAAATGAACCTAAAAATGTTGCCTGGTACATCTAATCAACACTTTTACCTGTAACAACATTCTTGACTTCTAGGCCCTGGAATGATGTTTTGCCATGGAGGCCTGTCCAATTCATTTTGCAGGCCAAGTCGTTCTGAATAAGCATCTTCATGACCCTCCACAGTGTCCTTGAGGTTCACGCCCCCAGCAAGGCCCAGTGTCAGCACCTGGAAAAATAAAAGTTTTGAAAATATGAATGTTTATTGCGGAGAAAAAAAATGCAAAGCAAAAGGTTCAGAAAAAAATCTGCTCCAAATACTAATGATAAAAGTATCATTAGTATTTGGACCACTTATTACCAAGTCCTTTCTCTTCTCTGGCTTTGTCTTAATGTCGCGGTCCAGCGCCAAAAGAGCCTCAGCATCCCTCAACGGCAGAAAACTTCCGTCAATGTGGCGTAGGTGTAGAATGGAGATCCTGAACAATCCGCAGCAGATTTCTTTGCATTTCACACATCACCTCCTGCTTGGCAATGATCTCTCGTAGTAATGCTGAAACCAGAACATTTTAAAAACTGTTCAGTCCTTGCTAGCTATAACATAGAAATGTATTGTAAATTGGAATAGAGCATAAGGTCTCACCAGACTGCAGGTCCATCTCAGAAGCAGCATAAGGGGCAAGATGGATTGGCTCTTGATAGTCACCAGTGAAATCTCTGTCAGGAAATGTACAGGAACATTTGGTTTGGTCAGAGAAACGGGCTCGGTTTGGTGAACAACCTAGCAGCTAGCTAAAGTAAGTGCTGACGCTAAGGTCTGGTACAACTATTCAAAAACAGGACAGTTTAAGATTCTCATAAACCTTACCTCAAAATGCAGTAAGGAATGAAAACCGTATTCTGAAACAGAGAAACAAGTGTCAAAAAACTCAAGACCACACTCACAACCCATGTGACTTGAACTTACATTGCAAATAATGATAACTGGGAAAAAAGCAGAAAATTGTCATTTTTTGTAATTTTCTACATTTTCTGTAATTTTCTACAAAAATCTACACATTGTAGGGCTGTAACGATACACCAAACCCACGATTCGATTCGTATCACGATTTTTGACCCACGATTCGATTCGTATCGCGATACTATCACGGGGGCGGGGCTTGAGGGGGCGGGGCTTGTGGTGAAAAAAAGAGATTTTGAGAGAAGAAAAAAAATACCGGTATTTTTATTAAATAACATTAGGAAAAACCTGTATAATCTAAACACCAAAGAACAATAATAACTATGCAAATTATTAAACTATACTAGGCAGTGTAGGCTGCTGCTTTTGGGTTGTGTTCTGTGTTCCAACTAAATTGATTTCGGGATGGTGCCGTAGGATATGCATCTGCATGTTGGACGTGTTGCCGGTCAATTGAGGATTAATTTAATGCACTTTCTGAGAATTTATATTTCAAGTTTTGGCTGCAAATTTCACGTCCATAATGCTGAAATTGCCAAATTTTAAATAATTTATCCTCAACTAGTTTTGTGGTGTAGGTCTACGTATTTTATAATGTTAACTTCAAATAACTTTTTTTTTTTTTTTTTTTTTTTTTTTCTCATTTTGATTTATTTTGATTTATGTATGATGATATGTGGTACGTATGGCGTGGAGTGTGCCTGTGTAAGCTACTGTAATGTGCCCTTTCAAATTTCCCCTTGGGGACAAATAAAGTGCTTGAATTGAATTGAATTGAAATAATACTAATAGTAATTTAAAGATGTGGTACTTCTCAGGGCCTGCATTTTTTCCAAACAAAATTATTACATTTATCTTGCCTAAATGTTTACGCTCATTGCATTTTTACAATGGGGTAATGTTGTTGTTAAGAATTTACACATCACAAGGAAGCTGGATTTAAATTGTTTAATTAAATTTAAAAAAGTAGCACAAATAAATACAATAGAATAAAGATACAAATAAAGACAATTAAAGAGAAAAGTTTTTGAATAGGTCTAACACTAGTATTCACATACAGAAACTGAATAAAGTAATCAAATGGAAAATAACACTGGGTAGTATTTTAGTCCTGAATAAATTAAATACATAGGCTATTAATCCTGATTCCTTTAACTTAAAGCCGTCTTTTGTTGTTTTGACAACAAAATTAATGACAGACACATATGGCTTCCGTCACTTTAAGAGCTAGTGCACGGATCCTGTGTTCATTATACTGGCATGCGTTTTATGCCTATTAAAGACAAAACCGACTATGTTTAGAGTATAGCCTACTCACAAAGACCGAAATTGACAATTTTGCGTGTTAAAGCAATATAATCCGCGAAAAATAGTTACTGGCCAGCTGTTTTTGAGGCAGATTTTCTATGAATGTGCGCATAGAAAATAATCTCTCAGAGAGCGCGCGAGCACTGATTAGTTTAAAATTGCTTGAATGTTTAAACTGGTAAGACTTAAAAAGACTTTTACAGTCTATGGTCCCGACTCCAAAACGCGAGTGTGTATTATCGCCGCATGCAGCGCCTGCCTTGCACAACACATTATGAGAGAAGAGATAGAAGACGCGCGGCACCGCTGAACACTCACGCTGTTTGTGAAATTGCGTCTGGAAGATAGTTGTTAAAAGAATGATTTGATTTTATTATCTGTGTGGATTACGATTGCGGGAATTTCCCGCATTATAAATGGGAGACCTGCGGGAATGATTAGAATATGCGCAATACCCGCGCCGAAATTCGAGCCCTGGTTCTGGACAGGAAGGATAACTCTGGGAGTTGGAAGGGGTGTGATCGCGATTCTGCCTTCTCACATCGCGATACAGGATCGTGGACCTGAGTATCGCGATTTCGATTTTATATCGCGTATCGTTACAGCCCTAACACATTGTCATATAAGTAACCTTATATAAATATCCGAACTTTTACCATCGTGTCGTTTGATTTTGATTAATAGTGCAAGGGAGAGCAAGGCAGCGCTTGGAAGACTGCGAGAGCGCGCGTGCGGCCGAGGATCTCTGCTCGTTCTTTCAGTACGCGCACTGTCACATGCGCATGTCATCTACATAAATCAAAGAATAGATCCTCCAATGGGAATTTCCCCAGAGAATTTTGTGACATGATTTGATTTTACTCAATTTAATAAAAACTACTGTTCAAAGGTTTGGGGTCAATATGATTTTTTTTGTTTTTAAAAGAAATTAATACTTTTCTTCAGAAAGGACGCATTAAATTGATCAAAAGTGACAGTAAAGACATTTATAATAATGCAAAATATTATTTTTTTAATTAAATGCTTTTCTATTGAACTTTCAAAGAATCCTGAAAAAATGAATCACGGTTTGCACAAAATTATAAAGCAGATTAATTTGATAAATTTAATGCGTCCTTTCTGAAGAAAAGTATTAATTTCTAAAAAAAAAAAAAAAAATCATATTGACCCCAAACTTTTGAACCGTAGTGTACATTTTTATTAAATCGAGTAAAATCAAATCATATCACAAAGGTCAATGAATCCATACCAGAAGTGTTAGCAGCTAAAGAAAAATCCTCCACCAAATTGACAGTAATCATCTGGATCCTTGGTGAGTCTGGAAGGGAAACAAGAAATGATTCACTGATGATTAAAATGTAAACGTACACTTAAAAGCATGGCAATCCCATCAGAAAAATGTGTATCATAGAAAGGGAAGCACACAAAAAAGCCAATTCACAGAGAACCAATTCTGCACCACTTCAGAGGAAGAAAGACAAAAGTACAAAAAGTTACTCAGACTTTCTATCAGTAAATGTCTTACTTTGATGATGAGAATCATACTTAATACTTTAAATTAATCCCAGTGTAGGTTTTCGAAAGAGTGGGTAAAATTGACAAAAAAACAAAACAAAAAAAACTTACTGTAATTGGTGGATTTGTCTCTATTTGGGCCCGACAAAATCTTATTCCAATGCTTGATCTAAAAAATGTAAACAAATATATTCCTTGGCAGTTATCAGTGTTCGAAGAGGTTATGCAAGTTAGGCTACTTCTAACGAATAAATTACGGTTTTATCACTTTATTCATTCCGAGACTAAGGCCACGTTCACACCGCAAGTCCTAATGCTCAATTCTGATTTTTTGCTCAGATCCGATTTTTTGATTGGCTGTTCACATTACCTTTTAAAATGTGACCTATATCTGATTGCAGTGTGAACTGTTTGAGGTTTCAAACTAACCGGCATGCGCAAAAGAACAATAACGACATCAGACGCAGCAAGCGGTTGCACTAAAGTTCGGGAGGTTATGGCGGAAGTAAGCATATTCGCATTTATTTCATAATGGTTGTGAATGGAACCCCCCCGAGACAGACTTCCGCGCACTCACCAGAAGGCGTTTTTTCTAGACAGACTTTGTTAAATATTTTCACCTACATCCGAAAACAAACAAGCACAATTTGAAAGAGTCCAATTTTCATTAAGCTGTAATTTGGCATGAACCAATCACTGAATAGATTTCCTTATTTAAGAATATTCTCAGATACATTCGCATTGAATTCATCATTTTCAGGAGAATACATTATGATGTTGAACGAAATGAAAGATGAACACCTTCTCCAACATGTCTTAATTACAAAAATTATATTCCATATTTATGTTAACATAATATAATTTTATTTTTTATTTAATCTATGTCGATTATATGAAAAGTGAACACCATGATAGGATCATAAGATGGGTCAGACATGATTTTGACCACTTTATTAAGTTTTGTTTTGTAGAAAGCCTTTCATTAAATAAAATTTCGTTTTGTATAAATTGTATCTTAATTTTAATCACTGTTTCATTAACTAATTGCCTGGAATTATACAAATATAGCAGACATATAATCAGGACGATGTGGAAGCGACGGTGCGATCTCTTGCGCGTGAACTAGAGCTCGTCTCATAAATGAACCGAAACTCGTGCGCCCATCGGAGACGGAGTTCACTGCTGATATTCTGAGGATACAACATAGCCAATAGGCTATACTAGGGACTTTAGCCTTTAAATATCTTTGCTGCATGCGCAGTCTCCTTCCTAGAACAGCCAGGAGCTTTCTAGCCTCGCGGCAGCAGCGCCTTGCATCGCTCATAGACCTTAAAACTGATCAAAAAATTCAAAAAACGAAAATTGATCAAAAAACGTTGGTGCGGACAGATGATGAGTTTTGTGCTGCGGTTCCGTTGCGGATGAAATAATAATAGCCCATCCGCGCATCTCTAATACGAATGTAATGCTATGTGTCATGGAACATTGTGCTCCCCAACTCGCGAAAGGGATTTGCTCCATCTTTTGATAAGTTACGTTGGAGTTACGTGACCGCGGTATTGCGGTAATCGTCCCAGCCCTAACTGTCTGTGTCTGTTGTGTCTAGGGCTTCGCCGGTGCATAATGTCGACGTAGATTGATGTAAAAGTCGCATCAAATCCGCCTTGATTGTTCACACTGCGGCTGCATTGAAAAAAATCAGATCTGGGTCAGATTCAGGACCACATATGTATGTGGTCTAAATCGGATTTGAAAAAATCAGATCTGGGCTAGATTTGAATGTTCACACTACCTCTGAAGAAGTCTGACCTGGTCACTTGACCCCAAAAAAATCAGATTTGGGCCACTTTTGCCTGCAGTGTGAACGGGGCCTAATTACCTCTCATGCGTTTGAGTGTTAAACTGGCTGACAACATTAACACAAACCAACAACAACAACAAAGCAGTGTCAGATGGTAACGTTAAGATATATGAATAAGTGCTAATAATATCTCTAGCGCGCTTCACTAAAGCAGTACAAAAACACTCACAGAGGTAACTTAACGTAACGTTAACTTGTTTGCAGGCTGCATTAGGCCCATGTCCGTTACCAGTTTGTAAAACTCTTGTGTACAGACAGTAAAAAAATGAAGATAATGATCTTCATTAACGGTGATTATCCGCTTATAGCATTATTTAATCTAACGTTACTCACAAACCTAATTTATACTCTATTCAACAGATTTCAATGTAATACCTTTTAAACATGTATTGATATTTGTTAACATATTTATCTAAAATGAAACTGTGGTAACGACGTACATACATTAAAGACAGGAACATAACGTTTAACCTATGCGTTTAACGTTAGACTGTTAAAGAATGAAAAATGTGTTCTTACCTGAAGTGATATCGCCAGTATTTTTACAGACCACGTAACGTTACGACCCCTTCCTCGGTTCACATTCCAGCTTTTGTCCTTCATTGACATATCACAACTCACATTCGCTCAAAACAAGAATTGAACAAGAATTTTAAAAATCCGTGTCCGACCGGGTAACAATCAGCAGCTGCCTCACACACCGACTCAAACAGTAACGGACGTATTTTCAAACTTAAAATAGGCGCGCATATTGTCATTGGCTAGTTTCCTGCAAGACAGAAAGATTAACCAATCATGATCAAAGTAAAACGGTGAAACAACCAATAACAGTAGCTTCAGCGTGATAACGTAGCGAAATGTGTATAGTATATTTAGTTTTATTTGCAGTCTGTATTTATTTAATTAATTGGTCAAATGGTGTTTTCATGACAGTGTATGAATAAAAAAATAATAATGCATGGTAAACTGTTAGGCAAGCACACAGTATTGTAAATCCACACAAAATTCACGTAAAGCAAAAAGTTTCTGCTGCACTTGAGGTTGAAATTATTGGAGAGTTGTCTATAATGATAATAATTATATTTTAACATATCCATTGAAAGGCTGTATTATCAGAATATCATTAAATGCTAATAATGATCATAATAATACTTTATAAGGCAGATATTTCTGTTGTATGTTGTTGAAAACATTACGTTGTTTCTACGTACAGATCTTGCAAAAATTTCAACGTTGATTTAGAAGTGTTTTTGTTAACATTTTTCAACAATTTAGCATTAAACGTTATATCAACTGACATTATTTCAACCATATTTCAACGTTGAAGTCGGTCATATGCCGGCTGGTTGTCCATAGAGGCTATATATATATATATATATGATAAAACTGGAGAGGAAATACTTGTTTAAGTAATTTCACAATCACTCCCACACAACAGCAACTGAAAAATACGTTGAATCTGGCATGTTTCATATTTGCCAGAAGAGAGCCATAAAATAATGCCCCTCCCTCCACCACCTCCAGCTGCGCCACCACCGATTCCGGAACTCTTCAGGGTTGCCATCCATTTGCCAACATCGTACACAAACCAAACAAATGCCAGAAGAATCCAGAAAATGCCCGTAAGATTTTGCTATCTGGGGTGGTCCCGACCCAGGCACAGCACACAAGTTGTGTGGGTCCGGGGATTCAATGGGTCCACCACACGGGCGACAAAGAGACATAATATAATCCACCGGAACGCGAGAGGGGAATCAAAACTCCTTAATATACTCCGCTCTGAATGCGTACATCAACGGTGAAAACAGACTCGAGTGAAGAAAAAGGATTCTGAGGTTTTTGGCGCCCGCCGTCACCTATATTGAGCAGTGTCAGCCAATCAGGTGATGGCGGGACCGCCATTGGCTATTTGCAAGCAAAAGAGTTATTCTATCAGACTTCATGATTCGAGGAAAATGGATTTCCCCATACGTAATGTCGAGAGACCGACTCGATAAGGGAACGGTCATCTTCCTCTTTGCGCGAGCATTCTCACTGAGTGTGCGCGCTCACAAAAGAACAGCACGCATACAATAACGTCCGCCATAGAAGAAGTCATCTTAAAGGGGTCATATAATGGTACATGCACTTTTACAAGTTGATTGTACTGAAATGTGTGTTGGCAGTGCCTGTACACAACCATCATAAAATGATAAAAATCCATCCAGTGTTTTTTTTTTAATCTCCTTATATGTTTTCCCCTGCCTCAAATTGAGCTGTTCGATTTTGTGACGTCACGATTGTTGATTGACAGCAGCGTTTCAACACAGACCCGCCCTCGCTCGTGAATCATAGTCCGTGCGGACCGGCGCGGTCATTGTTGATATGCTGGAGCACTGTCTATGAGCAGAATGGCATCTAAGCGATTGTGGTGTTCTGTTCTTGGGTGTAATAACAAACACAGCAGTCATTTTAATGTTCCTAAATCCGAACCGCTGAAGACGCAGTGGCTGAGTTTGTTTTCGAAGGGAATATTCCCCACAAGCAACGTCAATGCTCTCATGTTTGCGCAAATCATTTGACACACCAGACTGCTTTATAAACGAGGATCAGTATAAAGCTGGTTTTGCTAAGAAGCTGCTCATGAAAAAGGATTGGTACCAGATATTTGTGTTCCTGCTGAACCTCCAGAAAAACTGAAGTGAGTGTAACGTTTTATTAAACTTTATATTAATCTTTGCAAATCTCTAGCTGCACGCTTCACAATGAATGCGTCTAAGGTTTACACTCAGGGTGCATTACGGCATGTTTTCTATATATGACGTTCTCAATATAATTCATAATCCCACGTTTATACTGAACAACGCGTTATGGTTATTGTGTTACAAACGGTGTACGCACAGAACAGAGAGGCGGGGTGAGCAGAGCTCTTTATCATTTAAAGTCATATGCACTGAAACGGCGTGCTGAAAACAGAGCTGTTTTTGACCAGGTAAAATAAGTGTTTTCTTACAATACTAATGAGAATTTGAATGAATTTAGACCCTAAAGAATCATATTAGCTTGTACAAAAATGGCATTATATGACCCCTTTAAAGGTATATCAACATGTCATGAACACTACTTAACACTAGGTGGCCGTTACAGAGTTCCATCTTTTGGACATTCATCATATCGCATTGGTTTTCATTTCTTGTCCTCAAAACAGAGCACTAATCTGTTTATTTTAAAGTTACACATTGATTAAAAAAGAATCAAATGTGTTGGTAGTAATATTATTTTATACTAAATCAATTATTTATAATTCTGATGAGAATAAAGTTAAGGTTAATTAAAATTAAGGAAAACAAATATATTGATCTGAAATATAGCAAATTAATTTTAAATTAATTCAGTTACAATTACCAAACATATCTCAAAGTCTTTTTATCTTTTTATTAGTTTAATAAACTAATTATATAAAACTATTATCAGTGCACTATAAATAAACTGGTTCTATGCCTTTATTAATAAAACCTATTTAAAACATACAAGGCTTAAGACATTTATAAAAATGCCTTCTATATTTCTGTTTTGCTTTTCACTTCATTTTACCGAAATCGTACTGAACCGTGATGTCTGAACTGTAAAATTGAACACTGTATATGCCAATGTTGTTTTCAATAAAAAACATTTGCACAAAGCAAGCCGATCCACTTTTCCATGTTGATAAGAGCATAAAAATTATAAAAAATAATGGGACAAAAAGAAATCAAGAGACATTTAGAATATATAAAAATGTGCGATTAATCGCGAGTTAACTATGACATTAATGCGATTAATCGTGATTAAATATTTTAATCGTTTGACAGCACTAATGTATATATATATATGCATATATATATATATATATATATATGGCAATTTCGTGACCTAACAGGCGACATTTTACATAATAGGCCTGTAGGAGCTTGGGCTTAATTTAACCAACTATGATAGTTTCATCAAACAGTAAATTAATATGTGCATAAATAAATTGAGTAAATTGAACACTAAGCATTAATGTGATTAATGCATTCTAGTGCTGCATAGTTTTGTGGAGAGCTTTGTTTTCAATTCACATCCGATTTTTAATTGACGCAAATCACGCAATGCATTTGTAAAATGAGACTAACTGCAGATCCAGATCTCTCCAAAAATGCAAATTCTTCCATCCATTTGGACTGTAAAGAACGACCCTCGTCTTTTTTATTTGAGCTATTTCATCTTTGTAAAAAAATTTATAAAACAGATGTTGGCAATGTTGTTTTCAATCAATTTTTGGATAAGACCAAGTACTTCACATTTTCCAATGAAATTTGAGCTTATGCCACATCATTATTAGTTACTATACATGACAAACAGCTCATCAATGAATTATGTCAAATTTTTTTAAGGGGTCCTATTATGCCCTTTTTCGGAGTCTTGATTTTTTTTTAGGGGTGTACTAGAATATGTCTTCATGTTTGATTGTTCAAAAAACACATACTTTTTCACATTTTACATTATTACAGCACCTCTTTCCCAGTCTGACTCGAACAGACCATAGACTGTAAAAAAGATGGACGACCCCCCTTCGCTCTTTTCCATCGGAGAGAACTGAAGCCGCCAGAGTCCCGATATGGCGCTGACATCTTGGAACTTGAGTCTGCGCACTTGCGTTTTCGGGACCAGTCATGCGCAGTCGTGAGCAGGAAGTAAAGCCGCGAAATCAAGGCCCTGCCCTCACTCTAGCAGAATCAATCGCAAGCACACGCCCCTGCACTTTTCTTAAGTGGCCTCTGTCTGCTCCGTTCCTCTCCAATGATGTCTGCTGATTGCAGTACTTCGTTAAAATAAGGTAAATACAGCTACTAACCAAATAGTCTACATTATGAAAAAAAGTCTGTTGGTGCTTCAGTGACGACTTCGCACAGAGAACCTGTCAATCACAGCTGTCAATCATGATGTCACATCACCATTTTTATAGCATCAAATAACTAACTAAAAACAAACTTATTCAAAAAAAAAACACTTGAAATTACATCAACGTGATAGAAACTACAGTAAATGACAGAAACTATCTTTGGGAAAAGGATATGTGAAGTGTAATTGAATTGTTTAGTTGGTCTCACGTCCCATTGAATAACATGGGGAGGCGGGGTTTATGACCTATACTAGGACCGGCCTCTGGGGGACGATCGAGATGTTTTGGCTTCACTTTTGAGGGCTTGTGCGGCACGCTTGGAACAGACCGATTTCGATGAAGCCCCTCCTTCCGAAATACGAAATGTGCTGTGATTGGTTACCTGGCTCAGTGTGTTGTGATTGGCAGCACTTAGCGTGTGTTCGGGAAATGTCCCACCCCTCCATAACTGCGAGTTCTTCTCTAGTGTAAATATTGAGGATGGCGTCAATTTCAAACCAATTTAAGCCCGATTCAAACCCTGACAATGTTAACGAAAAAGAGGATCGTCCAGAACGAATTTCATGCACAGACTTTGCAAGCACGGATTTCACAGGACGTTTCAGAGTGGTATGTTTTTTGTAATTTTCATACATTATAGATCCGATGTTATCCACCATTTAATCGTGATATTTGTCGGAGAACTAAGATAATACAAACAGTAATCGATCACTAAACCATGGTTAATTCTCCTAAGGAGTGGTGAACCGTCTTACAAAAGCGAGAGCTTACAGAAGCTACAGTAAATAAGCTGTTCTCCATAAAATGTGCAGAGCACAGATAAACGTTTAGGTTTTAATGTTCAGGAAAAGTGTTTAAAATAAATTGTAACTCTCTAAGGCATAACATTCCGATCAGAAGCGCGTTTACACTTGTCTTTTCAATGTGTATGTGGACAACATCTTGATACAGGTCGCATGTCAATGCCAAGGTCGCAGCCTTAGGAAGGTCAAACAAAGGAGTTTTGGAAACGGTGTCAGAATGTCCATCTGTCAGTCAAGTCCAAAGGAATACGCAAACCCGTAGCGACACGTTATGGTAACGACATCTCAAGTCATCGACTGACAGATGCATAAAAATAAAGAAATTTTGAGCGATTCGTTCATTTTATAATATGTATTACTTGTCCTATTTGGTCCACACTTTGAGTTACAATCTAATTACCCCCTCTGGGACATTAGGTTTCTGGAAATCACTTAAAGAAAAAGCATGAATCATGTTGCATCCTCAAGAACTTGATGAATCAGACTAGTTAGTGTTTGCAGAACGGCAGCAACTTTAAGTGGCACAAAAAGCTGCCCACTAATGTTAATCACAGGCATTAACAGACCGTCTTTCTGAGGACTAGTACAGCAACCACAGATGGAAACATCCTAAGCAAGCTAATATTTCGTTTTAATTCATATGACTAAATTACTTCAAGGGCAGCATCGGAAAATCAGGAAAAGGGTTGGAGCTTCAAAAACGGTCCTATCGTTCAGCAGCACACTGGTTACTGGAGGATATTCTGCCTCGTGTAAGGAAGAAACTGAAAAGGTTATGGACAGAATTTATTGAATTTCTTACAAGAGCTGTTTGCTTTCTCTCAAACAGTGACAAGCCTCAGGCAGCATTCATTGCTCCAAAGCCCCCTCATTGAGTATTTATACAGCATCTGAAAGAGCAGGAATTAAGAAAACACAGTGTGAATGTTTGATAACTGTAGGAATGATTTAAATGCATCAGATGCTCTTCCCTTCGACTAAAGCATAACATTGAAGTTTGTCATTAGTGCTGTTTAGAATAGTGCTGCTTCTCATAAAACTGTTATCCTTAAAGAGGTCATATTGTGAAAAACACTTTTTTTCTTTCTTGATGCTTTAAACTAAACAGTTTGATGTAACAATTAAAAAGTAAACCCGGCTATGAAAGAAACCTGACTAACATTTGAAGGGCATTATAAATGGTATATATATATATATATATATATATATATATATATATATATATATATATATATATATTATTATTATTATTATTATTATTATTATTATTATTATTATATATTTATATATATATAAAATGTGCTGGGTTTTTTTTTTTTTGATGTTTGTTTGACTAAACCAGTGGTCTCAAACTCGCGGCCGGCGGGCCATTTGAGGCCCGCGGGGTGATATTTTGTGGCCCCCTACTTGACATTAAAGTTTAATGCTAGTGCGGCCCGTCGTTGCGTGTGCTGCGTTTAAAAAAAAAAAAAAAATGTATCCCTTATGGGCTATCATAGATAGTCTCGTGACAGCTTACAGTGGATTTGTTGTCAATAGTTGTCATAGACAACCGCGAAGTACAAACATACATGCGCCTGGAAAAAATTCGGGCATCGCTTCAATTATGAGCGCGCCTACATTTGAAATAACAAACTTGAAGCGCGCAAAATATGTGAGCGTGATATGTGAACAGGCCCTTGGCGAGCTACCACCAATCAGGCCACGAGCTACTGGTAGCTCGCGAGCGACATGTCGGAGACCCCTGCTCTAAAACAATGTGAGAATACTCATTTTGAGCTTGTATTATGTGTCCAACAGGTTGATAAGAAGGTTTGCTTTGATTTGTGCAAAGTCAGTAATTTGCCTGAGACACTATACATGTGTAGAAAGAATTCAATAAGAAGGGCAGACATGACTGCAAATATTTGTATTTCAAAAGCAATAATTGTTTTTCTAAGTGTAATAAAAGGAAATGTGCCTTCCAAAAAAAACATTCAATATCATATTAATAAATAAAAAGGACATGAGCAAATATAAGTATCACAAAGATGTGTAATAAGGAAAAGACAAAGAAAGTTTGTAAAATGAACTTCAACTGTCAGAAGGACAGCTCATGAAGAACCAGTCATGTACAGAAAGGAATGTTCAAATTCAGAGGAACAGTTCAGAAGAAACGTTAATAATAAAGATTGAGAAGATTGGATCAGTTGTGCTCCTTTTTTGGAATACTTGAATACTATTTTTTTGTGGAATACTTGATGCGGCCCAGCCTGACCCAGACTCTACCTCCAGCGGCCCCCAGTTAAGTTGAGTTTGAGACCCCTGCACTAAACAGTTTGATGTACCAAGTAAAAAGTAAACCCGGCAAAGAAACCTTATATTTTAAATATATATATATATATATATATATATATATATATATATATATATATATAAAATGTGTTTTTTTTTTTTGTTAAGCGTTCACACACATACGTCACTAGGGCACACTCACACAGAGAATGGAGATTGTGCTGCTTACACGCAGAAACATTCAGGGGCACAGAAACTTATCAATGCGGTCCCCGCGACTTTAAGTAATAAAATATCTTCGCTACTGAATCGCCACATTATATCTCAGCATCGAGAAGGTAACATCGCTGTTTTGATGTAATTAAACTCACAGCTTAATTGTTTAAAGAGAGAGAGAGAGATGCTGAACAGGCGCAGGAACGAATCTCTCTCTCTCTCTCTCTCTCTCTCTCTAATAATTAATTCAAATAAATGCTATAATTCATTCATTGACATACATGTAATATTACGCACTAATTTATCTCTGTGTCTAAGTCAAAGCGGGCAGAATGCTGGATCTAACGAGCTGTAACTGACGAAAATAACCGTCAATTTTACCCTTCTGGTCAAATATTGAACATCAATAACAGCTTTAAGTTGTCAATGCTGGCAAATGACCATGGTATATGCATGATAATCCACAGTTAGCTGTTTATTCAATGGTCACGGAGGCACCACAGGTTCTTTGCCTTAACGTCGTACATTAAAATCGTTTACAGCTAGCCGTGAATAATCCCTTACATATATATATATATATATATATATATATATATATATATATATATATATATATATATATATATATATATATATATATATATATATATATATATATTAGGGCTGCACGATTTGGGGAAAATGTCATATTGCGATTATTGAGGTCAATATTGCGATTGTGATAAAAGTTGTATTACCATGCATAAAGTTTTATTATATTAATTTCTCCAATAATGTAGCGTCTGCAAACATTTGTAACTCCAGTAATTCACTGTAAATAGCTACATGAATCTAAATTAAATATTTGTCATATTTGCCTTTGATGAGGAAAAAGAGTGTTGACAGGGGAATCCCTGTGTTCTAGACACCGTAGCAGGGTCACAGACACGACATGAAAACAAAAATGCTTATGTTGAATTAATAAATTAAGCGTTTTTTGCTCTTTCTCTCTTTTTGTCAGTTTGAGCTTGTTTATTCATGTAGAATTGTCACTTTGTTCTTTTGATGGGATTAATACAGCTGCACTATGATTTAAGATTTGCTGTGTGTGTGTGTGTGTTAGACTCTTGGACTACCCATGGAATTCTACCTAGAATTAAAACTGGAGAGCTAAAAAGAAATGCTGATGTGATACATGTTACGTAACCATATGCGACTTGAAGAGAATCAGACAATAATTACATTCTTGCCTCCAGCACAGTGTCTGATTGAAACCATTATGGTAACCCAGATTTTAGGTGACAGTGGCTTACCTCTGTGATTATCTGTACTGCATATTTAAGATTAGCTGTTTTGTACCTCAGCTCTCTGTTTGCCACAGTTTTTGCAGATGTATTTCCTAGACTCTTAGGGTAGGGATTGAACCCACGTTGGTGCTTTGGTGTGGGGAGCTTCAGAAGATTAGAATTGTCAGTGGTTATTGATGTGATTTCCTTTCCTTCAGGCCGCATAGATGCAGTGAAGAACCAAACTTGGCACCCTGCATTCATTTGTCTGTAAATTCATTTGGATTCACATAGAGACATGCAAACTATCCATAGAAGGTAACATGCATTATCACATTGGGAGCTTTATAATGATTGTTCGCCAAAACAAATATATGAGGAACAAAATACAGATATTTTATATTTTTTTATAATTAAACAGTTTTAGCCAAATACAGTTCACCCACCGTTGGCAAGTACTCCAAAACGTTAATTTTGGATAAAGTATTTGCTTTAAACATTTTGTGTAATCAGTTGTTGGCTCTCTTGACTACATTATTGACTGGTGGTTGTGTTCTTGACTAATTGAAGAACCTGATTGAGATTGGTTAAAATTAAAAAAGGTTATTGCTAGTGAAAGGTCCCGGTTCTGTCATTTGTCAGATTCTTATAGAAGTTTACATTGATTACCATAGTAGCCAACAATAAACCGCACACTCAAGTTAGTGCAACCCATAAATTGAGATTGATTTTCAGTCTTAACCATTAACAGAAGGTACAGTTATGTTACGGTTATTCTAGCATACTGCACATTATAAAATGGATAGTTCCAGTCCTTTATTCTGATTGGTTGATCCGCGTTCAAAGCCGCTGTACAGTAAATTGCTCTACAAACATACAACTGTGACTTCATTCAAATAAATGTTTATGGACAAACCATTATATAAAAGCAATAAGCCCTGTGAAGCCATGGTTTACTGTTTTAGAACAGTTAATATAATGCACAGATAATGTAATGTATGCTTTCAATTTGATAACGATTGTATGTGAAACAGAATGCATGTTTTATGAATGTTTTAAACAGTAGTACATTTACATTTAGTCATTTAGCAGACGCTTTTATCCAAAGCGACTTACAAATTAGGACTAAATTAAAGCGAGTCATCGTGAAGAGGCAAAAACAACGCAAGAAGTGCTCAAAATACAAAGTGCAGGCATTTCTCAGAGTAGCATAAGCCAGACAAGGGAGGATTAAGGGAAAAGGAAAGATAATTATATTTTTCTTTTATGAGGTTAAGTGCTCACGGAAGAGATGAGTTTTCAGTTGTCTTTTGAATGTTGTCATGGATTCTGCATTCCGGATGATGGTGGCGAGATCATTCCACCAGCGTGGAACCGTCAATGAGAATGTTCTAGTATGCTGTGTTGCCACATGGCCATGTTTAATTCAACGAGTGGCATTCAAATTATTTCAGTAATTCAGCTATTTTTGGTCTTTTTTTCAATGCAGTTTTAAGGAGAATATACTCAGCAATGGTGTTGACTGTTGAATTTGCATATTTGTTCTAAAGCATATATTAAAAACACCACATTGACATATAAACAACATTAAAAACTTGTTTTTCACCACATAGACATTTCTCCTTGTATAAAACCTTTTTTGGCATAAATGTGTTCCTTAAAACTGAGTCAAGAACCCAACCACTGAACCTATTTTTTCTAAGAGTGTAGTCAATGTCACGCCACTAAATGAGTGGTAAATGTGCCATCTAGAATTATAGAGAATTATAACAGATATCTATAAAACCTTAAATAGTTTGCTTTATCAGATCATTTGCAGCATTTAGAATCAATATGTTGGCGGCATTTGGTCAAATAAAGATGACCGCACTCTCTAGTTATATATATTATATATTTATTAATACCATGTCCACACAGACGCGTTTCAGCCTAAGCCATCATCAGTGTGTGACATTTGGTCCACATGCAGCCTGTAGCGTCTGCACATTTGAGTACAGTATGAACTGCAGCACTAGCACTGAACAGTCCAGATCTATTTTCGCTGCATCTGGGCTTGCCACTGTGTGTTTTGAATATGGCTCGTTGAACAGAGTTCTCTTTGCACTGTTGGATCAGTGAAGTCATGGGGCCTCAGCATAGCCTGATCGATAGCAGTCTTACTGTCAGTATCTGAATGATCACATGTTTCTGTGTGCTCCCTGCGACTCCATAATGAAAGGTAAATATTTAATGGCATCTGTTCATTCGTGGCCCACCACCAACTGCCCAGGATGATGCAACGTTATCCATTTTTATCCCACCTCCCTCTGTTTAAATGGTTGGAGTCTGACTGATGAAAGTGGCTCTTTGTTTTTTTCATTGCAGTTCAGTTCAGGAGATTGTGTGCTAGTTGTAGGCCAGGAATCAAGCTGAGCCAATGCTTGTATGGTGCTTGCTTAGCTTTTCTAATCTACATGGTGCCTTGGTTGCATTGTGAATTACTCATGTTGAGTTGTAGTTTTTGTTTGTCAAGTTAGTCACGTCTACTACGATTCTGGTTTTTAGTCTCTTCGATACAGTTGCAGAATGTTCTTGACCATTAAGTTTAGAACATTCTGCAACTGCAACTTATTTTTGTTTACCCTTGTTTACATATTGTTTGAGAACTGATGTGGTTTTACAATACAAACATAATTTTTTGCATGATAATTTTTTTGTTTCCCATGACAAAGATTCATTCATTTGTAAGTTATGTCTTTTTTGGGACCATTAAGGTTTTTTTTTCTTCACTTTTATGACAAGTAATCCCATTCTTTCAAAATTATTTCAATCATTAATATATAATATAATATAATATAAAATGGGAATAAATATAATAAAAGGGACATGGTGAAGAAAACAAAAATGAGATGGGAGGAAAAATTATTCTCTTGCAAATATTTTGCGTTCCCCCAAGAAACATACACAAGTACACAAACGTTTTTTTGCGAGGGAACACAAGGTTTTGCAAGCGAATGCAAAGTTTCTCACGGAAATTGGAATGCAAACATTTTGCGAGAGAACAAAATGCATTGACTTATTATTTTTTCCTCCCATCTCATATTATTTCTTCACCATGTCCCCTTAGGGGCTCCGTAGAAATGTGCTAAATTGTTATGAAAATAATGTCACAAAAATTTTAAGTGGTCTTAAAATGTGCTTAACTTTCTTAATGCAATAAATAAATATATAAAATACACATTTATTTTTAAGGGCAAAATGTGATCTTGATGTTTTGTGAGATGTGGCCCATTAACATCAGTGGCTTAAGACAAAATTAGCTTATATGATGCATGTTAAGTTTAAAATTCTTGTTGAATAAAATATGCTCCTGCTTGTCTCCCAAAGATGCTTATACAATTGTAAACAAAATAAATGATCGGCCCAATGGAGGAGTCATACATTTTCTACTTCGAGAAGGACCATCAATAATGGTGTTCTGTATCCCTCAGAGTGAGATTTGACTGGGAACACCAAGAGTTACAGTGAAATGTTTAAAATCGAACTCTCAGATTTACTTTGAGCCAAGAAGAAACATTTCTCACTAGGACCCTAAATGTCAAACACAAAGATGTGTGGTTCTGTTCATGGGGTGTGTTTACTTCAACCTACGCGTTCTGTCACCACATGAGCTAGTTTACGCAATGAGTAGAGATTTCATTAATTCAGAGAAATGCAGAAGATTGCAAAACTTCATCAATCTGATATTAATGTACATTTACATTTAAAGTCCCCCCTGTAGTCAATCATTTTATCCCTTAAAACTCATCTTTGATCACCAAAATGATATATTTAAACTTTTTTTCCTGTGAAAAAAAATGTCTTTGTGCCTTAAAATAGCTTGAATGCAACTCTACATCCTTGATTCATTTAATTTACACGGTGCCATGAATATGCTAATAAGCCCCGCCTCCACTCACTCACACCAGTTTAGAAATTTGCACAGCCAACTTACTTAGGTAAACGCTGCACAATGGTATCGCTCTTTACAACGTCGGACACATACCGGTAATTAATATGATTAGCCTTTTGCTTGACCATGTTATCAAAAAGCTAATAATGTGTTGCTAATGTTACAAAAACCATGTTCTCGTTCGCCATCTCAGAGTCAGACAGCTGCCTTCGAACAATCAGCATCCTTAGAAAGCTTTGAACAACTCAGAACGTCACTGGAGAAAGGCATATAGTTCATCATAACATCATAATATACATCATAATGATATGCTAAAGCCCGCCCGCACGTTGACGTGATTGGTTACAAGGTAGTTTGTGACGTAAAAAACACCAACTATTTCAAACCGCGTTTTTGAGTCTGTCTTTAGATCACTGCCGTTTTAAAGACAAAATACTTAGCAATGGTGTTGACCTATGATTTTGCACATGGTTTGTCTTAAATCATATTAAAAACACTACATAGACATACGTATAAACAACATTAAAAACTTGATTTTCATCACAGGGGGACTTTAAGACATTTAGTAGACACTTATCCAGATTGCACATAAGAAACTGCTGTGGTCAAACATACTATCGGGAAAGTTGTCTTTAAAAACAAACAAGTAGTAAGGCTAAACCTTACACCTTATAAGGTTTTAGCTCTAGTAAAACCCCAATACAAATAAACAAGCCATGTTACTTGTGCATGTCACTTTCAGTCTGGATTTTGTGTACTGCCTGTGGCTCTGCTGTTATGGCAAGACTTCACACACCTTGCACCTAGGGTTGTGTTTGTGGGGCTTACACCTAGCAAGTCTGGGCTATGCTCCATAACACTGAGACAGTCAAGGTGAGAAATAAAAATACATTTTCAGGTCTCTTCAACTGCTACTGACACAAGAGTTGGTGAGATTTATTGATTCGCTGAAAAAAATAAAAATTACTTCTAATGTTATCCTGTTGAAATTCAGAGGATGCGACAAACTCGGTTGAAAAACCTAGTGAGTTGCCTACATATAAATCATTTTAACCTGTTAGCTCATGTAAACAAAGAATGCTTTAGGGCGCCTGTGTCCTCCCACAGGTTAACAGGTAAAAAAAAAAAAAAAAGCATCTTGTGTGTACATAATGCACTGTGATAATATCTGTAGTACACATCTTTGGACATCATGGGCACAAAGATTTGAGGGGTCTTTAAAGATACCTTCATTTAAAGGGTTAGTTCACCCAAAAATGAAAATTAAGTCATTAATTACTCACCCCCATGCTGTACCAACCCCGTAAGACCTTCGTTCGTCTTCGGAACACAAATGAAGATATTTTTGATTAAATGTGACAGCTGGATCACTCCTCCATAGGCTCCCTAAGGGAATGAATCCTGACGTCCCAGAAAGTCAATGAAGAAAATGTTTAAATACTCCATGCTGTAGTACTCCAATACTACAGCATGGGGGTGAGTAATTAATGACTTAATTTTCATTTTCGGGTGAACTAACCCTTTAACCAATTTGCATCATATGGTGTCCTTCACAGGAAAGGCAATACCAGAATACATTCTGACTAGCTAAGTGAAATTTAGTCCAAGATGACTAGTGAAGGTAAATCTCAATCGTATAAAAAGTGATTATTTTACCCATGCAATATTATTGTGTTTTTTTTTATCTCTCTGTGTGTGTGTGTGTGTGTGTGTGTTACCCTGGTCCCTTGTTAAAAGCCATTCGAATTTTTCCCATTGGCTTTAGGATATTGCTGAAAACAAGCGCTGTGATTAAAAAAGTTTATGATGCTTACACATTTTGTTCATCAAGAAAATCTTGACAAGTTAACACAGCTTTTACGGATTTTAAAACCTAAATACAAATCGCCAGAATAAAAAAAAGCTAAAGTTAGGCTATAAACAAGCTAAACCATGATCACGTGACTTCAGTGTCACAAACACTAAGCATTCGGTAACTCTTGCTGTCTCTATTTAAAATCTTAAAGTTGGAAAGTTTGAGTTAGAATAGTTTGACTATTAGCGTGATGACGTTTAACGTCCCCGGCACCCTCTGTAGCCCCATTTATTTATTCATTTTCAGAGCATTTAACTAAAAACCATAAAAAAATAAAGAAATAAAAAAAACATTTTAACCTTGGTACGATGGAACCGGAAGTTATTTCTGGGTTTTAGCACTCATCCCAGACAGCAAGGCAGCTTACTAGGTTTTGTGGTCACACTTTAGATAAGTGTCTAATTCTCTCTATTAACTAACTATTAAATATGACTTTTGCCCCAATAACCACTGCTTATTAATAGTTAGTAAGGTAGTTGTTAAGTTGGGGAATTGAGTATTGAGTAGGATTAAGGGATGTATGGTAATGCATGAATAAGGCATTAATGTGTGCTTTATAAGTAGCAAACACCCAATATCCTACCGGTTTTGCTATTGAGATTTTCATTAGATTTTCAGTATTCCAAGTATTCCGACAAATAGGATTCATTTCACATTAGGATAATATAATTTCACATCATGCATTAACTGACAAGTGCCTAGCTTGAAATAAGTTCAGTGAAATAATGCTGATTGGGTGGGTTTACAGATATTTGTCTTCGTGTTTGAACTACCACATAAAGGTTTTTAAATATTTGAGACCAATGTGAAGTATTTTAGTCACTCTGTATTGATGATTTGCTCGGTTGCCCATGTTCAAACTGCTCCCCTGAGTGTGCCTGTGAACAAACAACCGTTTTGAGAAGTCATGTTTTGAGGTGGGCTTCTTGAAAATTGTATGTTTACCGGCAGTTTCCTTATTCTTCAATTCAGCTCAATGGTTTTCTCCCCCAGGTGGCAAATTTCAGATGATTTCAAACCACTGTCAATTTCACAATAAATAAATATAAACGTGATGAAAGTGTTTAGATGTCTGCGTGGTCTTGTAAAGTCACTCCAAAGGTTTTATGTTGTGAAATGAGCTGATGGTTGTTTAGTCATCCTGTTTAGCTGATGTTTAGAGTATAATGTCTCTTTTGGTTCTTTACAAAGACTGATTTGGATCAAAGCCATGTTGAGTTAGAATTTCTTCCCCCATGCTTGTACATTTATCATTATTTTTTGCTTGTTCTACAGGTCCAGTGGCAGTCATCAGCGGAGAAGAAGACTCTGCAAGCCCTCTTCATCATGTCAACCATGGTATCGTCACACCATGCTCTCTCGATGCGGGACCTGACGCAGTCGTAATCGGCATGAGTCGCATTCCTGTCATCGAGAACCCTCAGTACTTTCGACATGGACACAATTGCAACAAACCAACCACCTGTGAGTACATGTCTCACTACTTGTTGATGTGCTTCATTTGCTTCTAAAAATACAATTCAAAGTTGATGTGAAATCAAATTTGACCATATTTATACAACCAGTTTAGGGTCAGAAAGATTTATTTTTTTTAATAAAGAAATTAAATGAATAGTTCTCCCAAAATTGAATTACTATTCCTCAAGCCATCCTATTTGACTTTCTTCTTTCAGCCGAACACAATCGTAGTTATATTAAATAATATCCTGGCTCTTCCCAGCTTTGTAATGGCAATGAATAGTGCCTGATTTTTGAAGCTCCAAAAAGCACATACATCCTTCCATCTTAAAAGTAATCCATACGACTCCAATGGGTTAATAAATGCCTTCAGAAGCGAAGCGTTTGGTTTTTGTAAGAAAAATATCCATATTTAACATTTTACAAACTATAATCACTGGCTTCCGGCAACAGCCGTTCACACGTTTACGAAAACGTCAGATCCTCTGACATCTTTCTTTAAAACCTATTGTTTAGACTTCTAAATCATGACCGGTGTTTTGTTTTTTGTCAATTCTCACCTAAGCTTACGCTACATTATATCTCTTGGAAATAATGGTGAAGGAAATAATTCCTGTGTTTACGAAAGAACGCTACTCTTGACCTTTTAACTAGACCGCAGTATATCCTCATTATATAGCGCAAGGATATGGGTCACTAAGAAGATGTTAGAATAAGCACAAAAGTGTTAAAAATAGAGGACTTTTGAACGCCCTGAGCTTGCACTTATTGCAGAGTGCATGGGAACAAATGCCAACTCCATTGTTTGTATAAATGGCCATGAATGAATATGCAGAGCTCCTGCTAAGATTTATGAGATCTTTTATATATTTATTTGCTATTTTTGGGGCCTGTTGTGATCGAAAAGTTGCGCATTGACAATTACTTTTCTTGGAGCAAATGGTGTCTTAGTTTAGACCTTTAATGTAATTAATTGGAACAAATATACTTGTCACTTTACATAAGTGTTTTTGTTAGCCAAATTTAGAGGTTAAAAGGGGGCCTGACTGATTTATGGCACGTAGTATCGAATATATATGGGGACACAGAGTTGCACACATCAACACACACACAGTCTATTTATATTCCAGGCACAAAACAGTGGTCTATTCACAGGGTGCACTGACGGCTATGAAAAGGAATCCAAAAGGCAAAGGACAATCACATTTTGCCCTCATGAATAAATTAACTCTTTATGCATAATGGATGGCATAAAATCTTTATAGCTGTAGATACATAACCATCATGGCCGTGCCCATATCAGATGAGTGTGTGATATTTAAATGACAGTTAGCTGCTTAAGAGAGCGTATATTTTTACTTCTCAGACTCTGAGCAACTAGAAAGCTCTTTATGTGTTAGCTGTATAAGCTGAATCATTTATATAAAGATACACCTTATAAAAATGGTCCAAGGTTCAGCTCATGATTTTTTTATAGAGAGAACATAAAATAGAAGAGCGATGCGTTTCAGACCAGTTTCACCCAGTTGATACTGGGTTTACATTTGTAGACATGACTTATCACAATCCACATCTATAAAGAATATGCAGTAATGAAAAAATTCAGTGATCCATGAGAAAGAAATTGAATATGTTTAGCATAAATAAGACAATGTCTATTTTAGACATTTTCCATTGTGATATTTATCAATGTCGTTATAACATTTGTAATATCTAATATGATTTTATTCTTATTCAATACTTTTAAATATTTCAATATATCATTTAAACACTTTACTGTTATACAGAGAATCTAATATTAGGAAATACACAAGAACTCAAATGTAAAATGCCTGGACATTGTGGTAATTTGTGGGGGAACATGTATGTGTCATTAGTCACAATGCAAAGAAAAAATCTTAAAATAGGCTTCATTCTTTATGCTGTATAATTTTTGTGTGAAATGTGACTTCATTCATACAACAATTATAAGAATAAAAATTTTTCCTTGCAGGATTACTGTTTTATTTGTAGACTTCTGTATTTGAAAGGATGCTGTTGCACGGTTCAAATAAGCAAGTCCCTTGAGCCATGACATGCTGACTTTTCAGAAATTCAAAAGATGACTGACTCACAAAAGCTATTTTGCAATTACAATTGAGTTCTGCTGCATTTAGTTACTTATCTTTTCAAACCAACATGAGTTAATTCCTGAACTACATACTATAGCATCTCAGTTGATGGTTAGCACAGAGTTTTGCTTTACCTATATCCAAGATCCAAGAATAATCTCTAGCATCCCATTTGCCCATGGAGACCAAGTGTTGACTTTTCTATGTCTGTTTGAACATTTGTTCACTTTGCATTTTGCCATGTGGACCACACAGAATTATGTTAACATAACACATTTATTTAATTTATTTATTTATTTATTTATATAGAGCAAGGAAAATGATCCATTTCTAAGGGTCGGCTCCTTTAGGGCTTGTCATTAAATGGCCGCTGTTATGATTGGCTAACGTCACTGGATAGGAAACATCATCAACGTCCACTCGCTATTGCATTTAATCCAATACAGTTGGCTGTTTCATCTTGCCTCGCTTACAAAACAAAATGCTCCGAACTAACATAAAATCATCCGACGTGTTCCGGGACGCCGTTAAAATAAAATCCACTTGTTTCTGATGCTGGGATCCTTTTGAAGTCTGTACAGAGACTCAAATGAGCTGTTTAAACTGGACGTGACAAAGCGAATGTTCTTTCACTCTTCCATTTGTCTTGTTGATGACTGACTCAAGTGCGTGGAGTACGTCAGAAACTGAACCCACATCTCTATACTGTATCCAGTGCAGACAGCGTCAGTGATTTTAATAGGCTGAATTTGCTTGTGTGGGTAAATGCCAGCAATTAAGTGACTGAATGCCGAGTGGGCATTTTAAGTTTGTGACGTCACAGATCCCGCAATATCAAAACGAGCCGTTTTTGGAGCTTGATTAAAAAAGTGCTTTGCTCATAATGAAGAGGAAATTTTAAGCTATAAAACTTGCAGGGTGTTTTAATGGTACAAAGACCTCTTATATGTCAAAAGATAAAGGCAAATTTGATTTCTCATGGCATGGCCCCTTTAATCTTGAAATATTTGCTGCTGGGTTTTCTGGCTTAAGTCATGGGAAATACAGCTGGATTGCGTGCAATAGACTGAAGATCATTATTCAGGTAGCAGTATTCCTAGAGGAAGTGAGTGCACTAGCATTTACAATGAGCTCCATGTGTTACAAAGGCTATAAATACACGATCGTGACTGTGCATTGCAAATATTTATGATTGTGTCACATCATGTCCCTCAATTAAAACAAAAATCATAAATTATAAACACATTTGCCTACATAGCTATAACTTAATATGTTGGAAGTTTAATCTGTCATATAAGAATTTGTTGCAAGAGCAAAACTGCAATTATATATACAAGAGTGAAACGAATGACCTTCCATTTTAAATAACCTGTCTCAAAGATGCAGTTGAGAAGAGCAATTGTTTTTTATCGTACTCCTGAAATATCCGTCTATTTCTCCCGCTTCATCAGATTAGCGGCAATGGCTGCTGATATTTGTATCCTGCAGTGACCGTGTTTTGTGTCCTGTTCACATTGAACTGCTCAGGACATCTGGAGAAGATATGTCTATGCCGATGTCTCCTGTGTACACCGTCATTGTTCTGGACACAATTACTTCGATTGCATTGTTTCAAGGTAACATTTGATGACAAGCTGAATTTATCAGGCTAAAGTGTGAGAGGACAAAGGCATCCGCTCAGAAAAAGGGCATTGTAAATGAATGCAGGCCAGGTTTAATGGAGCTCTGAATGTGCACACCTTCACAAAGATTTTGATTCAAGCGATCTATTGTTACTGCTCATAATTGGACTACCATCTCATCCAGCTTCATTTAAAGTTCAATGAAGGTGGACACCGACACAAACCAGGTGCTTGATAACAACTGATCAGCTATATTTGTGAATAGGTGTTTTTGAGCATTTCTTTTTTTATGTTCCTTTTGTAGTTAATTACATTGGTGAATTTCTTTGAGTTTCAGTTCAATTTAATTCTACTTTCAAAAAAATTCAAATGTACATTAAGTTTTTTATGTAGTCTTTTTCGAGTTGAAAATCACATTAATTGCATTTGTGAATTTCAGTGTATATTTAAATTTGACTTCCTTAAATTAAATTCAGGACTTGAATAAGAATTTTTAAAAAACATTCTCAATTTACTTCTAAATGGTGTACGGCCTTGGTCCTGACTGATTAACCTTTAAATACTGGCTAAATTGTGAATATGTAAATATTCAAAGTTCTGATTCATGAATGTCAGCGTTTGTTTGCACACACTCTCATATTTCAAAATATGAACGTTTTCACAAAACTTTCATGACCCCCAGTATATTTAGTTTCTGAACATATATATATATATATATATATATATATATATATATATATATATATACACATATATATTAATGCATTCTTTTTTATCAACACTTGAATATGGATAAGTTTCATTAAAAGCAACACAGAAATGGGTTTGAACAAAAAGCTAAGAAAATCGCGTTTTTGTTACTTATTTCCAGATCGGATTCAGAACGATGATCAAAACATAGATGGAGTAGATCGCTTCCATTAACTCTCCCAAAGCTTCCACAGTCCTGTACCTCTTCATGGGTTTGACATTTCATTGGGTAACGTTAGGCCGCTTTGATTTATAAGCTGTTGAATGTTTGATGATCGCGTTAGATCACACGTGCGCAAGCAATGCTTCAATCGCTTGTTTCTGCTTCTTCTTCGCCTGTGTATTGATCCAAAGATTCTGAACACTTTTAGAAGATTTCCCCCGGTTTTTTCACGATCGCTTTCCAGTCGCACCATTTGCACCACCCTAAGGAATGTCCTGGTCATAAATCAATGATGGGGAAAGAGTTAATTGACCATTCTTGATGAACAGCACTATTTCTAATCATAGAGTTTTACTGCTGAAAACATGCCTGCCTGTAAGTTTTTCCTAATTTCAACCTTCAGGGATTGATACATGTTCAGTCAGGATGAGGAATAAATGGATGACAGTGAGTCTTGGGATATTGCCTTTTTAATTCAGAGGCTTTCCACAACAGGATAGGGGTAAATGGGTTGTGGGGGGAGCGGGGCTTGCTGGTTGGGTGGGGAGCTGAAGGTTAAGTTAACCCATCCCAAACTCCTACAGCAGGTGCACATGTAATTGTTCGCTTAGAGGACGGGACAAACCCAGCGGACCACTTAATGAAAGAGCGAGTGAATATAAATGAGTTTTTTGGGGACAGGAAAGTGCTCCAGACTTGACCCGATTCTGCTTCAGTCTGCTAGATCCCTGCATCTCAAATCTCCCAGCTTTAATAATGATAGTAGCACCTGATACTGGATGTCTGTCAGTGGCTCAAGTGTCAGTGCAATTTTGTTGCCCTTATGGCAAGGTGTTACATTGAATTTAATCTTTTCCGTTTCAGTGACAGTTTGTCAATAAATTATTTTAATAAACACAACTTGAAACTGATATGTCTTACAAAAGTATTAATTATCCACATTGTAATGCATCAGAAAAAATGCTTTTTTCATTATAATGGTAATTATAAAACCACAATGCTTATCTATTAATGCAACAATAACATTTAAAATGGTCAAACATTGATGTACTTGTTGATCATATGCTGTGATGCATCATTCTCTTTAAATGTTAAACAATAAATGTGCACTAAAAAGTATTATAATGTATTATTGTGCATTATTAATAATCAGACTATATTAACTCTGGTTACAGCTATATAAAAAGAACATTCGGTTGATTATAAGACCCCTTTTCAGTTGGTAAACATGGTGACCTTTTTCTGTGGGCGGAGCTTAGGTGGAGGCAGAACGATCCCTCTGGCCGCTTCACTAACGTTGCAATGTTAATGATGTGAATATTTTCTAGAAATAAAAATTCCAGATACAGCATATTAATTTTTCATTGATTCTTGCACCCAACAACACAACAAGATGACATTTAATAATAATAATTTAAGCTCCTTATTTTATGTAGCCGAATATGTGCTGGTTTGTATTGGCCGCCTCCAGTTGTCCGTTTGTTTTGCCTCCAGCTAGCGCCGTGACGTAACAGTGACGTCGGCGCAAAAGGGGTCTATACACATGTATGTTTATCCCAGAACATGCTGATTAATAATAACAGGATAAGTACAGGACTTCTTGCGCTCTTTTATTGCAGACCACGCTGCTTTGACTCAGAATGGTATGAACTAATGACACAAACATAATATTAATTCACAATATCTATTGTGTGTGGCTTCACCATAGCAACCACTACAAGTTCACACAGTCTAAAAATCATTTGAACAAATGTTTTCTTTCTTTTTTTTTAACTATAACAGAAAAACAGGCTATCCAATATGATATGTTCACGTCGTGTGTGAATAATAGTCTATGGTTTCTTTTGTGTGATTCATTCAGAAACCTATATTTACATTAACTCTTCACCTTTATTAATTAAGTGTTACGTGCAGCCACTGAGTAGATGTGTTTATGTGAATTTAAAGAATTAGATATAGAAAAAAAAATTATTTGAGGTCTTTTTTCATGCCTTTTTGTGGTTGAGCATTTTGCTTTTAAGCAACTTGAAATTCACGCAAATAATTGGAAATGACAATGAGAATTGATGGCAAAGCATTACAAGTCCCAGGTGAGTTCCAAACAGATGGCAAAAAGAGACCTTTTACAATTGACTCTCATTTGCATCACACTCGTTTTGTTTTGAAAAAGAGAACTCAGAGGAGACAAAAAAACATGCAGAAAATATCCAGCTGTGACTGTGAGCAGCAATTCTAGATCACCATCTGCACAGGAACTGACCTTTTACACAATGCGAACAACTCACGATTGAAGCCTTTATTTACACTTGTACACGTACGCGTAAACACGCACAACGGGCGCATACAGATAACCTGTCACTCATATTTCATTTGGCTTTGTTTTCCGCACTTGTTTTTGCCACCTGTTCCCAAAGGACATTGTCTCTCATGATGATATTATTGGGATAATTGTATGCCTGGACCTTTATCATCATTTTTTGATCATATATTATAGACATTGATAGGAATCACTGACAGTGCCTCTTTTTTTTGTTCTTAAAAAAAAAATGTAATTCACAACCCTTATGCTGAAAACAAGACTATACAACAACTCAGTGATCACACCTACAAAAATACACAAGAACAGAACAAGAAGTCCATACTATCATGCTATATCCCCATTCTGCCATCAGATAGCTTTGTGTGATAATAGCACACAGGTTTAGAATGACATGAGAGTGAGCGAATAATAGCCTATAAGAATTTTTATTTTTGAATGAACCATTCCCAATGTTGTACTGGCTAACAATTTAAATGTTTTAATTGATATAAAGCATAAATAAAATACAATACATATTAAATATTAGATGAAAAACTAAAATAAAATAAGTTTAAAGGGTTCTCCTTTAATAACCATTATGGTTTTCTCTCTCTTTCTCTTTCAGATGTGCAGCATATTAAACGACGGGACATTGTTCTGAAGAGGGAGCTTGGCGAGGGAGCTTTTGGGAAGGTGTTTCTGGCTGAATGTTACAACCTCAGCCCCACCAAAGATAAGATGCTGGTGGCTGTGAAGGTGAGGCATGATCTTGCAGTTAAAAGCACCTTCTTCTGGCTTTACTTTGCTCTGACTTCTCTAAGAATAGATGCACTTCTCCTGTGCACTATATTCCATTACCAGGAATGTGCATTATGAAAGTATGCACCTTCCTAGCCTTATTGTGCACAATTCATCTAAGTTTGTCTTCAAAATCTTTGATCAAAATGTTAAACTTTTTTCTCTGAACCAGCTGTACGTTCAACTAGGTTTTGTCACGCCCATTTTTGACAATCCGGATCTGTTCTCAATAAATCCAATCAAGCACCAGTAGATAAAATCAATCTTTTTCTTGTTTAATCTGAAATAATTGTGAATGACGTTTTTGTGTTCTTACTGTTCCTACTTAACCATTTAATTGTCAGGATCAGTGTTTAGGAAACTACTTTTCAGACTTACAAGTGACTCATTTAACCCCATAAAGCCTACTGTATCACATTTGACTTTTTTATACATTTAAATGAGAATGATACACAAAAAAAGTTTTTGCGTTCACGTTTTTTTTTTTTTTTTTTTGGTGCACAGATAACAATGCTGTCATTACAATCCCCATTCAAACTGAACAAAAACACTGTATTATTCATGCCAGGCCAGAAGTTTGTAAAGAAACTTTGTAAAGAAACACCACGCGCCTATAGACTGAACATGTAATATGCATGCGTATGACATCACCGTTTTCACAAATTCGAGTTTGTGTCATTTACACGGTGACAAAAAGGGTATCGTTTTCAAAAACTTGCACTTTAAAAACCCATTTGAAAAAATTTGCATTTTCAGGCCCCCAAAACGCCATTGTCTTCTAAAAACTTTGTTGAAACCGGCTGTTCATTTACAAGACAATGGCGTGAATAAAAAAAAGTGTTCACTTGCAACAAGGATCGACATGGTTTGTGTAAAGCACAATGTGTTTAAAATAAAAAACGAAACAGTGAATGAACTTAAATGCTTTATTTTGAGGACATTTTGATTACTTTCTCCACTTGATGTCCAAAATTCGGGTCTTTTTCAAAACCATCTGAGAACTGGCCTAGAATGACTTAAGGCCAATAATATCATTTGACCACTGGAAAGCACTCTCCACATCTGAACTTGCTCTTCTAATTCAATGTACTGCCTCACCAGAGCCCATTAAAACTATTACATCATAAAGATAACTGAAGATACTGTGAAAATGCTTCAGTGTCATGGGGATATCTTATGAACCCAGGGCTGTCAGGCCAGTTCCCCCAGTAGAACACTGCAACAGAAAGACAGCACGGGAGGACTGTGTTGAGTGCATGGCGCTAACACATCCCCTGACAGAATGAGTGCTTCACCATCTGTGTCATATACGCCATTCTCCGTCGATGTCTCCCTCTGCTTGTGTCAGAGAGATCAGGGGAATTCTGTAATTAAAATCAAATTGCATCATGTGCTGTTCAGGCAAAGTTACCATTTAATTGCTAGGAGCAGGACTCACAATGAAATGGCTAGTAGCGATTTGGAGGGCCTAGAAAACTGTTGTTGTTTTGTAATGCTATAAATACTTTGGTAAGGATACCCATCCTACAGATTGCCTGTGATTGAGATGCAAAATATCATCGCATTTCTCAAGTTCATGCTAAAAAGTTTCTGTCAAAGCAAATTTATATAGGTCAGAAAATATACATCAGACATGTTGGTGAAGAATAAAGCATTTCCCAAAATGGTAGATGTGCCATATGCTTTAGGCTAAGCTGGTGTCAGGAAATACAATTCAAGTCTCAAAACTCAGATTACCTACCAGGTTAGCTTTTAATGGCATTAAAGGGCCTATACACCCCAGGCCCATTAGAAAAACATGCCTCTAGGCTCTACATTTTTACATTCCAAAAGCATACCTACCTACACATACAATTCACTGTAGTTTCCAGCTCAAATGCACATTAGAGATAGTAAAATGGCAACAACTTTTATTCTTTTTCACACAAATTATGATTACAGGGACAGATTATCAGATTATTCCCCAATGAACTTAGCCCTTAAGGCTGTGACACACCAAGCTAACGTCTAGCGTCGACAAAGCCGACTGAGTTGTCGCCTCACATTGGCTGCATTTGGGCTAAAAATATCTGCTCTTAGCATGTGCATTCTGCACCTGTGTGTAAGGGAATAACTGTCTATATCAGCAGGTATCAATGGTCTATATTACTAAAACTAGCCTTACAGCGATGGCCCATGCGGATGACCGTCGGCTTGGTGTGTCATGGCCCTTAAACATGACACCGTTATGCCAAGTTGTGTTCCTGAACCACTTTTGTTTTGAGAAGTCATGCTATGGCCTTTTGTTGTACATTTTCATCTCATTTCAGTTCATGGCAGACATCCTGAAATGCAATTAGGCATATTAGTCTAACCTTCGTCTCATTTCTCCTTGGCTAGAGGACAACTTGAGTAAAAACGTGGCATCCAACTCTCCCTCGATGCATTTGTTCTTGACTTTACATCTCCTAGAGTAAACACACTTTCTATCTCTCAGACTCTCAAAGATCCAACCCTGACTGCCAGAAAAGACTTTCAACGGGAGGCTGAGCTTCTCACCAACCTGCAGCACGAACACATTGTGATGTTCTACGGCGTGTGTGTGGACGGCGACCCTCTCATCATGGTGTTTGAATACATGAAGCATGGAGACCTCAATAAGTTTCTGAGGTAGTTATTTTTCATGTCATATAAAGAACAATGAATGCTAAAGAACTAAGCTTTGTCTCAAAACTCAGATTACCTACCAGGTTAGCTTTTAATGGGAATTATACACCCTAGGTTCATTAGAAAAACATGCCTCTAGGCTCTACCTAAATTTGTACATTCCAAAAGCATACCTACACATACAATTCACTGTAGTTTCCAGCTCAAATAAACATTAGAGGTAGTAAAATGCCAACAACGTTTATTATTTTTCACTCAAATTATGATAATATAATATATTTTTGCAGAAATGCCGTCACATGCACTCATTTTCAATGACCCTAGGTTGCAATTATAGGTGCAAAGGCTGTCTGAAATTGTAATTAGAAAAAATATTTTAGCTCCTAAGATACCTAATTTGCCCAAAATATGTTGGATTATCACATGTATCCTCAATGAATCGTCTAATTTCATCATGCGCAGCAACAAGCAATGAAAATTTCCATTTAATATGGTGGATGGAGCCAATCCAGAGGAACATTTTATTGCTCACATGTTGCACATGAGACTTAATTGAGTTCTGTTATGTCTCATATTTCTCTTAAAATCTTTTTCAAGTATTAGGCACATAAGGTTGATAATCATTAAATGGTGCAGTTTAATTTCGGTTACAATGCAGTTTATGTAGACAGCTGCCTGTGCAGGCATTCAATATTGAAACAGCTCTCTAGGTTTTGAAACACAAAATTCTTAAGATTCAAAATAGCAGTTTAGGATTGAAGTTCAATGCATGCACGTCGCATGGATTGAGGCCATGCAAATTGAAATTTGCAGGGGAGATCTGTGAAAATATAAAGGCAGACAGAGTTCTGGAGTGAGATGATTGTCTTGTGGGAGCAAAGAGATGGGTGATGATAATAAATTAGTCTTTTGTGTAGTGAGAATTTTTTCTTACACTTATGCAGATGGCCGGACTAGCATTTCAAGAAAAAAAAATGATGAAATTCTTTTCTGAAAAGCTGCAATGATAGAAGTCTGGTTGATTTTCATGGACACTAAAAAGATTTTGGCAGCAGACTCCAGGCTTTATGCAAATGATATGCATGTTGAATTAAAAAGATTTAGCGAGAACTTCATGTAAAGCATACTAGAAAAGTCAGTGTATATAATTTGGGGAACATTGCACAACAGTGTACTGCCTAGTTTTTCAGCAGCTTTGGTTCGGAAAGTTTTTCTTCCTCCATTCATTCGCTCCATAAACAGAAAAGGTCATGATGTAACCAACAAATACTGAGTTGAATCCCAACTTGTGATTCAGCTTAGAGTTGGTTGTTTGGTTCATGACTCCCGAGCTCTGATTAGAATAAAAAAAGGTAACACTATTTCGATGGTTCACTTTAGACATTTTACTAACTATAAGTAACTTTGCAACTACCTCTCATTAGAGTATTGGTGGACCGTCTGCTTAATATCTGATCAAACTTATTTTGATGCTTCCCCAACAGACATTCTACTGACTATACTTTGCAACAACATGTCAACTTATTTTACTAACCCTAACCATAACCTAACAGTCTACTAACAGTTTACTAATACTCTAATGAGAGTTGACAGAGTAGATGCAGAGTTACTTGTAGTAGAATCTCTAAAGTGGACCGTTGAAATAAAAAGTAACCTAAAAAAGTATTTAAATGGGGGTCATCTATAGCAGTTCCGTGACCGTGGAGAGCGAAGGTTCGTTTCTTACTGGATTTGTCATCTATAAAAAAAAATTAGCCGGGGTGCCCCTCACAAAAATGTGGGGAAATTTTGAGAGAGCCCTATATCCAAATTGGCTGTCGTCAGCCAAGCTGGAAATTAACCTTTTAATGGTTTTGCCCACAGTCAGTCAGCCCCACATCCAAGTGATCTGCGAAACTAGTGAATGCCATGCACAAGAACAATATTCCATTCTCCTTTCTCGTTGGTGACCTGCCTCGTTGGTGATCGTTCAGCTCAAGGCAGAGAATGCGCAAATGTTCAAGGACATTATCCCAATCCTCTGCGCTTTCCACCAACAGATGTCCTACATCTATGCGATATACAAGAGATGCAAGGGGTCTGCAATGGCATACACTCTGGTTACAGCAGGGGTATTAGTGGAGGGGTCTGTAGACCAAGCAGTACCAGGGAAGCACTACAGGCGGGTCGTGCGCTGCATCATGCTCTGGAGAGAGGCTCTAATCCATAAATGACTACAAAGATTCTTGAGCATGAAGAGCTATCAGAGGACATCAAGGAGAATCTCAAGACCCTGCGCAATGCACTAACTGAAACTCAGGAGGCTCTACAGAAAGATCATGTTGAATGCCAGCCAGCAAGGATAAAGAAGGATGAGCAAGCAGTTCAAGACCTGCTGGCATGCATGAAGGATTTTGAAGCTGAGCCCTTTGACATCTCTTCACCTACACTGAGGTCGGTACAGTCTGGCCTGGTCGCCTCACCACAGTTAGTGCATGACCTAAAGACTGCACTTCCAGATGGCCAAGCCCAGGTTGAAACCTTCCTGCAAGAGTGAGTGTTCACAAAGATCAAGCCTCTCACCGCAACCATCCACAAAAATAAGAGGCAAAATTTCGCTGGAGAAATGATCTTTACACAATTTGGTGCTCATATGAAGGTTGCCCATATGGAGAGATCGGGGCTGGCAACCCTAGTGGACCTTGCAGAGGGATCAGGAATGATCCAACTTGGGTCAGCCCTTGAGAGGAGAGTGACTCAGGAGTGCCTTTCACTCTACAATGTAAATGGGTCAATCCGCAAGACTGTGAAGAGCAAGTATTTAGAGCTCTTCAAGCTAGAAGGTAAGTAAAAAACCAAGAGACAACGTTAGCCTTGTGGACATGGAGCTGATCTGGCGGCTTGCCACCCCACACCTGAAGACCGCGAGTCTCGGAAGCGGGACGGTTCAGAGTACCACTGGGGTGACTACTTGGATAAAATCTGTGCTATGATCTTCTCACGCCACTCCAACGCATAACTCATCATCCAGTTGTCAATGACATACATGACCTTCCTTTCAACATCAAGGATGATGAGCACGATTGTCGGGCAGCAAAACATCCAAAAGGACCAAATGTTTTTTCCAAGTCAGAAGTCAGGTTCCCAGGTGCCGCTGAGTTCAACCAACTCATGGTTAATTCCGGAAACAAGGTCAATACACTTAAGAATACACTAAATTAAAGGCCTGTCTCATATAGACGCCTGTCTCAAATACAAGCCGGTGCAGTTTGGCGATTATTTTAAGTTTTACGGTATCATGGTTTCCACAAAAATATCAAGCAGCACAACAGTTTTCAACATTGATAATTATAAGAATAGTCTTTTTTTTTTTCAGCATATTAAAATGATTTCTGAAGGATCATGTGACACTGAAGACTGGAGTAATGATGCTGAAAATTCAGCTTTGCATCACAGGAATAAATCACATTTAGAAATATATATAAAAAAACAGTTACTGTATTTCAAAATCTTACAGATTTGACTTTATTTTGATTAAATAAATACTGCCTTTGTGAGTATGAAAAACATCTTTAAAAAATTGCTTGAATGGTAGTGTGTGTATGTATGAAATGCTTTTAAGTTTATTGCACAATATTCATATACTGTATATACACAACATAGATACTTTTTTAGTGTAGGAAAACTGACAGTCGCTGCTGAGCACTTTTGGTGGGATTCCCATTTCCATGGTAACAGCAAACTCTCTGATCAGCAAATCTCTCTTCAGGATTATGGGTATTCTAGTTCACTGGGAATTTGGCAAATTAAATAAAAAATTTCCCAAATGATGTTGAAATCACTCTGACTTAGGTGGCTTAATCACCTCTTTAGACATCAAATATTTTTAAATGTTGTTACAAATCAAGTTCTTTATTGAGAAAATGAGTAGGGTTCTTTCTTTCTTTTCCCGGAACCAGACTGTTGCATTCTAAAGCAGAGCTCCCACTTGGATTGTTAGCGCCCTGATTGTTAGCTCTTCAAACATACAGTTGAAGAGCTCCCTGCTGAAGAGGCACTGACCAGAAGAGAAGCACAAATTACAGTCGAGCCCTTTTCAACAGCCACCTTATGCAAATGCTGCTGCAATCAGACAAAAATCATTTTCCCTGAGTGAAGAGAAAATCGAAAAAGTTAACTGAATAGGTGATTTTATTTCTCCACAGTTGAAGTCAAAGCACATCTTTCTTTGCCTTGACTTACTCACTTCAAATCAGACAGCTTTACAGGATTAAAGGATTAGAGGGGGAATTATTTTATGGAGCAATAAGGCGGTGCGTTTGAACATTTTCGACCCTGTGCCCTTTTACATTGATCCATAATCAATTTCCCCTGCTCGGATCCTAAATGTAAGTAATTGCAAAAACCTGGACGTAGCTCAGCACTGAAGGACAATTACTGCCAAGACTAACAAGTGTAACCAACATGACTTTCTCCCCACATTTCAGAGCCCATGGTCCAGATGCCATGATCCTCGTGGACGGCCAACCGATGCAGTCGAACGGGGAACTTGGTCTCTCGCAGATGCTTCATATCGGTTCACAGATAGCGGCAGGCATGATCTACCTGTCCTCTCAGCATTTTGTGCACCGCGACCTGGCCACTCGCAACTGCCTCGTGGGTAACGGCCTGCTTGTGAAAATTGGAGACTTCGGGATGTCCAGAGACATATACAGCTCTGATTACTATCGAGTAAGTATCACAACAATTTAATTACGTTTTAATGTTTGCTGACAAAAACTTTTTATAGCATCATTGCAAGTACATTTCTGGACTTAAAGTCCACACTTCTGGACCAAAAGTATTGGAATGTCCTGGGTTCTGAATGATCTTTATATTGCCACCGAAAATAATTAATATTTTATTTTATTTTATTTATTTTCGTTAAGTTAAAAACAAAAACTATGGCCACAGTAAGGCACCTTCAAATTAAGTAAAATCCATGTACTTAAAAAATGCTTTTTGTTAAAACACTTACATAGGGATTGACGCACAAAAAATGTCATTTACAGTACAAACCTGTATGACTGTGTCTCAAAAAAACATTGGACCCCATTGACTTTCATTGTATTGACAAAATTAGCGAAAGCATTCTCGCTTTACACGAGTTGAAATATTGTAGCAATAACTTTGAAAAGAAAAGCAAGCGACTTAGAACTTCCATTGTATGTGTCAAGACTATCACCATAATTTTTGCTTCTTCTTTTTTTTCTATTGATGGATTAGTTTAAATACTTTTCTGTGGTAACATCAACATTATGACAAGATGCTGTTTATAGAGACTGGGGCCAGTTGCATAAACCGCTAAGAATAGTCTTACGTCTTAGTCATAACATATTAAGTCTTTAGTAAAATTATGTTCCATTTGCAATCCCATCAATAAATTGCACAAATGAGGGAAGATCATTTTTGGAATGCCAATAGCTATCTATTAGATCTAGTTAAACGCAAGGACAACAAAATCTCAGAGAGATTGGATTGTTGAGAGTCTTTGCATTCAAGCCAGTCGTAAACTGAAGGTCTCACGGAGGCCAGAAACATCTTTATCAGCCGCACATGCGCACACTTCAATATTGACAAAGCAGAGGGATTATGAAATTATTACCGCATTGGACACGTTCACTGTGTCAAGTGATTATAAATAGCGGATCCTGCCAAGCACGTAATCCACACATGGCGAGTCATATTGACGTTTGTTGTCCTCTGGGGCTCGAGCGTCTGGCCACAGGAATGGAGCATGACTGGAAGAGAGATTGAGGTACTTTCATCAGTGACCAATTCAACCGCCTTCGTCAAGATGTTATAAGTGGCACATCGACTTCCTGCCACCTAATGGCTTGCCGAGTATCTTTTTGCATGAGATGTTTTTGATAACTCTGTTTAGAGCCGCTGATGGTTGTAAACAGATTCAGGGAAAATGACAGCACAGGCTCGATCCCATGAATAAGCTGCAGATTGTCAACGATTGTGTCTTCACCACAAATAACTGATTACACACAATAAACAAGTGACATGGTCACCCTGTCTCTTGTTTTTTTGTTTTTTTATAAACAACTAATGTCAATGTCATCACTTTCAATAGCCCGTATTTTCTTTATGAATTCTAATATCTGTTTCTACTAGATATTTAGCCAAGTGTTTTAAATGGTTGGAGAAATCTGTTATCGATCATGGATGCATGAATCTGCTTCCCCTGATACTAAGTATAAAATTGTAAATGCCCAGAGACTAGCTCTAGCAGGGCTGTAATCCATTCTCCAGCATGCTACTTTGCTCTTCATACCCATAATCCAATCTAGCCCTCTACCACTGAGCCACAGACTAGCCAGTAATCCAGTTTACAAACTACCAAAATAAAGATAAAAACATGTTGCCTTCTTCCTGAAACCCACTCTATGTTGACAAAATGGAAATATGGTCAATCAGCAGAGAGATTTTTTTTCTTCTCCATTTCCAATCGTTTATTTCCAATTGGGCTTATCAATTTTTACCATGCCAGGCTAATTGCTTTAGTCTCAACCACAAAGCCCAAGGTGATACAATGGATTGTGGGTTGAATGATTGCTTAAACAATTTTAGTTGCTCCTCTTAATGAGGGATTTGAAAGTAATTTGCATTATTTAAGGATCAGGACGTGTGCGTGTTTCCTGTAAGTCTATTATTAAGATCACTGTTACTCGGCTACTTTAAATTGTGAATGAACAATTCACACGAATATTTCCAGTAACTCTAATACCATTTGAACTACTAAGTAAGCTGAGATACATGTATGACATCATGTACTAAATAGCACAAGTTTGTTGTACTGAGGTACATTTTGCTGTACAATTTCCAAATTTGAATTTAAAAGTCAACCTCAATTTAACTCTGAATGGCAAACAACCGTGCAAGACACTAGTAACGTTTCCATTACAGATTTGCACAAAACTTTTGCGATATTTTCTAAATGTCGATAAAAAACTATTGCGAAATGACGGCCGATTAACCGATGTTATGCAACTGAAAGATTTTTTTTTTTCTCGCGCGATAAGTCGATCCAATAATTATGGCAACGGATGTTGGTAGATTTATATATCCCAGCCACCGCACCTTTATTTTTAAGCGAAGGAGACATAGGCATGTTATCCAAGCATTAATAGCAAGGAAAGCCCCTTATACTTGGAAGCGGCCAAGTATGAGGTGTTTCTGGGTGTTTCTCCCTCCTATCTGCTTCAAGGTCTTGATTGTGGCCTTTCCTTGTGGTTTAAAATCCAGGATTCCCGTAATTCTTTGGTCTTTTATGAGATTAAAAAAGAACTCTGTCTCGTCTTCTGTCCAAACATATTCTGTCAGTATATGTTAGGTGACTTGTAAATGCGCAAAAACTGTTTCCATTGCAGTTTTGCTAAATATTCCTTTTTCAAATTGCCTGAAAAACCACCTCATGCGAGGGTAAAAATTATTATTTTTTTTATTTTTTTTTGCAAAATCGCCTCGTTTCCATTGGCTGTATTTTCAATTCGCAATTTCAATTTGCGCAATTTGAAGGGTAATGGAAATGCGACTACTGTCTATTTTTAGAGGTCTTTGTAGATAAAACGTGCTGATTACAAGGGTTGACCGAACATATTGATGTTTTTAATTAGCTATGCTTTCAGATGTACAGTATTTTTTAGTAAACACAAAAGTGATGCTTTCACTGCAAGGGTACTGCAATGAACTGACATGAGAAGAATCTGTATAATACAGCTTTTTATTTCACTAAATCACAAGTTTGCGGAATTTTCTTTAAAGAGAACATATCAGAGCTAAATGACAAATAGAGCAATGATTACTCATTAAGGCACTCCATTGAATTTCTGTAACAGGACATTCTTTATACAGTATATTGTTAATTAATTTCATACAGTATGTATAGCATGTCTGTCATCTTTTTGATTGACACATTGACACACACAACCACTCCCAGATACAGTACAAAAGTGTGATTTCACATGTCATTGCTTTATGACATGTCACAACACAATTCATAACGTGACGCTATTATGTCTTATTGCAGAGTAAGTATTTGAAGACCTTTTTTTTTGGTTGATTACCCTCTTGAGTTACCCTTTTGAGATGTTACCGCAACTTCCAGAAACTTCATGTTCACCCTATCGTTTCACACCCTCTCCTGACTAGCACTTGCAATAAGAGCAGTAAAAATACAAATAAACTGACTCAGACCTTTACAGCGCACATGGCTGCAAGGATTCCGATAAGATATTGACTATATGCAGTGGACAGTAGTCACAGGAACCTACTTGGCTAATTTCTAATGTGGCGGTACACATTCATTAGTCTGCTCTCTGCCAGCCGGAAGTAAGATCAATGTAACGGCAAACAACAGAGGGAATAGTAATTACAAAGAGAACTCCACGCTGAGCTGGAAGGGCTCCAGCAATACCCAGCAGTCTTCTTCACAGGCATTTCATGCCGGCACAACGTGATGAACGTAGTGAAATTGACGTGAATAAGAAATAGATTTGAGAATAAGCCATTTTAATCGAAGCTGAGTGCATGCACAATTAATGCATTATTGTTTAGTCAATTTGGCTCAACTAGCGGAGGACTTAAAGAAGGACATGAGATCATTATAAAAGCTAATAATATCAATATATTATTTGCTTTAAAAATACTAAGGATTTGTGCTGTTTATTTATTACATTCTCATATCAAAAAGGGTTACAGAGTGGGTCGGGATAATCGATAAGCTGTTTTGTATTGTTTTTAAGTCTTATTCTGTTACATACTGTAAGAGTTCCACATGAGCAGTGAAGAAGACTTTCTGTCTGTTGCTTTCATTAAGGACCTCTCGGATGGTCTGTCAACTATGGCTGCAGTAAAAGTAAGCGATTTACATTTACATTTAATCATTTAGCAGACACTTTTATCCAAAGTGACTTACATGTGAGGAGAACAATAGAAGCAATCAAACCAACAATAGGGCAACAGTACGCAAGTGCTGTGACTAGTCCCAGTTAGTCTAGCACAGTACACATAGCAAGGTGTTTTTTAAATAAAGATATAGAATAGTAAATATTAGCATTAATACGTCAAGTGATTTTGCTTACTGCACCATTAAAAAAATGGAATCAACACCCAAACAAAGTCTTGGTTGTGTAAATCGGGTTATGATCACGTAAGACCTTTTGGACCCGCGTTAATACTGGCAAAACTTTCCAGTTCTGGAGAGGCGTTAGAGAGTGGGAATGCCTAAAAACGTCCTTTGTTTCTGCTCGATACATGAGTAACATTGGTTTTGCTGTTTCACAGAACCAAGATACGCTGCTGTAAGCTGTTGTTGTTCTTAAATTAAAGCTTGATTCATCCATACGAGCCGTCTGATGCGCCAGCTGTTTGTCTGTGCTTGTGCAATTAAGTGAGGGGTGTCTTCTTTTGGGTAAGGGTTTGTTTGTTTTGGGTGTTGATTCCAAAAATCTACAGTGTTTCTCAGAAATCGCTTACTGCATCTTTAACCCCCTAAGACCAGCTCCCTAGTGGTGAGAACTCCAAAATAGGCGACTACGCACAAATAGATTACATTTATGCAACTGTGAATATAGATAAATTTTTTGCAATCATAAAAAGTTAGGACACAAAGTCTTCTGTCACTTCCAAATAAAAAATTTGGGGGGTGTTGTGTTTTGAACACTGAAATTGCTGCATTTAGTCTTGACTATATTTGTACCAAGTTTAGTTATATTTTTGCCACCCAATTTGATAGATTTTTGAGCACAACCTTATATTTCCAAGTGACATTTGGTCCGATTTGGCACATAAAAATATAAAATGTGGCAAAAGTTGAAGCTAAATCTGCACTAAATTTTGAAATATGAAAAGAAAGTAAAAAAAAAATTATATGTATTTTTTGCGTTTTGCAGAGCGTAAAAAAAAAAAAATATATATATATATATATATATATATATATATATATATATATATATATATATATATATATATATATATATATATATATATATATATATATATATATATATATATATTTACATGCACCTCCGTTTAAAAGTTTGGGGTCGGTAAGATATTTTGTTATCTTTGAAAGAAGTAACTTAAGTCTGAGTTAAGACTGCTTAAAACTGAGTTGCCGCTCAAGAAACATTTCTTAATATTATCAATGCTGAAATATGTTGTGCTATATATTCTTGTGGAAACAGTGATATTTATTTTCCAGAATACTTGAATAGAAGGTTTCAAATTAGAAATGTATGTAACAATGTAAAATGAATTGTCATTTTAATGCATCCTTGCTGAATAAAAGTATTCATTTCAAACATCTTTCCGACCCCAAAAGTTTGATTGGTAGTGTATATTTAGTGTTCATTCTTGTACAGTTGGTGTATGTGCTCTATCATGCCCTCAGTAGGGTCTGCGTAACATACACACACACACAAAACAGTGTCTCTCCCCCACTCAGCAGTGCATAATCTGCTTGAATTTACTGAAAATATACACAGAGACTGGTAATAAATAATTCACCACAATGTGTTATTGTGACGTGACGTGCGTATGTACTGTATCTTGTTTTAGTTAATCAAATGAGCTTTTCTTAACCAGTTAGAGCTAAAGTAGTAGGCTAAGCTGTTAGCTTGATTACATAGAAAGGGAAATGTCATCCATACCACGTAAGATGTTTGTGAGCAATGCTTGATGTGTAATCTGTCTTCTAGGTGGGAGGTCACACCATGCTGCCCATTCGCTGGATGCCTCCGGAGAGCATCATGTACAGGAAGTTCTCCACAGAGAGTGATGTGTGGAGCTTTGGAGTCATTATGTGGGAGGTCTTCACCTATGGGAAACAGCCATGGTTTCAGTTATCCAATAATGAGGTAAATGTTCACATGGCGAAAAGGAGCCATTATTAGAACGTCAGTGTGAATATGACATTTTTAGAATGTGAGTGTGATCTCTACTGGAGGGGTGTCATGTCATGCTGTCAGAGATCAGGTTAGCAGCTTACATCTAGCCACACAATCAGTCGTTGCCTGCCGGTTTCGAGAATCGAACCTGTGACCTTTGGGTTACAAGTCCGACTCTCTAACCATTAGGCCACAACTGCCCAAAGTGGTGATTTGTTGCTGTCTCAATTGCATCATCATGTGCTCCTATTGGTTTTTGATTTGACTGTTATCGTAAGAGAGAAGCCGCACTGCGTGACTTCTGACACTAAAATAAAAGTCGATCGCAATGATCATTAATCAGTTGTTGGCGAACTTTAAACAAGCGATCAAAGACTTCACAAAAGGATTCACAAAATTGTCAAATCCTGTCTCAAAAGTGTGAACCCGGCTTAGCACTGAGGGTACGTTTACACAACAACAATATGCTTAAAATGGAGAAGTTTTTCCTTTGAGTTTTACGCGCACAGATGACACCATTGTCAAAACGATTCCAATTCCCACGGATCCGCGAAAACGACTAAAAACCCTGTATTCTGCTGCCAGGCCATTAGATGACGATGAAGCACTATAGACTGAACACGTAATACGCATGTCCATGACGTCATCGTCTTCAGAGATTTGCTTTTTTTATTGTTTACACGGAGACCCTTTTCAGGAACTTGCACTTTGAAACCCATTTTCAAAAGTTTGCGTTTTCAGGCACCCAAAACGCTGTTGTCGTGTAAATGAACGGTCAACACACATAAAAAGTTTCGAGTTTTTAGTTGAAAACGGTGTTGTGTAAACAGCCCCTGAATCTATTGGGAGTTTATTGTGTGTGAATTATGGGAATGGTACAAACAAGGAGTTTGTCTCAAAAATCTCACCATTGTTTCATCGAAATTTTGCTGTATCGGGCTGGGGTGCGTTTCACAAAAGCATCGTTTGCCAACTATGGTCGCAACAAGTTCCGTCGTTATCAGCATAGTTGAACGAGTCGTGTGTTTACCGAAAACATACTTCCAACGAACATTCGCGAAGCAGCATCGCAAAGATGTGTGGTTTAAACGAAAGCTCTCGAGCTTTGGTTAGAAGGTTACCACAGTGGTAAGAGTTTCTTGTTTGTATGACGTGGACTCAAATCCTTATCTTGAGCCAAATAAGCAAGCTGAGATTCAGTACAATCTGTATTTAAAGCGTCGTTTTTGAACGACTCACTACATAAGAACGAGCCTATGATTGAATCTGGAAATAAAGCACTATAATTGAGATGTATGAGAAATATTCCTCAGATGCCATGTCCGTAATTTATAGCAGAACATATAGCATTAATTCGATCTCAAACAGATTCATTAAAAGAAGTGATTACTCAACCACCTGCGTGACAGTTACGTCGTTGTACGGGAAACGCACCCCTGGTCGGGATGCTCAAACAACGAGTCATAGTGTGCAGCATTACTTATATTTGACTCTGCATATGAAATAGCATAAACAAATTGCACGTATCACCTCTAAATCAATTCCACACATTTGCTCATTTCTGTGTCTCTCTCTTTTGCAGGTCATTGAATGCATTACTCAAGGTCGGGTTCTAGACAGGCCTCGCCTGTGTCCTAAGGAGGTGTACGACCTCATGTTAGGCTGCTGGCAAAGAGAGCCGCAACAACGACTAAACATCAAAGACATTCAGAAAGTCCTTTACGCTCTGGGAAAAGCCACACCTGTCTACTTGGACATCCTTGGCTGAGACTGGTGCAACGCCTCTCACCAGAATCGAACACAATCCAGGAATAACCAAACAAGCCCTTTTCCCGCGTCGGCGCTCCACTGTAAAAACACCAACACGTCGGAGATGGACTTTAAGTGCCTGCAACACTTTTTTCAATACACTGGGTATACATAGAAAAAGTAAAAAATATTTAAAAACAAACTTTTACATTTTGTTTACTGGTACAGTATATAGTGTACAGAATTATTCTACAAAGACAGAAAAACGTTTCCTAAAAAGTGGTGGCGAAAGCAGAATGTTGCCTTTGATTGGCGACACTGTTTTTGAGAAATGATTTTCAGTGTTTCATTTTATAAGCATATATACACATATATGAATATATTTTTATTTATTTTGTTTCATTTCGAAGGTAAAGTCTGGGTGCCTGTCATGTTTAGTGCTGTTGATATATTATCTTTTCAAGACGGCTGCTCTTTGGTTCTGCTCTGCTTTACCAGCTGGGATATTGTGAGGAAAGCCTTATTATGTTTTGATTATTTTCCCACTGCTGCAGTCAGCATCTTTCTCCTTTATTTTTTTCTTCCTGCAACTTTGATTTGATGATCTATAGCTCTTAAGCGGGCGACTTGGAACCTTTAGAACACTAAAGCGTTGATATATTTTCATCGTATGTGATTGTATATACTGTACATTTATATTCTCGTCAACCTGTTAACTTATTTTACTGTGTTTTGATTTCTTTTTTTGACACGGGGGTTATTTTGTGACTTACTCTTCAGAAAGGGTCAGCCAGGAGAGAACATAAATATCACACAGTATCTTTAGATGAGCACTTGGCGGCTCATTATTAATACAGGGTCTCTAATAATTGTTCGAGGGAAAACACATCGCGGTCTGTAACCAGCTGCCGTACTTTTTCTGATCACCAAAACTGAATGTGGTAAAACAAGAACTAAACTGCAGGTTCGATATCACTGAGATCTGAGATAAAATAACACCTGTTTGAATTAATGTTTCGCAATCTTCATAGCATTTGATAAATGCCATCGCATCTAGAGTTAACGATTTCATGTTGTTGTCTGTAGCTAAACATGTTATTCCAGGGGCTGTTTCTCTGAGATGTTTGTCGATACGACACCAAATCTTGTTGACAGCAGGATTTCGATGTCAACGGATTCTCTTGCCTCTTTGCAGTACCACAGATATTTGCAAACGACATATTCAAATGTATGTTTAGATTAAGTATTAAATAAATATCAGAACCTTGTCAGATGAAGTCTTTTTTGTTCGTTGTGTTTAGGCAGTCCATAGTTTGTTCAAAGATTTTTGGCTTAACCTAGTTGTGACTCTATCTGTCAAGAAATTCATTGTGACGCCTGGATGTGCCTCATCTTCTGCTCTTGAGGCAAAGGAGAGAGGAATTGGTTGTGGCCAATTGAGCATGGGGAAGTGTGAATAACAGCCTTGGTTCGTCCACACAACTGATGTAGTGCCTTGCTGGCTAGCAGGTATCTGAGGGAAAAGCCTGTGGGTGCTAACGTATTTTAATGTGGCCATTTCTTTGAAAGATTTGAATAATTCCTTGTAATAAAACAGACATTTTAAAATGCGTAAATTGGGCAAATCATATCATGCATTCAGCAGTGCATTTCGTTTATTCATGTTGAAATTGAGGCCATTCGCAATGGCTGTCAGGCTTAACAATTAACCAAAAATCACGATCCATCCATTAGATGTGAAATATGCTGGAATGCCTGAGATGGAAAAATTGTATGCTATAAATCGAAAAGTTGCAAGTTATGCAATTATCATATTTCATAATACTTTATATATGTCAACACTTGATACATAGCAATCCAGGCAATTTAACATACGCCCAGGTCATATTTCACTCAAAAATGACAAGAAATAAACAATAAATTATATTTTGCTTTTAAAAAAAAGGATATGATTTTTGAAATAGCACTGTAACATTTCATGACAATTAAGCACATGCAACCTCCAATTCTCATTAATATAATGTGGAACATATACATGCAACACATTTATTCATCATGGTAGTTTGTTATATTGATTTTATATTCTGTTACAGTCTCTGAATTATTGAGAATTATTAGAATATCTGCTTGTCATGAAAATGTTACAATGCAAACTATCAATATTGGGTTCATTTTCAGCCTCTTAAGGCCTTAAATAAAAATGTTTTGCATAAAGAAAATATTTACTTAGTTTGGTGTGAAATGTGACCTGGACATTTCATTCATGGACATGGACAATACAGAAGGAGAATGACCAAGTGCAAGTTAAAGGACGAAGAAAATACGTGTAGTTCCTAATAGGGCTTAGTCTGTAAATATATTGTGTCCTGGTTCTGAAATAATTTAACCATCACAGTTTCCACTGATGGTTAGTTGAGTAATCTCAACTAGAGATTACTCTAGCTACTGGATAATTTCTTCATCACAAATGATGATCGTATGGCTTTTAAAGTGGTAGAATTTGACACTCTACCCCTAACTGGAACTCTGTATGTATGAGCCACTCAAGCTTAGCTAGATGTGATTGCTTCAGGCAGATGAAGATGTTGCCTGTCAATGGTGTTATCATAATGTAGGATGGGCTTTCAGGGAACATTGTAAACCCCAGCTGTTTCAGTGTCACTATTGAGTCCCTTAAAGGGATAGTTCAACCAAAAATGAAAATTCTATTAATTACATACTGTTGTACACAAAAGAAGATATTTTACAGACTCTCAGTAATCAAACAGTTGATGGACCCCATTGAATTCCGTAGTATTTTTTGTCCTACTTTGGAATTCAAAGGGGCCAAACTGTCTTGTTACCAACATTCTTTAAAATATCTTCTTTTCTGTTCAGCAGAAGAAAGAAAATTAAACAGGTTTGGAATAAGTAAATGGTGAGTAAATGATGACAGACTTTTAATTTTTCGGTGAACTATCCCTTTAAGGGTGCACAGATTGAGCACTAAACCTACAGGGGAATAAAACTGAAACACTGGCCAATTTAGTGTATGAGGTTTCACACCTATATATATATATATATATATATATATATATATATATATATATATATATATGCGCAGCCTGGGGGCCAATCTTCACTTATTTTACATTTCATTAGTAATAGCAGAGTGTGAAGGTTGGTTTAGCAGAGCACTAGCACAGCTGTACATAAAATATTGCAATCCACATAACATAATGGGAGACATATCAGAGTTCAAAATAGGACAAATTGTTGGTGCATGTCCCACTGGCTCATCTGTGACCAGGACAGCAAGTCTTTGTGGTGTATCGAGAGCTATAGTATCCAGGGTAATTAACGGCATATCACCACACGAGGACGAACCACATCCAACAGGTGTAACTGTCAACGCAAGAGGAAGCTTTCTGAAAGGGATGTCCAGGTACTGACCCGGATTTTATCCAAAAAACATAAATCAACAGCTGCCCAACTCCACCTCGACTCTCCTGTTTCCATCAAAACTGTTTGTCGGGACCTCCACAGAGTCAATATTCATGGTCGGGCTCCTATATTTGGTCCCTCATCATGGCAATGCCAAATGTAGGTTTCATTGGAAGGCCAACAATGCAAATCTTGGGCTGTGGACATTGTGAAACATGTATTGTTCTCTGATGAACCGACTTCACTGTCTTTCCTAATTCCCACATCCGTGAGAGTTACGGAGTGTAGAAGCCCTAAAGAGGCTTGACACCCGGACTGTGAAGCACAGTGATGGATCAGTGATGGTTTGGGATGCAATATCATGGCATTCCCTACTATGCTTGACTACCGAGCCATTCTGGAGGACCATGTTCACCTAATGGTTCAAACATTGTACCCTGATGGGGTTGTTGTGTATCAGCATGATAATGCACCAAAACACACAGCAAGACTTGTGACAGAATGGTTTGATGAACATGAAAGTGAAGTTGAACATCCCGCATGGCCGTTCACAGTCACAGTCACCAGATGCAGTTCTTTCGAGCCATCTTTGGCTATTTTGGAGGAGCAAGAAAATGTTTTCCTCCACCAGCATCACATAGTGTGACCTGGTCACTTTTCTGGAAGAGAAATGGCTCAAAGTTTGTACTGTTCTGGTCTTTGGACTTGTACTGTATCTGCCATTCCCAAGATGAATTGATGCTGTATTGGCCAGAATAGCCACAAAAGGAGGCCCTACACCATACTAATACATTGTTTTCGTCTAAAACCAGGTGTTTAGTTTCACTGTCCAACCAATGTACATTCCCTATTGCCTTCACAAACGCAAAAAAAAAAATGTGGATTGTAATTCATTTGAGTTATTATTCTAACTTAGAACACTCTAGATTAGTATTAATGAAATAATTACAGGTAAAGTCAGTATTGAGGCAGCAATTGGAGACAGCTCCTTTGACTCGGGCCAGTCAAACTCACTTCTACACAGTCAAACTCATGTTTCCACCAAAAATGTTATTATGATATGACTCTCTGTGGTCATTAAAAATCCCATGGCACTTCTCGTAAAGAGTAGGGGTGTAACCCCGGTGTCCTGGCCACATTCCACCCATTGGCCCCTGCCAATCATGGCCTCCTAATAATCCCCATCCACTGAATTGGCTCTATCACTCTCTCTCCTCTCCCAACTATAGCTGGTGTGTTGTGAGCGCACTGGCGCCGTTGTACTGTGGCTGCCGTCGCATCATCCAAGTGGATGCTGCACACTGGTGCTGGTTGAGGAGAGAACCCCTGGTATGATTGTAAAGCGCTTTGGGTGTACAGTAGTACATATGAAAGCGCTATATAAATGCCTCATTCATTCATTCATTCATAGTCAAAAACATTCTGAATCAAGTGTGACAAAGGAAAATACAATATCAAGAAAGATATCTGACAAGCCTAACAAAATGCTTCTCCGTCCAAAATCTCTAAACTGTTTAGCAGTGTTGTAGTTTTAAATTCTTAAAATGTTGACATAAAACATGAGTGATGCTGCAAACTAACTGTCAGCACTTCAACCTCACAATCATTACACCCTTTCATAGGCACAGTGTTAAAAGTTTTAGAGCATACCGTTGACAGAAGTAACCAGTTGATGCATATCATATGATCATATTTAATGCTTAGTTTGGCAGGTGAAAATTGCTCTCAAGAGAGCGACCCCATTTAGAAACAGTATATCTAGATTAGTGATGATAGGATAGTATGAATTATTGCACACAGTTGCACGCTAATCAAGTGTTAAATTCATTCAGTGTAACTCTTTCTAGAACTGATAAATAAAGGGGGAGGGGGGGGGGGGGACAAAAAATATGGAAAATGGGAACAAAGGGAAAGTCACGTTGGGGAACTATACCGTGTATGTGGTGCTTGCTCATGTCACCCCAGAGCAATATCCAATTCTGACGACAAGTGTTGACACCTAGATTAACCTTGGTTTGCAGAGAGTCAGGCTGCCGAGAGCTTATTAGAATGCACTGGGGATGGGAGCTCCACTCCAGGGCTGTAACCCTCAGGGGCTTTGCCTGCTGTGTGTGTCTGACAGCTCGACTACATGTCTGCTCAGTGAGTGTGTACCATCTAAAAGAGGACGTGTGGACTGCGGCAACATCACATTACTGCACACACAACCATGCACAATCACCTTTTAACCCTGTGTTAGGTGTGCATGCCTTCACTCATGTGATTTAAAACAAAATAAAATAAATGCATTGCTCATTTGCTAACTGATTTGATAAATGGACCCTTTTCACATTTGTGGGGTTCATCGAAGCGAAAGTCATCATAGTTGGATGAACTTCTGGGGGCGGGGGGTTGGGGGGCATCACTCCCTTAACTGGACTATCATGCCCCCTTAGTCAAGATGAATGTGAAAATTAGGCTACTGTAGCAAAATTTTAGGTAAGGATAGTCTGTTTCACTAAGTCACAACTTCCCGTGCCACTAAGAATGCAGGTCTATTGAGTATGCTAAAGGAATGATAAAATGTTTTTTTCATGTTGTGGTGGTATCATGGTAACTTGTCTGTATTCATGAAGCAGCTGGAAATTTGTATCTAAGACGTATTTATATATGGTGGTGTAAAACGTGTTATTTCTTTGATATTGATCGAGTTGAATTTTTGAATATGTTGGCCTAGGCAATTTTCCTTTTTGTTTTATGTAGCAATATTATTCAATGCTCTGGCATCTGCATACTTTTGTAGTTGTAGTAATGACAGGTTTGTGTACGGGTCCCGACAAATACATGAATGGGCCACATATTTTTTCTATAATACTTTGCGTTACATCATCGCCCTCTTTCATTACTTCAGATGCCTCATCTACAAAGATGCCTTAGCAGTATAGGCCTGCATGGGAATGGAGTCTTCTCTCTGCCTAAATCAAGGCATGTGGAGGAGTAAACAGTAAATGCGCGAAAGCTAGACTGGAGATGACACTCAAGGAGTCTCGTGGCCCCTTTACAAGAGACTTGCTGACCCTAGCAACTGGGAGGAAATGAGATCCATCTCGGGAAGTAGCGTAAGCGAAGGCGGCCCTCAGACACCGGGACATTGTGGGGCAAGTCCAATATGACAGGGGGGACTTGGTTTGGGAACAACAACACCCACATGGCAAAAGGCTACACTATATGAACACAGGCAACTGATGGTGAAGGAGGTAGCAGCCAGATGTGCCAGAGCGGTCTCACAAGCCCAGCAAGGCAGCTGGATGAGGTGGGATGGCGTAAAATCACATGGAGTGACCTGTGGAACATGGACACGAACAGGTTAAGTTTCATCATCAGGGCCACATATGCTGTTCTGCCCTCTCCAACAAACCTACATCTTTGGTATGGAGAGGATCAAGCCTGTCACTACTGTGCAGCTCCAGCAACCTCACCTGCACCTCAAGCACATCCTTGTGGGTTGTAAGAACAGCTCAACGCAAGGGAGATACACTTGGCATCCTAAACAAGTATTGAGGTGCTACAGCACTAGAGGACAAGAGGGTTTCAATCAGCGCCATTTCCCTGGATGCCCAGACTGCCTTCCCGCAATTAACACCTTTTATCCGGGAAGGAGAGAAACAGTGCACTAAGCCTTCATCCCCTGACTCTTGCCAGCTGAATATAGCTAGGTACTGGGAAATGTGTGTCGACCTAAACCAGAGACTAACCTTTCCACCTGAAATCACAGTGACCAACCTGCACCTAGACCTGGTCTTCTGGTCTGACTCCTGCCATTGTGTTTTCATTGTGGAACCGACAGTCCCTTGGGAGGAGGCTTGCGAGGAGGCTTATGAAGGGAAAGAAGCTGTGGTATGCCACGTTGGCCGCTAAAGCAGAGCAGCTGGGCTGGAAGGTGTATAAGCTGGAAGGTGCGTCCAGTGGATGTGGGATGCAGGGACTTTGTTGCCAGTTCCACCATAAGGCTGCTGGAGGAAGCGGGTATTAGAGGCCAGGCCCAGTGGAAAGTAATTAAGGAACTTGCCACTTTCGCCGAAGTAAGTAGTCACTGGCTGTGACTGAAACGAAAGGAGACAATGTGGGCCAAATGATCAGCCTGTGGTTAGCCTGCCTCTGCACAGGGGGTGTCTTGTGATAAAAAGCCGAAACATCCAATGAGGCGGTGGTACACAACAGGCAATGTGTCGTATTGGTGTGAAGATCCAGATAAGAAGACTTCTTCAACGTGGACTGTGGTGGTGCTGAATCGTTCAAGGCCAGTGCTGTGAGGAATCATTAGGTATTGTAATACCTAGTCCTAGTAAGTAAGAATTACATGATTTTCAAAAAGAGGGAAAAAAATTTAGAGATTACAACAGTCAGAAGAAAGAACGATGTCACTCCCTCAGCCAAAGTATTAGAAACACCATAGCAGGAGCTTTAATTATTGAAATTTTTGTATCATTCACTGCCAAGGTAATATAACACAACGTATAGTGTTATCCATGTATATTTTTTATATAAGTGAAAATATGAAAAACTTTTCTAGATTTGCAATGTTGATAACTGTGGAAATGCACCAACACAGACTGTGAAAAGGGTCCATTGGAAAACATTTGATTTTCTAACAATGAATTGTACCACCACCACAAGCTTTCTGCTTGCACACAGTGTTTGTTTGCCATCACACAATTCACTACATTTTGTGCTAAATGCATTTTGCACAACGCAGTTCCTGATGTTGCTGGTCAGTTCGCAGTCACTCTGCTCTTTAAAATGCTGAAAATTTGGACTTGATGCTCGGTTATTGCACTCTTCTCTGTTATTTTGATCTTTTGATGAATTCCTGCTGCTATGATCAATAGAGAATGTAAATATTACATTTCATTTACTCCCTGCTTTCCGTGGGCAACAATATGATGCTAATTGCACTGAGTTCTGTGAATGAGACACGATCGTAATGAGCCTAATTAACATAAGATTTGTGTTTGTGCTGAAAAGAATGACGACTTCATTTAAATACTATTTCAGTGCATTTAGCATATCACAGCCATGAATGTGATTTGCTACTAGCTGTTGATGATTGTTGACTAGCAAGGGGTCAATGTTTTCCCAGATATTTTGGCCCGCTGGCCCCTGCTGGTAGATATCGTTATTACATATCTGGCTGAAAAGACATGTTTCTCCATTGCACATTGGCCATGTTTTCTGACCAAATAAACTTTTGCGAGCAATATATATAATAGATGTCTTTCCAGTGATCAGTTGTTTTTGGGGGGTTCTTAAAGGGATGAAATAGACTTTCCCTGTCTGTTATAGGGGTTTGGACTGTGTTGCTAATCTGCCTTTCCTACATACATTTTCCTACAATTATTATATGAAAATGTGGCCTGACAGGTTTGGTAACAGTTTTTGCTGCATTCTAGCCCTGGACAAATGACGTATCACAGCTTAATTCAGACTGGAAATACAATGATTCGTTGTCAGGCAGACGCATGGTGCCCTTTCCATCTGAACTCCACAAACAATTTATACTGACTGTAAATAGCTTAATTGGCCTTTTGATCAGAGCAGAAACCAAAAATTCCAGTCATTTCATCTAAAAGTTCTTCATGGCTATCATGGACTACTTTCATCAATTACGCACCAAGGATGAATTATGTGCTTAAAAGCTGCACTTTCTTTATTCCATGTTATAATGCTTTTAAGTTTGCTTTCGGTTTTTGAGTTTAGAATAATATAGTATGCTATAATTGACAGATTGAGTCATTTCAAAAGCTGCAAAAACATGTACAGATACTATTTTTTTCATATTTCAAAAGGCTGAACATTATGTAACCATTAAATGCATTATAATAAAACACATCAATAGTTAATGTACATGCATACATGAGTAAAGAGTTTGAATATACACTAACTATTTAATAAGAATTATGAGCATTAATAATTGTGCACTGTAAACCCTAACACTCAAAATAATTAATTGGTTTGAGTAGAGCCAACTTAAATTAAACAAATTAGTTCAAGCAAATGAACTTGTATGAGTATTTAGAGCTTTTTTTTTCTTCTTTTGAGTCCACAAAACTGACACATTTTAAGTATTCTAAATTTTGTTTCATTATTTTGAGTTTCATGAGCTTGCTTCTTTTAATTTAGACTAACTTAAATTTAACTGAAACTGGGCTGGAATTTCTATTTCCGCATGCTTTGTCACGGCCCTCAAAAGGGAGAGTAAATGCTAAAAGTAAGTGTTATAATGTTCTGCTTGCTTAAACTTTGAATTTCTTAACTTAAAAAATGTGATGTAACTGATTGCCTCATTTTTTTTTAGTTTTGCCAACTTATTCGTGTTTACAGTTAACACGCACAAAGTAACGTTTAATTATAATATTATAAAGTGTCACCCGAGCATCTGAAAGATCGTCAGCTGTTTTTGCTCCAAAGTAGGATTCTCATCAATATTCAGTAATAGCTCATCTTTGAAAAACTGAACCTTATATTGAAACATGACATATCTTGTCTGTGTCTTTAAACTGTCATTTCGAGATAAAAATACATGTATCGCAGCTTTACATACTCACAGTAACTGCTGCACTCTTTAAATTTACATATACTTATCTAAAGCTGTTAAGATTTAAAGCATTAAGCTGATGCTCTAATTCAAAACAGCTTACATTGAAGTGCTTTATATACATTGTGAAAGTGAGCTCACTTCCCCAGTATATTGCAATGGGCTTCTGTCAGGTATCAGCAATCTGTTTAGCCTCCAGTGCAACCACAATGCTGGATTTCTATGCATGCCCATTATCTACACGTTCTTCAAACGGCCAGTTCTGTGCTTTATAGAATCCCCAAATGCAGAGTCTCTCACAGGGATGCATAGCAGATTGATCAATGTGCCTGTCACATCCACTGCCTGCACGGATCTATGTTTCTTAATCTAATTAGCTGGGCTTGACTTTATGTTGCCTGTCAATCGCAGGAGACCGTGTGAAGGTCAAGTTCTCCTATAGAGGTGGAAGCAGATAGACGAGCATGTAAACAACTGCAGTATGTGCCTCCAAAACATTTTTCACATTTATTATGCATGTTTTAAAAATTCTGATGCAAGATAAATTGGTTCTTGCCTTCTTCCTTTTTAGATTAAGATTCTTGTTTGAGGTGATGTTGTTTTATAACCTTTAAAAATCTTCAAATATGGACGTCAATCTGATTGTAACCAGCATATTTTCTCAAAATGAACCGTAATTTAAATACGATAAAATGACAGCAAAATATCATGAGTCTTATACTGAAGGAGAGATTCAAGCCATACCCTGAGACCCAATCACAGAGACTATTAGAGATGGTCTGTTTTGAATCGCATCCACCCAAAACTACTTTACAACAACCTAGAGCTCCATAAAAACGGCATACAACTCAAAGTTGCTGCCTTAAATTTTTAAGTACAATCAACTTGGATGTTTAAGTCTATGGAGGACCAGCTATACCATATTTAAAAATAAATACAGAAATAAAAAAATGCTCAATAAATAAATAAGCATACAATTAATTGCCCCAAAAAAATACAATAAACAAATAAATGTAGGTAGAAATTAAATTATACAGTGAGACATAAATGTATATATCTCTTAATTAGCTTCTTTATTTATTCACCTTTGTAATAATTACCTTATTTATTTATGTGCATGTTATAATATTTTTGTCTGTTTTATTCTTCCTTTGTATTTTTTTACCCTATTTATTTCTTCAATGCTATTTATTTCTGCCTGTCGTTTTTACATTTCTGTATGCATTTCTGCCTCATTATGCAAATGAGGAGGGGCTGTCTTAGGGGGTCAACTTCTGCCCATTGGTTGGTTAGCATTTAACTGCGTCGGTCGAATCTACATGGCTTTTCCCCGCCATAAAGCATTGCTTAGTAATGTCGCTGTAAGTTTGAGATCTGAAATGTTTTTCTGTGGTCCTTTGAACATTCTTTTTAACTTTTACTTTACTTTTACATAAACAGCTTCCAGTTCGAGTGTCAGTGGTGTGCAACCCGAGGAAACATTTCAGATCTCAAACTTACAGCGTTCTAATTTTTCCAGTCTATTAGCAGCTTCCCTTAAGAGGTCGGACACTGAACGTCTGCCTGCTGAGTTTGACATTACTAAACAATGCTTTACGGCGGTAAAAAGCCATTTAGATTCGACCGACGCAGTTAAATGCTAACCAACCAATGGGCAGAAGTTGACCCCCTAAGACAGCCCCTCCTCATTTGCATAATGAGGCAGAAATGCATACAGAAATGTAAAAACGACAGGCAGAAATAAATAGTACGGAAGCCCTGAACCGCAAGGTGCAAAAAAGAAAAGAAAACGTATCTCGTTATAACGAGATATTATGTCGTTTTAACGACTTATTATGTCGTTATAACGACATATGATGTTATTAAGTCGTTTTAACGACTTATTATGTCGTTATAACGACATATGATGTCGTTTTAACGACATACTAAGTCGTTAAAACTACTTAATAAGTCGTTAAAACGACATAATATCTCGTTATAACGAGATACGTTTTCTTTTCTTTTTTTGTCTCACCTTGCGGTTCAGGGCTTCTGTAAAATAGCATTGAAGAAATAAATAGGCTAAAAAAATACAAAGGAAGAATAAAACAGACAAAAATATTATAACATGCACATAAATAAATACTTAAAAAAAATAGTAATTAATAGATAAAGTTGAAGATTATAACGGACAACAAATAAATAAGGCAATTATTACAAAGATGAATGAATAAATAAAGAAGCTAATTAAAAGAGATATATACATTTATGTGTCACTGTATAATTTAATTTCTACCTACATTTATTTGTTTATTGTATTTTTTGGGGCAATTAATTGCTTATTTATTTATTGAGCATTTATTTATTTCTGTATTTATTTTTAAATATGGCAGAGCTGGTCCTCCATATAAGTCATTTCAACTTAACTGATTTAAAAATGTTAATCTTGTATAAATTATTAAAAAAAAAATTTTTTTGATTGCTTAACTTATTTTGATGAGTTAAAGCAATGTAAAAAATATATGTCATCATAACTTATAGATCATATCATTTTTACAGTGATGTGGCAGCTTTATTCATCTAATGTAAAAGTTACCTCTTATTTTTACCCGTTTTGAAAGCAAAATATCACTCACTTAATTCATTTCAGCAATGCAGACAGACAGACTGTAAACATATGCTATAATGTATAATGTAAACATTAACACATTAATAGGAATGTGCTATTCCAAATTTATTGATACATTTATCGAAATGAATGAATTCTTCAGGCATAAATACATAAATAAATACATTGTAACATCCAGCTAAAATGTTGCTACAGTATGTAGTATTGTTAAGTTGTTTACATTAAAAAAAAGAAAACTACCAGCCAAATAATAATATTTAAAAATACTTGGGGTAATAAGCTAATAATTATGTTAATAGTTGTTACGTTTTTATAATATAATATTTTAGTTAATAACATTGTGACTTTTTAAGTCCCCCAAAATAAAATTGTATACAACTGTCCAAATTTTAATTCATTAAATATTTATTTAATGCCAGAGCCGTTTCATTAAATAATAAAAACTGACTGAAAATGTGTACTTTCACAAGAGATTCCCACTGAAGGATTCCCTCAGATTTAATGTCTAGCCACTTGCATCCCGGACAAATTTGAAGTTCATTACTGTACATTATTGTCATGCGTCATAATGGTGACTATCAAATGTAATACTAACTGTTGTAAAGTTGACAAGATGGGGGTGGTGGATGGAAGAACACAGGGTTGGCAGTTCGGAAACTCGTGGTTTTTACTTAACTCTTCTCAAAATGAAACAAAAGCTTGCGCACACAGCGCCTTCACCGTATCTCAATACAGCATAAAATAAAGTTACTTAAATCAGCAATTCTCCTTGTCTCCGTCCGTGTGCACGAGTTCCCAGGTCTCTCTCTATCAAACATTCTCCGTGGATCCTCTTTATCCTGTCTCTCCACACCAATCACTGCAATTAGACACAGGTGTTCATCATTTGCACTTAACCCACTTACAAGCCGCTCGTTTCCTACCTCTCTCTCTCACTGCAGTACCAGCTGGACCACGCCCCCCTTGCCACATACCCCCACCACCCGAGTCAGGCCGGGAATCCATCCGGCCTGCAGTCCCCCCCCCCCCCCCACCTCCATTTCTGGAGAGGAAGTCGGCTACCACCATTTGGGCCCCCGGCTTGTGGATCACCTTAAACTTAAAGGGTTGTAATGCTAGATACCAACGGGTGATCCGCGCGTTGGTATCCTTCATGCGGTGGAGCCATTGGAGAGGGGCGTGGTCCGAGCAGAGGGTGAATTCCCGCCCCAGGAGATAGTATCGGAGGGTGAGGACGGCCCATCTGATCGCCAGACACTGCTTCTCAATGGTGCTGTACATGGTCTCTCTCTTTGAGAGCTTACGACTGATGTACAGCACCGGCCGCTCTTCACCCCCTACCTCCTGTGACAGGACCGCACCCAGCCCTCTGTCTGAGGCATCCGTCTGTAAAATAAATGGGAGAGAGAAGTCAGGAGAATGTAAGAGCGGCCCGCCACATAGAGCAGCCTTTACCTGGGTGAAAGCCTGCTGGCACTGCTCCGTTCACTGGACCGGATCTGGTGCCTCCTTTTTAGTGAGGTCAGTCAGCGGGCTGGTGAGGTCTGAATAATTAGGCACAAACCTTCTATAATATCCCGCCAGCCCAAGGAACTGCCTCACCTCCTTTTTGGTCTTGGGGCTCGGACAGGTCGCAACTGCCGCTGTCTTGTCAATTTGGGGACGCACCTGCCCGTGTCCCAAGTGGAAGCCCAGATACCTGACCTCCACCCGCCCAACCGCACACTTCTTCGGGTTGGCCGTCAGCCCTGCCCCTCTCAGCGACCTCAGGACCGCCCGCAGATGCTGCATATGGCGCTGCCAGTCATTACTATAGATGATAATGTCATCCAAGTAAGCAGTGGCATATGCAGTATGGGGCCGGAGGATCCGGTCCATGAGCCGCTGAAAAGTGGCCGGAGCCCCGAACAACTCGAAAGGAAGAGTGACAAATTGGTGTAATCCAAACGGCGTGGTGAAAGCGTTTTTTTCTTTGGATAGAGGAGATAAGGGGATCTGCCAATATCCTTTAGTTAAATCCAGTGTCGAATAAAACCGAGCAGTACCCAGCCGATCAAGTAATTCGTCAATACGTGGCATTGGATATGCGTCAAATTTCGACACAGCATTCACCTTGCGGTAATACACACAGAATTGGGTACCAAAACTATCGGGCTCACCCAATCACTGTTGGATTCCTCTATCACCCCCATTTCTAGCATTGCCTCTAATTCAGATTGAACAACCTTTTTTTTGTGCTCAGGTAATCTATATGGCCGGCTGCGCACTACGACACCTGGCTCTGTCTCAATGTGGTGTTGAATGAGGTCCGTTCGACCAGGCAGGGGCGAGAACACATCCGCAAATTCTGCTTGCAACTTGGCTACGTCAGTGAGCTGGGACAGCGAGAGGTGATCTCCTGAAACCAGAGCCAAAGATTGAGGTTTTGTGTTTTCTTCTGGCCCGAGATCTTCCTCTCCGCTCACCGTCGTCGCCAGCATCACTGACTCCGCCTCATTCCTTTTTTTAAGGAGGTTGAGATGGTAAATTTGATGTGCCGCGCCCCGGTCTGTGCGAACCACCTCATAATTGAGATTTCCGACTTGCCGTGTGACCTCAAACGGTCCTTGCCACTTTGCGAGTAATTTCGAGCTAGAAGTGGGAAGTAATACGAGAACTTTCTCTCCCGGTGCAAATTCGCGTAATCTAGTTCCCCTGTTGTATAGCCGGCTTTGTTTGTCCTGAGCCTGTAACAAATTCTCCATGGAGAGCCGCCCCAAAGTGTGGAGTTTTGTTCTCAGTTCCAGGACATACTGAATTTCACTTTTACTGTTCGAAGGTCCGTCCTCCCAAGCTTCTCACAGGACGTCCATCACCCCGCGGGGCTGGCGTCCATAGAGAAGCTCGAACGGGGAAAACCCAGTGGAGGCTTGCGGGACCTCGCGCACAGCAAACAAGAGGGGTTCTAGCCATTTATCCCAATTTTTGGCATCTTCGTGAACGAACTTACGAATCATGGTTTTCAAAGTGCGATTAAATCGTTCCACCAGTCCGTCTGTTTGTGGGTTAAGGGATTGATGTGGAGAGAGAGGAGGTGGAGAGCCAGACATAGAAAACCCGCCGGGTGGTCCCGAGCCCCTCTGCGGTGCGCGCTGGCCAGCCGACAGTCCTGCTGGTGGTCCACTTTTCCAGCGGGGCATCGGACGCGGCGGGGCACCTGGCCGGGACCTGGGTAAAGGGATAGGTTTAAAGGGGGAGAGAGAAACAGATGGGAGGGGTCCGCCAACCCCTGAGCACGCCACCATTTGATCCTCTGCCAGGTGGATGGCCTGGTCCAGCGACGTCGGTCGGTGGCACTGGACCCATTGTGCAGTTTCCCTTGGCAGACGGGCGACGAACTGCTCCAGTACTACCAGGTCGAGGATGTGATCGACGTCGCTCCCCTCGGCCATCAGCCATCTGCGGCAGGCGTCCCGGAGCTGTTGCCCCATCACAAAGGGTCGGCCGTTTTCCCCCAGCTCCACAGATCGGAAGCGTTGTCGATGTTCCTCGGGGGTGCGGCCGACCCGCTGAAGGATGGCGCGTCGAAGATCTCCATAGACCAGGAGGTTGGAGACTGGCAGCTGCTGTGCAGCGATCTGGGATTCCCCTGACAGCAAGGGAATGAGCCGCACTGGCCAGTCCGTTTGGTACCACCCACATGCCTCTGCGGACTTCTCAAACAAATCCAAAAATGCCTCAGGATCGTCCTGAGGGCCCATCTTCTGCAGAGGCATATGCTGGGCCGGGGTCGATGGTGGTCCCGCGGCCCGAACCTCCCTGTCCATCCAGCCCCGGAACAACTCACGGTCCTCCTGCTGGGCTTGGACAATCGCCCGGAAACATCTTTCCTGATCGTCCCTGAGGCCCAGCAGAGCTTGGTGTTGTTCCTGGTGTAGCCCCGCGAGAGATTGAATTACCTCCGCAAACGGCGATCCTGGCACGGACATGTTGGCGGCGGCCTCGGTCTTCTTCACGTGCCGGGTTTCGGCACCAGTGTTGTAAAGTTGACAAGATGGGGGTGGTGGATGGAAGAAGAACACAGGGTTGGCAGTTCGGAAACTCATGGTTTTTATTTAACTCTTCTCAAAATGAAACAAAAGCTTGCGCACACAGCACCTTCACCGTATCTCAATACAGCATAAAATAAAGTTACTTAAATCAGCAATTCTCCTTGTCTCTGTCCGTGTGCACGAGTTCCCAGGTCTCTCTCTATCAAACATTCTCCGTGGATCCTCTTTATCCTGTCTCTCCACACCAATCACTGCAATTAGACACAGGTGTTCATCATTTGCACTTAACCCACTTACAAGCCGCTCGTTTCCTACCTCTCTCTCTCACTGCAGTACCAGCTGGACCACGCCCCCCTTGCCACACTAACTTAAACAGTATATTACACACTTACTCTGTCCCCACATTTCAAATACTCAAATAAATAAGAATGCTGTACACATTTCCTGAACGCCCACTCCTGCGCTAGTGTGAATGACAGCACGTCTTTCAGTGCAAGTCCTTTTCAGCATTTCCTTGGATTTCTGTCAAAGCACTGTATCTTTGACAAACAGAACAGGGCGACGAGCCACAAAGGTTGTTTGGATAACAGAGCAACATCCGATTCCCGTAGATCTTCTCTGTAGCTCATTCTCGGAGCTGTCAGAGGCGGTGAGACGAGTCGGTTCAGCTGGCAAAGGCCTTTCACCTTGAAACTCGAAGGGTCAACGTGCATCACTGTCATTAGACGACATTAAATGCATTCTTTCATATACACATGCAGTTCTCTCTCGTAAGTCACTTTCATTGTAGAGACTGTGTCCTTTGATGGGGTTAAAATAACGGCTAAAGCACTTTTTCATGTTCTTTCTCAGAGAGAAACCTGAATAAATGATACAGGCACAAAGACATTTCTACTAATAAAAATGCGCTTTTCTATTTTCATCGGAGCATGAATAGTAATACGGAGAGCTGCAAATGCATGGTGGCAGTGGAGGTGAGTTAACTTAGCCTTTTAGTAGAAGGGTGTGGGGTGACTAAAGGTAATCGTAGAAAGTCTAGAAGCGTTGATTGAGCATTGATATTGCATTGCATCACCTTGATAATGCATTGTTCATGCATTGCGTCATTTTTATCACGTTGATATTAAATAGTCACATAACCTGTCGGAGCCGTGACCTTGTGGTTAGCATCCATATTGAACTGTGTTCATGTTCATTCTGTGTATGCTGGAGAATTTAATAAAAATTTTAAAAAAATTATATTATTTATTGCCACACAGGCAAGGTCAGTAGAATTCACTTCCATGCCTTTCACATGATGTCATCATAAAAGCAGTGCTATGAGTTTATTTAATCTCAAGGGATCAGAGTGTGGCTGGTTATAATGGTCTTGCTGAAATATGCCATACACTCTCTGGGGGCAAAAAAAAACTGATTTTCCGATTCAATTGTAAGCAGCTTGTATAAATGATAAGCGTATCATTGCTATGTATCAAATGTTTTGCTAGGGCCCAATTTATTGGAGGGCTATTAAAAGTGAACTCTTTTTCCCAGTCTGCTGCCTTGTAGTTGCTAGTGAAGGGGTGTCCTCCTCTACCAATCATTGTCATGACGTCATTAGTCACATGACATTTACGGCATAATTATTTTGCCTCCATGCAACGTATTTAGTTTTCTGACAGTAACCATTCTGTTGAACTTCTAATTTCTTTGTTTATACCCTCACATCATGCCTAAATGCTGCAAAGGTATTTCCAGCTTATTTTTACTTCTAAGCAAAGAATGAAAAAGAACTTGACCGTGAGTATATGGTGGCATTGAATCACGTTCAGTCTCTTGTGCTGTATGTGTGCACGAGCGTGAGCAAGAGCGATTCGTTTCTGGCTGCCGTTCAGTTAACAGCCACTGGTATCACTAATAACAAGGGTTTCTGAATTCTAATAGCCCCTTTAAAGCAATATCACACTTGAAACCGTGCATTCTATTTCTCAATAATTTCCTATTCCCTCTCTGCTGTCCAAAAAAAAAAAAAAAAAAGACACCTATTATGTATAATCTCTTACCATGGCCAGTTTAGTGTCTCTGAACCTCCTTATGAGACTCAACTCAATTAAACGATGACATAAAGACTTCAGACATGCTGCATTTCCCCGGACATTAACGCGTACTGTAATGTGTTGGCAATCAGTATTCAGAAAAGCACCCCTGATTGACTCTCTTAATTAGACCAGTGGCTGAATCCTAGTGTTTCCTTTGCACAGTCAATATCTCACAGTCATCTGTTTCCAACCAATCGGTCACCCGGGCCACCTTACACTGTAACTAATCGTCTAAACATCTTTAATGTCAAACAGGTACTCAACTAATTGACCTGTGGTGGAATCATCAGTTATTACATTTTTTACTAATTTCACACCAAGATGAGCACAAGAGAAATGAAAGTGTATTTTTTGGCTTAATCCAATTTGCAGATTAGTCATGTCTATTTCCTGTGTGTCAGAGGCCACAGAGTATACCAATATTTATGTGCTAGAACAAAACTGACAGCATAAATTAAGACCATTTCTAGATGGGAAATGTGAGCATTTCCGATGAAATCTTAAAGGTGAAATATGTCGTTTCTGCGACAGTATTGCACCAAGCGTAATTACCAAAATAAAGCATATTTTGCAAACGCCCCTTTCGCGTGTTGCACCTCCCCACATCAAACGTCACAATACAGTTCTTATGGGGACTTATGAAGGCCTGTCTCAACAGGTAAATAAAATGAAATGTCTAACATATTAGGAATACTTTTAGTTGTGTTGCTGTTTGCACACACAACAAAAAATGCACCCGGAACAGATATGTTGGATGGGTGAATTATATGCGAGACACTCGCGTTCTGGCGAACGTGACCATCTCGCATATAATTAACCCATCCAACGTATCTGCGCAGGTTGCATTTTTTTTAAATGCCTCGCCACAACTATTTAAGGCTGTCTACACTGAACACATTAAAGTAAACAACATAAACTGAAACATTAGTCTTTCAGAACAGATGCATGATGATGTTGTAGGCCTACTGAAGCATCAATTGTAGCGCGTTGCTTTGCAACTCCCCGTTTGATTTGACATGTTCATGAGCTGTTTAATGTTTAAGCCTGAAATGCAGTGAATTTTGGCTTGCACTTCTGTAACTGATGCTACTTTTTTTTCCCCCTTATGTAACATGTCAATCGACCTTATGTGCCAGAAACAAGCGTGGAGCCATATTTAGAATTTTGTTTTTGAACTTCCATTTTTGCAGTAGTTCTGTATATTTCAATGGCATTGTTGTCGGAGAGTATAAGCTGGTGAAGTGGATTTACATATTGTAGAGTTAATGAAAGTTATTAAGATTGTAATGTTTGAAGCGGATGTCATAAGATTTAAAGGGAAGATTTAAAAACGAGCAGTCGGAAGAGAGAAAGATGTCAATTTTACCGTCACTCCCACAGCCGCTGTTTCAGAAACACCCTCACAGCAGCGTTAACTAGTTTTTTTGTAATATGATGCAAAGGTAATATAATACAAAGTTATAAATGTACATTGCTCTATGGAAGTTGGAAAGGATGAGTAAAAGATTAAGTGTGCTTAATCTAATCTGATACCCCATTACACTTTAGTTAATCTGATGGCTTCAATCATTCAAAAAGTTTGAAATGTAGAACTTCACGATACATCACCCACTTTCACATATTTGATTGCACTGATATAAGGAAAAACGGCCCTAAATCTATGTTCTTACTGTGGCAAAAAAAAAGTTTGTCTAGGTAATATTTATCAAAGTCAGTGTATTTGTTCAAACTCACTCATCAACTAAAGTGGACACTCATCATCCTCACCACAATGTTCCTAGAAAGTTCAAATACATTGTGAAAACTCCAGCATATACAACAATACAAGACCTTATCACTCTCTCTCTCTCTCTCTCTCTCTCTCTCTCTCTCTCTCACACTAACATTTTTTACATTTTCTTTCTCAGATGTGCATTTTATCATGTGCATGTCCGTAAGTTAAAAAGGCTGACATTTTCATCATGTGGAATGTTTTTGTCCCTGCAAAATTGCACATTGCTTTAAGATCAGAGTTAGAATTGCGATCACTCAAACTTTGACACGCTGACGGAGAAATAAATTACAAGGAACTAGAGAAAGATTTTTTCCAAGCACAAATGACTAAAACATATCTTGATAAATGCATTTAATTTAAAATACTCCATGGTAAGATGAGAAAGTTCTGAACTGAACTAAGAGCTTTTGAAACGTGTCACTCACTCAACCAACCAACCAATCAGTTGACCAATCAACCATACTGTCTCACGGTTTTAGGGGCCGTTTACACAACACCATTTTCAACTAAAAACGGGAAACTTTTTATGCGTTTTGGCCGTTCATTTAAAGTGCACGTTTTTGAAAACGAGTAATCGTCTCCATGTGAACTACAAAAACGCAAAATTGTAAAAACGTACGTGTTCAGTATAGCAGTGTATTGCTTCTTTTCACAGTAACATCGCCAACTACTGGCCTGGCATGCAGAATACAGCGTTTTTAATTGTTTTCGCGAGTCCGGGTGAACTTGGAAAATTTTGACATCTTTGTCGTCTGTACACGACATTAACATTGAAATCAGAGAGATCTGAGTGACAATGTGTAAACATAGAGTTACCCAAAGAGCACCTTGCACCGGTAACCTCTTATGGTTCTTCAGCGTCTATGTCTTCAATAAGTTATACTAAAGTGGTTGTGTAGCTCAGAATACACGGGCATCTCTCTCATCTGGGTAAATATATAATTCAAAGCAGACACACCACAGAGTACATAATGTGTGTGTGTGTGGGGGGGGGGGGGGGGGGGGGGGGGGGGGCTTTATTTCTGGAGTTTAGTGAACTTCATTTCTGTTTTTCAAAAATGCTGTTTAAAAAAAAAAAATCAGATACAGTACAGTATATATACATATATAAACTGGGACAAATCCTGTGGTTTGGTTGTGTAACAGTATGATGTTAGCCGCAAATATCTTTCATCAAACACTGGATGGGTATTTCTGCATGCTTTCTGCAACTGTTCAATTTGATGAACACCTCATGAAGAAAAGGATTTACAAGGGTTAATGTTAACCAATTATTATGATTATTTGTCTTATGGGATATACTCTAGCTAGCAGTATATAGAGGATGCACCTTCCTCCTCGTCTTCATCAGGTCAAAAAATTGATACACTGACAGTGGCTCAATATACAATGTACTAAAGGTATGACTGAAGATCAAGACTTTCAACAGTCTGGTTGCCAGAGCACATCTCCAATTAATTCTTGCATAATCACATTGACAAATGAATGTAAATTTAAATCAATTTACAGAGCATTAATTGCAGGGACAGTGTCATGGGGTTAAGTGACCAACTGAAGGGCATAATATTCTTTACAGTGTAAATATGATTGAATTTCCTGCACTTATTAACCTTAAACTGATTTAATAATGTAACCCAGACCCTTAACCGTTATTAACATCTGATTTCAAGAGTAATTTACACCAAAAAGTGGGGCTAGAGCAACAAAAACAACAACAGAAACCTGCATGGAAAATCTATTAGACTTTTAATCAGTCATTAAATTATTGTTTTTGTTTGAAAACATTTGCACTCATGTTGCCTTTCATGTTCATTCAGATGCATTTGGAAGTCATAATTATAACATGACATAAATTCACATGAATTTCGTTAGAATTAAACAGGCTCACTGTAATTTCATTTAAATGACTACTTCTGCAAGTTACATGACTGCTTTCATGAGTGAGTTACTGAATCATTCAGGCGAATGATTAGTTCAAAAACACAGATTATTTCAGACAGGAATTAAAGTGAGTCATTGAATCATTCAATTCGTTTAAAAACACTGGGCCTGTCCAAATATCCACACAGTCTTTGCTCTTGACCACTTGCTTGATGTATTTCTTGTATTTGGCCCAAGTGTTCAAGAGGCCTTGAAGTGTTTTTGAATCAGTGTTTTTGAACGAATCATGTTTTTTAATCACTGATTCATTCAAGGAACAGAACAAACGAGAGTCTTCGTGACTGGTTCATTGAATCATTCACTCAAGCAATTTGTTCAAAAACACAGATTCATACAGGAATGAAAGTGACTGACTGTTCTTTAGTTTTATGAATCAGTCTGTAAGCTAGTAATCTTCAAGTCTTCCCCTTTAGCTAGCACAGAAAGATCACGCCAGGCTTAAAGTCATTGATGTCAAACTATTTGTTCTTGAATGTTTTGTGACGATATTCCAGTTCAGATATGTGGAATGCTTCAAGTTCTCACACAAAGCTATTATGTAGCTTCAGAAGACTTACAATAGCAGAGGAGTCAACTACATTTTAAGTGTTCTTGTATGAGGACTCTTCAAAAAATTGAAGTTTTTGCTCCACGGAAGTCTCTCACATGTTATACTCACATGAGAGAGGCTAAATAGTGTTCTTTTTTTGGGCTTAACTTTAAGTTCTGCATTCCAATCATTTGTGAAAGACAGACTCCATACCCTCAAACAGACTGTGTTTTCACACTACACTGAATCTGCTAAATAAGTCCCAGTGTGTCTTGTTAGCAGTGCAGCACACCTGGAGACATTACCACAGTGATGAAGGGTTAGCGTAGCACTGCAGAGCCTCAAAATGTGGTGACCTCATTACAATGTTTATGATAAAACATCCCGTTTTTCACAACCGCTGGTCTTTTTATGTCATTAATTGAATGCAATATTAGTTCCCTTTCGTAGTCACTCCGAGTTACGTCGGATGACGGAGAATGGGGGTTTCGCCAGAAAGCCAATCCTCTTCGAGTATTTAAAAACGAGCCTATGGCAATGAAATGCCAAGGGTCTGCGGAATTTGCCTAATGTATCTCCGCCTCACCGCGTGAGTATTTAAGGAGAGACAGGTGCAACAGCAGATCATGTTTTCGCTTCGGAGCCAAGAGAACCTCTTCACTCCACAGCCACAAACTGAGTTTACAAGTGACTCACCTCTTCGAGACGAGCGAACTCTCCAGTGTTGGTGTGACGGCGGTATCCAGCGAGTCTTCACACTGCCTGCGATCTGTGCAGTGGTCTGCCTGACTTTGTGTTTTCTCCCTGGTCGCCTCAGCATTGCAGAGTTTTTCCTCTCCTAAAAGAGCTGCACGTGGCACGTCTTTTTAAAGATGTCTCGCCCGTGTTCTTCTGGTTGCGGTCGTTATCTGTCATCTTCTGATGGGCACGAGCGCTGCTTTGTGTGTCTGGGCTTTGAACAACACTTGAGCAACACTTAGATTAAGACTCGATGATCTTTCAGTGAGAGTCCCCGCGTCCACCACCCGTCCTGCTTCCTCCACGAGAGGTGGTAGTTCGGCTGGGGGACAGGGTGATCTGAGGGTGACGGTGTGGAGCAATCCGACGATGCGTCCTCGGACCACACCCCCCTCCGCTGTGTTGCAACCCGCGAGTGCCGCGGTGATTCAGGCGGGTCCTTCTTCGGAAGTCCCGCGTGTTTCATTCGGCGCTCCAGAAGATGACACGATGTCGATCGCGCATCACAAGGTGGGCTAGAGTCTTCGAGAAGTGAGGATGCGGCTGCGTTGCCTCCTTCGGGAGTCCCAGCGTTGCCCGTGTCGGATCCCGAGATGACGGCCATGCTGTCCCGGGCAGCCGTGAGCATCGGGCTAGAGTGGAACCCTCCGCCCTGCCCCGAGCGCTCGCGGCTGGACGATTGGTTTTTGGGTGCGGCTGCCGCCTCACGGCCTCAGCCGACCCCAATTCCTTTCTTCCCGGAGCTGCATGAGGAGCTGTCGAGATCATGGAAGGCTCCTTTGACCTCCCGTGAACGCTCGTCAGCTTTCTCCGCCTTTCCTCCCCTCGATGGCGCAGCTGCCCATGGGTACACTGGGATTCCCCCGGTGGAGCGCTCTGTTGCGATGCAACTGTGTCCTCAGAGCGCCTCCTCTCGTGGCAATCCTAAGCACCCGTCCAAGGCCTGTAGATTCTCGTCATCCATGGTGGCGAGGTCTCACAGAGCTGCAGGACAGGCGGCTGCTGCCCTGCATGCTATGAGCACCTTGCAGGTCTACCAGGCCCAGCTGCTCAGAAACATGCACGAGGGCAGGACTGACCCAGGGACGTTCGACGAACTGCGTGCCGCCACCTACCTCGCTCTCTGGGCGACGAAGGTGGCTTCACGCTCCCTGGGTCAGGTGATGGCCACTAGCGTGGTCCAGGAGCGTCACCTTTGGCTGAACCTGGCCGATATGCGGGACGTTGAGCGGACTCGTCTGCTCGACGCCCCCATATCCCAGGCCGGCCTCTTCGGCGGAGCGGTTGAAGACTTCGCCCAGCAGTTTTCAACCGCACAGAAGCAGTCTGAGGCTATAAAACATATTCTGCCCCGACGGCCAGCTGCTGCCTCCACCCAGCCGTCGGCACAGACGCCTCAGCCTGCTCGCCGCCGAGGACGCCCCCCTGCGGCTCCCGCCCCTCCCGCACGGCCCCAGCAGCAGCCTTCACCCGGGCCGCGTCGTGGAGGAAGCCGCAGGAAGGCGTCCCAGCCCCCTCAGGCCCCGCGCCCCGCTAAACGCCAGGCCAAGCGGCGTTCCTGAGATGGGCTGCTCAGTGATGGTGTCGGTTTTTTCCCAGGAGGCGGTTGCAGGCCCCCTCCTTCCCCCGGTGGAGGGCCGGGGGAGAATCCTTTGTTCTCCACTCCCCGCTGCTCACCCACGGGTGGGCAGCACCCTAATGTGGTTAAAGAAAGAACCGAAATGTCCATCACTGAGCACACAGAGCTGGATGACAGTGCGCGACGCCCCCGTGCCTCGCCACTCTCGTCCTCCTCTGTCTCTGAGGGCGAGGATGACAGTGCGTGCCGTCCCCGGACCACACCACTCTCATCCCCCTCTATCGCCAGACCCCTGGCAGAGCAGACCCCCGTGGAACGCTGGTCCTTCCCTGGTCTCCTCTGTCAGGGCGCGGAGCTTGGCTGTGCACACGCTCAGGGCCGCTATGCCACCCTTGCCTGTGCCGGTCACTCCGCCTCGCTGCCCCTCCGGGGGGACGCCTGTGGCTCGGATGATTCCGCTGGATCAGTTTTTGGGGGCTTGGTTAGAGCTCCCCAATCTGTCCCGTTGGGTCGCCCGAACTATCAGGCTCGGCTATGCGATTCAGTTCGCACGGTCTCCTCCCCGCTTCAGGGGAGTCCGCTTTACTATGGTCGGTGGCAATGCCCCGGTCATGAGAGCGGAGGTTGCTACCCTGCTGGCGAAGGGTGCAATCGAGGCTGTCCCTCCAGCCGAGATGAGGTCAGGGTTCTACAGCCCCTACTTCATTGTCCCCAAGAAAACCGGTGGGTTACGGCCAATCCTGGACTTGCGCGTCTTGAACCGCTCCCTTCACAGGCTGCCGTTCAAGATGCTCACGGGCAAACGCATTTTCGAATGCGTGCGGCCACAGGATTGGTTTGCAGCGATAGACCTGAAGGACGCCTACTTTCATGTCTCCATTTTACCTCGACACAGACCGTTTCTTCGGTTTGCTTTCGAGGGGCAGGCATACCAGTACGCGGTTCTCCCATTCGGGTTGGCTCTGTCTCCTCGCGTCTTTACGAAGGTCGTCGAGGCAGCCCTTGTTCCCCTACGCGAACACGGGGTTCGCATCCTGAATTATCTCGACGACTGGCTAATATTAGCTCACTCTCGAGATCAGGTTTGCGAACACAGAGATTTAGTGCTCCGGCACCTAGCCCGTCTGGGCCTTCGGGTCAACTGGGAGAAGAGCAAACTTTGCCCCGTGCAGAGGATCTCTTTTCTCGGTATGGAGATAGACTCGGTCGCCATGTCCGCGCAGCTTACGAGCGAGCGCGCACACTCACTGCTGACTTGTCTTCGACAGTTCGAGGGCAAGAGTGCGGTCCCACTGAAACTTTTTCAGAGGCTCCTGGGGCATATGGCATCCGCAGCCGCAGCAACGCCACTCGGATTGCTTCATATGAGACCGCTTCAGCTGTGGCTTCGCGATCGAGTCCCGAGGTGGGCATGGCATCGCGGTACGCTCAGAGTTCTAATAACTCCGACCTGCCGTCAGACCTTCACCCCGTGGCGGAACCTCAGCTTTCTACGGGCCGGAGTTCCCCTAGAACGAGTTTCCAGGCATGTTGTCGTCTCCACAGATGCCTCTGCCACGGGCTGGGGCGCCATGTGCAATGGACATGCAGCCGCGGGCTCCTGGACAGGACCCCAGCGCCTCATGCATGTCAATTGCCTCGAGTTGCTGGCAGTACGCCTTGCCCTGCACCGCTTCCGTGCGTTGCTCCTGGGTCAACACGTACTTGTCCGCTCGGACAATACCGCGACTGTAGCGTACATCAACCGTCAGGGTGGTCTACGCTCTCGCCGTATGTCGCAACTCGCACGCCACCTCCTTTTATGGAGTCAGAAGCACCTGAGGTCCCTTCGTGCTATTTACAGTCCTGGAGTGCGGAACCGTGCAGCCGACGAGCTGTCACGGCTCCGGCCAACCTCTGGCGAATGGAGACTCCATCCCCAGTCGGTCCAGCTGATATGGGACCAGTTCGGGGACGCACAGATAGATCTGTTTGCCTCCCACGACTCATCCCATTGCGCCCTGTATTACTCCCTGACCGAGGGCACGCTCGGCACGGATGCACTGGCGCACAGCTGGCCGCAGGGCCTACGCAAGTTTGCGTTTCCCCCAGTGAGCCTTCTCGCACGGACTCTGTGCAAGATCAAGGAGGACGAGGAGCAGGTCATATTGGTCGCCCCATACTGGCCCACCAAGACCTGGTTCTCCGAACTGATACTCCTCGCGACAGCACCTCCTTGGCCAATTCCTCTGAGGAAGGACCTCCTTTCTCAGAGACGGGGCACCCTATGGCACCCTCGTCCCGATCTCTGGAGACTCCACGTGTGGCTCCTGGACGGGACGAGGCAGGTTTGAGTACCCTGCCACCAGCGGTGGCGGCTACCATCACTTCCGCTAGAGCATCGTCCACGAGACATGTCTATGCGTTGAAGTGGAACCTCTTCGTCAACTGGTGCTCTTCTCGCCGAGAAGACCCCAGGAGATGCTCGATCAGCGTTGTGCTTTCCTTCCTGCAAGACGGGTTGGAGCGAAGGCTGTCTCCCTCCACCCTGAAGGTGTATGTGGCCGCTATCGCCGCATATCACGAAGCAGTTGAAGGTAAGTCTCTTGGAAAGCACGACCTGATCCTCAGGTTCCTGAGAGGAGCGAGGAGACTGAATCCTCCTCGCCCTCCTCTCGTTCCCTCTTGGGACCTCTCAGTGGTCTTAAGTGCCCTGCAGAGGGCTCCCTTTGAGCCTCTGCAATCAGCTGAGCTTAAGATCCTGTCAATGAAGACAGCGCTCCTGGTTGCGTTGGCCTCCATCAAGAGGGTAGGGGACCTGCACGCATTCTCCGTTGACGAAGCGTGCCTGGAGTTCGGGCCCGGCCACTCTCACGTGATCCTGAGACCCCGGCCTGGATATGTGCCCAAGGTTCCCACCACTCCCTTCCGGGACCAGGTGGTGAACCTGCAAGCGCTGCCCCGGGAGGAGGCAGACCCAGCCTTGGCACTGCTCTGTCCAGTACGCGCACTCCGTGCTTACGTAGACAGGACGCAGTGTTTCAGGACCTCAGACCAGCTCTTTGTCTGTTATGGTGGGAAGCTGAAGGGAAAGGCTCTCTCCAAACAAAGGTTGTCTCACTGGATAGTGGACGCCATTGCTTTGGCATACCAGCAGCAAGGTCGACCATGCCCCCTTGGTGTGACTGCCCACTCCACCCGGAGTGTGGCGTCCTCTTGGGCTTTAGCGTGTGGCGCCTCGCTAACAGACATCTGCAGAGCTGCAGGCTGGGCGACACCTAACACATTCGCCAGATTCTACAATCTCCGAGTGGAGCCAGTCTCCGCCCATGTACTGTCTTTTTCAAGCTAACATGGGAGCTGTGAAGTGTCTCGCTTGCTCGCCATTCCACTCCACGGACTGGATACGTGCGATATTTCCTCAGGTGAGCCTTCCTCTCTGAAGCCCTGAGTTCCTCCAGCACTGTTGACGCTGGCGCCAGTGTCTATTGCCTGTGCGTCGGCTAGGTGCCTCCGTGTGCATGGTTCCTCCTCTGAGTAACCCCCACATGTGTATTTTCCACTGTAAGCCTCTTTGAGCATGTGTCTTTCCCTCGGCAAGTCACCTGCCACTCCTGGAGTTGAAAGTAGATGCCACCCTACGGGCTGGTCACTCCAGTGTTCCTCCATATGTAGCCCCCTTGGGCCATATGTGTATTCTTAAGTCCTCCCTATGGGTAGGCATGCTGCGGCATATCTCCCATGAGATATGCTTCCCAGTGTACCTTGGTATTCCTGTGTTAAGTAGGACTCCTTCGTCCGTGCCTATATCACGACAGGGAGGTCAGACTTCGCAGGGCACTGGAAGACAGCTGTGAAGGTGGCGTGATTACACGGGGACCCCCATTCTCCGTCATCCGACGTAACTCGGAGTGACTACGAAAGGGAACGTCTCGGTTACGGATGTAACCCTCGTTCCCTGAGTAGGGAACGGAGACGTTACGTCTCCCTGCCACTTCCGCTGTACCGCTGGGTAGACGCCTGAGTTCAGTCTCGGCTCCTCAGCGAAGACATGATCTGCTGTTGCACCTGTCTCTCCTTAAATACTCACGCGGTGAGGCGGAGATACATTAGGCAAATTCCGCAGACCCTTGGCATTTCATTGCCATAGGCTCGTTTTTAAATACTCGAAGAGGATTGGCTTTCTGGCGAAACCCCCATTCTCCGTCATCCGACGTAACGTCTCCGTTCCCTACTCAGGGAACGAGGGTTACATCCGTAACCGAGACGTTTTTTGTTATTATGCAAGAGTGTGTTGCACTTTAATTAATCAAAATGTAGTCCCTATATGGTACTTATGAGTAATAGTAAAACCATCTATTTAAAAGCACATATTTTAATGGTGCTTAGAAAGGGACTAAAATAAATTGTGGCACGAGGTCAACTGTTCCCTGGTGGTCCTGTAAAGTTTTAATGTGTAAAGCAGTGTGCTACTGTCTTAGGGGGCTTTCACAGGCAGTTTGGTCCGGAACGGAGCATGGTTCGCATGAAAAATCGCTAATGTGAACGCTGTCATGGGACCCGGGTGCGCACTGGGGTACCGAACCCGAGACTACCTGGAGGAGGGGATCTGAGTTCGGTTGCTCCCGAACCGTGCCGCGGTTCGCGTGAATGTGAAAGCAGCACAGACTCGGGTGCGCACTTGTTCAGGAAGTAAAGTGACCTGCGCATGCGTTTTAGCTTATTGTGGTGTATTCAGTTAAATAAAACACTTAAGGGATGATAGTGTTGATGATTTACCTTGGATACGAGCGAGAGTGAGGCTGCAGTGTATTCAAAAATGTCATCTGAACAAGTAAGAAACATCCACTTTTGTTCAGGTTCTGACATTGCAGTAAATTGCACTGATTAAATTTAACAATGGCTTATATCACGCAAAACCGTGCAAATTATACTTTGTTCTCAAATTGTTAATGTTAACAACGTCTGCATTGCGTGACTACATGTAATCATGTCCTTCCGATATGTATCCTCCTTGTTTTCGCATGGGTCCGGTTGCAGTCTCTTTTTTTTCTGTAGCCACTCCGAAGTCTGAACGAAGTCTTTTGCATTTTACAGCGGGTGAATCTCCAGTTGTCACTGGTGATTGCCGTTTGAACCTTTCCTGGATCCGCCATCCTATTGAAATTAAAAACATTGGAACCACTGGAATTAAAAACATTATTACAAGCTTACTGCTTTGAATCGAGCTAAGGCAAGAAGATAGTTTTGAACACTGGCTGGTTATGTATTTTCTCAAATATGTATTTTGGATAATTTTTAACCCCAAAAAAGCTTAACCCCAAATTAAAGTACTTTAATTTAACAGCTGACAGCTATTCAACCTAATTCATTTGTGAGACAGTCTAACAGAAGGATGGCCCAAACCAGTGAAATATCAACTGATTTGATAACTCTGAGTTCTTGTCATATTTTATTTCTAAACTATAGCGAATAAACTGTGATAATGTGAGAAATGTGGAAGGTGTCTGCATAAATTTTGGTTTGCGATCTGTGTTCTGTGTGTGTGTGTGTATATATATATATATAAATACACACACACACACACAGAACACTCTCCAAACTCCAAAGGTGAGTAAACGTCAATCGCCATTTGGCTGGTAACGTTTTTATGAATTATAAAAATGCTACATTGCGAAAACATGAACGTAAACTAACGTGAACGACACTTGGGACAGTGTTAGATTACCACATAATCAACGTGTCGCATTGTCACGAAAGTTTAAGTCTTGCCAATTTAAATATTCAAGCTAAAGAAGATGCGAAAGGGAACTCTGAATCTGCGCATACTAAATTGAGCTCTCTTGGATGTCTTCTTGCGCTTGAACAGACATATTCCAACTAAATTGTCAAAATGCCTGTCTTGGCAACAATCCTTGTAAACATAATCAGTTATGTCTTAGATGAACGTAAACAGTTGATAAATAAAACACACATGTAACAGTATATTGGATAAGTACATTAGCTCTTAAAGTGACAGAAGTCTAATAAACCTGTCTGTGTTTTTAATCTTAATCAAACAACAATAGACAAAGTACAATCACTCATAGTTACAAATGCTATTCAGTCAAGAGCAATAAGGATTAATCTACATTTCATGACTGGTTAAAAAAAAAAAAAGATTTATTGCTGGCAAATGTTCTCAAGTCCATTGGCAGGTGTGGCAAAAATTTAGTTTTAGGCCCTGTCAATTAAGTAACAGCATCCAGCTTCAAAATCAGACTATATATTCATAATTATAAATTTACTCTGAATACAATAAGCTAAAAAAAAAAAACTACAACTCTAATTTCAAGAGGCAAAAACATAGTGATGAACAGCAGTGTTTAATCTACTATTTCACACGTGTGAAATATGTAAAAATATGAATGTCTTGAAGAGACTCCAATGAATCAATGAATCGTTTTAACTGCTTGATTCACAAATCAATCAAAAAGCCAAGAACTCAATATGAACTCAAACATTTCACATCAAAATTGCCCAAAATCAAATGATCTGAGCTATGTTATACACATTCATTTCAACAGCTTTGTACTTCTTGCCCTCTTCAGACAGGTTTTCCCTGAGGAGGTCAGGTAAATTTGTCTTTCACCGATTTACTTTGTGATTTGGCTCCCATCTGAATCAAAAACATAACCTTAGTACAAAAAAAAACTATGAAGCAAATTACCTATTGTTGTTGTTTTGGCAAACTCCCCTGAGGGGTTCCTCTGACAATCTAACACTGGCGGCATAGAGCACTGTTGCAGTATATTATTCTTTCATAATGCATCTCAATTTATTTTGACCTAAAATTTATTTTGAACTAAACCTAGTGAACCTTTATTGTGGATTTTGACCTTTTTTCCAACATTCTGTGTAAAATAATAGATGGTGGTGCAAGTACTGCTGGCATTCCATCCAATGTCAAAATAAAATAATAGAACAAGCCCCAATATAGCAGCATCAGATATGATTTCCACATTTCCTTCAATTATACACATATATAAATATATAAGTCTTATTTATTTTACTTAACAGACGTCTTCTGTTGATAATTGTAACATAAACATCATTTGAAAAATGAATCCTGTCCAAATATCGCCTTGGATTGGGCTGTGTGAAGATCGCTTCCAAATGATCCTGTCCAAAAGCTCTTTCCTTCACTCTCTCTCTCTCTCCCTCTCTCTCTCTCTCTCTCTCACCCACTTCAATCAGGGTGATCAGGGTACCATCCATCTCTCTTAAGCAGCCATAAGGCCTTATTGTCGCTTACTCTGTGTCTCTTGCTCAATTTCTCCCCCTCTCTGCCCCTTTCTGAGCTGATATTGTTTGATGTGGTGTGATAAATCATAGTATTCCACAATCGGGTGTAAAGTGATTCGAGTCACAATCAGAAGGTGTGTAATCAATAATGTGTGCCACACACTGTCTCGCGGGGGTCAGACGTGCAGCTAGAGAGAGCTGAAAACTTCATTGCTGAAGTCTGCACTTAGACTAGCAGTCACTGGAGCGCAAGCACATCACCGGATAACCACGACATCAATTTCTGTGTAGTACTCCTGCGTTCAATATAACCAGCATTACATCATTTTCTTTTCTCTTTTCAGCTTTCATTGTAAGTTGCAATAATCATTTAGTGCATAAATAAAAAAAATTCACCAGTATTATGACTGTCGGTTTAACAAATTTAGCAACCAATGTAAAAAAAAAGTGATAAATCATGCAAAACAATAGACATCTAAGCCACATTTGTAAAATCAAATATATCAATAGCCTACATATTGGTGTATAATTAACTGCAGCTAATTGGATTCATTAATCATTATATTATATTATGTATTCAATTAAATGTTGTAAATTCATTTCACATTGGATTTACTCATTTGTTTAGCTTAATTAAAGGTGCAGTAAGCGATTTCTGAGAAACGCTGTTGAAAGTGGATCAGACCGAGCAGCACAACACACTTGTAGCCAATCAGCAGCAGGGGGCGTGTCCACTCATGATGGGGGAGGAGAGAGAGTGAGCAAGAGGGAGATTTGAACTAAAGAAAGACTGTAGAAAGAGAGATGGCTGAGAGACATTACAAAAGAGAAAAGGTCAGAGGAATATCACTGGGGAAAGAAGGGTTAAGATCAGCAAGAGCTTTAGCACCCACATTAATATTAGAAAAGTTGTTTAGCGCTGGAGAGACCGAAGCGGCAAGGCCTGCGAACGGATGTAGAGGTTGCATTGTTTCTGCTCCATATGTGAGTAACACTGGTTTTGAGTGTGTGCTGCTGGCGACTAACATCAAACTCTTGCTTCTGTTGTGTACTATATGTTCATTTTTTGTATTCCTTGTCATTCGTTTGTCATCTTCGCTTTATTTTTTGCAAAGCTTTATTTTGCTTCGCTACAGTTAGAGACATCCATGCTTGTGTGTTAGTGTTTTGGGGGGTGGAGCAATGAAGGGAGGGATGTGTTTGTTTGAGTTGTTTTCAAATATCAACAGTGTTCAGTGATGATTCTCAGAAATCGTTTACTGCACCTTTAATGACATCAAAATTGAAAAACCTCAATAGACTTTTTTGGTCTTACTGTTAATAATTACAAATAAAAAAACATTTAAAATCCTGCACCAAAATCTACTAAAATCTACTTCCTCTGAAAATACTTTCCTTTTTTTTATGACATTTATAACTGTATAGGCCACACAGACTGGATATTGATAACCAATGGACAAATTGCTATTTGGAAATTGCTACTGTTGAAGGCATTTAACACAATCATTTAAAAATGGTATTTCTCTGCAATACTATATCAAATCTAATAATATATGTGAAAAAGAAGCCTTAACAATTACCTTTAACCTCCACATTCCAGTCAAAAAGAATCCTTGTCTGAGTTATTTCAGGATGGCCGTTTTTCCAAAATTCACAGCAAAATCATATTCAGGTCTGGCTGTATTCTGGTATGAAACAGATTTCCACAATCTAATGAATCCAACCCCCCCCCCCCCCCCCCCCCCCCCCCTTCCAAAAAAAAAAAATTATTTCTTATTGATTCTCCTATTTCACATGTCACATTATTAAATGGGTTGGCCAAGGTCATGGTGACTTGAAAATTAATGGCTAAGAAAACTGTCATAACATTGAAGAGCGGAAATTACATTCTATGACTTGTTTACTCAAATATGATCTGATGTCATGCTGGTTCAGAGTGCTGCCATACAGTGCCATAGTGTGCGTTTTGTAACACTGAAGTACAGTCAAGTCAAATTCATTTATATAGTGCTTTTCACAATACACATCTGAAACACAGCTGTTTCAAAACAGCTTTACAGAAAATCATAATGTTAATAATATCTAAACATCTTCGTGCCTTGTCACATTTGCCAGATTACTGGGCGATAATATAGTTTACATTTTGTTTACATACAGTTTATTCGCATAGCAAATCTCAACTGCTTGATTGCTTGTGTTGTATGTACTGTATGCTGATAAAGTTGTAGATACTTCAAATCCAACTTTATTTGAAGAGCTGGGTGATAATAGTTACATCTTACAATGAGATAAAAAAAATCAGGCGGTTGATATTTGCTTCACTCCATTCTATGGAAATGATAAATTTTGTAATATGATTCACTGTGTTATGTTAAACTGCCACTTTATTGGTATAGTTCCCATATGTACTTTATAGTTTCTTGAAACTTAATGAAGCACTCAGTCTTGATAAACACTAACAAGACAACGAGAATTGTCGAGAAGACAATTTGTTTTCTTTAGAAATATGATGTTACATTAGAGTTTATTATAGGTAACCCCGATGTTCTGTCAGCTGTCATGTACTTTTGCACGTTTGGAGACAAGGAAAGCAAAACATGCAATAAATGTTGTGGGTGAGCGTGGTTGCTCAAAGCGTTGTCAGCTACTCATCTATATGACTTCATGCTACACAGTCTGCCACCTCTTTGGCAAGATCCATCAAAATAAAGCGCCAGCACCTCTTTTTTTACATCTAGAAATGAAGGTAATGTTCTGTCTGTGCCTCCCTTGGAAACACATGGCATGGTATTACGGGTGATTTGTCATTGTTGGCAGGTGTTTTATGCAGCACTCAGTGGACCCATCTCCGTTCGTCTCTTGTTCTGTGCCAAAGCATTTCAGGCCCCGTTTGACGAAATTCTCTCAGCGCAGCGGCCCCGGAAAAGGGTTCCCTGAGAGATGGGACTGTGTCTGCGGTAGCTTGATCCTTTACGCTTCTGTTGTCTCTTTTGGAGTGAAGAATTCATCTAAATCTTACAAGTGATTCTTGATCTTTTGACAAACCAGGGCAGTGGAAAGATTTCTGTTTTTTCAAAGTTGCAAAGATCAAATATCATTCATAAGTCATCACTTGTCACAGCACTTGTATATTGTTGCCCTATTGTTGATTTGACTGCTTCTGTTCTCCTTATAGGATAAATGTAAATGTAGGAAGCAAACATGTAAATAACTGTTTCATATTGTTTAGCATATTACTTCAAGATAATATTAATTTGTAGTTTGATTTCTTAGGATTTTCTGTGCAATAACAAGTTCACACATTGTGTTTGATGGTCAATGTCAAATTTGTGACCATAAAACATCACTGTGCGTAATTTAAATACATTATGCATATTATAATATTTATTCATAATGAGTGTCACAATTACTTTGAAATCCAACCGAAGGGCAAAAAAAAAATGACAGACATGTTGTTTGACTTGACTTTTTTTTTTTTTATAATTTAAAAGGTCAAGACTTACAACACGCAATGTATTCACAATTTTGTCTTTGATGTGCATTTGAATTATGCCATCATCTTACCATGGACAAAAAATATATATATTCAAAGCATTTTTGCTTAATGAGGTTTCAGAAATGTTGACCTAAACTTTGACCCAAAGCCCTAGCGCTTCCAATTACGAAGTGTTCGCTTCTGGTTTAGATTGTTGAAAATGATGCGTGATGCGACTAATGAGCCATTTGGACAGGGTTTGCTATTAAAGAAAATATGAATAAAAAGCCTCTGCTGAATAATATGAACGAGATAACCATTCACTGCCAACCGATCGCTGTCGATCTCAATATTTTAATATGGTAATCTGTTCTATTTTGGCAAGATGCACTTCTGAATACAGTTTAAAGCCACGAGAGGCTAAAACATGCTAAGCTGCAACACAGTTTAATGAAATGGAAATCATATTCATATTTCATTGTGTTGAACTACGTGAGGAGCAGAATACATTTTGTGACCTCTTTAAAGGCAGAATTTTAGATCCGTCCCTGACCTTTGATGTCTTATTAGTAAAGCCTCAGATTCTCTCTCTGATTTACACAATGACATCTTACAGCTTTTCAAAGGATAGAGAAATTATAATGCAGAGAATATATTTGAGAAAACAGAGACCATAACAACAGGAGAGTATCCGACCTGGGAAAAATCCTCAAATCTGCTTGTTTCTTGTTGTACGTATGAGAGACTCTACCTTCGTATTGAGCAAAAAACTAAAAGAAAAGCCTACAAACAGTGACTTAATTCCTCATCTTTATTCCAATCTTTATTTGTGATATACACATGACACCCAAAGATTGTGTAGATTTCTGATACTGTGATCTACTTTGACATTTGTTGTAAACATCACTGGACTGTGCACTTGTGGGTATTTGCATGCATCTTTGCATATTACATAATAGATGATGCATCATCATACATTCACACACAAAAATGTAATCAGACACCATGAGACAATGGAAAAAATGAAATGGCAACATAATGTGACATATTCATGAGTGAAACAAAATATTCACTGAGAGAGAAAAAAAAATGGAAGGACCATTCCACTGGGAACTGACTGTGAAAAGGGGCGGTTTCTTTCCTGAATCCTGCCGCTGTCTTGGGAAAGGATTAAAAAGGTATCCGTTTGGGAGAATGTTTTGAAGAGGACTGGTGGGCGGGTGCACTGGACAGAATATGTTCTAGTACAATGTGTGCACATCTTGGCCTCATACAATTTAAAATACTAAAATTCATTTTGTCAAGGTCCGGTTATCTGAAGTATTTCCTAATATTGAAGACAGATGTCATGCTTCTCAGGACAAGTAAAAAACATATGACTCAAATTGCACTATGGTGCAAAAAATAGGATCAGTTATTTTACAACTACTGTATGTAAGTGTTAAAAGTTAGAATTGAAGTTTTCCCCGCTATAGCAATCTTTGGGGTACCAAATATTTGGTCTCAGTTTAATTTCAAACAACTTGATATTTTATCTTTTACCTCCTTGTTAGCTAGGTGATTTCCACTGGAAATATAATAAGACTCTAACCTCCCATTGGATAGAGAATACAACGTTTATTTGTGAATGGCATCCCTTTCTAGCTTACTTTCAAGTATTTTAACATCCTACCTTCTGTTGATGATTATGTAGCTATTAAGTATACAGTCAAAAGTTTGGAAACATTATTAGTTTTAATGTTTTTGAAAGAAGTCTCATGCACATCAAGCCTGCATTCATTTGATAAAAAATACAGGAAAAAACTAATATTGAGAAATAATATTACAATTTAAAATAATGGTTTTCTATTGTAATATACTTTAAAATATAATTGGTTTCTGTGACGCAAAGCTGATTTTTCAGCATCATTAGGCCTACTCCAGTCTTCAGTGTCACATGATCCTTGAGATCCTTCAGATCCTTCAAGTGTAGGCTACCCCCCAGCCTGCGAGAGGCGATGGAGGTATGTGGCGAGCAGGACGAGGCCGAGGGCGGTGAGAGAGCGGCGCGAGGCCGTAGGCGTAATTACTAATGAGCGACACCTGCGCGACGCACCGGTCTCGTATCTCTCACGGAGGAGCTGAAGCATTAAAGGAGGAGCGACGATAATGAAGAGTGTGAGAGGCCAGGCCTGGACTATTTTATTTGATGTTTATGTTTTATTTTATGTGACAGCAGTCGCCCGTGAGGGGCTGATGTCTTTTAGTTTAATTTTGTATTCGTTTATTTATTTTGTTATTAGAGCTGTTAAATGTTCGCCGGTTCCCGCCTCCTTCTTCCCATAACATCTAACATTGTTACAAGCATATTAGAATGATTTCTGAAGGATCATGTGACACTGAAGACTGACTGGAGTAACTAAAATTCAGCTTTGCATCACGGAAATTAATTATATTTGAAAGTATATTCAAATAGAATACCATCATTTTAAATATTTTAAATTGTAATAATATTTCAGAATATTACTGTTTTTTTTCCTGTATTTTTGATCAATTAAATTCAGGCTTGATGACCATTATAGACTTTTCAAAAACATAAAAAATAGTAATGTTTCCAAAATTTTGACTGGTACTGTATGCATGTACAGTATGTATGTATACAAATGTAATTTATAATTGAAATGCATTATTCTTTAAAGAAAAGAAAGTTTGCATATATATATATACACATGGCCTTTTGTTCCCCATCCGGAAATATTTTCTTTAAAACCTTCAAGCTGTGCAGGGATAATTGACAGAAGTGCATTAGTGAGGGGAAGTAAACATGTTTAATGGGTTTTTTTCTATTTACTTGGAACCAATCACATTTTCTTCACATTCAGTGTGGAAAAAAGGTTTTAGTGAAAAATTTGTTTCTTCTATTTCAGCTTAATATGTAGAGTGTGACATTGCTCTGTTTGAGCATCCCAGCATTGGCTCAACTATTGACGTGAGTTTGGGACGGGACTGTCTGTTTGTTTCTACCAGATTGGAGGAGTCTTCATGAGTCTTGTTTGACAATTCCGTTTGGTGACGCAGAAATGACAATATATATTATTATATTATATTATATTAAGTTTTGACAGGAATGAAAACAAGACTGAGAGGGATACAAGTATAGTGCTTTTCATGGATTGCACTGTTGTTTAAGAACACACATTGTTCAGCTGATGAAACACCTTTATACAGTGCATCCCATTGTAAAAACATAAAAAAAGTCTATCCCTCACAGCCTCGTTTTCATGCGTTAAAATCAATATGGCGTCTAAAATAAACCCCAACGCAGAGACCACATGAAATACTGAATTGAGTTGACATTAATATTTTATCATCCTAGACAGCAACAAGACCAACACAGAAGCAACATTACAGCAATATAAATAATACTAAAAGTCTGAAGTGAAGTTAATATCAGTACAGTTGAAAACTGAGACAAAATTTGCCATTTGCATTAGTATGAAACGAGCAATGTGTGTGTTTTTCCCCCTAAACCAGTTCAGCTCAAATCCTGGCCCACAAACGATTTCATTGGTCAACTAATACATGCACTGACCTGTCAAGAAAAGTTCAGTCTTCATTGATTCCGTTCAGGCTTCAGTCAGACTTCAAAATCATCGCTATACTAGGGTGTAGTTTAAGGGCTAGTATAGACCAGAAGTGGAGGAAAATGGGCGAGCTCCACGGAGTAAGAGAATAAATCTCATCTTATGCATTTGAATGTCTGATTTGGAATGTCAGAATTCAGATGGTCTTCATTTCTACAGAATACCGTGGTCGAAGACGCACTTTGAAGCGAAACAGATGTTTATGCTTGCAAGCCATTAAACGGACAGACTGGACTGGTGAAACCTGCGACGATTACCCTACCATTAAAACATGAATTTGATGTAAACAATAGATCTACATAATATTCACATATGCAGTTTATAGGGAGCATAGTTTATTATCCCTACAGTTACAGCATGAAATTATATTTAAACATAGCATGTAAATCTATAACATCTTTATCTCACAAACAATTCTGACTTTTTTCCTCACAATTGCGAGTTTATATAGCATTTATATATAGTATAGCGAGGGGGAAAAAAGTCTTAATTTTCAAATATCGAAATTACCTTTTTTATTGTTTTATTCCATGGATTCCATAGACTTCTACTGCAGAACTGTCATTTTATGCCACCATGTACAGGCTCCGCCCACAAAACTCATCAACGCTGTTTGCAAAACACCCAAATGGTCTATTTGTTTCAGTGTTGTGTAGGCAATCAGCACTATGATTGACATGACCAATAAAATCTTCAGAACCAGCTGCAGGGCCTGAGTGAAACGAGAGACATGAAAGAGCGATTACACGGACGAGAATGTATTCGATTCACCCGGACGAGTCGATAAAAGGATCTGATAAATGAATAAATGAAGAAGAAGAAAAAATGCTGCAATTGACCGATCAGCATAGAGTATTCCAGAGAGCTGTGTAATAGGCTAAGTCATATCCTAATCTTAAGGCGTATGCATGTCAACGTAAGTGTCATTTTCATTTCAATAAAATGTCTCAAATAAGAAATGCCAAAAACATTCTCTTGATGCTCCAGAAGTACCGCCTGCATCATACTGAATAATTGAACAATGTGGCTGTTAAGAGTGAAATATTTATGCGTTATCTGGGGTGGCTATTGTGATGCAGTTTACATCGGAACAGAGAATTGTTTACGAATGAATGTGATTGTAACGTTGCTGAACTATTATCTGATTTCTGATGGTGGTTCAAAACGGCACTCAAACCAAACTGAACTCGAGTATTTGAACATCGCTTGTTGAGCCCTGTAGGCATGCTGCCTGACGAATGGGGGGGGGGGGGGGGGATTTCTCCTCCATACCGAGAAAAAAGATGCTCTGCACTGGGGAGAACTTGCTTTTTTCCCAGTTGACCTGAAGCCCCAAACGGCTGAGGTGACTGAGCACCAGGTCCCTGTGTGCACACAAATCTTGATAGTGAGCTACAATCAGCCAGTTGTCAAGATCAGAATGCGAATGCCCACCTCCCTTAGCGAGTCTTTCGTAAAGACGCGAGGAGACAGGGACAGCAGGGAGGACATTGTCCTGATATGCCCTGTGTTGAGGCAAAATCGAGACATGAAAGTATGCGTCCTTTAGGTCTATCGCAGCGAGCCACTCCCATTGGCGAACGCATGATAGAATGCACTTCTGCGTCAACATCCTGAACAAGAGCCTGTGCGACTGAGGACTGGTCGCAACCCATCGCCTTTTTTCAAGACTGCTGTAAAACCCGTTCTTCATCTCGGCTGGAAGGACAGGCTCTGTTGCATCCTTCACCAAGAGTACAGCCATTTCCGCACACAGGACGGGGCAAGAGACTCGAATGGTATGGCTGGGCACGAGGAGATGAGAGACTCTTTGCCTGCCACCAAGGTAAAGAGGATGCTCTAGAACCTGGACGGGTGCCTGGCGAACTGAATCCCATAGCGGAGTCTGATTGTCCTGATGAGACACTGTGACGGGCTGGGAAGCGCCAAACAGGACCCTCATCTCCATGTAAGGGGTATCAAGGGTACAACCGTCTTTGACGTACCCGCGGTGGGCCAGCGATGCGGAGCAACGGCCGTCATTAAGGGAGGCTGTGCGTCCCAAACTTGTGGCTGATAATGTGATGAAACGCATACCATGCTCCGTGGAAGCCCATAGGAATTGGTCGGCGGCGAGTGAAGAGGTCTTGCATCTTCAGAACTCGTGCTGACCTGTAAGGGATTGAGAGAATGCTATGGCCGGGCACGAGGAGATGAGAGACTCGTGTCCAACATGCCAAGGATGGCAGCTGTGTGACCCAGGGAAAGTGGAAACTGCTCTTTCTTTGAAATTTTGGGTATCGCTGGCTACTGCCTCTGTACAGCAGTTCTCCGCTGTAAAGAAGCAGGCGAAGTCCTCAACAGTGTCGCCGAAGAGGCCTACCTGGGAGATGGGGGCATCGAAAAAGGTCAACCAATTACCAAGCAATGCTTCATTTTGTTCAGTCTGTGGTGTAAAAAGGTCGCATTAGCAATTAAAGCAAAAATAAAAGCAAAACATGGTCAGTGTATATTCAAAGTGTCTGAATAATTTTTGGTCCCAAATTTTTATACATTTTACTGGTAGTCCACGGTATGAAGAATTTTTGGGTATATACTGTATGTCACAGTTTACTTTATTTTGCTATCCTCACTTACATAAATGAACTATAGTGTCCTGCACCCACTAGTAAAAAAAATATCAAAAATTATATCTGGTGTCTGAATAATTTTTGGTTTGACTGTAAATGTCAGCAGCTGCACCAAATTGCACGTTTGCTCAGTTTTGGCCGCTGAATAAAACTGAGGTGTTTTTTCCTCTGAGCATGAGCTTCATATTCTCCTATATCACACTCAGAGCCTGATATATCAAATATATTACACAACAAAAAACACATATACAAACTTTTATAATATTAACATATATATTGTCAAAAGATTCAGTAAACTGTTACATTTAAAAAAAGAAGAATTTTTTTTTTTATATTTACAGGGTTAATCATCTCAGATTATAATCCACATCATAGAAGGCAGATGAACCATGACATCCTTGCTTTTTTGCTTGTTTTGTTCCTTTTTAAGATTTACTCCACACTATTCTGCAAGCCCTCTCTAAGCCACATGCCAGCACGTGTGACCTGTCATCTCTTTTTGGCACATTTCTCAGGTTAAACTGTCAGCCCGGAGCACTCTACGGGCATGACTGCCATCTTTAATTCTGGCTGGCACCCATGGCACCTCGCTCCAGGTAGAGCTGCAGGGAAAGTGCCAGGGCGTGGAGGCATGATGAATAACAGATGTTTCCTGATTGGCTGTGCCATTTGTCATACACCTGCCTCGCCTCAGCCGCAGAGAGCTCCACAATATGTCACTGTCGCTGGGCAGACGCCCCCAATGCATCACCCCATCTCAGCAATACTCAGCTCTCTCTTTTATAGCCATATTTCTTTTTCCAGCACTAAATAAAAGAAAACTGGACAGCTCATGTTTTTCTTTCTTCTTTCCTCAGTATGTTTTTAGCTCAGGGGTAAGGTCAAATGGACACAGTTTTTTTGTTTATGTAAGTAGCTCTAGGCTGGGAGTGGGACTGCATTAGCAAAGCTGTCATATGTTAAAACAGTGAGAAAGCCTTTAAACTGGATGTTTTATCCAGATGATGTGGGCGTTTTCATGGCTTGCCTCAACATTTGCGTTTGAATAGCGCGTGCTCTCAGTGGGCGTGGTCACATTAAAACGTAATACGCTATAATTAGCTGAAAGGAAAAAGACTGACATCTCTCTCTAAACTGAGAATTTTTGTTTTTTATATAAATTACTTAATTTAAAAGAAGAGAATTTCAGCTTCATAACAAAACATCTTTCGTGCCTGTGTGACAAGTATTTACTTAGTTACAGTTCATTTTCGGACGCGTTTCAGAACTTCACTGACAGACAGAAGGCAAAATTTGCGTCATCAGTGTAAGATGTAAGATCATGTTTATTTTTCTTTATTTGACAAAATGCAGAACACTTTGTTTTTATTGTGAGTATCCACAAAAAAAAGACACTTAACAGGATCTAATGATGTACAACACTTATATGTAAGATCAAAATCAACAGAGTAATTTGAGTCTCTTTTGCACTGATAAGGAAAAAAGTGAGCTTGTCGCGCCGGCGCGATAGCCGACCCCAGAGGGTTAAAGGGGACCTATTATGCCTTTTTACAAAGTCTTGGTTTAGTTTTTGAGGTCTAGTAGAATAGGTTTTCATGCTTGGATGTTCAAAAAACACAGACTTTTTTACATAATTTGACATTGTTGCAGCATCGTCCCAGTCTGTCAGTAACGCTCTGTTTAGTCCATGTCTAAATTAAGCCCCTCCTTCTGAAAAGCGCAATGTGCCCTGATTGGTCAGCTGGACCAGTGTGTTGGGATTGGAACACTTCTAATCGCAACTCAACCAGGCCTCAATATGTTTGTTTTTCCATTCAAAAGTGTATTATGTGATTTATATCTCAATTATTAGTGGTGTTATTAATAGTGCAATATTATCATTTCTTATATTATTATATACTTTAAGGTTAATCTCATTAACATTATTGAATGAATTAGGTTAGGTAAGATAAAAAAAAATTAAAATCAGTTTACAGTATGTTCTAATCAATGATTATACATATACCAATACTTTAAATTACATAAATTAATATTAAAGTATTATGAAAAATGAAGATAAATAAAGTTTTGTTGTTAGTTCATTACAGGGTTGTTCTTGTTAAATATAATAACATAATTACTAAAATGTAAGCTAAAATTAAAAGTTAAAAGCTGAAAATATAAAATGAAAAGATAATTTATAATATTAGGCATGCCTCTCTCACGAGAGCTGTGAGAGCTATTACTTTGTAAGTGATCAGATAACATGTTTGCTTACAATAAACAGACAGGAAAAATATCCTATTGATGTTTTAATAAACGAGAGACCTGTTCATACTCTATTTACAAATCAGCAGGAACTGACCAAACATGTTCCTGTTGATCCAGGAAAGACATGCCAATCAACCAATCAGATTTGAGTGACAAGTTTACAGTTTATGTCAAGTTTAGACTTGCAACCAGGGTTAAGCCGGGTGCACACTGTGCGGTTTTTGCTCCGATTTGGCCGTCTTTTGCACATCCTAAAAGACTCCTCTTATCCTAGGCTAAAATTTGAAGTCTGTCACTGACAGCCAATTAAATGACCATTGCAATAGAATTGTACCTCCGAAAAAATTCTGGCAGTGTCAGAAGATTTGACTCACAGACTTCTCCTACGACAACCGTTTTTCAAGACTAGCCATGTCCAAAATTAACGTTTAGAGATTTCTTTGTAGCCATCATTGCAATCCCGCGTGTAACGCAGCTCACTGTCACCGAACGTGTCATTGATTGATGTAAAACTCTGGACGAGTTTTCTTGTGTGCGTCCGTTTTTAGCGCGTCTTGACTGTCGCACAGTCTGACATCAATGAAAACAGATCTTACAGTGTGACATGGCTTACAGCGAGGATCATGTTCATACAGTCTGACAAGCAACAATCGTAAAGGACGACAATACATTTTAGGGATAAGTAATGGGTAGATTATGTTTAAGGTTAGGACTAAATTTTCATACAGAAATGTTGTTCATGTAAGACCCAAGCAATCACATTCGTACAGTAGCAACAAGCTAACAAGAACAACTCAGAACATTCGGTAACACTTTATTTGAAGGGGTGTGCATAAGACTGACATGACACTGTCATAAACATGACATAACACCTGTCATGAACATGAAGGAGTATTTATGAATGTTTATGACTGTTGTCATTAAGTGTCATTCGGTAAATTATAACACTTTTAATGCAAAGTTGTCTTTGTTATGACAACTTGACATTAACCAAGACAAAAATGTCTTTGTTTTGACAACTTGACATTAACCAAGAAATCATAACCTGTCAACCTGTCACAAATATGTCATAACAGGTCTAATTATCAAACTTAAAGAAGTTATTTAGCTTTGCGTTAACATTACATTACCCTGTCATATGTGGTTGGTTTTGACTTTGGCCGTCATGACACCATTATAACTGTGTCATGAATATTTTACTTGTCCTCAAGTAAAGTGGAACACATTGTACTAGTTATAAAGATGTCATTAAGGGTTATTACACTGTCAAATGCTTTAACATATGACATATGACAAATGCTTTAACATATTACAGGGTAATGTAATGTTAACGGAAAGCTAAATAACTTCTTTAAGTTTGATAATTAGACCTGTTATGACATATTTGTGACAGGTTGACAGGTTATGATTTCTTGGTTAATGTCAAGTTGTCATAACAAAGACATTTCGGTAACACTTTACAATACGGGTGCACTAATATGCATTAATTCATGTTTAACTAATGCACAGATAATCATGAGTTAATGTATGACTCATGAAGAACTAAACCATTAATTCATTATTACTGCATCAGCGACTAATAAAGAGTCTATATGATTAATAGATTAAGTAATACATGAATTGGTATTAATTCAATGTGTCATTGTGTATTAATTCCTTAATAACATATTTTTTTAACTAATAGTGTAAATTAATGTGTTAATTACCACAATTAGTCAAAGCTATGCACTTCAACTTCCAGTTGTCTGCTTTAATTAATCATTAGCTAATGATTTGCAAAGGTATCATTATGTTGTGACTTTACTTGTTGAGGCACATCATTATTAACTAGTCATTTAGTAATTGTAGTAATTTACACATGAATTTGCACTAACAATGAAGTAATTAATCATGTATTAATGCATATTAGTGTACCTGTATTATCTGGAAGTTGAAATACAAGGCTTTGGCTCATTCTGGTTATTAACATATTAATTAACACTATTAGTTGAAAAAATTAGTTATAGGGAATTAATCCACAATTACATATTTAATTAATAACAATTCATGTATGAACTAATACGTTAACCATACAGACTCTTAATTAGTTCCTAATGTGGTAATCATTAATGAATAGCTTAGATAATCATTAGTTACACATTAACTCACATTTACATTTACATTTAGTCATTTAGCAGACGCTTTTATCCAAAGCGACTTACAATTGAGGACTAAACCAAGCGAGTCATCGTGAAGAGGCAAAAACAACGCAAGAAGTGTTCAAAATACAAAGTTCAGACATTGCTCGGAGTAGCATAAGCCAGGCAAGCGAGGATTTAAAGGAAAGGATTTTTTTTTTTTTTTTTTTTTTTTTTTTTTTATGTTAAGTGCTCCCGGAAGAGATGAGTTTTCAGTTGCCTTTTGAATGCTGTCAGGGATTCTGCATTCCGGATGACGGTGGGGAGATCATTCCACCAGCATGGAACCGTGAATGAGAATGTTCTGGAGAGTGATTTTGTGCCCCGCTGTGATGGTACCACGAGCCGTCGCTCATTGACCGATCGTAGGCTTCTGGTAGGGATGTAGACTTGTAGTAGTGAGTGGAAGTAGGAGGGGGCTGAACCTGTGGTCAATCTGTAAGCAAGCGTCAAAGCCTTGAACTTGATGCGAGCAGAGAGTGGTAGCCAGTGCAGAGAGATGAACAGAGGAGTGACGTGGGCCCTTTTGGGCTCGTTGAAGACGAGACGAGCTGCAGCATTCTGGATCATTTGTAGAGGTTTAGTTGCACATGATGGAAGTCCAGCCAGAAGAGCATTGCAGTAATCAAGCCTAGAAATGACCAGGGCCTGGACGAGAAGTTGTGTTGCATGCTCAGTTAGGAAAGGTCTGATCTTCCTGATGTTGTGCATAGCAAACCTGCATGATCGAGTTGTCTTTGTAATGTGGTCAGTGAAGGTCAGCTGATCATCAAAGATTACTCCAAGATTTCTGACCGACCTTGATGGGGTGATTGAGGATGAATCTAGCTGGATAGTGAGGTCGTGCTGTAGAGACTGATTGGCAGGGAGGACGAGAAGCTCAGTCTTTGCCAGGTTGAGCTGCAGGTGATGTTCCTTCATCCACGCCGAGATGTCCGCCAGACAGCTTGAGATCCGTACAGCTACTGTGGGATCATCTGGTTGAAATGAGAGGTAGAGTTGGGTGTCATCAGCATAGCAATGGTAAGAGAAACCATGTGCCTGTATGATGGGTCCCAGTGATGTGGTGTAGATGGAGAAGAGGAGCGGTCCAAGAACTGAACCCTGGGGAACCCCTGTGGTCAGCTGATGTGCTTTGGATACCTCACCTCTCCATGCGACCTTGAAGGACCTACCTGTGAGATAGGACTCAAACCAGTTGAGGGAGGTTCCAGTGATGCCTAGTGATGAGAGGGCGGACAAGAGGATCTGATGATTCACTGTGTCGAAAGCAGCAGACAGGTCCAGTAGAATGAGAACTGATGATTTGGAAGCAGCTTTTGCGATCCGCAGGGCTTCCGTGACTGACAGCAATGCAGTCTCAGTTGAATGTCCTTTCTTGAAGCCAGATTGGTTGACATCCAGCTGGTTGTTCAGAGACAGGAAAGATGATACTTGGTTAAAAGCAACACGTTCAAGTGTTTTCGCAATGAATGGTAGGAGAGAGACAGGTCTGTAGTTCTCTAGAAGTGATGTGTTTAATGTTGGTTTTTTAAGCAGAGGAGTTACCCGAGCCTGCTTAAATGCTGTAGGGAAAATGCCAGTGTGGAGGGATGAGTTGATGATGTGTGTGAGAGCTGGAAGAAGTGTGGGAGAGATGGCTTGTAGAAGGTGTGAGGGTATGGGGTCTAGAGGGCAGGTGGTAGGATGACTGGAGAGGAGAAGTTTAGATACTTCTTCCTCGGTTAGTGGAGTGAAGGAGGAGAGAAGGTTGTTGGCTGTGGGAGAGGTTAGTTTGGGTTCCTGTGTGTGTGAAGCTGAGAACTGACTGCTGATAGTTGTAGTTTTGTTAGTGAAGAAGTTAGCAAAATCATCAGCAGTTAGCGAGGAGGTGGGTGGTGGTGGAGGTGGACAGAGGAGAGAGTTGAATGTCTTGAACAGTGAATGTGTGTTAGTGGCGCTGTTGATCTTGTTGTGGAAATATGAAGATTTTGCGGTGTGAACATCAACAGAGAAGGCAGAGAGCAGAGATTGATACCTACTGAGGTCAGATGTGTCTTTTGATTTGCGCCATTTCCTCTCCGCTGCCCTGAGCTTGGTCCGGTGTTCACGAAGAACCTCAGATAACCAGGGGTTAGAGGGAGTAGCGCGTGCTGGCCTGGAGGAGAGAGGGCAGATGTTGTCTAGAGAGGAGGTTAGGATGGAGCATAAAGTATCCGTTGCAGTATTCACATCCAGAGATGAAAAATGTGAGGGTGAGGGAAGAGAAGATGACACAGCAGAGGAAAGATGGGACGGAGAAAGTGAGCGCAGGTTTCGTCTGAAAGTAAATGATGGGGAGGTTGGTGGAGCATGGGTAGTGAGTTGTAGATTGAAAGTAATGAGGAAATGATCTGAAACTTGGAGAGGTTTCACCAAAATGTTATCTGTGATACAGTTGCGTGTGTAAACCAGGTCCAGTTGGTTGCCTGACTTGTGAGTACCGGTGGTGATGAGGCGTTTGAGATCAAAAGAGGCTAGGAGAGAGATGAAGTCTGTTGCATACGGTTTCGCTAGGTGGATGTTGAAATCGCCAAAGACTACAAGTGGGATGCCATCCTCAGGGAAAGAGGACAGCAACACATCCAGCTCCTCTACAAAGCTTCCCAGTTGACCTGGGGGGCGATAAATAACTACAATATGGATCTTCACGGGAGTTGTAAGTGTAATAGCATGATATTCAAATGAGTTGTTATTGCATAGAGAAGAGAGAGTTGAAAATTTCCAAGTGTTAGAAATGAGAAGACCAGTGCCCCCACCTCTCCCCGATTGCCGAGGGGTGTGAGAGAAAGAGAAGTTGTTAGAGAGAGCAGCAGGGGTTGCTGAGTCTTCTGGGCGGATCCAGGTCTCAGTCAAGCCCAAGATATTAAGAGTAGAATGAGATGCAAAGGCTGGAATGAAGTCAGCTTTATTGACTGCTGATTGACAATTCCATAGACCCATAGAAAGAGTGAGAGGTGAGTGTGAGGATGAGAGAATAGGGCGCAGATTAGCAGTATTGCGCTGCCTTCTGTGCGTGGTGAGAGAGCGTTGTCGAGAGACAACAGGAATGTGTAGAAAGCACATAATGATAATAGGAAATAAGATAAAGGTAGGAAGGGAAAGGGTTAAGAAGATACTATAATTGCCTTGCAGGTGTCCTTGCTCGGTGGAGTCGCGCAGGTAGAGTCGCAGGTCTTTACCCGAGTCGGTCTTAACACGAGGAGGTTCAACACGAGCGCTGACTGCTTCCGCTGACGCTTCCGCGACAGCGCGCACACTACATAGATATAATGCTATCAATCGCCTGAGTGAGGACAGCTGTGGTAGCCCTTGCAATTAGCACAGCGAAAGCAAATATCCCGAGAATGGCCCAAATCGAAACTAGCTGTTATGAACAGCAATACTTAAGTGCTACAATAACAACCAGACTACAACCCTTAAGACGGCAGATATTCAAAATAGGAACGTGTCTAATTAAATTAAGGATATTTACTGAAAATAAAAATTACAAATAAGCAAAGAATCGAAAATAGCCCTACTTACTTGACAAATGGTAAACAGAGCAACAGGAGAACTGGATATTAAGAAAAAACAACTTACGCGCTCTAGCCGTTCTCGCAGAGTGACTGCTTGTCCTGGCTTTCTCCTGAATTTACTTCTAATTTATATCTGCTTTAATAGCCCTTGCAATTAGCACAGCGAAAGCAAATATCCCGAGAATGGCCCAAATCGAAACTAGCTGTTATGAACAGCAATACTTAAGTGCTACAATAACAACCAGACTACAACCCTTAAGACGGCAGATATTCAAAATAGGAACGTGTCTAATTAAATTAAGGATATTTACTGAAAATAAAAATTACAAATAAGCAAAGAATCGAAAATAGCCCTACTTACTTGACAAATGGTAAACAGAGCAACAGGAGAACTGGATATTAAGAAAAAACAACTTACGCGCTCTAGCCGTTCTCGCAGAGTGACTGCTTGTCCTGGCTTTCTCCTGAATTTACTTCTAATTTCTAACTCAGTATTATCTGTGCATTAGTTAAGCATGAATTAATGCTTATTAGTGCACCCGTATTGTAAAGTGTTACCGACATTTCTGTCTTTGTTAATGTCAAGTTGTCATAATCAAGACATTTTTGTCTTGGTTAATGTCAAGTTGTCATAACAAAGACATTTTAAACAATATCAACTTTGCATTAAAAGTGTCATAATTTACCGAATGACACTTAAAGGGTTAGTTCACCCAAAAATGAAAATTAAGTCATTAATTACTCACCCCCATGCTGTACCAACCCCGTAAGGCCTTCGTTCGTCTTCGGAACACAAATGAAGATATTTATGATTAAATCTGAGAGGTTTATCACTCCTCCATAGGCTGCCTAAGGGATTGAATCCTGACGGCCCAGAGAGTCATTAAAGAAAATGTTTAAATATTCCATGTCGCAACAGTGGCTCAACTATAAGTTTATCAAGCGACGAGAATACTTTTTGTGCGGAAATAAAACAAACAAAAATAACGACTTTATTCGACTATTCCTCCCTCATGCGCGTCGTGGAAATCTCTTGAAGTCTCGTTTCAGGCCTACAAGGAAGAAAAGGAATAGTCGAATAAAGTCGTTATTTTTGTTTGTTTTTTCGCACAAAAAGTATTCTCGTCGCTTGATAAACTTATAGTTGAGCCACTGTTGTGACATGGAATATTTAAACATTTTCTTTAATGACTTTCTGGGCCGTCAAGTGTCATTCCCTTAGGGAGCCTATGTAGCAGTCATGCACCTCTCAGATTTAATCATAAATATCTTCATTTGTGTTCCGAAGACGAACGAAGGTCTTACGGGGTTGGTACAGCATGGGGGTGAGTAATTAATGACTTAATTTTCATTTTTGGGTGAACTAACCCTTTAATGACAACAGTCATAAACATTCATAAAGACTCCTTCATGTTCATGACAGGTGTTATGTCATGTTTATGACAGTGTCATGTCAGTCTTATGCACACCCCTTCAAATAAAGTGTTACCGAACATTCTATTGTTGCGTTTCATTCCAGAGACTGTGTTGGTCTCATGCATGACTAGTAATGAGCTGCTTAATCTAACCACGAATAGAGTGTTTTAAATGGCAAATGTGAAGACAAACCAGGGAAATCAATTATCAATAAAAGAAACGAAACGAACAAACAACGAAAAAAAAAAAAAAACCTGCTAAAACCTGAGAGAGCTTTTCCAAGGCAAGTCTGAGATCAGAGGAAAATAAAATAAATCATAAAGGGAAAGCCTGCAGAAGGCTTTGGTTTTTTGAAGTTTTGATCTTTTGATCTTCTAAGTATTACTTCTGCTTTTACAATCTATGGATGAAACACTGATCTCTGGCCATCGTCTGACATGACGTGATGAATATGCTGATTGTCTGGTGTTGAATCTTCACACTTTGCTACAAGAGTAACCTGGCTGACATTGTGATGTAGAGTCCATTTTAATACGAACATCTCATGTATTTGTATGGCGAGTTGCTGCATATTCAACCTCGGCCTTGACAGAGGAAAAGTACTTAATTTACTCACTCCAGATACTGTATCAAAAAACACACTTCTGACCTCCCTGAGCAATTGTGATCAGAAAGAACACAGACAATTTTATTTTATTTTTTTCTCACATTTTCTCATGGTTAACTTATATCCACGATTTCTCCACCGCATTATAATCTCTCTCTCAGCCATGAATAATTGAAGAGTACCATGTTTTCTCGTTCCATGTCTTATTCTGTACCTCATATACAGGGATTATTCATGCTTGAATCTTTAGTGCTGTGATACTTGAATGGAGTCGTGCTTTTGTCTCTATCTGATCAGCTTACATCAAACAAAAGGCTGCAGGATTACGCGCTTCGCATTTCTTAGACGGACCGGATGAATGTTATTAGCACTCAATTGCAGACATTTGTGATGATAGCAAAGTCAATGTACTTGAACAGCTTTTTCTAAGGTATTTTTCCCGGTCAAGTAACAGATTTTTACTTGATTGCGGTTATTTCACTATTCTTTTGTGGTGCTTGCTAAGGTAAATGGTCTGACAATTTTCACAACTCCCATAAACTTACACTAAAGGAATGTCGTAAGACATATTTAGGGACATAATATTGTAAAATATTCTAGAGACTTGGACTATTTTTCCTGAGCCAGGCAGGAGTTCTAAACCTCTAGAAATCTATCTATTAATGTTAACATTCTCGATCAGAAGACAAGAGTAAAATATTATCAGTTTCCATAATCCATTTTCCATAGTTATATAGTCCATTTCACATGTTTACAAGCCCTAAAAAAAGGATCAGTGGCAAAATATTCAATATAATATAATATTAGCAATATAGGAATCGCTTGAAAAAAATATTTAGTCAGCATACTGAATAAATTTAGTATATGATTTATTTTCACTCAGACATGGCTAAATTTCATATATAATTACAAAGAAATGGCAAGTAAAACTGAATTAAATGTGACATTTACAAGACTAGGGATATTTTTTTGCAGTGTACACAGTTATTTTTTAATGTCCATTAATGGAAAAAGTGCTTTTGAGAACCAGAAGGTGCAGTTACAATGTCTACCAGCAGGGGCTAGCTAGTCATCGCTAACCAGCCAACCCTTAACCCTAAAGACCAAAGTATACTTGGAAAACAAAATGTACTTGGAAAACAAAGTGTACTTGGAAAACAAAGTATACTTGGAAAACAAAGTATACTTCGAAAGGCTATACGTTCGACTACACGTTCGACTACGCATGTAGACTTTCAAAGAATACTCCATTTGATAGCGTGCAAGAATGCAGTGGACACAGGCACTCTAGAAAATTATCTTTGTCTAGTGTCTTCGCTATTTTTCTCCAGAAGTTACGACCGATAAAAATGTCTTTGTATTCTTTTAAACTAAAGTTGCGGCCATCTCATGACACCATCACACAAATGCTTGTGTCTGTTGCGGGCATCTGTTGTTGTGGCAGTCTCTGGCATTTTGTTGTCAAATTCAATGAGAATGGGCAATTGCTGTAGTGCAAAGTATTGGTTATAAAAATCGGAGCATATAGTACATCTGGTGATGAAATTTGCGCCTTGTGTACGCATAAAAACCGAAGGATACTTTTGGCTTTAGATAAATGTTTCTCAACCTTTTTGACTCCAAGGCCTCCTATTGTCCACAACTTCTAAGCGTGTAAAATGGATAACTATATTCTATGGCGGAATATCACAGCAAGTGCTTGGGAGCACTTCGACTCGGCGCAGTAATATCATCCCTCGTGAAAAGTCCTCTCCCCCTCTCACTCTCCGGAGAGATGATATTACTGCGCCGAGTCCATAGATATATATGTGCCGAGTCGAAGTGCTCCCAAGCACTTGCTATGGTATTCCGCCATACAATATATTTATCCACTTTACACGCTTAGAAAAGCGCAACGTTTTATTTTGTGTCACCGTCCTAGCTCGAGTTACACTACTCGTGTAACTGTATTTAAATAGGGAAAACGTGGAGGTGTTTTGTCGCTTCTCTGCTTGGCCCATATTGAATGAACTGGGCTAGTTAAGTGCTATCAAAGTGTCTCGCGCGCCAGAGCTATTGAGTGCACGCACTGAGACGAGAGAGGTATGTATAAACTCGTCTTAGTTAAGGGAATAACATAGTTTAATATGAAAAAACGGTGGAGTATCCCTTTAAAGTAGTACATACTTAGATATATGAATAACCATTTTAAGCTTATTGTATGGTTACAACACAGCAAAAGTAGCCTGTATATGACCGAAATTCCATATACGGCAGCAAGCTGACTATTGTGTTCTTTATCATACAACATAAATTTAAAGCACACAAGATTTTTTTGCATGAGCGTTTTAAAAGGAGCTTGTACTTGACTCAAGTATAGCTTTCCAGAAGAAAACGCCTGCTCGAGCTGGATTTTTCTGCAGTAATGGTTCTTCTGGTGGAGAGGGATTTATTTTACTCTCTTCTCACAGTTTGGACCCAGTGATATATAAGACGTGATTGTTAAGTGCTGTATGTGGGTTTGAGATAACAGCATCCACAGGGGGTGAACTGCTCAACCACACTCATTCAGGCCACCACCTGAAGAGCAAAGCACATTAAACATGTCTCATTAGGATCTCTGCTGCAATTTTGTGCCACTTTATGAACTCACCTGTTCAGTGTTTTCAGTGCAGTATTTGCCCCAACATACAGGGGAACACATCTTTTACTTTAGAACACCATCATTTAAGAATAGATTAGTTAAATGGTGGGGAATGTGACTGGGAGCCCAGAATAACATGATTGAAGGATAATATTTTTGTTTACAAGATGCTGATTTAATTAGGCTAAAATGTAGATGTAAATGCAATGTAGATAACATACACCAATAGTTAAAGTTCATTATTCAGTGCTTGAAAAAATCATGCTTATTCAAGGACTGATGGATAAGAGCACCTTTTATGACCCATGTTTTTCATCTCCTCAAACAGTTCAAAGGCTGCAATAAAGAATGCATTTCCATAATTTCCAACGTCATTGTGATATAAATAATAATTTTTTTATTTTTATACAAGTGTTTGTAATTAAATGGATATACTCAATTTTAATGAAAATATTATGACAATTTACATGTGCATAATATAAAAAAGTGAGGCAATTTAAATTAATATAATAAACTATTTAAAAATTAAATAATTAATAATTAATAAAATTGCATGAGATTATGCAATTAATCATTACCCCAAACCAGTACACTTTTTAAAAAGTTGGACTGCCAAACATAAAAATAATCTTAAAAATGTTGCCTTTGCGGAGTGAGATGCTCAAAAAAAACCCAGCAATATAAGAATATTCAACCCTCCTATTGCACTTTTAAACAATATACTTTTTGCATTCCCGGGTCCGTTTGGACCCTGTGGAACACAAGCTTATAAAACAGTCATAATTTAATATTTTTCGACTAAAACCATATTGTGTCTGATCAGTAAATTCTCATTAATGAGTTTACATATAGATGGCAGGAGGGAGAAATGTGGACTTCGAACCCTCTTTTTCAAATTTAGACTATTTGGTGTACGAACTATTACTCTACAAACATTAATACATTCATTTTTTTTTTTTTTGTCATTTTACTTTAATTTCAGAATTATTGCATGTTTGCATGAATGTTAAAGAAGTAATTTGAGACAAATACTGTAACTAATAGATGTAATAATAAAAAAAAATATATATATATATATATATATCATAATTTAATGTGTAAAGCCACAGTTCACTTGTGGATCAAAATGCACCCAAAAGGTGTAACAGTTTGGTTTAAATCTCTTACATTTCTTATTTAAAAATAAATCAGGGAAAAAATAAGTGGTGTAATTTGACAGTTTTAACACATATCCAAAGTTTCATTTTCTTACTAAAAGCTAAAAAAAAAAATGTATGTACCTCTTAATTCCAGGTCAAAATGGACCCAAATGCATTAGGAGGGTCAAAGTGACGCATTTTATTATATCTATTGCACGTTTTACTCTTCTGTCATCTGCATATGACTTAACTGACCGTGTTAATACCTATCTTAATAAATGTGATTCAATTGTGTGTCTTTATACTGCATTGATATGAAATGTATATTTGTCCAAATGTAATAAGAAAATAATAATAATAAAAAAATCTGCAAGCCCTTAGGAAACAAAAAGGTAAACACAATATTTAGTCTCCTCTGAGGACAGCTGAGAAACTTGGAACGAGATTAAAGATTAATCTTCTCTGTCCCTGCTGAAGCTGCTTTGGCAACAATTCAGAGGTAACGGCACTACATTTTGAGCTTGTTCTATGTACAGAAGATCCAGAGGAACTCATTTGTAATCGCTATATATACTGTTATGGCATCCGCAGAACTAAAGATCAACCCCCTGCTACATTATAAAACCTATTAGATGAAATGGTGACCACTAATGTTTAACAATAAAATAGACAATAAAGGTTAGCAAATCATAACTGGAGTCATTTACATGTATAACTCTAAAAGTGCAGCATACTTCTCGCACGAACCCAAGTAGGTTTGTAACAAATTTGCGTAATGCCAGCCTATATTGTGTTCATTGGCTGCCTGCGAACAACATCTAGTTTGACCCGTCCTCAAACATTGTAGCTGAGACTGTACGAGTTTGTTTTGTGTTTTCGACATGTCAAGAAGACGCTGTTTTTTGAGCTGCCAAAGCAAATTCACTTTGAGTGCACTTCCATATATACAGGACTCGGACTCAAATTGATATGGTAAAACTGACGCCATCATTCATATGATCGTGTATCAAGTGCTGAGGAATATTCGGAGCCTAAATTCAAATACGGTAATGGGCATTTCCAATGTTTCCAACATGTACTAAGCGGTAGACCAATCACAACAGACTGGACCGTCTGACCAATCAGAGCAGAGTAGGCTCTCACAAAGGAGTGGTTTAGAGAAACTGAATCCTTGATTGAACCATTTCAGACATTGTGAGAAAAGAGATGAGGTGCAATGTATATTATGAGAAAATGTAAGTCACCTTGACCTTGGATGCATGTAAACCTATTGTAGGAGTCATCCAAAACAAAATTAGGAACTATTTTAGCATAGGGGCCCCTAAATAGCATAGGGGCACTTTTGAAATATAAAACTCTGACATAAAAATATGTCTAATGATAGTCTAAATGAACAAACAAACCATTTCAATATTTAGTGTGAAAATGATTTCAGTTCACCCTTCTTATTTTTCTCGTCTTTAACAAACACTTTCCCGCATGTGAAAGAAAACAAGTCTTCCCATCAGTGGCCACTGTTTGCCAGCTCAGGCTTTAGATCCTGTGCCGATTCTGCTCAATGGCCAGAGAGAAGCGAGAGATGAAAGACTCAAACAAGAAGAGGCAGTCAAATATTTATGAAAGCACACATTCTTCTCACAGACAAGAGAGAGAGTGAGTGTGAGGTACTGTCAAGGTGTTTGATCGATGTAATGGAGTCCGTTTAAGAAGCAGTGGGTGCGTGGCTGATTCCCTGGAGCAGAGAGAAAGCGAGTTTGATATGATAATGCACCTCGTGCCAGTTCTGTGCACCATATGCCCATCCTTTCATTGGGGAGATCGGTGCAGATGGTCGGGCTCGCTGCTAATAAGGGGAATAGAGCAGGATGGGAAAAGAGGAGAAGGGATGCCTGGTGCAACACTAATGACAAGCCCAATGACAACACCTTCAGTCTAGAACAGCAGGGTCAACTTGTACAGGCTTCTTCCAAAAAAAAGAAAAAAGTAGAAAAAGGAAATTGGTCTCGTTGACTACAGACTGAATTCCTCCTTGATTCTTGAACGAATTGCAGACGCACTGAACTCGAACTCTGACAAAACCATTTGTGTTGTTTGTAGAGGGAGTGACTGGAAAGTGTCTGTCATTATTGTGCCTTGTTTTACGTGTTTCGCATTATTATGTATAATTATGTATAATACAAAGGAAAATAAAGGTTTATGTGTGTATTTAAAAGGTTTATTGAACTGTTGAGTGGGTCATTACCTGATCAATGGTGCGTCCTCAGAGGTGGCAAATTCCTTATTTGTTAACCAAGTCAATGTGAGTGTGCAACTGCAGTGCTATGAACAAACTGTCCAAAGTGAGTAGGCTACATATTGATAGACTGTAAAAAAAAATTACTGTAATTTTTCCTTTAATAGACTGTAAATACCTTTCTTTTTAACCAGTAATTGGTTAACAGCAAGTTTACTATACAGGGGGAAACTGTAAAGATCTAACCTTATATTTAATGTAATTGTACAGTAAAAAATTGTTAAATGTACCATTTTTGGAAATAAAAAATAACATTTTATCTTGTAATTTTAATTTACAATGAAAAGCCATAAACTTACATTCCCAGAGTGACAGCTTACATTTGATGGTTTTTAATTTTAATAAGTATGTCTCTTAGTTTTTTGTTATTAGTTATGTACATTAGCGTTTATTGTTAATTTAAAGTGCACATGACATGGATTTTTAATTATTTTTGTTCCTTGAGGTTCACTTCATTTTTACACAGAAAAACGATAATATTCAACCTTCATTCTGACCCTTGTAAGGCTTGTCAGTAACCAGCCACTGTAATGATTGGCTAATGTGTTTTTTGAACATTATCCATTAACTGACAAAGCATTATGAAATCATGTATTTGCCGTTTGGGGTGCAGCTGCTGTCAGATCCAATACTTCATCTTTCAAAAAAAGTTTCTTTGAGAACTCTCCATAACACTGTGCCTCGTTTACAAAACAAAATGCTCCGAACAAACATAATCATCCGACCCAATCCAGGAGGCCATTAAAATAAAATCCACTTGTTTCTGATTCTGGGATTCTTCTTTAGTCTGTACAAAGATGCAAACGAGCGGTTTAAAAAACGCATCAAAGCAAATCATTTCTCCTGTTGTCGACTCAAGTGCGTTGAGTATTTCAGAAACTGAGCGCATATCTGTATACTCAGGGCCGGATTAAGAGTTCAGAGGGCCCTGGGCACAATGTCTTGTAGGCCCCCTCTTAGGCAGGCCAAATGTATATTTTGTCCAAGGACATTTTAATATGGCATTTACAGTTTTACTGACTTAACTTTGTTGTACTATGCTGGAGTAAAGTTCATAAATGGTCGTTCTTTCCCATAGGAATTTGTAAAACTATGTTGGGTGGACCTCTGTGCCTCTAGGGGGGTTCGGGGGAAAATTCATGCTCCCCCGCAAGAAAATTTTGTATATTTTAAGGTTAAATGCATCAATCTCGTGCTCTTTGAGAGATCAAAATTAAGAGCTTCAACCCATGAACTGCTCGTTGAACAAAGAAAAAGCATTGATTTGTACCAGGACAATAAAGAGGGCTCAAACATCTTTTTAGTTATGAGAGTCTCAGTCTACATTAGGCCTACATTATCAATGGTGTTTTAGGATGCCAAACAATTATTATAATAATGTAATAATGATTTATATAATTATTCCTATGACGTAAAATCCACATAGCCTATAAATGTACTATATAAATGAAAATTAATATTTCAGAGTATATTTTAGCCTACATTATACTATAATATAGGAAAATTAAAATACTTTTGTCCTAATTTCTTCACTTGCAAGAAATAAACCCTTGAGCTTTTATTTAGGAGAAAACACCATGCTGATCGCGTGAGCAAAGTGCACACATTTCTTTAAATCGCCCAGTACAAACAGGATGCCTATTCTTAAAGTCTTGTGCTGTTTTATAAAGGCACAAAGCCATATCATGGTTTCGATTTTAGTTCTTTGGCAAAATATAACGCTAGAGACCTTTATGTTAGGTTATACATGTTAGGTTATCCTTTATGTTAGGTATTACATTATCAATGGTGTTTTAGGATGCCAAACAATTATTATAATAATGTAATAATGATTTATATAATTATTCCTATGACGTAAAATCTACATAGCCTATAAATGTACTATATAAATGAAAATTAATATTTCAGAGTATATTTTAGCCTACATTACACTATAGGAAAATTAAAATACTTTTGTCCTAATTTCTTCACTTACAAGAAATAAACCCTTGAGCTTTTATTTAGGAGAAAACACCATGCTGATCGCGTGAGCAAAGTGCACACATTTCTTTAAATCGCCCAGTACAAACAGGATGCCTATTCTTAAAGTCTTGTGCTGTTTTATAAAGGCACAAAGCCATATCATGGTTTCGATTTTAGTTCTTTGGCAAAATATAACGCTAGAGACCTTTATGTTAGGTTATACATTTTATATCTCATATGTGTTGGGAAAAGGGAGAAGAGAGTTCGGCAAAAGGCGGATTCGAACTCGGGTCGAGCGCATCAAAAGCTCTTTCACGCACTTCACACTCTACGACCTACGCCACTGTAGCTATTTCGTGACGGGCGTCTTTTTGTTAAAAAGGCAGGCACTTAGTGCAAATATACGCTCCGTTATCTAAAATGTAAAAAAATATTTTTTTCTTCCCCTCGCTTGGGCCCCAAGTGCCTCGAAACACTACCGGCCCACCGGGGAAACTCCCGACTCTCCCGATTGCCTCTCCGCTCCTGGTGCCCAGGGCCCCTTCGATGTCGTGGGCCCCTGGGCAAGTGCCCAGTTGCCCTAATGGTTAATCCGGCCCTGTGTATACTGTAACCAGTGTAGACAGCGTCAGTGGTTATAATGGTTCTGTTTGCACATCCAGTTTAGGGAAATGTCCGCCGTTAAGTAACTGAATGACTGTAGGTAGAATGCCAGTTGCCTAACTATTTGTCAATGTCTTGCTTTGGAGGCAGTTATATGCAAACGTATTTAACTGTGTGACGTCACAGATCCCGCGATATCAAAACGAGCTGTTTTTGGAGCTTGATGAAATAAATGCTTTGCTAATAAAGAGGATGACGAATTAAGCTATATAAAACTTGCAGGATGTTTTAATGGTACAAAAACCTCTTGTATGTCAATAAATCAAGGCAAATTTGATTTCTCATGTCATGACCCCTTTAATTATTAGTGCATTATTTTTTTTGTGTCGTGTGTTACCATGATGATGTTTTTTATTTGTGTGTATGGCACTGACTGTGCCTTTATTTATTAGCATTTACCTCAACTTGTGGAAAAGCGATTTGTGTGGAAAAGCTACTTCAGCAGTGAATGACTGCTTGGCTTGTTTTCAAACCAAAGAAAGGATTGAATGAAGGTCTACACGGCCCTACATCCATTTGAAACTGACTGGCGACTGCATCAATAAACAATAAACCATTTCTTTATGAGATAAAGAGATTCAGTATACAATTCCTTTATGAGCAGTGAGGTCAGAACACAGGAAATTACTGATGGACAGTTTAAAGCCTTAGGGTATCTGTCCCTTTCATCTCCGTCTCTGCTGATATTTCCATGCTTGTTTTCTCACTGTCAGTGGCCATCTGCTGTCCCAAAGTGTAAGCAGTGTTAAGTGATGGCAGTGTGGCAGAGCTGTGGGGAACCATGGGTAAAGATTCTTTCTCTCGGACTGGCATTCAGTGTGTCAACAACACAATTTGCTACCTTTAATACCTGGATAATATCTGTGTGAAGAGCAAGAGACTATTCACCCAAAAATGCAATGAATGAATGAAGAAAAACATCTCTAAAATGTGTTCTAATTGGCAAACAATTAGTAAAACATTAAAGGTGCACTGATTCAATACTCCACAAAAAAGGGTCTGATATACAATAGTAATCAATCATCACAAGATGAATATCTGAGAGTGAATACAGTATGTTGCCATTATTCTGTATCAAAAGAAAAATCATTATCTCATGTTTCCCATATATAGAAGATAATATACAAATATACCTTCTCCTCTGAAACAGTGGTTGTTAAGGCATGCGTCACTATGACTATTGCTCATGGCTCAAGTATTAAACTTTGGCTTATAACTCATTCCGTTCATTCTAGTCATGAATGATGCCTCAAATCAATGAGCTTACAGAGGAGAGGTGTGGTATTACTTTCCTATCTGACTTCTGAGGCTGATAAAACGATCCCATACACTGATGGCAGGTTCAGACTCAGAACCCCTTGAGGTCCCAGCCATATCTAGACATGTCAGAAAAAGAAGTGGATATAGACAAACAGATACAGGATCTCTTTACAGCGTTTCAGTGTTTAAAATTCTCCACTGTCATGTAACAACATGCAGATAATGTGCTTACAGAATCATAACGCTTCAAGAGCGCACTCGTGGACATATTTTGTATCTTTTGAAAATACAAGCCCTGCTATCATTTGAATTCAAAATCCAACAAATTATCATTATAATTTCAATTTCAGATAAAGAGACAATGGTCATGCAATACAATTGTTTTGTATTACAATTTTTCTGAAATGTGATGCTTAAATATGCTAATAATAATCTAATTAAATATTCTCATTTTGTAAATAATTTACAGGATAAAGCCAGGTTCATAATTCTCGTTTGATGACATATTAAAGTTAAAAGATTTTTAAAGAAGAGGGAATTTTGGATATCTATTTGTATCACTTCATAAATCAGAAAATACAGACACAAAGAGATAAAGTGTAATAAAGTCAACATTTGAATGTGAATTTTTGGTGTTTTCTATAAAGTCTGAAAGCTCAATTCATAGTGTGCTCACACGCATGTTTTTTTATACATATTGATTAAAACAAAATAGCCCAAAATCTCAAAAGCAATGGTTTAGCATGCACTTTGAAATAATGTTCATTCAGAAAACTGCTAGTAAATTTCAAAGAAACAACAGCAATGAAATGCTAAATTTTCAAGTAGAAAGACTAAAATAGTATTTTCTTGTAAAATCTTTTTTTTATTTAAAACTTTCAAAAAAAATTACAAAACATCTTTTTTTTTACAGTGTGAAGTGTCTTGCCTTCATTTTTTCTGACACTGTATTTACACTGAGAACTATATCTAATTAACTCCAAAACAATGCCTTGAACTCAAATGTCAGTAGAATACATACTTTGCATTGCTATAAATAGCGTACCCATCACCAGAGTTAGGGGAAGTTAAAATATTGTGTTATTACAGCCAAATACCTTGGCTGGGCTTGTTTGTTTGTTTTTTAATAACACAAAAATGTAAATGGACAGGCCCTTTTACACCAAAAGTGAAATGAATAAGCCTCAGGCTGAAGGAAATACACATTCACGCCTGTACAGTAGAAAACAAATCTTTCAGCTGTGCTGACATTCTGGATCGCAGAAGAATAGGATACAGGAGAACAAAGTTCAACACTCTTATTTCAGCAATAAAAACAAAAGAAAGGTAACAAAAATTGTTGGTGCTTAGTATGGTTGAATTGGATCATCAAAGGTCAGCAACAAAGACATTGGTTAATAAAGTGAGATTAAACAAGTTGTATTATCTAACATATTTAATTATTGCGAGTTTGCATAATATTCTAAGTTTGCATTTCACTTTCATTCATTTTGAGCAATACTGAATCTGTTTTTGTGTGAGTAGTGAGATGAGTGCACTCAAAAAAATTATTATGTTGGCTTTAATTAGCTTTTTAATGTCAACAGGTTCCAGATAACTGGGTTACTTAAACAAACATAATTTGTTCATGTAACTTCAACATCATGGAATGAAGTCATTTTAAGTGACCCATTTAAGTAGTCTCAACGTGGATTTTTACAGGCTCCTTGACATGATTCAGGTATTCATATTTTTATATTCATTCATCCATTAAGATATCATTTATTTTAGAGACACACAATTGAATTGATAGACTATAGCTAGCAGTAGCACATATTAGCATCTTAAATGCTATTTGCAGTGCATTTAGTCTAGAACTACAATAACCATCATGTTTAGACAGCACACACAACACATCTGCACTGAAGATTCATCTCAACATGGGGACAGGAGAGCTGTCAGTCAATATTAAAGGGAAAACAAAGTACTTATTTGAAAAAGTAAATCAGATATTTTGTTGTAAATTTAAAAGAAATGCATTACTAGTTATGAAAAAAGTAATCTGACTACGTAACTCACATTACTTGTAATGCATTATCCCCAACACTTCCCATCAGCAATGAAGGCTAAGTCCTGACAATATAAATTTACCATTTTTATTTCATTTTAAACCTGAATTGCACAGTGCAGGGCAGGGCAGAATCAATTTGATCATGCAAAGATGTTATTAAGCTCTCCACAAACACTCTTGTGTTAGCACTCTGTTTGGAAATGCAGCCAGCAGCAACTGGCACCGCAGGGTTCTAATGCGCACAAGTCAGATCTTAAATGTATGAGCAGAAAACCTTGGTGTAATGCTTCCAGCTACAGATTCTACAATAAAACCACATTTTTAGTTTCTGAATAGAGCAAAAACCAACCAGCATTCCTGTGGTACAGAATGGTATATGTGTAGAAGCACTACACCTCTATCGTGTGCAATCCGATGTAAGAAAAGTGAAAAGATTGGTTTGATAACTTTACCTTATTTTTCGACAATGATTTTCATCCTTTTTAAAAATGTATAGATACTGTACTTCTCCTTACAATCCTAGAGATATTCTCAATGCACCAAACCAATTTCCATACAAATTTTTTTTTTTTAAAGAAGTCTCTTATGCTTTCCAAAGCTGCATTTATTTAATCATAAATTAAAACAGTAATATTTTAAAATAGTATTACAATTTAAAATAGCCATCTTCTGTTTTAATATATTTTAATTCCCATAAACAATTTATTTCTTTGATGGCAAAGCTTTTCAGCACTGTAAAAATAACGGTGCCTGGAGGAACCTTTTGGGGTTTTTCACTTTGCCACACCGGTGGAACCGTCTAGATCCTCAGGCACCTTTTAAAAAGGGGCGGTTCTCTGAGGAACCACAAAAGTTTCCTTAGGAACTCTTATATTAGGCAATAGGTGCTGTGTGAAACCGGGTTGGGTGCCTCCAGGAACCAATTTTTTTTCCATGTTGTTACTATGGTTACCATTAACTTATATTATAATAAACAAACTGAACCAAATACAAAATAAGAATTGTTTATTACAAATTTTAGATCAATTTTAATACATACACTTCCATGCAGTTGGGAAAAAAAAAGCTAATAGATTAATATCAATGAATAGAATACACACACACACAAAAAAAAAATAGTATAATATATAAGCAACATGAATAATTAACTAAAGCTATTCATAGTTTTAGGCTAGGCTAAAGTAGGCTAAAGTAGTTCCAGGTAGGTCTTGACCGCATTACAGTTCCATATCACTTCGCGTAGTCAACTGTCATAACGGAAAATAGGATACAATTCATAACAAGAAGTGACAGCGACAAATCCACTTCAACTTCAAGAAAAAAAAAAAAAAGACAGACTATTTTGATTTTCCGGAAGTAAATTTTAATATTTATGGTGAACAAACATTTTAACAACTGGGCGACCGCAGTATTGGATAGCTCAGATGAAAAAACAAATAAACGGAAGAGGACATCAAAGACAGCAGGCAACAACAAAAGACATAAAACAATCAGCGAAGAACAGCTAGACAGACTCAAGGGCGAAAAACATGATGAAAACACCACAAAAAAAAAAAACAGCTTGGGCTGTCAATGTGTTTAACGACTGGCTTAAGCCAAAAAATACTGTGGACAAAGTAGAGAGAGACGGGGCAGACTCTTTAAATACCCAGCTGCAGGCTTTCTATGCCACTGTCCGAAACGCATCCGGCGCAGAGTATTCAGTGTCAAGTTTTCTCTCCCTACGAGCTGGACTGAACTGCTATATATCCAAATACAACATCATAGGGCAGTCAGAATTCAAATCATCCAACGACGTATTCAAGGCCGTCCTGAAAAAGTTTTGCAAGGCTGGGAAAGACTCCAGTTCTCATCATCCTCCCATTTTGACCGCTCAAATAGAGCGCATTCCTAACTCTACGTCAGTGGCGGAACTAGAGTTTTATACATGGGGTGGCCAGAGGGTGGCCACTGCTACTTTCAGGGGTACACAGTACACACACACAGTGGAAAAGCTTGTGGAAGGAATTGGGTCACTCTGTTTGTGTCTTTAAGTGTTGAACATCCAAAATATTTGCAGAAAACAAAGCTGAAGCACCAAGTAGATAAGATACTGCATGTGTCTGTTATGAACTGCTGCATTTATTTACAAAAAAACTCACATTTTTTTTATTTTATCTTTTATTTGATACAGCAGGCATCAAGCAGACATGTCCTTGAAAAAGTTAAACAATTTTATTGCCCATCAATATAAAATCTTATCCTGGGAAGATTAAAAACAACATAATTCTTTCTTTATAATAATTCTAATTCTAATTATTTAATTTATAAAAAAAAAATTGTGTTCATTTTTGGGTGAACTATCCTTTTAATCTGGCAAAATCATCTCAACTTAAATTCCTGAATTGGGTATGTGATTGACTGCCTGTGTCTGGTAGATGCTCTGACCTGTTGCTGGTTCTGAAGTCGGACCACACTGACTCTGACTAGCCAGTGGTGATGCAAGGGCTGGGGGGTCTGTTTGCACCTGATCTGCCTGTTAGTCCAGTCATTTTAAGCCAAAATGGGGGTCAACCTTGAACAAATTGCAACAAGCGAACTCATCTGATTCTGTATCCTCAATATGTCCTGAGTAAGGAAAAAAAAGTCCCAAAGAATCCCATTAGGGAAAGTTTAGGAAAAAAAAAACAAATATAGCCTATTCATTCATAATCTAATTACGTATGTGCTAATTTGCATAAATACCACAACAGATCTAAACATTGGGTCTAGCCAGGTGAAAATTCTTGTTCTTGTTGAATCTTGTTGACACATAACAGTAAAATACTTAATGTTAAAGTCTGAATGGAACCCATTTAGGCTACCCATGAGCATTAATACATAGAGGCAGGAAGAAGTACTTTAGAAACCAGCCTTTTTTAATTATTAAGAGATGGGGTTTAGGGCTGGGGCTGTGCGACTGTTTCTGGGGGACGAGTCTAAGGGAAGAACAGGAGACAAGGGTAAGGAGAATGCAGAAGACAAAAGGTAAGTAAAATAAAAAGTGAATCCCCAGAAACAGATTTCGAAACTTTCCCCAAATGGGATTCTTAGGGACTTTGTTTCCTTACTCAGGACATAATGAGGATACAAAATTATTTGGTTGAGTTTGCTTCTGTTGCAATTTGTTCAACCTTTTTTTCATAAAATGACTGGACTATGTTTGTGCTTCTTTTAAAATAACTCTGATATCTCTCCCTTTCTTTTCATGTTTAATTGACCCTGTTCAAAAATATGACAAATTTAAAATATGATTCCAATCATATTCATATTCTAATCATCATCCAATTACCAACATTTAACTCTTTCTCGCCAGTATAAAAACAAATGTGGTTTTGGTAATTTTCACAATTTCATGGCACCCTAGAATATTTTGTTGTACGAATATCTGAACATACCAAAAGAAAGAACAAACCCTGTGCTTTTAAAACAAAAAACAAAAAAAAATTTTATTCTAGCTTCGTGCGTCTTTTTTTTTTTTTATCAACACTTGAATGTTGGCAAGTTTCATAAAAAGCAACATGAGCAAAATGCTGAGAAAATCGCATTTTTATCAAAGACTACATCTAGATAAGATTCATAATGATGATCAAAACACAGTAGATCGAGTCCATCAACAACCTACACCCATAAAGCTTCATAGTCCTATAGTGATCGCATTATGATATCGCTTGTTTCTGCTCTTCTTTGCCTGCGTTTTGATCTCCTATCCTTACATTAGCTAGAACATTTGTGTAACGTACTACACACGGCAAGGTACTGTATATGCGTGTATTAGGCCTAATGTAGGCTATTGGGAGCAAACCACCCTGATGCTAAACCTTAAAAGCTTACTTCAAATATGATGTTTTCCTATTCGGTGAAGTTCGGTATCTTGCAACCATCTCTCGTCCTCTGCTCGTCCGTTTGAAAACTGCGCGCGCCGCGCTGCCGGCGAACGTAATTAAAAAAAAAAAAAAATCAGCATCAGCAACTGCCAGTAGCAAATAAAATTTTGGGGTGGCACCCGGGGTGGCCAATCGCATGTCAGGGGTGTCCAGTGCCACCCCGGACCCCCCTCTGGCTCCGCCACTGCTCTACGTATCTGTCACCAGACACAGCAGCCGGGCTGGTTCGCAAAGTCTGGTTTGATATTCAGCTGAACCTGGCAAGGAGGGGGCGTGAAGGAAATCAAGAATTAAGAAAGTATTCGTTCGTCATTAAAAAAGACGAAAAAGATGATGAATATATTTGCTTGTCTTATAATGCAGAAACAAAAAAACAAAAAGCCCACCGATCCCAACAAAGACTGCTACCGAGGATTCATGTTTGCCAATACAGGGGAGCCTCTTTACCCTGTTAAAAGTTTCAGAAAGTACATCGCCAAATGCCCACCTAATGCCACATCCTTCTACCTTCATCCACTGAAAGTCCCACAGGAAGAGCTTGACAGGAGAGATTGCTGGTATTCCCACGAACCGATGGGTGTAAACTATCTTGGAAACATGCTTCAGCGTATCAGCGGGCCAGTCGGCTTATCCAAAAGATACACCAACCATTCATTAAGAAGCACTGCATTTCAAATGCTGTCAGAGGCAGGGCTGGAGAGCAGACAGATCATGTCTGTCACAGGGCACAAGTGTGAAACAAGCCTGAGAAGCTACTGGGCACCTTCCGCTACAGAAAGAAAGACATGGAGCTTGATCCTCTCAGGAAACAAAAGTACAAACGAAAATCAAGCCAATGATCACCAGGCAAAAAAAAACCCTCTGCTAACATGCAGCCCAATGCGCTTGATCTGCCATTTTCGATGTCTGACTTCACAATCAATGGAAATGTGCAGTTTAATTTTAATAAATAAAGTAATGAATTAACGAATGAATTAAAACGAATGAATTCTAACGTATTAATTAATAAATAAATTAAATAATATTGACGCACATGCTTTTCTGTCTCATTATTGCAACCTATCTCTGTCTCTCTAATAACTACACTAATAACTGCATTAGTCTGCTATCAGTGGCTCAAACGTCTCGGTTACGGATGTGACCCTCGTTCCCTGAGTAGGGAACGGAGACGTTACGTCGGATGACGGAGAATGGGGGTTTCGCCTAGAAGCCAATCCTCTTCGAGTATTGAAAAACGAGCCAATGGCAAGAAAATGCCATGGGTCTGCGGAATTTGCATAACGTATCCCCGCCTCCCCACGTGGGTATAAAGGGAGGATGCGGACGCAAACGCAGCAGGTTTTCGCTGAGGAGCCGAGACTGAACTCAGGCGTCTACCCAGCGGTACAGCGGAAGTGGCAGGGAGACGTAACGTCTCCGTTCCCTACTCAGGGAACGAGGGTTACATCCGTAACCGAGACGTTCCCTTTCGTAGTCACTCAGAGTTACGTCGGATGACGGAGAATGGGGGTTCCCGTGAAATCACGCCACCTTCACAGCTGTCTTCCAGTGCCCTGCGAAAGTCTGAACCCCTGTCGTGAACTAAGCACGGACGAGGAGTCCTACTAGCACAGGGATACCAAGGTACACTGGGGAGCATATCTCAGAGGAGATATGCCGCAGTATGCCTACCCATAGGGAGGACTTACGAAAACACATATGACCCCGGGGGGCTACATATGGGATAACACTGGAGTACCAACCCGTAGAGTGGCTAGAATTTCAACTCCAGGAGTGGCAAGGTCGCTTGCCAAGGGAAAGACATATGCTCAAAAGAGGCTTACAGTGGAAATACTCATGTGGGGGTTACTCAGGGGAGGAACCATGCACACGGAGGCACCAAGCCGACGCACAGGCAATAGACACTGGCGCTAGCATCAACAGTGCTGGAGGAACTCAGGGCTTCAGAGAAGACTGCCTGAGGAAATATCGCACGTATCCAGTCAGTGGAGTGGAATGGCGAGCAAGCGAAGACACCTGAACAGCTCCCATGTTAGCTTGAAAAAGACAGTACATGGGTGGAGACTGGCTCCACTCGGAGATTGTAAAATCTGGCGAATGTGTTAGGTGTCGCCCAGCCTGCAGCTCTGCAGATGTCTGTTAGCGAGGCGCCATGCGCTAGAGCCCAAGAGGACGCCACACTCCGGGTGGAGTGGGCGGTCACACCAAGGGGGCACGGTCGACCTTGCTGCTGGTATGCCAAGGCAATGGCGTCCACTATCCAGTGAGACAACCTTTGCTTGGAGAGAGCCTTTCCCTTCAGCTTCCCACCATAACAGACAAAGAGCTGGTCTGAGGTCCTGAAACACTGCGTCCTGTCTACGTAAGCACGGAGGGTGCGTACTGGACAGAGCAGCGGAGACGGAGCCGGAGACGGAGCCGTGACAGCTCGTCGGCTGAAAGGTTCCGCACTCCAGGAATGTAAATGGTACGAAGGGACCTCAGGTGCTTCTGACTCGATAAGAGGAGGTGGCGTGCGAGTTGCGACATACGGCGGGAGCGTAGACCACCTTGATAGTTGATGTACGCTACAGTCGCGGTATTGTCTGAACGGACTAGTACGTGTTGACCCTGGAGCAACGCATGGAAGCGGTGCAGGGCAAGGCGTACTGCCAGCAACTCAAGGCAATTGACATGCATGAGGCGCTGGGGTCCTGTCCAGGAGCCCGCGGCTGTATGTCCATTGCACATGGCGCCCCAGCCCGTGGCAGAGGCATCTGTGGAGACAACAACATGCCTGGAAACTCGCTCTAGGGGAATCCCAGCCCGTAGAAAGCTGAGGTTCCGCCACGGGGTGAAGGTCTGACGGCAGGTCGGAGTTATCAGAACTCTGAGCGTACCGCGATGCCATGCCCACCTCGGGACTCGATCGCGAAGCCACAGCTGAAGCGGTCTCATATGAAGCAATCCGAGTGGCGTTGTAGCGGCTGCGGATGCCATATGCCCCAGGAGCCTCTGAAAAAGTTTCAGTGGGACCGCACTCTTGCCCTCCAACTGTCGAAGACAAGTCAGCAGTGAGTGTGCGCGCTCGCTCGTAAGCTGCGCGGACATGGCGACCGAGTCTATCTTCATACCGAGAAAAGAGATCCTCTGCACGGGGCAAAGTTTGCTCTTCTCCCAGTTGACCCGAAGGCCCAGACGGGCTAGGTGCCGGAGCACTAGGTCTCTGTGTTCGCAAACCTGGACTCGAGAGTGAGCTAAGATTAGCCAGTCGTCGATATAATTCAGGATGCGAACCCCGTGTTCGCGCAGGGGAACAAGGGCTGCCTCGACGACCTTCGTGAAGACGCGAGGAGACAGAGCCAACCCGAATGGGAGAACCGCGTACTGGTATGCCTGCCCCTCGAAAGCAAACCGAAGAAACGGTCTGTGTCGAGGTAAAATGGAGACATGAAAGTAGGCGTCCTTCAGGTCTATCGCTGCAAACCAATCCTGTGGCCGCACGCATTCGAAAATGCGCTAGGCCGTGAGCATCTTGAACGGCAGCCTGTGAAGGGAGCGGTTCAAGACGCGCAGGTCCAGGATTGGCCGTAACCCACCGGTTTTCTTGGGGACAATGACGTAGGGGCTGTAGTACCCTGACCTCATCTCGGGTGGAGGGACAGCCTCGATTGCACCCTTCGCCAGCAGGGTAGCAACCTCCGCTCTCATGATCGGGGCGTTGCCACCGACCATAGTAAAGCGGACTCCCCTGAAGCGGGGAGGAGACCGTGCGAACTGAATCGCATAGCCGAGCCTGATAGTCCGGGCGACCCAACGGGACAGATTGGGGAGCTCTAACCAAGCCCCCAAAAACTGATCCGGTGGAATCATCCGAGCCACAGGCGTCCCCCCGGAGGGGCAGCAGAGCGGAGTGACCGGCACAGGCGAGGGTGGCATAGCGGCCCTGAGCGTGTGCACGGTCCTGCTCCGCGCCCTGACAGAGGAGACCAGGGAAGAACCAGCGTTCCACGGGGGTCTGCTCTGCCAGGTGTCTGGCGATAGAGGGGGATGAGAGCGGTGTGGTCCGGGGACGGCACGCACTGTCATCCTCGCCCTCCGAGACAGAGGAGGACGAGAGTGGCGAGGCACGGGGGTGTCGCGCACTGCCATCCGGCTCTGTGTGCTCAGTGATAGTGTTAATTCTTTCTTTGACCACAATAGGGTGCTGCCCACCCATGGGTGAGCAGCAGGGAGTGGAGAACAAAAGATTCTCCCCCGGCCCTCCACCGGGGGAAGGAGGGGGCCTGCTACCGCCTCCTGAGAAAGATCCAACACCATCACTTAGCAGCCCGTCTCAGGAACGCCGCTTGGCCTGGCGTTTAGCGGGGCGCGGGGCCTGAGGGGGCTGGGGCGCCTTCCTGCGACTTCCTCCACGACGCAGCCCGGGTGAAGGCTGCTGCTGGGGCCGTGCGGGAGGGGTGGGAGCCGCAGGAGGGTGCCCTCGGCGGCGAGCAGGCTGAGGCGTCTGTACCGACGGCTGGGTGGAGGCAGCAGCTGGCCGTCGGGGCAGAATGTGTTTAATCGCCTCAGACTGCTTCTGGGCGGTTGAGAACTGCTGGGCGAAGTCCTCAACCGCACCGCCGAAGAGGCCAGCCTGGGATATGGGGGCATCGAGCAGACGAGTCCGCTCGGTGTCCCGCATATCGGCCAGGTTAAGCCAGAGGTGACGCTCCTGGACCACGTTAGTGGCCATCACCTGACCCAGGGAGCGTGAAGCCACTTTCGTCGCCCGGAGAGCGAGGTCAGTGGCGGCACGCAGTTCGTCAAACGTCCCTGGGTCAGTCCTGCCCTCGTGCATGTCTCTGAGCAGCTGGGCCTGGTAGACCTGTAAGGTGCTCATAGCATGCAAAGCAGCAGCCGCCTGTCCTTCAGCTCTCTGAGACCTCGCCACCATAGATGACGAGAATCTACAGGCCTTGGACGGGTGCTTAGGGTTGCCATGAGAGGAGGCGCTCTGAGGACACAACTGCATCGCAACAGAGCGCTCCACCGAGGGAACCCCAGTGTACCCATGGGCAGCCGCGCCGTCGAGGGGAGGAAAGGCGGAGAAAGCTGACGAGCGTTCACGGGAGGTCAAAGGAGCCTTCCATGATCTCGACAGCTCCTCATGCAGCTCCGGGAAGAAAGGAATTGGGGTTGGCTGAGGCCGTGAGGCGGCAGCCGCACCCAAAAACCAATCGTCCAGCCGCGAGCGCTCAGGACAGGGCGGAGGGTTCCACTCTAGCCCGATGCTCACGGCTGCCCGGGACAGCATGGCCGTCATCTCGGGATCCGATACGGGCAACGCTGGGACTCCCGAAGGAGGCAACGCAGCCGCATCCTCACTTCCCGAAGACTCTAGCCCACCTTGTGATGCCGCGATCGACATAGCGTCCTCCTCTGGAGCGCCGAATGAAACACGCGGGACCTCCGAAGAAATACCCGCCTGAATCACCGCGGCGCTTGCGGGTTGCAACACAGAAGAGGGGGGTGTGGTCCGAGGACGCATCGTCGGATTGCTCCACACCGTTACCCTCAGATCACCCTGTCCCCCAGCCGAACTACCACCTCTCGTGGAGGAAGCAGGACGGGTGGTGGACGCGGGGACTCTCACTGAAAGATCAATGAGTCTTAATCTAAGTGTTGTGATGGCCATGTTCCCACAGAAGGAACATGAGTCATCCACGAGCGCTGCTTTAGCGTGCTCAAAGCCCAGACACACAAAGCAGCGCTCGTGCCCATCAGAAGATGGTAAATATCGACCGCAACCAGAAGAACACGAGCGAGACATCTTTAAAAAGACGTGCCACGTGCAGCTCTTTTAGGAGAAGAAACTCTGCAATGCTGAGGCGACCAGGGAGAAAGCACAAAGTCTGGCAGACCACTGCACAGATCGCAGGCAATGTGAAGACTTGCTGTAAACCGCCGTCACACCAACACTGGAGAGCTCGCTCGCTCGTCTCGAAGAGGTGAGTCACTTGTGACTCAGGTCTTGTGGCTGTGGAGTGAAGATTTCTCTTGGCTCCGAAGCCAAAGCATGCTGCGTTTGCGTCCGCATCCTCCCTTTATACCCACGTGGGGAGGCGGGGATACGTTATGCAAATTCCGCAGACCCATGGCATTTTCTTGCCATTGGCTCGGTTTTCAATACTCGAAGAGGATTGGCTTCTAGGCGAAACCCCCATTCTCCGTCATCCGACGTAACTCAGAGTGACTACGAAAGGGAACCTCCGTTACTAACTCTAAAACGACGTTTTGGAATTAGCAACGGAGGCATGGGATTAGATGCGTAAGAAATTAGTCCTACATACAAGAGCGTTTTAATGATAAAAACTTGACAAACGTCTAGAATTACATCATCTGAACAATGTTTCGAGGTGTGGTAACTGTAGTATAAGCGGAATAATTGACTCTGGGCCGTTGAATTATTAGAAAAATAATGCTCACCCAAGGTGTAACGCTTCGCGTCGTGACCACATTACCACCCCGGGTGTGCATTATTTTTCTAATAATTCAACGGCCCGGAGTCAATTATTTCTTACATATACAATAAGCTATACAAGAAAAGACATCTCAACAAAATGCATGAAAACACATATGTTCCATGTAATAAATCAATGTAAAAAAAATTACATTAACATTTTGACTACCCTAATTAAAAATGTGCATCTTCACATAAGTTTTTTAAGTTTGTTAAGTCTGATGTCACTGTTTCCAAATCCAAAAGCTTTATCAGATGCCAAAAGCAAACAGTGCTAATATACACTCATTGTGCTGTAATATTCTTGAAAAAGATGATCCTAAATTTTATCTTTATACCGAAATCTCAGATGGTTATTGTTCAGCTATTTTGAATCGTAAAATGTTGAAGTCTGTGATGCCGTGAGACTGCAGACTGTACTGTACACTATCGGCTTTTAAAAAGCTTAAATGTGAAGCTTAAAAAAACAGTGCTCATAAATGGTTGTTGAGTATTCTCACTAGAAACAAGATAGAGGAAGTAGAAGTAGAGGCTTAGACCCGGAAATAGTATTCCTTATGTCACAACAAGCAGAAAACATTTTCCATTTTAACTTGCAGTATTGCATCTGTTGTTCTGTGAATTTTCACTGGTGAATTCCAGTCATTTCCATAAGAATCCACACGATCTGCAATTTCATCTGCAATAGACCTTTTTTCCTGCGCAATTTCTCGAATTCACAAATGTGACCGCACCGTTACTCGCTGCAACATAAAATGCAATCAATAATAAAATATTCACAAGGGACATGTGAGGTACTTAATGAGTTAGAAAAGTGAAAAGATGCAGCAGCTTAATTTTCCGTTTGTTTTTCCTCTTTTCTGGTGAATGGTTCAGGCACGTCAATGATTTTCAGGTCTACAGGAGGATTTTTATTCTTGTTCAAACTTGTATTTCAGCTTACCGAGGTCCCTGCAAAGTACAACATTTTCTGTCAGTAATGTTATTAAAGTGATAGTTGTGAAATTACAATAATTTCCTCAGCCTTGTGACATTCCAAACCTGTCTGACTTTCTGTCTGTGGAACCCAAAAGCAGATCTCGGGCATAATGCAACCACAGTCACCATTCGCTTTCACTGCATGAAACACAAGCAGAAAAAATTTTTGTAAATCATTCATGAAACCATTCTTATGTACACTAATCTAGTGCAATGCAACACTTTATGTAAAAATGGATAAATATTCTGTTAAGCTCCAAAAATGTCCCAGAAAAGATCCTAAAAATAATCAAATGAGTAGGAGAGGTAAAATCTGGGTAGGAGAGGATCCCTCTTGTCCTTTGTGTTCATCACCTGCCACATTAAGGCACATTTTGACAGGATGTAAGGTGGCTCTTAGCCAAGGTCAGTTTACTTGGCACCATGACCAAGTATTGCAATGTTTGGCTTTAGCATTGGAAGGCAAGCGTAGTATTACCAATAAGTTGCCGCCTGTTCTAGCAAAACATTACACGCAGAAGGCAATATTCCTCCGCCCAGGCGAGCAACCACCAAGAAAAGGTGCTAACACCAATTCTCGCCCAGGACAACTGGAAGCTGCTGGGGACTGGAAGATGCTAGCTGATCTTGATCAACGGCTTATTTTTCCACCTGAGATTGCCACCACTAACCTACGACCAGATATTGTTTTGTGGTCTGGATCAGCACGCATTGTTCAACTGATAGAGTTAACAGTGCCATGGGAGGATGCGGTAGATGAGGCATATGAGAGGAAGAAACTGCGGTATGCTCATCTGGCCACTGAAGCAGAACAGCGAGGATGGAGAGTCCAGGTTTATCCAGTGGAAGTGGGTTGTCGAGGTTTTGTGGCACACTCTACAACCCGGTTGCTCAGAGACGTCAGATTCAGTGGCCAAGAGTTGCGTCGCACAGTAAAGAACTTATCTGAAGCAGCAAAAAGGAGCAGCAACTGGCTGTGGTTGAGACGGAAAGATTCTAGCTGGCTGTGTACAGGCCGCCACGCTACGGTTTCGTAGAATTGTTGAAAACTTGAAGAGTCTGTTAGTTTATTTGTATAGGTTGTATAGTATTTACAGTCATTACGTTCCTGTGTATATTGCGTGAATGACAGGTGGTTGGGCAGATATTGTGTTTTGCGGTAGGTGGTATGCCATACGGAACCGTCGCCACTGAAACTGCATATTAACGCACCAGCGGGGCTCGACAGCCTTAATCAAACGGGTTGGCGCGTATGGTTGGGTTGCGGAGAGATTGTGAGATTGTGGTTAGGTCTCAGCAGCAGGAGGGATGTAGAGGTCAGTAAGCTGGGCTGAGTTGAGTGGGGGACGGAGGGGGGTGACTCTGGGACGCCAGAGTCACTGTTGAGCCCTCTTGAGGTGTCGTGGCCTAGTCGACGAAACACTGATGACGGAAGGTGCCCACTTGAAGACCCTAGAGATGTCCCCTACTTGGCTCAATCCAGACGGTTGTCGTGCTGGTCCACGAGGGAGACCACACTGTAGTTGCAGCCATCGTGTGTGCTGACGCGCCAAGTACACTGCAGTAGTTAACGCCGGACAGAAGGGGAGTCACACCACCATATGGAAAGAAGCGTAAATGGGTGAAGCATAGTTTACTGTAAAGCTACGTCTTAGTGTTGCTTATCTTGGCGAAAGCCGAGTACAAATCAGCATGAAGATTTAACATCTACTCTCATGTAATGGAAATCATAAGTCTTCTGAAGCCATATAATAGCTTTTTTTTGTCTAAAAAGACTCAACTTGAAGTTATAATTCAGAGTTCAAATGTCTTATATTCAAAAGCAAATGATTAAGGTATAAGAAAAAATGCATAGCATTATTGGCGCCAAACCTGTGATATTATTTTACATGTAAAAATAACATGAATGAGATTTGAGAGCATGAGGGAAGATTTTCAGAGAATAACTGATTAAAAAACAAGTACACAGTCAAATAATACAATTTCACACAGAACAGTTCATAGTAATAAAGTACTTGCATGAGGTGCAGGTAACTTAATGTAATTCAATGTTGCCTAAATGTTAATTTAGAAATGTAGGCCTACCGGTTGTTCTGGGGAAACAAAAGAACAAAGCTGATTACTGGTATATCCATTCACAACATAATATTTATTGGCCGGTAAAGGGCTTTAAAAGGGTATTTGAGAGAAAGAGGGCACCTGTAGTAAATAGACAATAACAAACTATAGCCTATTAACCACTTGTGTTATTCATAACAAGCGCCAATGATGAAAGCAGGAATCAGCTAAATTAGTTATCTCAGCAATTTGAAGACACAGTTGTACACAATGCGTTGAATTGAATGACAATAAGTCAATGATTTCCATTTGTGGCATAAATTTCATTATATTATTAGTTAGCATCGTGGCTAAAACCTTCATACCACATACTGTGCAATAAACGAGTGGTAAACAAAAACACTGTAAAAAAGAAGTAGTAATGTATAATACTATTTTATACATGTATATGTTTGATATATAGTGAGTAGACTGTAGGATATATATCTCTTTGGAGAGTTTACAAACCTTGTAACGGAGAGCCGAAGAAACGGCGGAAGCTTTGATGAGGGGAGCCGTTACTTTTAAATCCGATGATGATCAGCTAAGCTTTGTTGGCGCGAGCAGCGCGAAGATCACTGAAGCGATGACAGCAGAGGAATAGCAGCAGTTCCGTGACAGAATACATCTTTACTCCTCCTGCTTCTTCATATTATTATAATTATTATTTATGGTCGTTGTCGTTTTAGGTTTAAATTAATCAAAATATACTAAATAAAGGTAAGCCTATGTATACTGAATCAAACTTAAAGGGACACTCCACCTATTTGCATTAAAGGGTTAGTGCGCCCATTTAAGACATGAAGTTGTATGCAACTGAAACTGTGCGTTTTTACATTAAAAAATTATTTGCGTTTCAAAGCTTGATTAATTTACCCCACAAAAAACACGCCAGACAAAATTCATACCTCAGTTTTAATCGGCACTATTTTCTTTCCATTTCTATCAATCCGCGCTGCTGTCAACGTCAACAGTGCGCACGCGAATTGGGCGACGCGTTTGCCGCGAATGTCTTCCGCGCAAGTTGAAAAATTTTAACTCGAGCGAATGTTCAAGCTTCTAACTAGACGCGATAGACGCGTATTTGACGCTCTATTCGCGTTCGGTGTGAACACACCATAAGGGGTTGGGTTCGAAATCTTCTGGATTGAAATGTAGACTGCACACCGTCAGATGTTTTAGTGCTTCAATGGCTGTGTCCTCTCCGAACTTCAGGTTATTGATAGCCCGTAGCCACTTTTTGCACAAGTCCAAATCTTTGGGTATAATCTATGAAAACTTACTCCGTGTATTTTCCTTGTGCTGGCTGAACATGCGGGTACTATGCAAGTGCACACCATTTTGAAACAAAAACGAGGAGTAATTCAATAATTAGTTCGCAAAGTAACTCTTCACTAGAAATTGTGTGAAATGATTTCCAGGCGGTAGCGTAGAGGTGGGAGTGGCCTGCGGAGCTGAGCATTGCAATGCACTATGGGGATTGTTGTCTACAATCCACAAGCACTAAAAAGTCCTTTTCTGCCTTTTACAGGCCAAGAAGGACCCAAATTAGAAATTTATGCTACTATTCTACTACATACATCACCCACTTTCAATACATATTAATGTCTCCACCGGTGGAATTACCCTTTAAATAGGCTATAAAAACTGGATCATTAATACTAATGCTTTCTTTTCTCTTCTCTTCAACTTTATATCTGTTTAAAAAAATAAACGTATACTGCGTCAGACTAAATTGGGAAGGGTCACAGCATATTGTTGTCCTATTGTTGTTAGTTTAACTGCTTCTATTGCTCTCCTCATTTGTAAGTCGCTTTGGATAAAACCATTGGGTTCCTCCAGATGCTGGCTTTAACATAAGAGATATTCCAGGAACCACTTAAATGTTAAAAGATCTTACAATAACCCTTTTATAGAATTTGAGTTCCTCTAATTTCCCACAAAGCACTTCGAGGTCTCATGGTAATGAAAAGGTGACTCCAGAACATCTGAACTGAATACAAAGTGCTTAAAGGATCCCATAAGTTCCAGCAAGAACCGCAAAGATTGTCAATGCCCCACCGGTAACCCTACTATAGGAGAAAGAGCTTTGAGGCACTAAAATTACATTTTTAAGTTCGTTGAGTATCCGACAGGATATTTGAGGCACCTTTAGTTTTTACAGACACTTCATGAGCTTTATCTATTTCCTAAGGGCTTTTCAGATGGTAAGTCTGTTTAAAATTCAAAATGCAGAGTCTTTTTTATGTTTGATGTTTATTTATGAGATGATACAGTGGAAGTGATATTAAAACATTCATGCCTGTACAGATGTGAAATAATTGCTTACATACTTCATATGAGGGTTAGTTGTAAAATGGCTACAAGCAGACCATACGTACATGAAAGCATTTTCATTTTATCCATGAACATTATTTTTGACAATATTTATGAACCTCTGCTGGGTGTGTTGAATGAAACTCCATTGGGTCATTAGCTCTATATCATTAGAGGGCTTCTGGGAAAATTGTTTGCTTCTCAATAACTACAGTACCTTAGTGTATCATCACATGTACAACACATATGCTCTAAATATGTAAACAATAATCCATTTTTATCATTGGTTTCTTGATGATATATCCTATGCCTCATTAATTGCATTAATTAGCTTGAAATTGTCACACTAGCCGTGATTCAAATGCTTCAAAGAGCAGCTGAAGTCAAGAGCACCTCGTGGCATCAAAAAAGCGCAAAATATGACGGATGTCAGAGAAGTTGCCTGGGCAACAGGGATTTTTGTTCCATGATTGATTCCCCGCAGTCACTAGCTAGACATTACAAATGAGTCAGAGAAATGAGTCCCCTGGAATTATTAATGCTGACAAATCTATTGACTGCGGCTCAGCTGAGAAGAATGAAGATGAGGAACTGTAAAAACAGCTTATCCGTGTGAAAGGCTCTGCTCTATTTTGAGGTGGCAACATGGTGCATTTCATTCTGGGAAATCCACGTATAAATAATGTTAGACAAAATTTCAGGTACATCAAACTCTTTTAATTATTTTTTATTTATTTAATTAGCCACATTTTGTTTTAATCTAACTCAAAGTAAAATATCATACAGTGTTTTAGAATTAATTTTAAATTATTATAGTATTTTTAAAGGTGCAGTGTGTATTTTTTAGCGATATCTAGCGGTTCGGTTGCGAGTTGCACTAATGGCTCAGGCCACTGCTTACCCCTCCCTTTCAAAGAAGCTACGGTGGCTAAAACGGGACAAACATATCGTCGTCTGAGACAGCAGAGAATAGCAGAGTAATGCCTGGTTCAGATTACACAATTTTTTTTGTCTGTTACGATACTCACTGTGTCAGATTACGCGATTTTGACTCCTAAAATCTTGTTGTGTCGTGGACAAGAAACATGCCAGACTAGACATTGCTTCCTGACCAGTCATCGTGTGCCGTCTTTAATGACGCGCGTGATGTCATCGAGAAGGCGAAACTAGTAGCGAGTGACTTCCGGAAACGAACGTAAACAAACAATGAATGAAGCGGTGAGTGTTGGCTGTCCTGTGTTCAGAAAAACGTTAAAAAAAGAAAGAAAACCCGACAATGGACACGTTCCTGGATTGCTCGAAGAGGACAGTGTGGGCTGTCAATCCTCCAAAAAGAACTTGAGGTAAAATATTGTTTTCTGTTACTGTTGCCACAGCTCCACGAACCTTTCCTCCATGTCATAACTCCACCTAGCACAATCGTATCTCTTTCGTTTCGCCATTTTTGAAAGTTGTGTACGGAAAAGCTTCTGTGCTCCTATTGGTCAACCTCATACATGTGACGGTACCCGTCGTGGACGACCGTTAAAAAAACTAAACATGCTAGTCTTTTTGTCGTGATGTCGTGAAGCATCGCAGACGCGACGTAGGTTGTCGCCCACTATGACGCACTATACGAGATGATACGATCGAATCTTGCGTCCCGACGCCCGTTGTCGTTTACGAATCCCCACGACACCCTACGTCAAACGGATCGTGCCAAAATCGGGCTAAAATCGTGTAATCTGAACCAGGCATAAGCCAAGAGTGTGTAACTTTGTCACTGTTTCTGTACCACAGTACATTATAAACCACATCATGGATACAGTTTACAAAGCCATAGTCAGGTGAGGATCAAGGGTTTTAATATATAATATAATAATAGTAATCAGCTGATTGTCTCACAAACGTAACCAGCACATTTCTCCCCACAGAGCAAACCCATAATACAGCGAGGGAGAAGAACCACATGAAACTATGCAACTATATATTTTTTTTTAACAGGGTAGTAAAAGTTTAGCTAGGTAAATTTGAGCTGTTACTGTGGCTGAGCTGGTTAAAGCATAAAGCCTTGTTTAAACTCGACGCGTCCGCATGAGCCCAAAGGTGAGCTGCGGCAAAAATGACATGATTGTAACAGCGCGCGCGCCTCCACATCCCCTAGACACCATTTACTACACACAATAGGCTTTTTTTCTCTGATTTTGAAAACTCTTCGCGATCGACTTAAAGTGCTTCCAAGATCGACTTGTCAACCGCGATCGACGGGTTGGGGATTCCTGTAACATACTATTTTATGGTCAATGACAAGAGTACTAATCAGCTGTCTCACGAACGTAACCAGCACATTTATCCCCACATAGCAAAGCCATAACACAGCGAGGGAGAAGAACTAAGTTACATGAAACAATCCAACAACATATTACACCACTGACAAGGGAAAAGTCACTACTCACGGTGTTTACGGCTTCTAGCTTTCTGCTGCTTCTCTTTCAAGGTAGTGACGAAACGCACTCTGTAGCGCTGTTTGTTCGCTGTCGGCTACGATAGAAACATGACGTCACAATATGTCGACCTTCATAGAAGGGGGTGCCCGCGGTTATGTAGATATAAATGTCTCATTCTAAGGTAATAAAAACATTACGGTTTATTAAGTAAGTTCTTTATACACCACTGTAAACATAGTTATGGATGTCATATTGCATTTCTGTTAATAGATACTCAATTTTTACACATTGCGCCTTTAATATATTAAATTACCTTTTATTTTAAATTTTCAGTTTTAGTTTTTTTTAGTTCAAGTCTTATTTTTATTTATTTTTAATATTCCTATTTATCTTTAATTTAGTTTCATTTCACTTTTAGTAATTTAAGTATTTGAACTTAATTTAAATTTGTCTAATGTTTTTCATATTTGCGACGCAAGGCAATTCAGCTCCAAACAAATATCGACGTACAATACATCTTAGCTCCATAATAGAAATAACCTGAATTCACTGATATAATGGGAAGAAAAGTGAAGGCTTTCTGTTGCCAGTGGGAAGCAGAGAAATTGAGTTTGGTAGTAATGAGCGAGTTAGTAAATGAGTCATTTCACTGGCGGTGGAGGAAATGATTTCATAGAGCTAGAAAGTGGATTGACTGAAATCGTATCAGAACCCACTAAATATACAACACACTCTATTGAGAGTTTCACTCTACACTGTTTAAATAGCTTATAAAGTAATTGCTGAATATTATAATTAAATGGGTTTAGTTTAGCAAAGGTTTTGACTAGGTTTGTGTTTCTCATGGGAATAGATATCTTTTGATTAGAAATGACAGGCGGATTTGAGGCAAAACATGCTGTTCTAGTTATAGGAAAATACAAATCAATGATCAGCTGAGGACAAAAAAAAAGATAGAACCCTGTTTTTCTCCAGTCACTAATAATAATAATAAAAAAATGATAATTATTTTTTTCCTTTTATCGTTTAATTTATAAAAATTAAATCAATAAAGAAATATTAATATTGTAATAGTAATGTACTGTAATATAAAAAAACAGTATTTAATAATTTACACTGAACAAAATTATAAACCCAACACTTTGTTTTTGCCCCTATTTTTCATGAGCTGAACTCAAAGTTCTAAGACTTTTTCTATGTACACAAAAGGCCTATTTCTCTCCAATCTGTCTAAAACTGTGTTGGTGAGCACTTCTCCTTTGCCGAGATAATCATCTACCTCACAGGTGTGGCATATCAAGATGCTGATTAGACAGCATGATTATTGCACAGGTGTGCCTTAGGCTGGCCACAATAAAAGGCCACTCTAAAATGTGCAGTTTTACTGTATTGGGGGGTCCGCATCTGAGTCAGTATCTGGTGTGACCACCATTTGCCTCACACAGTGCAACACATCTCCTTTTCATAGAGTTGATCAGGTTGTTGATTGTGGCCTGTGGAATGTTGGTCCACTTCTTTTCAATGGCTGTGCGAAGTTGCTGGATATTGGCAGGACCTGGAACACGCTGTCGTATACACCGATCCAGAGCATCCCAGACATACTCAATGGGTGACATGTCCGGTGAGCAGGGATGGAAATTAACTTTTTTGTCCGCCGGCCACTGTGGCTGGTGGATTTCAAAATCTAACAGCCACTTTATTGTTTTTAACTGACAATGTGTAACTGCATGTGAAAATTAATACTACAAGATCTACAATACTTAAGCAGTTTATTTAATCTCAAGTCTCAATGAAATACTGACATATTCTCACACACAAACCATGAACTGATATACATTGCGTTCACACCAGACGCGAATAGCGCGTCAAATTCGCGCCTACCGCAAAAGTTGAACTATTTTGAACTTATGCTCGTGCGCAGGCCGCGGTCAGTTAGGTGGGCACCGCTGCGCTTGTGCTTTGGTCGACTCAGGAACAAAACGTTTTCGCGCGGCGCAAGCCATTGAAATGAATGGGTTTCATAGCGCAGCGCATTCCGCATCCTGTGTGAAAGGCCAATAACACGCGTAACGCGCCAGACGCTCAATTAAAATTCATTTTGAAGGTGTGCCTCCTCTAAAAATGTCCGCCAACAGTATGCTATTTTTATTTACCCGATACGGTGACCGGTAGGTGAAGTGAGTTTACCCGCCACAACACAAAATCACCCACATTTGGTTGGTGGCGGGTGCTAATTTCCATCCCTGCCGGTGAGTATGCTGGTCATGCAAGAACTGGGATGTTTTCAGCTTCCAGGAATTGTGTACAGATCCTTGCAACATAGGGCCGTGCATTATCATGCACCAACATGAGGTGATGGTCGTGGATGAATGGCACAACAATGGGCCTCAGGGTATCTCTGTACATTCAAAATTCCATCAATAAAATGTGTTCGTTGTCCATAAAATATGCCTGCCCATACCATAACTAGGGCCCTATAAAATCCGTTTTATTTTTCCCAAATTCCATTTTATTTTTCCCAAATTCCGTTTTAATTATTGCAAATTCCATTTTTTCCATTTAAATTTTTGGGAATTCAGTTTTTTTTTTACCCTTTACTGTTATTTTAGTTGTAAAAAGAGTGTGCCTTTAATGTTAATGATTAAAATGTACACAAATAAAATAGGAATGACCTTAAATTTATTGAGGTAACAGACATTTATTCTTACTTTTCAGCACAAATACTGCATGATGCAACATAACACTGCACTCTAAGTACTTCAAGTAACAATAAAATATGGTTATGAGCTTTAAACTGTCCAGTAAAATAAATTATATTAGTTTATATAAGTTTAAATAAAAGTCACACTCTGTCTCTCTCTCGCGCACTGTCGAGCGCACTCTCGGACACACTCGGTCGCTCTGTGTCACTTCGCTTTTGTCCAGTCCGGCACCTCATAGACAGACGTGCGCGTGTGTGTGTGTGAGTGAGTGAGTGAGTGAGTGAGTGAGTGAGTGACAGAGAGACGGAGGGAGAGCAGGGAAAGGAAATGCAACTGATGCGCTGCGCGTTTTAATTAGCGTTAAACAAAATGAACGAAACACAATATGTGGCGCCCGGTGTTGATTCTGTGGCGCACCTCCATGAATTAGTCTGTGTATGGGAAACACTTCATAAAAGTCACCTGTGAACTGCTCGGCTCGTTACTGAGGGCTTAGCGTCGAGTTTCTTAACTTTTTCGCCGACGAAAGCAGAGCCGTGGAGAGCCGCTTTGCCATGCTCTCATTGTTTTGATGCCATCATTGGAGGTGAAATGAGGGGAGGGGTTGTGTCGCCCAGATTTGCTTCCCCCGTCTGCATTTTCCCCAGACATACGTTCTTCTCCCACACAAAAACAAAATTTCATTCCAATTATGTAAGATTCCGCGACATTCCACGTTAACACTAGATTCCACGTTAATTGGCCAATTACGCGATTCCGTCCGCGATTCCGTGATCGCGGAAATTATAGGGCCCTACATAACCCCACCGCCACCATGGACAACTCGATCCACAACGTTGACATCAGCAAACTCCTCACCCACACGACGCCATACACGCTGTCTGCCATCTGCCCTGTACAGTGAAAACCGGGATTCATCCGTGAAGAGAACACCTCTCCAAAGTGGCAGACACCATCGAATGTGAGCGTTTGCCCTCTCAAGTCGGTTACAACGATGAACTGCAGTCAGGTCCAGACCCGGATGAGGACGACGAGCATGCAGATGAGCTTCCCTGAGACTGTTTCTGACAGTTTGTGCAGAAATTGTTTGGTTATGCAAACCGATTGTTGCAGCAGCTGTCCGGGTGGCTGGTCTCAGACGATCTTGGAGGTGAAGATGCTGGATGTGGAGGTCCTGGGCTGGTGTGGTTACACGTGGTCTGCGGTTGTGAGGCCGGTTGGATGTACTGCTAGGGGTGTGCCGGTTTCAGAATTGGTGATGACGGTTATGAAGTGAGTCAAATGTGACGGTTCGTAACATAACCGTCGTCGGGGGAGGGGGCGGGGCGTTGTGACGTTCGTCTGTTATAGAACAACTTAGTTTGAATAAACGAGCAGACACTGATTAGCTACTTGCTCTATGTTTATTTAAAATTAACAGCAAGACAACTAGCAGTGAATGTGTTTTCCATTAAATGAATCACACACAGTAAACAAATCCTTAACAAAAAACCCCCCAAAAAACCAGGCCTATTCTGGTGGGTGCGGTGGTGACGCGTTCATGTAACATGCAAGGGTGGCGCTGCCAATAAAGCACCTAAAAGCTGTCACACAGAACCGGCAAAAGTAATGATTATGAACATGTAAAATATAGCAAGGAGATATTTTAATTGTTTATTAATAAACAAGCGTTTTCTTTTTTCGGCCAAAGATGAACTTGACGATGCTGACTCGCGATCTTTGCAGTAGGGATGGCGAAAACTAAAAAAATTCTTGACCGACCACCGAGCCTCATTAGCCGGTTGAAACCGGTTAACCGATTAGTTTAAAAATATGCTTTACGCTATTTGAAATAACAGCCATTTCGAGCCGCGCCTGCAGTTTCGCAACTCTGTCGCATCTCTCTCCCGCTCACACACAGAAAGAGTTTGAATTTGTCATGCTTAGTTTGTTCCGATCAGAGCATGAGCGGAGAGCGCATTTCTGAATATTCCGCTCCGCTCGCTCAACCCTCAGCCTGCTGCTGGTTCCAAAATATGTGGAATAAGGGCTGCCTCCGACTTTATAGTCGACTAGTAGTTGTCTGTAGTTATTTTTGCCATTAGTGGACACATCGCCCCTTTATATTAATTTAATTACTAACTATATACAGGATAATGAGCGTTTACTAGCCGCACTCAAGCGCACGCCCACACTCATAAATCTTGCCACGAAGAACCGGCGAAAGTAATGATCATTAATGTGTCAAATAGCAAGGAGACATTTAATTGTTTATTAATAAACTGGTGTTTTCTGTGTCGCTGCAAAGATGAAGTTCACAATGTCGATGCGGACTCAGCATGAACGCCAGATAGAAATGCACATTTGATTACATAATCAGAGAGAAGGCCAGGCCTATTTCTTTTCGTTTTGAATAGTTTCGTTTCAAGTTTCAAGTTGACATTTCAAGCATTTTATAATAGATCGCTTTTATATCTCTCAAATCTGTGAGTTGTGAGCTGAGTTTCGGCGCCCTCCAGTTCACGTGCTATGCAAGTGATCGCCGGCGCCTTACATTGTCTGCTATATATTTGCTTCTTATTTATTAAATACAGGCAATTGGTTGATAAAACATTGATCAAAATTAAGATACAATTTATACAAAACGAAAATATTTTAAAAAGAGTCTTTCTACAAAACGAAACTCAATGAAGTGTTCAAAATCATATCTTACCCCCTCCATGTGACACTCCTGACATTTTGCACATCTTATGATCTCATGTAGGCTATCATATCACACAAGTTGCAACTTACATTGGTGTCATTCTTTTTGGTGAAATGGTCCTACACACTACTTTTCTTTGCACGCTTCATCCTGTCGTCTGCCCTGGCACTAACCTCGAGTGTTTTAGGTGCCTGTAGCCTTTACTTTTCGCAAACCTTGTGAGCGCGCGAACCCAAACGCTGTGACCTCGCGCCAAATGTTTTTATTTGTTTATTAAGTACAAACAGGCGAGTTATGAAACATTGAGTGTGAGTGATTTGTTCACTTCACACAAAAATATATTGGAAGGAGATGGCTAACTGTAGTAGCGTTTAGTCCACTGTCTATAATAGCCTTAGAGAAACTTTTTTTTTTAACCGACCACCGAGAACTTTGATCGGTTAATGTTGATACGCTCAACCATCGGTCAAATGGTCATCGGTTAACATCCCTACTTCGCAGTGGTGAACGCGCCAGAGAGAAATGCAGATTTCATACGGATTGCATAACCAGAGAGCAGTCTGTAGTCTGTTTTCTTTCGTTTTGAATTGTTCTGTTTAAAAATAGACATGTCTGTGACTGTGAATGTCTGTGAATAGACATGTCTGTGACTGTGAGGCAAGTAGGCTACCTTATACGCTGAGTTTTGGTTCATGTATGAGACGAGGTCCATCCCATGTTTCCGTTCACGCGCCGGCGCCTCTATTTCGTGATTATCTATCGTCTGCTATATTTACTTCTTATTTATTAAATCCAGGCAATTGGTTGATGAAACATTGATTAAAATTAAGATAAAATTAATACAAAACGAAATTCATCTTAAAGAAAGGTTTGTGCTTTATGTCTCAAAAAAGTTTGAATTTATTTGGAAAATCATACTGAAGCCAAAATGATATTTATCGTCCCATTCATAGACAACCATATAGTCAACTTGCTGCCAATTCTGGAATTTAAGTCAAATAAATGTCCAGTTTTTACTAGGAAACCTATATTTACGATAATTCCGATAGCATATGAAGGCAGCATAATGTGGAGCCACATTTACTGCAAACCGATCAAGCTGGTCCAAGACACTGAAAACAAAAACGGATCATGCGTTACTTATGTGTAAAAGAACCCAGTGATGCGCTTCACTTTGAAACATGCAGCATGTCAGAATAAATATTCATAATTAAATCTCTTTTAGAGCCACTCAGTGTCATTTCACTCTCTAGCAATGGCAAGGAAACACATGGCAACACCTTGGCAACCACCTGCTACTGTACATCACCCAAGCGCTGTGGTGGGAGAAATGCATCTTCACAAGACTCAAAATGAAAAAAGCACTCAACCCCACAACTGAATCATAACATGTATCCTGTAGGCTAAAATAAGCAATGTACATTGCTGTTGAACTTTGAGTGTGATCCTACACTCAGGCTTTGAACAGTGGAGTTTGGAGAGGTGTTTGTCTTTGACTTTTAATGACAGTGATTAGGCACACAAGTCAAGTATATGAGCATGATGGAAATTCTGAGAAACACTTAGACCCTACCAACCACCGCAATGAACTCAATTAAGTATGACTTTTAAACCCAACCCGTTTCGGTTTATACAAATAGGACCTGGAAAGTTTTAATAAATGCAGGTTCATGCGAGCTCCCCCAAGGACACTTGTTCCAAAGGCCACACTTGAGTTAAAAGTTAAGAGAACGACACGGCTTGAGGAGGAGAATGGATCTGCAATTCATTCAAGTAGACCCCACTGTCTCATATTAAGAAAATTGATTTATCCTCATTATAGAGTAGATTGTATTAAAATATACTGGACGTAATGACAAATCTGTTTACAGTATTACAAATTAAAAATCACACTCTGTAGAAACCAGGGCATGTATATGATATTTAATGTGAACATTTTGATATAAATAAATAAGTTCTGGAAAAATAATACATTCCTGTCCTCAAAGCTGAAGTGTGTATTTTTTCCCACTTGTTAAAAAGTTGTTACAGTTTTTTTTCGATTGCTTACACACTAAAATTAGAACTTTCCCACAATTAGCAAAACCTTACACTCAAGGAGCAAAACACCGGCCTAGATTTGCACAACTGTAAGCACATTGTCAGCTTCACACTTTTTGCAAAACATTACACACATTGATTTGCAAAACACTAAACACACTTGTATGCATTTGACACAGAAATTTATCATGATGTAATTTCCTTGCAATTTCAAAGCAAAGGCTTTCAAATGAACACACCCATAAACCAATCGGTTAAACAAAGCCACCAGGTGTGCACACACACTGGTGCTTAATTGTAGACACACCAATCAGGTTTAAGTACTATAAAAAGGCAACAGGTAAGTTCACCTGTCTTCAAAATGGACAGTGTCAGAGGAAGAGGAAGAAGGAGAGTGCGGATGAGAGGGGGAATCCAGAGAGAACGGGGTGGAGGTGGAAGAGGGAGAGGGAGAGGGAGAGGAAGACCTGGAGGGTGGAGTGGTAGGACATGCACAAAGAAGAAGACAACCAAATCTGTGTAACGAAATTCGTGCAACAATTGTGGACCATGTAATAAACCACGGACTAACACTGAGGGAGGCTGGACTGAGAGTACAGCCTAACCTAAGCAGGTACACGGTGGCATCAATAGTTCGGACATTTCGTCAAGAGCACAGGTGAGAAACTTCTCTTCAATCAACAGAAAATCCATTGGTTACTGCATGTATCATTTTACAGTAAGCTATGTATTTTGTTTGGCCAACATAGGATTGAACGTCGTGAGCACCAAGGAGGGAGGGGCCCCATATTCACACAGGAGCAAGAGAGAGAGATCATAAACCTCGTTTTGGCCAATAATGCAATCAGACTTCGAGAAATTCAAGCCCATATTGTCAATGATCACCTCATTTTCAATAATGTCCAACAGGTCTCTCTGTCAACAATAGCCCGTATCCTTAAAAAACATCAAGTTCTGATGAAACAACTGTACAAAGTGCCATTTGAAAGAAATTCAGACAGGTTGAAGGTCCTGCGGCGTGAATATGTGGTGGTACGTTTTGTTCACTGACTGTAGTATTGTGTACTGCACACACAACCTTTTTACTGTACATGTAATTTTACTATATAGCAGACCTACAGTATATTGATCTACACAATGTGATCTTTTGCTGTATTTCAGAGAGTTTTGCAAATGGATGCGGAGGAAGTCCCGGATGAGTTTATATACATTGATGAGGCTGGATTTAACCTGACAATAGTGCGAAGAAGGGGAAGAAACATAATTGGCCACAGGGCTATTGTCAATGTACCAGGGCAACGTGGGGGTAACATTACCCTTTGTGCTGCCATTACACAGAATGGGGTCATCCACCGCCATGCCAACTTGGGTCCTTACAACACTGTCCTCATTCTTACATTTTTAGACAGATTACACGATACTATCACAGCAGCAAACCAAAGGGACCAGATGCAATACATTGTCATCTGGGACAATGTAGCTTTCCATCGTTCTGCTCTGGTCCAAAACTGGTTTCATCAACACCCACAATTTACAGTTCAGTATCTTCCACCATACTCCCCCTTCCTAAACCCCATCGAGGAGTTCTTCTCAAGATGGCGGTGGAAGGTTTATGATCTCCGGCCCTATGTCCAGATGCCCCTCATTCAAGCTATGGAGGAAGCATGTGATCAAATTGAAGCAGCATCCATACAAGGGTGGATTCGTCACTCGAAAAGATTCTTCTCATGCTGCCTTGCAAATGAAAATATAGCCTGTGAGGTTGACGAGGCCCTGTGGCCAGAACCAGCTAGGTGGAGAGATGTTTAGTACTGAACTGGATATGTAATTTGTTGCAGTATTAAAGCTACAAAAGTCATTTTCTCTTACTGTTTTGTTTGATCACCATTGGTGACACAAACAGCTGAAGGTACATTAGGCTGCTTTTCCTTAAGACGAATACACAGACCTAATATAAATGACACGCATTTGTTTTCTTTCTCTGTTTACAGTACACAACTGACTGAGTTTACAAGGATGCGGGATGAGACAGACATTTTGACTTCCTTTTGCGGTCAAGTGTCCGTTTAACACAAAAGAAAGCGAACTGAATTCGGCGTTCTGTCCGCGCGGCTCTGTGTGTGCGCACAGAAAACAGCGTGCGAGTCCTTTTGCGCTTGATGCCTGACTCGACTTAAAAACACATGCAAATTATAAAATTTCACTCTATGATGGTTAAACTTGCAAATAATCAGCGAATCAGATGGGTTCTGAACCAGAGTGCAGCTGTCCCGTACGGATCATGGATCAACTACACTCCCTATAATTGACATCGCACATCCTGCAATTTGACTATTGCGGATTTGCACATCTCGATATCGATGCCAAAACGACATATTGGGCAGCCCTAATATATATATATATATATATATAAAAATGCACTGCTGCTGTACAATAGAACATACATGAATTACCTGTAGCAGATCTTTACAGGTGGAGCTGGGGAAGGGGGAGGGTTTCTGAAACCACTGCAACTGCTACAGGAAATGCTAACCAGTATTTGAAGGCTGAGCAGCAAGCTCATTGGCTACTGATACAGCAGGAACCAATCAGCTGTGCCCTGTAGAGAATTATGTGATTATTGCAAGCAGTTTGAGCTAAGGACCTATAAGTCTGCGCCATCTAGAGTTTCATGACAGAACTTTGTATGTTTTTTAGACTAATGACAGACAAGTGAAAAGGCTTTGCATTTCCAGTTGATGCTGGTGCGTACTTCACATTTAAAAGCTCCAAGAAAACAGTAGCATTTAATTTAAAGAAATTTTTTTAAAGCATTGAGTAACATCAGAATGCTTTTAGGCCACTTCTTTTATCAAATTATGATATTGACAGTGTATTGATATAGATCAATATTGCTTCTCCACATCCCATTTAAAGGGTCCATTGGGCAAATGTAAAAGTCAAAGCCTTTCACATCCTGAAATGCAATTATAGATCTGCATTATTTTATGAGTTACAGGTACAGTGCTAATGACTGATAAACTAGAAATGGTCTCCATCAGTGATGTAACATTCAAAAAAAGTTTACTTCTAAAAGCAAAGATTCTCTCTCCACTATTGATAATGCTTCTAATAATTCTATATAATTTTTCCATAAAAGTTACCATCAATATAACTGTAATAAGGGTTAGTTCACCCAAAAATGAAAATTCTGTCAGTAATTACTCACCCTCATGTTGTTCCAACCCCGTAAGACTTTCGTTCATCTTCGGAACACAAATTTATATATTTTTGATTAAATCTGAGAGCAGTCTCACTCCTCCATAGGCTTCTATTGTAATTGAACCCTGCCAGCCCAGAAAGTTAGTAAAAACATCGTTAATAGTCCAAGTGACTACAGTGGCTCAACCTTAAGTTTAACAAGCGACGAGAATACTTTTTGTGCGCATAATTTAATATATAATTTAATATATAATAATTTATATATTCACACATGACTGAGACACTTGTGAATATACATAAAATACCTGTTTAACCTAACTCTTAGCGGGTTGTAGCAAATATCCTTTGACTAAAAAAACACTCATTCAATAAATCTTGATGACATCCAGTGATCCCTGCATACACTCACTCTCCTCATGCAATGCATAGTCTACTTGGACTGTTTGTTACCTTAGCAACTGGTTTCACAGCATTGCAAGCAACAGTTGGAACCCTGCATCACTGCCACAGAGCTAATAGGGACTTTAAGCAACAGCCTCTGGTGGAACGGCAACGGCATTCTGTCGTTCTATTGCGCATGCGCGACATTAACTGCTACTTCGCGACGTTCTACTGTAACCGTCTACTACGGGAGAACAGCTGATTTGCCGTAGTCGTTACTACGTGACAGATTAAGAAAGTTAATGTTATGTTTTAGGTTATGTGGCATTATAATCGTTTCTGTATATCATTAAATGCCTAAATCAACCCTTCTCTTACTTTTTAAAATCATTTTATTTTTTGTATTATGACTGATGATTAAATTATCCCCTATGCCGTCCTCTTTACTGTGGCTTATTGATTTTTGCGCTCTTTGGGTACGGCAGTTAACCGTTTACTTCCGGCTCCCGTTGCCGTTCTATCAGCAGCTGTTGCTTAAAGTCCCTAATGGCTGAAGCAGCAAGCAGGGAAACACACACCGGACACAGACTGTGGAAGAGCATTACACACAGTCTGACAATGGGCTTTGTCATCAATGCCTTAATGAGGTGAATGTGCATTCTAATCGCACATTAAGCATTTCAAATGCCAAAAAGCATTCAAAAATATATTTTGCCCTTTCAATACAAGAATTTTTTGTTTTAAAAAAAAAAGTTAATTCAAATTCATTCATCCTTTATTTCAGTCAGATTCAGTTAAAAGAAATAAACCAGGGACAACATTTTTAACACTGGAAAATATATGGCAAAAGTGTAAACATAACAATAATAACACATTAGAAATAACTTTGTAAACAGTACACCAAAAAGAGACAAAAACTAACGTTCAGTGGTCACTCGCACTGGTGGCATATCTTAACCGTTCCCCTCTAACCAACGCGCGCCATTTCTCTAGATTATGCCGTTTTTAGAGCATAGAATAACGTTGAGAGTGGTATACATTAAGTTTAACAGTCATACAAGGATAATAAGCTATTCATTGTGGAAGGGACATGACGAAGTAAAAACTTACCTTGGGGGGAAAAAACGTTTGCCGATATATTCAGAGGAGAGACTCAAGTCTTTCAAATATCCCACGGTCAAAGAGAACACTAATACGCACGTGCGAAGCTTGCTTCCTGTGCACGCAAGTTATTGACTAGTGCGGAGTGTTGGCCTTATAAGATTAACGTGGGCGTCAGCTATAAAAAGGTGATACAAAAACACTCCAAATATTTTTGATTTTATTCAAAAAAGACGAAAATCCGTTCACTCATATGCCGCCATAGTTATTTACGTCTCAATGCATTCTGGGTAGTGACGTGTAAAGGTTGTAGCTAGCCAAGTTTTGACAGTAGTGAGATGAACACTTCTGCCGTTCAGCCTTTTCAGTTTGAACCCAAGCGCACCATAGGCTTAAATGAAGAGAATAACGCGGAAAACGATAGGCCTACTCAAGAGTTACATGAAAATTAAGATTATCAGAGACTTGAAGAAGCGAGAGTGGGGCAAAATAGATGGTGTCTGCGACAGTTTACCGATGCCAAGCGAGAACGAGAGCGTTTGCTGTAAAGAGCTCCACTTTTTTGTCAGCAGCTGTCCAGGGTAGGCTTGTATAGATCAGACGATCGTAGTACTATCGGTATAAATAATTTAATAAGTCATATACCGCCGTCGTTTGCTTTATTTTCCCTAAGCAGTCACTATGATGAATGCATAGAAATGCCCTCTCGGACCTTGTTCAAAATCCTGCCGCGCCACAGAGCACCATTTACATAGTTTTATATTAAATTTACATTTATTTGTCTCAAATCGTTGTTAATGTATATACTGACTTCACCCTGGGCAGCAAGATACATTTAGGTTTACATTTATTTACAGAAATCAGCTGGTTGAATGAAAATTGCTGATGTTACCGGATTTTCAGGTGATATTCTCAATTCATTCAGTTAACGGACGCTCTGAGGTAAAGTGAATTCAGACTGCTGACTAATAAGCAACGATTGTATTTAATTGTACAGTACAATCATAATACAGACATGATCTTAATTCCACAATGTCATTCCTTAAACATAACAACATTGCTGGCCATAAACTGACAAAGTGCGCGTCCGATGTGCGATTCCTCGAGTTGTCATAGACGCGGCGCTGCGCTTCTCGTCTGGACCCGGTGTGCAACCTCCTTTACAAAGTCAACACTATTCTGCTCATCTACCTCATGTACATTTTCAATCTTACAATATTAATAATTACCATTGCACTGAATTGCCTTGCACTACATATTTAAAATCTTAAATCTAAGACTATAACGTTACTGACTATACTGATCTCTTTACAGCAAACGCGGTCGTTCTCGCTTGGCATTGGCAAGCAGTTGCCGCACAGACACCGCGTTAAGGCCTGTTCACACCGGGACGAATTTCGCGCACGATATTTGCCGACGTTTGACGCCTCGTGACTAAACAAAGGGCGCCAATGTGAGTGTGCACACCGACGCGATAAACGCCACGCATAAAAGCGTCATTTTTTAAAAAACGCCTCGGGTTCGTTTTTTTAGTTTGACGCGCCGCGTCAAAAACTATCCGACCAATGAGATTGGCGCTTTTGCTCACGTGTCTGGAGCTTCTGAAGTTACAGTAAAACACAACTTGGGGGCGCTCAAACACAAAACGGTCTTGCCGAGCACACACACGTAACGGCGAAGAAGATATACGCCAAGTAGCGTCTACACATGGCGTCTACACTGCCGGGAATAAATAAGACGAGGAAGATGCAAGGCAAGATGAATGTAGAGCTGCTGGTCTCGTTGGTGTCGGAACATAAAGAACTACATGACAAACGCGACAGCGACTACAAAATATTGATAAAAGAGAACTGTTATGGCGTGGTATTGCAGAGCAAATGGCCGCCATCTAATGTCAGGGAATGAATTTGCATGTTCACTCGGCTCATCGTCAGCGAAAATCGCTTGGGTGTGAACACAAAAAACGCGTTGAAAAACGCTGGCGAATAACGCGCGCCGATATTCGTCCCGGTGTGCACGGGCCTTTATTCTCTTGATTTAAGCCTACGGTGCGCTCGGGTTCAAACTGAAAAGGCTGAACGGCAGACGTGTTCATCTCACTACTGTCAAAACTTAGCTAGCTAGCCGGTACGTTGGAAAAACAATAAACGAAGCGGCTAGGCTCAACCGACTACAACCTTTACACGTCACTACCCAGAATGCATTGAGACGTAAATAACTATGGCGGCCTACGACTGAACGGATTTTCGGCTTTTTTTTTTATAAAAACAAAAACATTTGGAGTGTTTTTGTACACCTTTTTATAGCTGACGCCCACATTAATCTTATAAGGCCAACATGCCACACTAGTCGGGGTTAGGGGTTGAACGACTTCAGATTTTTTGAAGTCGACTGTTATGACATCAAAGTCGAGTCGACGTCGACTAGTCGATGACTTCATTCATAAAACCACAAGAGATGGGACTGCTTTGCAACATGCCACAATTTGCAATTAATTAACAGAAAATTATACAGATGCTGACAGACAGCTCATAATGGGGCCGTTTACACCTGGTCACTTCATGCGTTTTTACTGATCTGATTTATCAAAACGATTCCATTTACACCTGGTCACATAAATATGTTTACGCAAAACGGATGTAAATCCGATCTTCAACGCGCTATGCAGATTTAACGGAGTTCACGTCACCGAAAGCAACAATAATGAGCTGCATTTTATTGATCATCAGCTAATTTCAAAATCAAAGACCACAATAAGAGAGACAGCACTGTTAGATCATTTTGTTTCTTTACTTTTAACGAAGATGATTGTGTGTTAAGCGTCCGCGACTTACTTTCACTTTGATTTGCGATAGTTTGCACGTTGGCTTGATGAATAGATGCTCGAGCTGCTCATCTGCTGCGATGCGTGCTGCCATAGCTTCATCACTATAATACGCTCTCACACGTTTATTGTTAGCATTGTTGGGAGAAGTCCAATTTACATATGTGGTTTCAACTACCAGATGCATTTACACTTGTCCAGTGAAGCGGTCCAGACCTCCTCCTGAAGCGGTTTGAGCGATCGGAATTAAATCCGTCTCCGAACGGGGGGCATTTACACCTGGTCTTTTCACGATCGAATAGCTATCGGATCACAGAAACACATGAAGTGGCCAGGTGTAAACAGCCCTCTGTTTAGATCATCATTTAGGATGAAAAAAGAAAAGGAAAAAAAGCTATAAATTCACATCAGCGCCTTAGTGATGCGCAGATCCAAGTAATACAAAATAATATTCAAATTAATTGCGGGTGAATTAGAGGTAGGCTACATCATTAATATGTTTAAATAAATAAATGACAAAAAATAATGTTTTAATAAAGATACTGAACTCTCATTTCCCGGTAAAACAGTGAGCATGCGTCATGCTTTTACTTTCGTTTTCAACTATTTCTAGTGTTAGGTTAGTAAAGTATTTACACACACTTGATGTACCAATGCTGCTTTCTTGCTGCAATGACCCTCTGGGCTCTTCATCTGTTGTCGTCTGCAACAAGTTAGTAGGCCTATCAAAATTAGCGCAATCATAGTGTCACATGATCAACGCGACTAGTTGACGTCGACGTCAAGCTTAAAGCGTCGCGGCATTGCATTATGGCGAGTATTTAGTGCCGAATCATGGATTACCAGGAGAAGGAGAAGGAGAAGTCTACCCTGCCGTCGCCGCCAGAACGTGTGGATTTTTGAATGGGATTGATTGGGACTGCCGACGGGAGACCAGCGGCGATTTGGCGGCGACGTCACAGGAGGAACGTCTTCCGGTGGCGACGTCACGGCGACGTATATTAAAATTCCAGTAAAATATAACGCCTACTAACAACGTCTGCACTAGGTACGTCGCCTCAAAGCCGTGTGACACACACGTCGTCACTAAGTACGTCGCCACCAGTACCCATTGTCAGTGTAACTTTATTTTAACTTTATTGAGTGAATTCAAGCCATGTCTTGTACAGCCTGTTATAAATGCTTTTATTCCTCTGGCGACTGGGAACTCTGGAGTAGCAGTTCATAACACAGTTCATGTGTTGTGCTTTATTGTTTGGATTCACTGTGCCAACAGCTTCCCCACTTCCCCTGCTTTCACTTCCCCACAATGTGAAAATGGTTGTATTAGGTCTACAGTTACTTATAAAATTAATCAAAAAAGTATTAGAGCTGTTTCATTCAATTTCTGTTATTAACTGTATGCTATTTGTTATAGGCATTTGCCTTTGGTTATTTTATTGGCAACAAAGTAGGCCTATTTTACATGCATATTTCCGCATAATGATTTGGATTATTTTGATCATGCAAATGCGTTACTAATCAATGTAATCCTAAAGGAGTTATAAGATATATGTTGCTTTATGTCTGCACTTTTTCAGCAATTACATTGTTCTTGAAGTACAAGACAGCAAATTAAAAATCTTAAGACCCTCAGTGAAGTTCTTCATTTTCCATCGGGATGCTACACTTAGAGAAACCAGCATACTATTATACAATGATACAAACGTAATTTCCGACTCACTTAATGCTCATAATATAAAGCTCCCATGATTCTATACCTAGAAGAACACCATTTAATGTTCAACTGTAGACAAACATACAGGCAGTGTTGGGGATTAGGCTAACTACATACATGCAATTTAGTCAAAAAATTTAATTACAACATACTGTAAATGTAAGTGTTATCTGTTACAGTTAGGCCTACTGATAAAATATGTAATTCAATCACAATTTCTTATGAAAATGTTTAAGATGCCATATGAATATTTTCTTTAATAAGCTTGGCGATTTATTGAATAATATTCTTTTTGTTGCATTATGTGTATTTCATATGCACATTGTCTTCCTTTGCCATTTCCAGCCACAGTTGTTTAGTAAAGTTTGTTGCTGTTCTGGTGCTTTTAATTGGTTCTCATGTTTGAATTTGCAGCACTCAATTAAACTGCCTCTCAAGCTGTGTTTTTAAAATGGTTAACCATTGAAAAACAAAACATTTATGGCAGCATCAAATATGAGGAAAACATTGATGTAAATAAAACATGTAGCTTGTTGTTTAGCTAGTTTTATTTTAAGTTATAGATATAGTCTATTAACGAATAAATGTAAAAACACACTCAATGTAATATTTAATGAAGAAGAAGTCGAAGTAAAAAAAAAATCAAGGCTGATGGATGGCGATGGGCTTATCGACGACGTTGTGCACTGACGGAGTACCCTATCCACATCCACACACGTAGCTGTCACACGACAGTCTCCTTTGTTAAGTTATCTGTGGCACTATCCACTCGCCATATTGCATTAAGGTCGACTCGACTAATCGACTAGTCGGTTCAACCCCTAGTCGGGGTTCACTTTAAAGGGTTAGTTCACCCAAAAATGAAAATTAAGTCATTAATTACTCACCCCCATGCTGTACCAACCCCGTAAGACCTTCGTTCGTCTTCGGAACACAAATGAAGATATTTTTGATTAAATGTGACAGCTGGATCACTCCTACATAGGCTCCCTAAGGGAATGAATCCTGACGTCCCAGAAAGTCAATGAAGAAAATGTTTAAATATTCCATGTCACAACAGTGGCTCAACTATAAGTTTATCAAGCGACGAGAATACTTTTTGTGAGGAAATAAAACAAAAATAACGACTTTATTCGACTATTCCTTTTCTTCCTTGTAGGCCTGAAACGAGACTTCAAGAGATTTCCACGACACGCACGCGCGAGAACTTAACTGAAGTAGTTGAAGGAGATCGCAATTCTCATGCATGTGTCGTGGAAATCTCTTGAAGTCTCGTTTCAGGCCTACAAGGAAGAAAAGGAATAGTCGAATAAAGTCGTTATTTTTGTTTTATTTCCTCACAAAAAGTATTCTCGTCGCTTGATAAACTTATAGTTGTAGGTCTTACGGGGTTGGTACAGCATGGGGGTGAGTAATTAATGACTTAATTTTCATTTTTGGGTGAACTAACCCTTTAAAGGTATAGTTCACTTTGAAATAAATTTTTGATATGTTTTAGCTTACCTCCAGTGCATCCAAGATGTAGGTGTCTTTGTTTCCACAGTATCTTCAATTTTGATAATTTTAGGTAAAACCGTTGTTGTCTGTCAGTCATACAATGGAGGTGAAGGGGGTCCAACTCAAAGAGCAGTCAAAATTAAACATTATTTAATGACTCGTAAATGTAAGTACACATTGATGCCCTAAGACACGAAACGAGTGGTTTTTGTGAGAAAACGAACAGTATTTATATCTTTTTTAGCTCGTGTAAGCATATCCATGTCCAAATGATCTGAGAGCAGGGCGCTTCGGTCTGCGCATGCGTACAGCGTTCGCCGGAATGCCCCGGAAGGGCTCCCTCGCGCGTGTTTACGTCACTCATTGTTTATGCAGAGATTTCGGAAGTTTTACCTTACACTGTGAAGATCTAAACATATTTAGATATACAGGATCGCAATGGAAGACGATTTCTATATACCAACAGACAACGTTGATTTTTTTTCACAACCTTATTTATTTGAACCTGAACCGGGGCATTCCGGCGAACGCTGTACGCATGCGCAGACCGAAGCGCCCTGCTCTCAGATCAGTTGGACATGGATATGCTTACACGAGCTAAAAAAGATATAAATACTGTTCGTTTTCTCACAAAAACCACTCGTTTCGTGTCTTAGGGCATCAATGTGTACTTACATTTACGAGTCATTAAATAATGTTTAATTTTGACTGCTCTTTGAGTTGGACCCCCTTCACCTCCATTGTATGACTGACAGACAACAACGGTTTTACCTAAAATTATCAAAATTGAAGATACTGTGGAAACAAAGACACCTACATCTTGGATGCACTGGAGGTAAGCTAAAACATATCAAAAATTAATTTCAAAGTGAACTATCCCTTTAAGGTGTTACTTTCAACCATAGACATAATATGGTTTCAACTGTACACATGTCCCAAATGTAGGCTACGCAGTCACTACACAGCTAATTTGAAGCGAAACGATTACCACAGAACTAAACAAATCCACTGATGTTTATAATGTCGTTTCCCTCCAAATGATGTCATTTCCTGGATGACGATGCCATTTTGGAATTGTTGAGTGATTCCGCCAATGTTACACACTATTTTGGCTTTAAAGACTTTTATTAGTAAAATAGCATTATAAATGAACCTCTGGAGTATATATTTCATTCTTTATATGAATCTTTAATTCATTAGCAATTTTTAAAAATTGTATTATATTTTCCCTAAATTAAACCTGAATCAAACTAATTTCTAAAACAATTTTGCTTCATAAAGAACAAATCAACAATTCTTCAATATGATGATGAAATATTTAAAACAGGAGCTTTCCTTTTTTATCTGTAGCTGATGTTTTTGTAAGAATACATTAGTAGTTCATGTTAGTTATATTTATTGTACAACTCATTTTTTTCTCTTTTCTGCATGCCTTCATATTTTTTTGTACATTTTCTTGAAATTGTTTTAAGTCATGTTATTTATTATTATTTTAAAAAAGGAAATAGAACAGAATATAGATACAGAACCCAAGAACATGACAAAAATGGCAACTTCTGCTCAATCCTTCTCAAATCCAAATTCATCCCATGTTATTTCAACTGTGAAACACATTTTTCTCTCTCAATATATTAAGGCGTATGATGATGTTGATGATGGGGGAAAATACTTGTAAAAAAAATTGATTTATCAGATTTTTTCTTTTTTTGCCTAAGCAAACTGCATGAAATAGATCAAAGGCTCTGTTTATGCGAGTCTTTATACAGTGGCAATTTTTTAAATGCTTTAATCTTTTTAAAAGCAAAAGCTAACCTTAATCTGTTTGTCCAGTCACTTGTGAATTTGAATGAAACATACAATAACCTCAAGTTCAATTAACAGATTAAAAATGAGGGGGGAAAACAATACACACCAGAAAATTTGCAATAGCTTTTAATGTGAGGAAAATATTGTCTCTTCTGCTTCAAGACAAGGAGATCGATGATAAATAAAGCATTACGTCTCAAACACATCTTACAAAACGAATCACAAATTAAACGTTTTCAGAATTTTACATTTAAACATGTTACACAAAATATTTACATAATATTAGTTCTTCCTTTTTTTTATTTTGCAAGAAAACATATGTACCTTAATGCACAAATGAAAGCTTACTGTCAAAACAAAGATGAAAGAAATGAAACTATACTCCTGAGAAAATGCTGGGTTATATTTTAGTGCACACCATCATTTCTTTAAGGCTAAACAACTTCAATTTACATTTTTGCATGAGACATGTCAATAATATACTGCCTGAATTGAGTTTTCCCTGTCGCTTTGTTCCTGAGGACAAGTGTCACTGAAAGTTCTGTAAGGCCATAGGCACCGTTTTCCTTAAGTTATGAAACAATAATTCACTTTGTGCATGTGGCGAAATAATAATTCCTGCATTGCGTCAACTGTGTCTCCTCTGACATCAAGTTATGTAAATCCATAGAGGAGCTTTCGATTATAAAATGCTTCTCTGCCGCCCCCTCATGGTGGATTTAAGTCAGCGCACGTGAAAACTGCAAAGCAAATGGGACTTTAAGAGCATGTCCTGCTTTTATAAAATAATAATAAAAATAACAAACTTTATTGGATTAATAAATAACTCCTAAAAAAAAAAAACAGGCCAACAGAAATTCTAGATAAACAAAAGCCTGTATGCTTGTAGGTGAATATTCATGTATGCTGAAATAAGTGGACACTTTGAGTGCAAAAACGGGGTGTTAAAAGTAGTATTATTGACATTTAGATATGATACGGCGCATTCAATCCATAAGGGTAAATCTATAGGCTATGTACACTATCCAGTGCGGATGTTTATCTCCCTTACCTGTCCAGCAGGTAGCTTTAAATATCCACCAGTATTTACAGCTCATCCGTCCTGCTAAAGTCATGAAGTATTAAACGCAGAAAGATAAGAGAAACTAGCATGAAATGCATGGGTATGTTATACAATGGCCCCCAAAAAACTGTTCTTAGGGCATTATCTTTGGAATGCTAATGAAAAATTGATTGTCATCTTCGGGGTAACGTGTGAATGGTGTTAAAGTTCTCGGTGGCATTTCAAAGATGCCCTAAATAAAAGACATGGGGAAAATGGAAAACCACCTCTCTCCCCTAATCCGTTTAAATGTTAAAACTGAGATTACATTTTAAATTGTCGTTCTTGTGTGCAATAAGCCGAAATGATTTCTCTTCCTAAAAAGTTGGCCAATACGGGGAGTTACAATTGTTTACAGTTTTTGCGTTTTCTAAAACTTTTGGAGGAACAATTGATTTGTAAATGAGTGCCGACAACTGAGACACTGAAATTTAGACAATCTGTGTATTTTAGCAATGTATGGAAAGATGGGATGTCTAATAAACAAACATTTGAAAGCAAGTGCAAATCTAAGACTTGACCCAAGTCTTAGATTTGGGTCTACAGATTTGAAAATGATCTACAATTAGGGTCACTCTTACAGAAAACATGCCCACGTCACATTTATCCCCAAAATAAAATAATTATATTAGTAAAAAAATAAAATAAAATAAAATTATATACATACATATATACATACATACATACATATATGTATATATATATATACCATGCTATTTAAATACAACTCAAATAATATATTATTACGGTTTCTATTATTACTATTTACTGTAATAAGAATTTTGGGGTAAATGTGCTAAATTGTTATTAAAACAATGTAATTATTCTAAAAAAAAAAATAAAAAAAAAATAAAAACAATCTTAAAATAGGCTTCATTTTGTTTAAGCAAAATATATATTTTTTATTTTGGGGTGTAACATGACATGGATACGTTTTGTGTGATTTATGACATTTTAAAAATGTAAGATGAGCCATATTGCTGCTTCCTACATGATTTGATAGAAAGTCCATGAGAGGGAAGAATTTGGACAGAAGGGATGATGGGTAAATCAGCAGAAGAAGATCTCTCCGTCCATAGGAGGCTCCGCCAGGGGCAACAGATGTGATGCTGGAGACAAAAAAAAACAGGAGGATTTGAGAAGTTATATCTACACTAAACCACAAAAAATACAGACATCATCCTTCTCAGTGTAACGAACATCTGAGATTAATACACTCACTTATTCAGCATGTGCAAAGACATCCTAATGCAAACCCCTACCTCCTGACGAATCATTTTACAATTTAAATGTGTGATGTTTTGCATCAGAGACTTTGTTTCCAATTCCAGTCAGAACGGATATGGAGGTTGTGGTTTGCAGGCTAACTGAATTAATAGGTTTTCTTTATCTCTATTGAATTAGTGCATGAGAGTGTTCCGTGTTCACCTGCATCCTGAGGCTGGCTTTTGCTCTTCTTCTTCTTTTTGTCCTTTTTGTCCTTGGATGTAGCCAGCTGTAGCAGTCGTGTAGGCATTTGGTTTTGACCCTCTAAGCTCTGAGTTTTGCTGCCCAGGGAGAAGAGGCTCCGACCCTTCTGTTTGGAGTCAATCCTGGACAAAGAGTTCTTCCTGGGACTGGACGATAACTCGCCCTCCCAGAGCTCTCGCTCTATAGAGCTGCTGCTCTGGAGCTTTAGGGAGTCCTCCGATGTGCTGGAAGGGGTGCGCTGGAGCCTAGCCTGTGGAATAATAAATGATATGTTATTATGAGTTAAGACTCAAATCAAAACGGGATCAGAAAATGACAAGTTCAATCACAAGCATCACAGGTCAATGTGTCAAAGCATGCACGCTATTTGCTAGACTGTCCGGAAGGGAAGCGCTCAAAACCGCAAACTCCAAACTAATTGACTGGCTTTACATTACTTCTGTTAGTCAGAGCGCAGATTTCTTTAATAATAATAATGTTAAGGTACAAAAAGAACTTGTAATTATTCATAATACATTTTCTCACTACAATAAAATGTTTGGAAGATACAATAATTATTTTCATGTTACAGCCATAAATGGCCTGTAAATACAAGTTTGTCTAAATTAAAATTAATATTATATATTATTATATACTATATATATACTTGGGGTCAGTAAGCTTTTTCTAAAATAAATTATTACTTTTTCCCAGCAAGGAGGGACTAAATTGATCAAAAGTGACCGTTTAAATCTATATAGTTTAGTTATTTTAAATCTATATAATATTGCACACTATTACTGTCTTTATGGTCATTTTGATCAAATAAATATAATTTATTATATTTATATAAAAAAAATTAAAATAAATTGTGCGCGCGCGTGCGTGCATACAAACTTAACATTTGTTTTTACTGTGTTTTCAAAGATTTTAAAGAGATTAAATGTTTTTTTTTTATCCTTAAACAGATACAAAAATCTCAGTGTTAAAATAGGGGAATGAGCATGCACATTTATATATCTAATATCAGCACATACATAATGCAACTGATATGTACAGTAATAACTGGCCGATAATAACTAATATGGTACCAGTATATTGCGCTTCTGTAATTTCTAGTACTTTCTAGGATACATGTTTTTAACTCAATGTATAAAATAAAATTGTGCACTCAATTGTGCACTCAATGCAAACAAATTTAAAATAAAATGCTTAAGTGAACAATACGTTAGTCCAAATTTGTAAACGTGAGAATGGTTAATTTTTAAATCAAGATTAAAATGAAACCTTTCTTAATTCGTCCAATTTTATTCAATCATTCACACGGTACATTTTTGGGGAATTTCTCAAATCAACAGATATTTTTAGATGCTCTCAACACTAGAAAAAAACCCATGAATTTTCAATAAAACACTGCAGAAAGAAAGATGATGGCCTTCAGATCTTTATTCGGAGTGAATTATTATAATAAATAATGATTGATGAGTAATGTGCAGTTCAAGCCTCACCTCCACCTCCCGGAGGTGCTCCACTCTCTCCAGTTCCCTCTGCATCTGCTCCCTCTCCCTCTCCAGCCTCCTCTGAGCGTCCCTCAGTCTCTCTAGATCCCTCTGATAATCCTCCTTCCTTCCCAGCAGCTCCTGCTGTGCATCCTCCAACTCCTTGTTCCTCCTCCGCATCTCCTCCTCCCTCACGTGCACCAGCACCTCCCGGTCCGTCAGCTCCCGTTCCTTCACATCCCACTCCTTCTCCTTGCGTCGCTTGTCTTCGGCGTGGGCGGCTTGCTGGCGCTGCAGGGCGGTGGCTTCCTGACGGTGTCGCTCCAAGCTGCGCTGTTTCTCCTGCTCCACCAGCGAGGGGGGGCGAGAGGAGGAACGAGAGGAGGAACGGGACGGGGCGCGCTCGCTCAGGGCCTGACGCTGGTCCTCGATGAAAGTGTCCTGCTGCAGCACCACGGCCTGTGAACAAAAAACATTTAAAACAAGACATTATATATAAACACACACTTGTGTCTGTTATATCACACTGGAATAACCTATTCATTAAAATTAGTACTGTACCTGTAAGCACTACTATATCTATACATCTAGGGTTTTTTTTTTTTTTCTCTCTCTTTTTGTCCTCTCTCTTTTCTCCCATCTATGTGTACCTTGTGTGTATATGTCATTGGTCTATTACTTTGTATATGCAGCTGTCTTGTTAATAAAAATAAAACAAAATAAAGACTTGTAGCTAGTATGAGGATACAAGTATTCAAATGTATAAATAAATTCATATTCAAATTTATAAACATACATTCAAGTTTTGTATAGAAACAATTTTATACAGAATCATGTAGAACAGCATGTATATACCGTAACAGGATATATATATATATATATATTATTTATTTATTTTTCTGTTAAATTTAACAGGAAAAAGTTAAATCCAGTATAATTTACAAATATACATTCAGATTGACCTATATGACATCTATATAAATGGAAATTTATTCAAAATTACATGATCAGATTGTAACTGTTACAAATTCATTTATTTACATTATATTATACAGTATTATTATCATATTAATATTATAATATTGTTAACTAATATATATATATACTATATATATATATATATATATTAGTTAAGATGTCAGTTATTTCAGTTAATTCTTGTTTGGCACAACAGCATATATAATACTGTTTTCGAAACACACACCTGAAGTGAGGTCAGGAGGTCATGAAGGTGAGTGACACTAGTCAGGACCTGCTGTCAGGAAACACAAGAAATTATTATTGACTGTCATTTGTTAAGTCTCACAACAGTAAGAAAAAAAGATACATCACAAAAATACATACAACTCATTCATATATAAATGTAATTCAAGGATGCCATAGGAAACAGTTATTATCTTCTCTACATGTTATCAAAGTCCACTGATACTTTGCCAGATAGCTAAAAACAACATCCACAACCCCAAGCAGCGCTGAAGGATAACACCCTGAACTCTAAAAGCAGCATGTTCTTCTGTCTTACCTCGCTGTTTTTCTTCAGCAGGAGCAGCAGGTTGGCATTTCCTCCCTGTGGAGCAGACAAGCAGAGACTGCAGCTTTACTGAGCCCAGCTGAGAGTGTTTAATCAGCCCAGCACTAGGCCTGAGCCCAGCACACCCCTGATCATTACGCACATTAAAGAGTCAGGCCATGCTGGCCGCTCATAATGGACACTTATTCATTTTTCCACTCTCCACTGAGCTCTCACTGCACTAATGACTGCCATTATCTACAAAACCTGACAGGATATAATCACAGCGCATGCGTGTGTAGTAAACACTAAGTGACACTAGGGGGCAGTATGGGTAATATGATTTAGTATATTTAGTCAGATAGAATGCATACGTTTCATTATAATGACTATCTTTTGAGAAATAGTCTAACTATCATTTCAATTTGACACGTTGTCAGCAAAAATGCGGCTTAACGAGTGACCATTAAAATGAACATAACTAAATAATATTCATGAATATTGAATATTTTCAATCCACATTTGACGTGATTCCGATCTACAATAAGATCTTGTCAAAAGGAGTATAAAAAAAACCTCAATACTTGAAATTCATTTGCTGTGCATCTAAAAAAGGATCACACGCCGAGATCCTAGCAATCTTTTTATTACAAGTGCAAAAAAATAAAGCGCTTAGTGCATTTAAAAATCAACAAACGTTTCGTTATGCAGTTCTTTTTTTTGGATACACAGCAAATTAATTTCAAGAATTGTGTTTTTTTTTAGCACTTAATGGCTATTTATTTATTTATTTAACTTTTTTCATTGATCTCACAAACCCCTGCAGTTCCATCATGAACCCCAGTCTGGGAACCACTGATGTAATGTTATATTTAATGCACGTGTTGCACATTGTTGGAATAAAGAATAGAATATATTTTTTCCTTTATATTTTTATATATTAATATGGTACAATATTTTCCTATTCAAATCAATGTGATAAACGAATTAGGTCAAAAGTAATCAGATTACATTACTTTAAACGTGTATTGTAATGGATTAAGTTACTAACTTACAATGTTTGTCATGTGATTTGGAATCAGTAACCGACTACAATTTGTAAGTAATCTACCCAGCATTGAGACATTTTTTTTTAAGTTAATGTGTCCTTGCTGAATTATAAATATGAACACATTCTAGTTTAGATATTCAGATTTACAACTATGTTTACAGACTCACATATTTTGAAACTCTATATGTAATCTAAATTATTTTATAATTATAAATTGATTTACAACAATATATTCAATAATGACATCTGTATATCTGAATATTGAAACAAAATTTTCAGGATTTATATTTATACATTCAGATTCATGAACATAAATTGAGATGCTGACTGGGAAAAATAGTGTTAGCTTAGACAAAAGCTCATTTCTTATTGGCTGGAGCACAGGGCTTTTACCTTCTTTAGCACACTGTCAGATTCTGTCCTCCGAAGATCTTCGGCTTCCTCTTTGTCTCCATCTACAGACACAATGACTGTAAGCAGGATCCAATCAGCAATCAATCATTTATATAAAAAAGATTTATAGTTAACATGAACTAACAGTTATAAATACTTCTGCATTTATTAATCTTAGTTAAACTAATCTCAACATTTACTGATGTACTGAGATAAAAGTGAACATGAGCATTATTAACTAACATTAACAGGTAATAAATGCTTCAAAAATATATTGCTAATTGTTATTGTTAGAAAAAAAGGAGAGCTACTATGCTTTTTTATATTTTCAGCTTTCTGTAGTGTGTAATGTTGCTGTTTGAACATGAAAAAGGTCTGAAAAGTTACAAAGTCACTCTAAAGGGAGTTATTCTCTCAGTTTCTGAACTCCCTGAAACACCTCAATTGTAGTCTTGTAGTTTTCTTCCAGGAACAAACACGTCACAATATTCCTCATTTAAATCATTCCCTCCCATTCGCAAAATAAAGGGGAAGAGGCCTGGTTGAGTTGTGTTAGTAGTGTGTTAAAACTCATTGTTATGGTAACGGATGTGACATTTCCCAAACATGCTCGAGGCGGCTGACCAATCACAAGTTCACAACACACTGGACCAGCTGACCACTGAGATCACATTGCAATTTTCATAGAGGGGCTTCATAGAGACAGAAACGATACTGACAGACTAGGAAGAGAGGTGCTGCATCAATGTGAAAAATATGTTTTTTTTTAACATTTAAGCATGAAAACCTTATTCTAGTAGACCCTCAAAAACACAATCAAGACTTTCATTAAAGGGGACGTATTATGCCCTTTTTTTAATGTTGTATAAATATATTACTCATTGTTAGTTCATATTAGTTAAAGCATTAACTAATGTTAACAAATGAGACTTTACAGTAAAGTGTTCCTGTTTTCTTAATTAAACAATTGTTTAAAAATCTAATCTTGTGGTAGACTAAAATAGATAAAAGAAGTTTGTTTGCAAGTAGTCATACAAACAATTATTAATGTGACATAAAAAGTTACATTTCCTGACGAGCGCATTAAATGTCTCACGTTTGCAGATGTTCATCTGGTGGCTGTCAAATCCTCCGAAGGTCTCGGCTCTGCGTGGCAGACACACGGGCCCCATGTTCCCCTGAGCGCAGGCCACCTGCTGCCCGACCGCCCCTCCCAAAGTGCTGTTCACCAGCGCCTGCAACATCTCCACTGTGCAAACACACACATGCACGTCACTAACCGCATTACATTAAGTGAGTTACTAGTCCTGGAAGAACATTAGAGCTGGAAATGAGATGCTGCCACAGCTGCCACCAAACACAAATAAGTCATAAATAACACATCAGTTTTAAGACGACAGGTGGAGAACAGCTGAAGACGCTGGTTGTGTTTCTTACCCTCTCTGAGAGCGTCTATCATGATGGGTTCCCCCTTGGTTACGTCCTCGCTGTTGGCCCTGAAGAGCATTTTGACTTGTGAAGCCGTGTCGTCGGTCGAACCGCACATGTCACGGAAAAGCTTCATCTTCTCCATCAGGAGTGAAACGATCTGTTCATCTTTCCTCTGGAGCATGTCTAAAAGAGCGTTGTCATTTGCAGATTTGGATTTTTGTATCAAATTATTGCACCATTATTTTGCACTTTTGTGGGGTTTTTTGTGGCACTGCTACAGTATGAAATGAACAACACAATGTCAAAAGAAATTATAGTGCAGATTTATTTAAAGTCTAAACTGAATGTAATGAGAAACCTGTGAAATAAGTTAAAATAAAATTCATGATAACTATTGTGCATGTTACACGCTGATTGAATGCAACAACATACATTGCAAAGAAGAAAAAAAAAAAGATTCATTAGCAAATGACTCGTCTGGATCATTTTAACAAAATCAGCCGAATCAACAAATCAGTCTCGAACTATTGAGTTTTATTAAATGTCTTCAATCATTTTTTTTTATAAGTTTTCAAAAGATATTGTTTTTGATTAGTATTCCTGCCCTAAACTGTTTTGTTTTCATAGATATAAATTGGCACATTAAAATATTTATTTATAAAAAATAAATGGATTACATAAAATTAGATATTTAATCATTTAAATAATAAAAAATGGAGGGGTGGATGGTTGGTGTTTTCACTAAAGAGTGACAGTGTTTTATTTAATATATTTAAAAAATTCATATATATATAAAAAAAGTTAATATATAAATATCTTTTATAAAAAAAAAAGAATAATTATAATATATATATATATATACACACTGTATATATATATATGTTATATGTGTGCGTTTGCAAATATATGAAAACAAATATTCTAAAGAAAACTGTATACTATTATTTTGGGGGGTAAAATACAAAAAAATAGACGCTCGGTGTTGTAATGTAAGATTACAGAGAGAAATCTGCTCACCTCTCATTTCTTTAGTTTTAGTTTCGAGTAGCTTCTTGTCTTCCTCCGTTTCACTCGGGATTCCTTCATCATCGTCCTTTTCTCTGTGAACCCACAAGACGCTGTCAAATACACTTTCATTGCCGTTGCACCTTTATGAATATACCTTTCCTCCGAAAAACACAAACCCATCCACCACTCCATTTCTTCAATTATTTACTTGAATTATGACATACTTCCTTTTGTGATACATTTTAAATAAATAAATATTTGAATGTATCAATGGAGAGGGATGGCTCAGAATATCTGGTACTCACATAGAGTGCATGGCGTCCTGAATGAGCTGCATCCAGGTGTTGCGTTCATCTCGGGAGCTGGCGTGAACCTCCACCATTTCGGGGTTTGCGATGCCGGCCGTGATGAGGAAGAGGCCGCGTTCCTCGTGGGCCACCTCACGCACGATCAGCTTCTGCAGGGAGATGACGGTGGCTCGCTGGTCCTGTTGATGAGAAAAGCAAGCGCCAGACACAGAATGAGGAGGGCGGAGTGAAGGAGAACGAACATGCAGAGAGAGAGAGATCAGAGAGATGGAAAGAGAGGAGGAGGGAAAAACAGAGCAAAAAAAATAGTAATCATCTAATTGAACTGAACATCAACATCCAATATACAGACATTTTACACTGTAAACAAACTACAGTCATCCATTGTGTTGTGTTTGCTAATCTGAACAAATATCTAAACCTAAGTATTAAATTTAATGCACCATTGTGTTAAGCTAATAGAATCTAATAATGGCTTGATGAGGAGGCCAGCTTTTTTCTTAAGAAATTAGGTCATATTAAACATGTATTCTTCACCAAATGCAAAGCCTATGCCTATTTAGGAAGTTAGTGAATCCGAAAAAACAATAGATGATGCTTTTGTTCTGACTGTACAGAGGGAGAAATTTCCTAGTTTTCAAAGAAAACTGTTTGTAAAAAAATCATGAACAAAGATTAAGATTAGGTAATGCACAATGGACTAACATGAATAAATTGTACTTCTATTAACTAACATTAATAAGTATTAAGAAAATGCTGTAAAAAATATAGTGCTAATTGATAGGTCATAGTTCAGTTTAGCTAATGCATTAAAGGTGCCAGTTAATCTACTTTGAAATGTGCGTTTCATGTCGGAATGTCTGTTTTATTTTTGGTCTGTGTGATCCCGCCCACTGCCAATCTATCCAATAGTATTTCAACACCCCTGGGTTACCAGTAAACACAGCGTATTGCAGCCATGGACGCAAGCAACGAACTGTGCCAGAGACCGCAGATTCAACCCACCCTAAAAAGCCTTAGCATCCGTCCCGTTCGTGTTGCGTGTCATCAATCTGGCAAACCACGTGAGGGCAGGGGAAACAACTCTCTCCAATATTTTTCTCCAATATTGTCAGCAGCCATATCACCCTGTAGCCCAAGACTGGTTGCCCACTGAAGCTAAGCAGGGCTGAGCCTGGTTAGTACCTGGATGGGAGACCTATTGGGAAAACCAGGTTGCTGCTGGAAGAGGTGTAAGTGAGGCCAGCAGGGGGCGTTCACCCTGTGGTCTGTGTGGGTCCTAACGCCCCAGTATAGTAATGGGGACACTATACTGTTAAAGAGCACCGTCCTTCGGATGAGACTTTAAACCGAGGTCCTGACTTTCTGTGGTCATAAAAAATCCCAGGATGTCTTTCGAAAGAGTAGGGGTGTAACCCCGGCATCCTGGCCAAATTTGCCCAGTGGCCTCTGTCCAGAATGGCCTCCTAATCATCCCCATATATATATATATACTGATTGGCTTCATCACCCTGTCTCCTCTCCACCAATAAGCTGGTGTGTGGTGAGCGTTCTGGCGCACTATGGCTGCCGTCGCATCATCCAGGTGGATGCTGCACATTGGTGGTGGTTGAGGTGATTCCCCCTTCTATGTAAAGCGCTTTGAGTGCCGAGAAAAGCGCTATATAAATGTAATGAATTATTATTATTATTATTTTAAATTAGGACTGCATTATCCATTTCAACTGCTAGCTGTCCATATTACATACTGCATAACAACTAATGTTAATACATGAGAAGGACATACAATCCAATCACTCACCAGAGACGCAAAAACATATTTCTGATCTTTTTCTTGAAGGAACACAAAGACATCAGAGAGAAGAAGTGCGTGGACATCTAGGGATAAAAAAAAACAAAAAAACAAAGACGATGCTGCTGTTACATTCAATAAAAAAAAAATGGTATGACCTCATTCTACATCCCTTAATCCTAGCTAATACCTAAACTTAAACGATCCTACTAACTATTAATAAGCAGTAATTAAAAGTTTACTGAAGCAAAAGTTGTAGTTAATAGTGAGAATTGTACCCTAAACTTAAGTGCGATTAAAAAATATATAAAATTTTTAGAACCACAAATAATAATGCAATACTATTTATGTGGACATGTTCAATAAAATAAAATTGAAATAAGAAAAATGTAAAAAATTAAATAAATTGATTTACATTGTAGATTATTTGTTATAATTTTGATGATTATGGCTTACAGCTTATGAAAACCTTTTCACAATATTCTAATTTTGAATTTGGGGTTTTCACGAGTTTCACCTGTATATATATTAGGGCTGTCAAACGATTAAAATATTGAATCGCGATTAATCGCATTAATGTCATAGTTAACTCGCGATTAATCGCAATTATTTTTATCTATTCTAAATGTCTCTTGATTTCCTTTTTGTCCCATTATTTTTTCTCATTTTAATGCTCTTATGCAGGGGCGTCGGACTGGGGGTAAAACCAGTACTGATTACCAGGGCCCCAAGGGGAGAGAGGGCCCTTGAAAAGTCTGGAATATATTTTATTTGGAACATGGGAGCCCATCAGGACTGCCTATACATGGGGCCCGGGATCTTGTGCTACGCCCCTGCTCTTATCAACATGGAAAAGTGCTTTGTGCAAATGTTTTTTATTGAAAACAACATTGACATACACTGTGTTCAATTTCTCACTAACATTCTCACTTGGAGCAAATAATCTCTTAATGTAACACTGTAACATCAATAAAAGGATGAAAGAAAAAATCACGAGGTCCTTATATTGACGAGGGGGCGGAGAATTCGCATCAGTTGTGTGTGTGTGTGTGTGCGTGTGTGTGTGTGTGTGTGTGTGTGCTTGGCCATCAAGTGGTATTTCAGACTGGACGCGCTGCGATGATGATAGCTCAGTTCACAACGACAAAACACACAGATCACTTTGGTCTTGTCAATGGAACCATTTGGCAACTTTTTAAAAGTAAACTTTCCATTCAGAATCTTATTGGCATCCATTTCGGCGTCTCGCGCTCGTCATCCACTCAAAGCGTAACGTTAACCAACTATTTGGCCGGCTCGCAAGCCCTGTTGTTTTGTTTCTGGTCTAGCTAGATCCGCTTGCGCTTTGGTCGATGAAGTAACAAAACGTCCTCGCGCGGCGCAAGCCATTGAAATTAATGGGTTTCATAGCGCAGCGCCGCACATGCCGCGTCCTGTTGCAAAAGCATGTGAAAAAAACTACAAAGTTTGCTATGCCAAAAAGGCCGTTAATCGCGCGATAAAAAAATTGACGCCGTTAAAATGGGTTTGCGTTAACGGCGTTAATAACGCGTTTAACTGACAGCCCTAATATATATATATATATATATATATATATATATATATCTGTCATTACAATCACACATCACTACCAACACACTCTCAAAAATCCATTTTTTTTTTTTCAAATCAAGCCCATGATCAGATTTCAGCACATGGGATCTTTAATACAGTATAGTTTGAAGATATTTCATTTTTCAAAATGGAAGAATCACCAATATATAACGGTTTTCCTTTTTTTATCCATTGTTGAATAAATGAGGTCTACAACGAGATTTACAATAACAACATTAAAGAGTTTTACCCTTTAGTCGTCCAGCAGCGTTTTTCAGCTGCAGAGAACCATCATGGAGAAGCTTCCGACAGCGAAGCAGGTCCTCTCGGGCAAACATCTGGCCGTTCTTCATGCGCGTGATGGACTTGCTGTCCGTTCGGCCGTAGATCTCTTTCAACTTTTTCTTCTTCTCGTGTTCATTTACTTTATTGTCCACTGAAGCAATTATGTCTTTCACCAGCTGAAGCGCCTGCGTCAAGTCCTCGATATCCTTCTCGTTCTCTGCACAAACACACACACACAGACACACACACAGGTTTATATGATATTGAATTGTAGTAAATTCCTATAAACAATCAACAAGTCCATTTAGTTTCATTATAGTATTAGACTGGCAGGATAAAACCCTCTTGAGAGCTATAAGCTCCTTCTCAAATTGCCCCTGAAAGGATATTTGTTATACTTGATGCTCTAATTCATTTTAAAATCTCTTTGTTGGGAACGTGACCAAAAAGCCTTTCAGGCTGGCTGTGCAACAGTTGGAAGTGATTTGCAGTAATGTGGAATGTTTACTCGTTGCGGCTCATGTGTGCGGCAGAGGGCTCATCCGTAAGACAAGCGTGTTTACCGAGAGTGAAATATTGGTGTGCTATTCAAACACTGACGGGCGAGTCGGTTTGAAGAACTGAGGCTTGACTTTGCTTACTGCCAACATCTTTGGCTCAAGTCCAATTTTATAGTGTCTGTTTGTCTTCATATCTGTGTATTTGTAAATGACACTAAGCACAACAAAATCAGAGTAGTTCACAAACTTTGAAAGTGGCTGTGAGGTCTCAATCTCAATCTCAAATTTTTTAATGTGTTTTATGCTTTTATTATAAGGCTGCATTTATTTGATCAAAAAACAGCAAAAATAGTAGTATTGTGAATTATGACTATTTCAAATAACTTTTTTTCTATTTGAATATATTTTAAAATGTAATTTATTCCTGTGATCAAAGCTGAATTTCCCCATCATTACTCCAGTCTTCAGTCACATGATCCTTCAGAAATCATTCTGATATGCTAATTTGCAGCTCAGGAAACATTTCTTATTATTATCACTAATAATTTCTTATTAATATAAATAGTTGCGCTGCTTAATATTTTTGTGGAAATACTGGATGATTTTTTGATGAAAAGAAAAGCATTGTTTCAAATACTGTCACTTGTGATCAATTTAATGCATCCCTGCTAAATAAAAGTTGTTTTTTTTATCAATAAAAAAAATCTTATTGACTCCAAACTTTAAACGGTAGTATATTATTATTTTCTTTGGTTATTTATTGGACAACAATTGGGAATGATAGGGGTGAATTAGAGCTCCCACGAAATATGCATTTTATGCTGGAATATCCATTTAGTCCGAACACTATTGCTAAGAATTGACTGATTGATTTCTTTAAGAAAGATTTAAAACTGACTAGTTGCAGTCATGAGCTGCGATTTTAAAGTAAATCTCACCTTTAGTGTGCTGCAGGATTCTCTGTAAAAGCACCGGGTACTTCGTTATTCGCTGAGTAACCAGCAAAATGCACTCTGGGATGCCCATGCGCCGGACAACACTGCTGCTCATTTTTTTCTGTAAACAAGACCACATTGAGGACCGTTAGGCATCTTGCATTTATTGGGAAGAATGTCCAAAAAAATGAATTGAATAATTTACCCTGATGAATGCCTGGAAGCGTTTGTCCCTGGCATGCAGCTCCTTGTAGAAGTTCACTGCTTCACTGTGTCGACTGCAAAATTTGCCATAGATTTTCTTCATGCTTTCTGCATTAGAGCCTGAGAACTGAAGCACATCATGTGATAAATTATTACAAGGAGCTAGGATATAAACAATGAATCTGCTGATAAATCATGTTGATTCAAACAAATACAATATCTTTTTTTACAAAGTTTTTATATTTTGACTGTTCATATTTTGAAATCATTTTTTATTATTTTTATATTATTATTATTGTTATATTTATGTGATTTGATTAATTTCGTTTTTTTTATCAATTCACAAACTGCAGTTTGAGGGTGTTTACACGACAACAATGTACTAAAAACAGAAACGTTTTTCTATCTTTTTAAATGTTTTGCGTACAGACGACAACGTCAACATGTGATCGTCAACGAGTGGATCTCTGAGCTGGTGTGAGTGAGTGGAGGTGGGGCTAATTTGCATATTCATAAAACCGAATATACTAAATGAGGCAAGGGCGTAGAGTTACATTAAAGCTATTTATGGCATGAAGAATTTTTTTTAAGGAAAAAACATTTAAATATGTCATTTTGGTGATCAAATATGAGTTTTAAGGGATAAAATGATTGACTACAGGGGGACTTTAAGTAGAATCAAACACCCTCACCTGATTGACCAGCACGTCTCCTATTCTGTCGATTATAAAGCCGTTCGTTCCATCCAGGCTGGCTTCCTTCTTCCTCTCCAGCAGTGCACTGAAAAAGAACGAGTGGAGTTCCAGGAGCTCCTCCAGCATGGGGAACATCTTCTCCACCATCTGGACCTCCAGCTGGAGATCTGTCAGCAGGCCCTTACTGTACACATTAGACATGATCCGTAACGTCCGCAGGTGATGCATCTCCGTCTGGATCAGCTCTGGATTGATAAAGGAAGATGATGTTTAGATCCAGACATCTGGAAAAGCAGCAGTTGCCATTCTTATTGCTTTTGGGCCAGTGAATAGAGATGCAGACTCATTGAAAAGCAAGAGATTCCCATGTTAAAGTTCCCAATTACTTCTAAACTATTCACTTTAATTGTAAACTAGCATCTAAACGAATTTAAGTGTGTTATTTGTACATTTTTACCTATTGTTAACCATTTTTTTTGATGCATTATTATAGCTTTTTTATTTTTTGAATTCGTTTTTATTTTTGTATTTTCAGTTTTCATTTTAGTTTTAGTAATTTTGTTTTTGTCATTTTTATACTTTTTTTTATAAATATGTCTATTTTTATACTTAAAAAATATATATTTCTATTTCATCTTTAATCTTTTTTAATGCATTGTATATTGTCTTGTTTGTATGTTGGTCTTGCTGCAAAACAAATTGCCCTTCAGGAACATTTCCCTGGACGAAACGTGCAATCATTTAGTCAGTGTTTGTAAACAAAAGCTCGGAACAGCAAATGCTTTTGGCCGTAAAGAAAATAAAAATGTATTCAATTCTAACATGGACTTACCATAGATGACGTCTTGCCTCTTGATGATGTCCTTCTTGAGATGCTTCAGACATTTCTTATCTACAGTAATGCTCCAGGAGTCCGCCTCCAATTCTTTAACATCTGCTTCAAACTCTCCCATCAGCCGGCTGTCAACCATCTCAGTTCCTTTAGAAACCAACAGAATGTTTATTCATACATTACTAGACAACCTGTGCAAATAATAAAAAACATTAAACTTTAAAAAGCAATTTTATCAATAGTGAAAGTGAATAACGAAGGAAATGACTGAGTAGAAGGGGAAGAAAAGAAGGACAAGAGGCCAGATTCAAAACCAGGCCTCCCATGAAGCCACAGCTCTGACAATTAATTACTTGTTTTTAAAAGGATAAGGACTCATTCTTTCTAATTCATGCTGTAAAGGGAAACATGCTGGACAGTCATTCTTCCCTGAAAGATTTTAGGTTGGGCCCTCTTTTAGATGCTTTTGAAAGTGCAGGAAATTGCATTGGTATAATACAGGAAGAAATATGTCTGCTCACCTTCATCTAGAGACTCATTGGACGCTGTGACCTTATTAGGTTTGTGGAGGGAGTCTGTGGATTGAGACAGATATCGCATACCTCTCAGAGGTATATCGTCAAACCTGCAGGAAGGGATGAGGTTGGGATGAGGGTTGAGGTCAAGTGTCCTACAGACAGATGCACTGGCTTTAGGTATCAGAAGCTAAAGAGTCAGCAGTCAAGTTGTATGTTGAGAATGGCGTACTGCTATACTACCAGTGCTGAGTAGAAACTCGTTATACGTGCAGAATGTTATCCGTATAACATAATCAGATTGCAAAAATTAAGTACTTGTAATTCGATTATATTACATTTTAAAATACTGATAATAAGACTATAGTTTCTTTTTTTATTGATTCCATATTACTCACACAATGGCAGTAAATTATTCCTAATTCATTGATTTTTATCTATAAATATCATTTATAAAAACCCCTTTTATTTTATTTCAGTTCAGTGTCAGTCATTTTAGTACTTTGTCTTAAACATTTTATTTCAGTTAGTTAGTTCATTTTAATTTTTTTCAGCTTTATTTCAATTAACAAAAAAAAATTGTCAATAGTTTTAGTAAATCAATAACACTGATACTGTGTAGTATGCAGTAGGCAGTATAGTTGCATTCCATTATGAACATACTCAGTAACTATATTTTCAGTTAAATGCTGAGAATACTTGTTGGTGCGTGTGTTTAGGCACTAACATTGCAATATTGTTGATGGACATGCTTTTCGAGAGGTTGCTGCTGTGGAAGGGCATAATACTGGTGGGTCGTCTGGAAGGAAGAATCACAGAATGTTCCTCTGGAGAAAAGATAGCAGACCAGGGACGCTCGCGCAGTGTGGACGCTACACACAAAAATGACAAACACACCATTAAGATCAGTTGACATGAAAAATTAATAGAATGAAAAGGGAGAAACCTACAAACCCACATTTTGTTCGTAGAGTGATGACGGGCATAGTGGTGGACTCTGGTATTGCAAACTGTTGTTTATGTAACAGAAAAGAAGGAACAGATTGTTTTAACAACACAATGCAGACACTTTTCTCGAAAGAATATGGCACATTTTAGAATGAAAACCACTCAAACCTTCATTCTGCTTTTGGGACAAATAGGGAGGCTTTCTCTACAGCTCTTGTGAACTCTCACATTGCAATCTGAAAAACAAAACATCACAAATAAAAACATTAGCAAAGTACTCATTTGCAATTCACTTCTTTGATAAAGATGCAATATCGTGAACGCTGTAAGTGTAAGGCATAATATATGAGTTTATGCGCTTTTATAATTTTTTACAAATATTTAGCTTTAATTTATTTTTATTTCCGTTAAGTTTCAAGTATTTTAGTACTTTAACTTGAACTTATTTCAGTTAGTTGCCAAGGTATTATGTCTAATTTTAGAGTTGTTTAAGTTTAAAGTTTAAGTTGGAACAATGAAGGTAGGATTGTGTTTGTTTGTGTTTATTTCAAATATCAACAGTGTTTCTCAGAAATCGCTTACTGCACCTTTAAGTTATCAATCTTTCAATTCTTTGATAAAGATGCTATATTGTGGATGCTGTAAGAATACATCATTACTTGTTACCAAAACATAAACACACCCTTTTCTGTCAGCAGAGAGTTCACCTCTATGACCAAACATAAGGGTTTAATCATACACGTATAACGAGAAGACACTGTTTTTTCTATTCTGGCTTATGGTCAAAGTGGTAAAGACAGTTGGGCTTAGGGTTAGGAATTCCTTCCAGTCAGGAAACTCCACCAAGCTCACAAATGAAATCCCAGAAACGTGCCAACAAGCACTACTAATGCAGATCTTTTGTAAAGAACAAACTTTGAATATATATAATATCATTGTTTCGAATGACTTATAATTATTTTTAATAGATTTATCATTATTTCTATATAGGTTTATATTATATATTTACTCCAAAATGGGCTGGGTAATGAGGCTATGGAAAGGTGGACTGAAAAATAGACTCAATGGAAAGTTTAAAGTTTATTAACAATAAATATGAATGAGATTTAAAATCTTTAAAAAATAATGAGGGAGAAAAAGGAGAAAAATAAAACAAAAATGTTCTCCCTGAATGAAGGCGTATTGGCCACAACGCGTAGGTGTGCCGTTTCTTGTCATCTGTTTTTAAAATCTAAGCCATGAAAGAATAAAGGCTTTGTATATTTTTCTAAAAACTAAATTTACTCTAGTGCCTTGGATTGTTTTTTCTTATGAATAAGATTTTATCATCAGCAGCTCCATGAGGAAGTGAATGATGTTACCAGAACTGCTTCCTATTTTTGAGCAACAAGTCTTTTGAAATCCATGACACAACAGTTCATACATCTTTAAATCACCCTTCGATTTTAAGTGTTTCTATACTATCACCACACTTAGCACCCCGTTATGCTTTTTTTAAATATTACCTTTCATGTGGAGTGTAATATAGCTGTTAGTAAATGCAAAAGTTCTGCAAAGGTTTAAAAATCAAAGTGCACATCAAATAAAGTTTTTGCCTCCAAAAAGAAAAAAACAGATTCTGAACTGCCGAAACAAGACGTCAGCAATACCATTCTCACCTCTGTTACATACCTACATAACAATGTAACAGATTTGCATAATGCCAGCCTATGGTCTTCATTGGCTGCCTGCAAAAAAACGTAGCTGTAGCTGAGACTGGAAAAGTGTGGTTCGTATTGTCGACATGTCAAGAAGGATGAGGACTTGGGCTTGAATTGATATGGTAAAACCGACGCCATTGTTACTGTTCGTATCACTGTGTATTGAGATATTCACTGTGTAAATTCAGATATGGTAATGGACGTTTGGTTTCCAACACGCTCTGTAAGCGATAGACTAATCACAACAGACTGGGCCGTCTGACCAATCACAGCAGAGTTGGCTTTCGGAAAGGAGGGATTTAGAGAGACGGAATCTTTGAACGAACTATTTTTAGACACGTCGAGAAAAGAAGTGATATGCAATGTATATTATGAAGAAATTTGTATTTTTGACCTTGGATACACATCAACTTATTGTAGGAGACTTCCAAAACAATATTAGGAGTCTCTGAAATCGCAAAACAAGGGGACTTAAGGGAACAAAAATAGTTTATATTACTTGTATAGATACTTGTCCTGCATATACTAGGTGTCTTTTCATGTGAAATCTATTGTTGGGGAGAGTAACTAAATCAAAAGGATGTTAAGTATACCTGAAACCTTAAATGATGAACTGATTCTTACTTGTGCAGTTGACAGCATCTTTAGTGTTGAGGGTTTTGTTGCATTGCTGGCACAAAGCCGGATGCAGCAAACTCGACGTGCTGAACAGGTGTCCATTCACAGATTTCTTGTCTCTCTCTTTTGCCTCTCTGTCTTTCTCCCGATTCTTTTCTTTGTCTTTTTCCTGTGCCAGAAAAGGTATAATAAATATTACAATAGGTGACAGCTGTTAACACTTGCAGAGCACTGTAATGGCCTGTCGTATTTACTTCAGTTTAAAGCCATTAACTTAAAGGTGCTATATGGAACTTTTCTTCTAAAATGAATCCTTTTTTTATTGCCTGTGTGTAAAGGGGTTTTAATCACACATTACAATGATCCACTTGTTCGGTTTTGCTATTACCTCTGAAGGCCAGTATTCCTAGTTCTATGTGAAGTCTCCGGGTCGGATTTTCTGCGAAATCCATCGGATGTGACGTGCCTTTCTCCTTTTTATATACAGTCTATGCGACGGCACTGCAGCTAACGACATGACGTCTGATAACACCCAAAAACTCCTGACTCCAGCACAACACACACTCCAACACAAACTCCACATAAATATAAAAAACAAAACAAAAATGTATCTGCTGAAGCTCGTCAGGCCAAACGTGAATCGGATCGACTTAGGACGAAAACACGGATCAACATCGGCAGAGCGTTTGAATTATGGAGAGACCTCCGCTATTTTTATGTGATAAATTACAAGTTTTCAGATATGCTGAAATAAATAATGGTAAACTGTAATGAAATAGCAAGGTAAACTACAACATACATGAGATATGAAATGAATACAAAAGACTGTTCCAGGATAACAAAAAGTAGGTGCTTTAGGATGTAACTTTTATTTTATATACACTCATCCCACTACTATCATATTGTTTATAATACACATTTCCAGACACGTTCAGTACAGTAATGTTACTTCCTACGATCTTACTGTTACTAGGGCTGACTTCTAATAGTCGAGGATTCGACGATTCGATTCGGAGAGGTCTGATTCGACTATGAACCTCATAGTCGAATAGTAGGGTTATGTAACCAATAGGGGTGTGATGGTTGAACACCGTCATTAGAACTCTATAACCGCCAAAATCGTGCTATTAAGCCTAAATTATTTTTTACAAATTTTTTTTATCATAGTGAATGTTTAAATACTAATATCAGCTTACGAGGGAAACGGAGGCGGAGTTAGTGGTGGTTCGGAGGCTGAGTGCTGGAGATGATTCGGGAGACGTCTGTGCCTAGCCTAGAAATCTAGACGCACCCTAGCGGCAGCAAAAATTATTTTGCAGCCAGTGTAACATCTTGATGTAGGTCTGGCTTGCCAGGCTAGTCTGTGCCCCTTTCCCGATCAGAGCGCGCGCTGACACTAAAGCCTTGTTTATACCAGACGCGTCCGCACGAGAGCGAAGGTGCGCACGGCAAAAAATGACGCGTTGGATGCGCAAGACCGGCAAGACCCCATTTCGCTTGGCTGTGTGCACAGCTTTTTTTGTAACAGCCCGCGCGACACCGCGTCCGAGGATGAACGACTTCAAGCCGAATCTGCTCGAGCATGTACGTCTCACCGCACCGGCAACCAGTTTGCGCGTCTAAATTGCAACGTTCATTGCAAAGTTTTTTTGTTAAGGTTTTGTTTACTGCGTGTGATTTATTTAAAACAAAGCACGTTCATTGCAACGTTTTTTTTTTGTTAAGGATTAATTTAATGGAAAGCACATTCACTTAGTTGTCTTGCTGTTCATTTTAAATAAACGTAGAGCGAGTTGTCCTATAACAGACGAACAGTTAGCCTATTCAACCGAACGTATAGTCTGCTCTCTAAAAAAAAAAAAAAAGTTCGACTATCAGTCGACTACGGCAAAATCTAACGAATCAGATTCGACTATGAAAATCCTTAGTCGAAAACAGCCCTAACTGTTACACTGAAATTGTTCAGTCTAGTCACTAACCGTTTTCTTTATCATATTATACATTCATCTATGTTGACATTGCGCTGCCTGATTGTGAAAGATACACAAATAGTTAGTGAAATGCCTTATGCTAACACCACATGCCGGCTAAATGCAGTCAATGTAACGTTATCATGGTACGAGCATGGAGCATTAGTTCAAGGTCAAGCTGATAAAATTAGCCTATTATTGTAACGTTGCAGTGGGAGTTTACATGAGTTTCCAGCATGTTGTGTGATGCTTTCTCCGGTGTGTTGAAAGTCTCAGTGTGGCCGGTACCATGAGTGCTCGCTCTTGTGTTCGAGCACGCGCAAGAGCACGAGCGCTCTTGTAAAACTTGGTTGCAATCTGAAACATCACCGATAGAGGCCGCTAAAAAATACATATAGCACCTTTAATTGCTCATCTTTTTCTTTAATGGCATTTCTGCAAAGTCATTTAGTATGCCTCCCTCTACAAAACAAAGTTTAAATATTTAAATTATGGGACTTGGGACAAAATGTGGATTGAGTGGCACAGGATCCAGAGCTAATGTGTATGCTAATCAAAAAGAGGACCTTAGTGGGCCGCCCTATTGTCCCTATGTAAAATGTCATTTCAAACTGAGGACATTTTCACTGTGATTCAGACAGTTGTGAACAAACATCCTCTCAATTGTTGTCAAGTTCTCCTGTAACAAAGTTCAGCTTCCTACTTGTAAATATAGGCCCCAAGTTAAGCAACTGTTTAGAAACAGCAACCGTTTTTTGGGGTAATAAAAAGCTAAAGTAACAAATACTATCAGGCTTATTCTAAACATAAAATATTCAAATATGTATAGTTGAATCACCATAAATCAAACACACTGCTGTCAACAACGAGCCAGTTGTGGATGAAATACACTAAAAAGACAATCAATATGACAACTAAAGAATGAGAAAGTCATTGGATTCCAAATAAGGAGTTAACCATTTCAGAACCAGTGAACATCAAATAGTGAGAAGAGAAAAAGAAGCACAAGATAAACCAGAACAAAAAGTGAACAGACCCCAGGGGCAAAACATCACTTTCCTCAAACGAGGCAGTGACAGAGATCCGGCCTACCTCTTCTCCCTTCAAGCTCTTTATCTTCTGATAGCGGCCTTGAACCTCACAAAACTTTCTATATAACATTACTGTAGGAGGCAGAGCCTTTGCAAGACTCTCGACCGAGACAAAAAGTTTAGCATCACCTTAGATTCAGGAGGAAGTGATCCAGCTCAAGCTGGGAGGTGCTGTGACTCTTACTTCCTCTTTTTATTGCACTGTCGTTGCTGGTGTCAGAACAGCTAAGTGCTGATGAAATCTGAACATTTTGGTGTAAAAACACCCATATGAAAACTTTTATAGTAAATCAGTAGCGCTGCAAAAGTTTCATACTATAGATTTAACATTTAAAGTATATTTAACTACAAAGTTCCCAGTGTTTGGAAGCTTGATTCATTTTAATGGTTAGTTTGTACAGTTAAACTAGGTCCATAAAATCCTGAAATTAGAGTCTTGAGAAGTTTAGAGTATTAATACGAGGCCAATTCAGAAATAATGCATGTACAGAAGCCCTGAAGTATATTTAAAGGAGAACTCCGGCGCAAAATGAACCTTTGGTCTAATAAAACATTGGTACCTAGTCAACCGTTCTCTGAGATTTGTTTTCATGATAATCGAATGTAAAGAGTTTTATCTCTAAAAACTGTTTAGCGTATAACGCTAGTAATGGGGGCATTTAATAAGTAAAAAGAAATCGCTAGTTAATACCACTAACAAGGCTCAAAATAGCCCCACACGAACACAGTAACATAATGAGGGTCCCTACATGCAAAACGAAGCATTGAGAACTTTGTAAGTGTACAGACCGTTTAATAAGAAGATATTTTATAAAGACAGTCCACTTCGTGTATACAGACAGGAGCCATCTTTGGAAAACAGTCTCGACTAGTCAAACCACGAACGACGTGCTAAGTGAGCTGAACTGTATGAATGGCGTTCGTGGTTTGTTCCTCTTTACATTCGATTATCATGAAAACAAATCTCAGAGAACGGTTGACTAGGTACCAATGTTTTATTAGACCAAAGGTTCATTTTGCGCCGGAGTTCTCCTTTAAGCCACAAAAAAAAATATGATTTCATTGCATTAAAAAAATAACATATCAAAGTGGCATCAACAAAGAAATGTCAGTATTTAGTTGCTAAATTGCTAAAACTGTTGGTAACACTTTAAGGTGACGTAGTTACATGTTACTATATATATTTACTATAGTAATAACAGTAAAAGATGCATAATTACAAGTTACTAACCCTAACTCAACAGTACATGCAATTAATTAATATTAATCAGTACTTATTTGAGTATGTACTATGTAACTACATCACCTTCAAATAAAGTGCAACCAAACTGTTTATTTCCAGGTTTCCTTGAAAAGTTTTTCAATGGGCACTTTAGGTCTCTGTAGTAAATAAAGTACTGGTCCTTTAAATGGGTAAAATCCTGAGCTAACTGTAAAGAATGAAACATTATCGTGCCTCTTCTCACCGTCATATTTCCTCTAGTGCTCAGAAAGTCTCTTCCAACCCCTCAACACAATCTACTTCTCCATTCATTTCAGTACAAGGGTAAATTCCAGTCTTGCATTTAATTGACAGGGTGATAAATCACACTCAGTCATCAGTATGAATGAAACAGATGAGCTAATCTACAAATACAGTCTTGGCGGAGAGGAAATTACTTGGTGAAAAAAAACGGACGAACAAAAATGTTGACTTACTCTCGCTTTCTTGTACATTTTGTTCTTTAGATAGCTGAAAGTCCGGCTCACTTTGGTGGTACTTTTTTCAAAATCTCCTCTTAAAGGTCCAGGTTCCTCCTCTGTAATGCTAAAAAAAAAGCAAGATATACTGTAAAGACATGCATTATATGAGCATTTCCAGAAATGTCAAAATGAATTGAGATATGCATGGGCATCGTACCTGTATCCCATTGAACTGGAGTTACTGGTGAATGATGTCATGCCTACAAGTACAATGATGGAGTCAAATTACCATCACTAATAACAAACAGCCTCCATCAACAGAGCCTGATTTACATCCACATGCAAAATTGTCTGTCTGCAAAAGAGTACGTGATTTGTCTAGATATTCAACTAGATTAAAATGACTCATTGTGCCATGAACATGCTATGGGCAAGACCATTTTAATCAATACTGAGTTTTTGACGTTTTAATGCTGTCATGAAATCATATTTAGTAATTATTGTAAGAAATGTCCATGTATTCACCACTGAATCTCAAAGAAGTACAAAAAATATACAGCCATAAATATTAATGTAACCACAGACAAATGGAGTGGTAAAACTGTTCAGAACACGACCTCCTTTTTGTATGGCTAAAATAACACTATATCACAGGGTTAATTCACCTAAAATTTTAAATTAGTGACCAGCAACTTTCAAACTCCAAAAAGGACCATTAGGGCTGGGCGATATATAGCTAAAAATATAAATGACGCCATTCAGTATGAATGAAAATACATTATCTAGATGCAAAGTACATATACACAATGTTCCCTAATTTTATATTATAAGTAAAGATATCGCAATAATAGAGGGCTCTACTCTATATTAGGGTCAGGGTTTAAAGGTGGCTAGCATATTTTGGATCATCTACTGTGAGTCACATGACATCATCTAATGACAAAACACTAAGGGTTACTATGCGGAAGATGCCATTATCCAGCTCCTACTGCAACTTACTTATGGCGTCCTCCTCATCACTAGATGAAGAGGTGACAGTAAAGACAGTTTTAGATTTGGGGAGGATCGGTGAGAGGTTGAAGGTAAAAGACATCTGTCTCTTTCGCCGAATTCTTCCTATCGCTGGGCGGTTGCATTGGGGATTGAAAAGTCAGAGCAAGAACTTATTAAACCAGATGATTTAGGGGCCTGAGAACTGGGTGGAGGACAACTAACACAAACCAGATGAAGAAAACAAACAAACTACATTATACTGGTACAACCTGCACGTGCACAACCTCTCAAACAAAAAAATCATTAGAAATATCTGGTATTCTGAAAGCAAAAGATGTTTCTAACGCAAAATCCATTTCATAATCAATCTATAGCAGCCAGAAACTGAAAGAAGAGGTGGAAATCAAGCAGCTTAACTCACCATCTATGTCCCGTTGGCTGATGGAAAGCATAGAGACCGATTTCATGAGGGGGAGAGTCACAGATTGACCGCTGTGTCTGAACTGATGATACTTCCTTGATTTCTGCAATTGCAAACTTAGATGCTCAGTGCTAAAGTTAAGTTCACAGAAAGATATTGCACAGCAAAATTCCCTCTAAGCTGCGCACTCCTTATATCCCGGCCATTTGACTGTATTGTAGTAAATGAGAAATAATTGCAGTGCTTGGGTAAAGCGCTATGGAGTTAGTGTCGCTGTAGAGTTAAAACTGGTAAATGCGGTTTACAGGTTTCATAGAAAGAGAAGTATGTGCGCCAAATCAGTCGCTGTAGGAATACTTTAAAGGTTGCGGGCTAAATAGCTCAACATGACAATCACGCAATCGTGATGAAGAAGTCATCATGTTTTTAAAAAAAGTGGCTTGATTAAGTGGTGGAAATAACAGATGATGGGCACAGAATTGTAACAAAACACAGGTTTTACAGGTGTAACTATAAAATAATTCACATTCACATTTCTGAAAATATTTCACTTATAGATCTCAGATTAACTGCTTTCGTTTGTTTTGTATTATATATTATATTATACTATATCAGTTTAAATGCTTCAATTTGTTTTATACAATGTATTTTATTTTGTAATTGTATTTTATTAGCCATATAAATAATGTATCTCAAAAGGGAAATTCATGAGCAATAAAAAATATACATTTAATTTTGATGTTTTAATGCTGTCTTGTAGTCATTAATTGATAATACAAAAAGATTTTGTGGTTGTCCCAAAACATCTCAGTGTAACTGCTTCATTTTTTTAAATATTATATTATATTATATTATAATAAAGAATTCAACTGTTTTGCATGAGATGTTTTTAATAAATTGTTTATACAATTTCTTGGTGAAGTTACATCAAGGGTCAAATCAAACATAAATAGCACATTAATATTAAAAGTTACAACTGCATGATGTAACCACTTTTTGTGTGTACGCTGCACAGGTCTGGTATAAAGAATGTTTTTGCTCAGGTGGCCAAAATGTCCACCCAATACAAAAAAGGTTTGCTAAGAGAGAAATATTTTTTTGGGAGGGAACATTGTTGCACAGTCTTAAAACTAAAGAAATAAAGAAAAGAAAGAAAGATATTGCGTATTTACCTTGGTAACTAGTCTACATAACCTTAACCCAAAATACCACTTTATTTTACTTTGTGCTATTTTCTATATTTTTCTAAATCTATAACTTTATTTTATTATATAAAACTATAGTATGAATGGGAAAATGTCGGTCCCATGGCCAAATCAGTTGGGAGGCACTGACTTGGGCCGCTTCAAGAAACCGTTTCAAATAGTTCCTCTATTTTAACCAAAATATCATGCTTTGGAAAAGGTAACTCATCTCACCTGACCACCTGGACTGCTACAATCTCCCAAATCAGATTCAGGACCTTCTTCTGTGAGAGACATCAGTGAGCCCCTCTCTTCACTTTCCTGCCCCTGCACTCCTCCATGATCCTTGGATGGGCCTCCGGACTGCGGTATCCAGCGTTTGCCATCCTCAATCCCTGCTGCTAGACCCTCCAAACTATAACTTAAAAAAGAAAACATTGCTAACAGCTCAGCACTAAAAAAGTAGATAAATAAATAAATAAATAAATATATGTCCCGCATAACTTTTTAATTTAAATCAAATTAATTATGGTGTCTACATGGTTTTCTTTTCACCCAAAGAGGTGTCCACATGTGTCTGTGTGTGGTGTACTACTGACCAACCAAATGCAAAATATGCAAAGTGGATGTTCATATTACACTACACCCAACACAGAAGTATACACACTCAAAAAATGATTAGACCTTATTTATTACACAATAATATAACTATTGGAATTAAATGATGATGCATTTCAATGCAGCTACTTAAGTACAAAAAAAAAAAAAAACTTTAGACAATAAAAAAAGTACTAAAAGTGGAGTATTAAAATGTAGCTGGATGGTTTTGGGACTATGCAAAGCTGACTCTTTTGACAGTCTAGTATATGAACACAGTGAATGGCTGCTGTTAGTATGAGACAGCAGGTCTGATCTTAGAAGCGACGCCATAGACATACATTACAAGCTCAAAGCAGCACAATGAAAAGCACAACCTGAGGCTACATGAGAAGTGTTTTGGTATGCTACATATATGCGAGCATGCATTCGACATTCAAATCTCAAAACAAATAAAATCATAGAAAAAAAAGAATCAAAACTACACTGAGAAGTGAGCAACTACATGAGCAAAACAACTACTGTACATATCACACTATATATTAGATAAAAGAGGGTCTTGTTTTAAAGGTGACTCGAAAATTTCCAGACTTTTCATATATGAATTATACAGAGATCTCAATTATATTAAACCTCAAATCAACTTATAAGGTTTAAAAAAGGGAAAAATGTACATTATTTCTAAATGACATGACACGTACGAATTACTTTAATTGGTATAACCTACTGTAGTCAAATTGGTCATGTTAATTCATATTTTACATTTTGGAGCAACAGTATGAAACAGATTCGAAACAAACTTCCTCTTACCTGACATTCGGGCCAGATACAAGAACAACAATATCAGTCATCATGCAACCGCAACCAAAAAAAGCTAAAACATTTTTTTTAAAACTACACAGCAAAATCCAGCAAGTATCTCTGCAGCAACACTTCTAACTTTGAAAAGCCATCATTTATCCAAGCTGTATCAAGGCTGAACGGGGCAGCAAAACAAAATAAATAAGGCCTCACTTTGCTCTCAGACAAACAGGTAATGCAAATGATGATGCAAAAGCTCTTTGTGCTAGTCAAAGGGGATGGCTCTTCGGTTGGATTTACAGGAAGCTTGCACACAACGCGCTCACACACTTTCTGTACCTGATGAGCTCTCTAATTTCTTCCAGCTCTCGACATGGCTCACTGGGGCACCAGCTCAGACTGGGCAAAAAATAGGGGGCGCCAGTAGGCACAAACCAGTTAGAGGGGTAGTAGTAGAGCATGTATTCAGTAAACTGTTTGTTTGGGTTGGTTATTGTGCTCCACTCTTAGAAGAAAAGGTTTTATAAAGAACCTAAAAGGGGGTTAGATGATTGGAACCTTTTAGGGTGTTAATGAATTAATTTAGTTTTAATATTTTGTTTTTATTTTGATTCAATTTTATGGATGAAACAGCATGTAAACACTGTCACTAGAAAAAATTTAAATAACCCATAAGCCATGATTGTATTATGCAATCATTTAAAACGTACCTCCTTATAACCTTTTTGGCATAAGGCGTTCTTTAAAATTTAGTCAAGAGCCCTAGGACCCTATCATACACCCGGCGCAATGTGGCGCCAGGCACGACGCAAGTGTTTTTTGCTAGTTTCAGCCTGACGCAGTTATCATTTTCACGTCCTGCGCCACGTTGTTTAAATAGCAAATGCATTTATGCCCATCTGTGCTGGTCTGAAAACGAGGTGTGTTCAGGTGCATTGTTGGTGCGTCTAAAGTCAATGGCGCAGTTTTTTTTTGTTATTTAAAGAGCACGTTAGTAATGTGCGCCTATAGGCGGGTCCACAACGTGCGTACACTCAGCTTATTAAACACACAGGGACGCGCAGCAGCACACAAACATGCCAAATACTAAAAATAAAAAGGATTACAATGTAAAAGATTATTATTGTTTACATAAAGATATGGTGGAATCCGGCTTGTCCTGTAGATGCGTGCTTGCGTGCAAATTCCGTCATGTAAACAGCGAATCCGCCATGACGAGAGCGCAACTGGCTTTTAAAGGGAATGGGAGATGAAACTCTGATTGGCTTATTGCACGTTAAGCCCAAAACACACCCATTACTTATTAAGAGAATAGGGAAACCACTTTTAGACCATGAGCCGGGCTTCCCAACCATTTTTTCCCTTCGTTAGCAAAAGTGGATTTGGACTTGCGCCGTGCGCTTTAGACCATGCGCTTAGATCGCTAAAATAGGGCCCCTAGCGTTCTATATATATCCCCACTGAACCATTTTTTCTAAGAGTGATATTAGAGCGCAACAGTAGGGTTCGAGAGGTAAAAATTATATTCATCCTAATCACATATATTTGTTTTACAAAAACATTTTTTTTATACATAACAGAAATTGTGTTAGTTATGTTAATTCCCAGGATTGTAATTTGCTAGCATGAAAATGGGAATCACTGTTGCGCTCTATATGGATTTCAGATCTTAAATACTTAAAAAAAACAAGATACCTTCTTCTGTAAAAGACAGGTCTGCCGTCTCTTGTACTTCGTACAGAACTGGAAATGGAAAGATGATGAGAGGTATGAGATGACATGGAAATATGAGAGGTATTTAGTAACTACTATAACTTAAAATATATGTATAATAAGAGTCTTGGAAGGGTAAAAATGTAACTAGTAAAGTATGGAATAAGTGAATTAGAAAAAGAGTGAATGCAAATCAGTAACAAAGGGAAGAGCGAAGTGAGAATGACTAGAGCAGGCAAAGGTTTGAGGATGTCACATGATCAAGAAGTGTGAATGATGTCATTCTCAGAGCATGTCTTGTTTTGGTGTCTTTTTTGAGGTGCTGATGCATTAGCATTCAGTGTGTTATGAGTGGGAGCGTATACTGCGTTTCAAAACCTAAAAACCCAAATACATTTTGGGCAAATTGGTGTCTGTCATGAGATATAAATCATCATATTCCTTAACTATAGTGCGTTTCAAATTATAAATTAATTATTTTATTCAGCAAGGAGGCGTTAAACTGATCAAAAGTGATAGTAAAGACGTGAGATTATATATGTTTCTTGAGCAGCATATTAGAAGGATTTCTGAAGGATCATGTGACACTGAAGACTGGAGTAATGATGCTGAAAATTCAGCTTTGCATCACAAGGACAAAATAGAACAGAATATAAAAATAGAAAACAGTTTTTTAAATTGTAATAACATTTCACATTATTACATATTAGGGCTATCACTTTACGTTCGAAAATCGATTGCACATTCGATCGGACCAACCAACACAAGTATCGAAAACGAAAATAGGGAATCGAATCGAATTTTTTTTACCAAAAATGTGTTTTAGGTGGACAGATCAATACAGTACACAGAACATGTAGGATGTTGGAAAATAACAAATGTCTTTTCTGTTAACCAAATGCTTTTTAATATTCGCTACTACTTCAATGCAAGTGAAGAAGCGCGCCGTTATTTGTTGCTTAGTGATGTGTGTGTTCAAGTAAGCCAGAAATGCGCAGATTCTGCGCTATACGCTGTATTTAATATATCATGAGGACTCGCGAGTTGCGTATTTGCGCTAAATCCGCACAGATTTGGCTTACATGAACTTCCACAGCAAAGAAAGTGAGTAAACATAGAAACACACCAGATTGGCTAAAGTTCATTTTTACTCGCATTTGACGGGTCGGAGGGTGTTAATCTCAATCCCTGAATGTTGCGCTCCTGTTTGTCATTGTGCACGAAACTTCACGCCAATAAATCATCAGAAATATTGCTGACTTGTGCGTCTCAAGCGCCCTCTTTACGCTCGTCCTAATGCCTGTTAGGTGTCCGTGGATTTGCCTATTTGGTGATGAAAATGGAAACGTCTTTAGACATGGAAAATCGATTTTACAATCGATTCAATGAACACTTACGTCTCAAAAATCGAACAGGATTTTTTCACAAAAGTGACAGCCCTATTACATATTGATCAAATATAGGCAGCCTTGGTGAACATAAAAGACTTATTTCTTTTGAAATGTTATTCTGTCTGTCAGCAAATTTTCAGATAAAAATATCAGTCATATTTCATTAGAAAAAAGAAGCCTATGTTAGGACCATTAAGATTTCTTACATTGCAATATCATCATGACAAATAAGCACACTTCAACCCATAATTCACATTACATTAATGCAAAAAAATCTGGACACATTTTTTCTTTCTTTTAAAATTTTGATTTAGATTCTTTTTTTATTAAACCTTTTTTTATTTTTATTAAAATCACAAAGCAGAAAAACACTGGTCCTAAGAGCAAGCTTCACTTCAGTGTAATCACGTACCTGCGCTGGTTCATTTCTTCTTTCCCTCCCTGGATCTTCCCAGGACCCCAGCTGTGTCTGCGTAATGGAGAGAGCGAGCGCACGGTGGAGCGGAAGAGAGAGGCGGGGAGCGGCACCTCGGTTAGCCTGTCTTTGGCCTCCTCTTCTTGCCGCACCTCCTCAGAGCTCTCGGCCGAGGAGCTGGGATGCCCCACGCTGGCTGTGTCGTCTGTGGAGGAGCAGGAGACGGACACCTCGCTCGTGCTGTCACCTCCACCTACTGCCTCCTCACCCTGAGCAAGAAACACCAGTCAAACTACAATTAACCAACAGACAGATGAAACATTATTCAGCACAACAGTACTGCACTACATTTAAGGATTGGCTATATCTTATCAATAATAAATGGAAAGTGTGGTTCTCAAGCACAAATACTGCCCAAAAATGCTCTTAAAAGGTATTTGACAAAGTATATCATTTTTTTTTTAAGTGCATCTAATTGTAATGGGGAAAACAAAATTCTAAAAGTGTTTATCTTCTGTTTTTGTAGATATAGTGTTTTCAAAGTAGCATTGTGTTGATTTTCTTTAAACATTCTATATTGGCCAGCGTTATTTCAGTATTATTTATATACTATTAATACTTTTTTTTAAATATACATTTCTTTTTTTTTTTTTATTCAGTTTTAGTTTTAATCATTTTAATACTTTGACTTCAGTTAGTTTCCAAGGCAACATTTAAAAACAAGAATTTTAAGTTTACATTTGTCTTCTAATGTTTATATTTATTTCAGCTTTATTAAAATTAACTAAAACTATTTGTAATAGTTTTAGTTATCAATAACAACATTGATCCTGACCTCACGGCATTGAACAGATTTGCAAAAATAACAAGCAGGTTTCACCCCAAACAATGCCCTTATTTGTCATTGGTCGGTCAAACAGAGTCCCGCCCCCAAGCTCACACCATTGGTTGAGCCGGTAAGGATGCTCAAATTATTTTAGGGTTAAATTAATTTAATTTAATTGATTTAATTTAATTAATTTTAGGTGAACATCCATGGGCTAATTAGAAGAAAGTATTTAAACATCATTACATATGAAATCTAATACTTTAGAAATAGACTAAAGACTAAAGTTTGAAAAGCTTCCATTGAGAAAAGTGTTCATCATTCAACATTTAACAGACAGCAATGACATTATCATAGTATTTGCATTTTTTATTGTTTTTAGAGTTTTCCCCCTCAAATTGAATCTAATAATCAAACATATCTTATTTGACTCCTACTTACACTCCACTGTAAACATGTCTGAACTGTAAGAGTTTATCTCAGACTTGCATCACTCACTCACTTAAAGCAGTCGTGAGGTTTCTTGGTGTGAGGTTTTGATGAGTGTATCGTGCCGAGCACTGGTGGCGTGAGAGACAAGGTGAAGAGGATTTGAGCTTTTGACACACATTGAGGTTTTTGTTGGTGCTCTTGGTAGGGGATGAAAGCCCTCTATTCATGTGCCCCTGAAACAACTTCTATTGAGCATGTGTGCAAGGAAGCAGAGGGGATGGTTTATAAGCGTGTGTGTATGAGGTTTAAAAGGGTTCTAGAGAACTTAAAACCACGTGGAAAAAAACATCCTCCGGTGGATTTTAACATTTAGGTGTCCTAAAAAAAAACAGAACTGTAGTCACATGATCACATAAAATGGCCAATTCTGAGATCAAATGATATGTATAATTTATATGTATCAGTGCAGGTGAAAAACCATGACATTAACAGTTATTTAAATTGTAATAACATTTCACAATATTACATATTGATCAAATATATGCAGCCTTGGTGAGCATAAAAGACTTATTTCTTTTGAAATGTCATTCTGTCAGTCAGCAAATTTTCAGATAAAAATATCAGTCATATTTTGTTAGAAAAAAGAAGCCTATGTTAGGACCATTAAGATTTCTTTTTTCTTTTTTAAAGCTCTTAACCATCAAGCATGTTGTGCTACAGACATGAATTAACCCTTAAGCAGACTAACAATTTTGCCAGCTGCATGATAACATTGAAAAAATTTCAAAATAAATAAATAAATAATTATAAAATACAATCTAAAAATTAATTATAAAATATACTATAAAACTATAAAAAAATAAAAAAAAATCTAAATAACTTACTAACTAAATAACTAACTACATATATAAATATGGGAGACAGCCAAAACTTATCTAGAGACAAAAAAAAAAAAATATAAGACTTGGTCAGTGAGCAACCATCCACAAATACCCAAGGAACCACTCAGAACCACCACAAAATGTCCTATGTGGCAAAAAAAACACTCCTATTTTCTTGAACAAAAATGTAGTCTGTTTTTTCTTTCTCTTACCTTTTTGAAGAAATTGTCCTCTCCAGTGTCAGGACTGAGAAATCCATCTGTATCGCTGCCTGAGTCCCGAAATGTGACTGTTTCTGAATTGCAAGTGTGAAACTCTGGATACTGTGAACTCTCTGCAAAATACACACACATAAACACGCATTTACACAATGGCAGACCAATTTAAAGCTGTGTGCTAAAAGTCTCGAAATAAGTTACCTTACTTAAGCCCAATGTTTAAACAAAAACAAAAAAGTGCGATTTCCCCTTCAGAGCAGATCTTTGTACAACAGCACATGTATTCACTACAGCAAAGTCTGACAAACGTGGTGCGGTACTGACAGATGCTTCAAAATGTTACCATAGCGTGGATAAAACCATATCACGTGGGAGAGGAAACCATCATGACAAACCTCAACAGATTCCATCACCTAGAAAAAAATACCGCCTGTTTCCTTTGCTCTTTCTCGCTTTCACTTTCTACTGGGTTTTTTTAAGTGCAACACATTCTCTATGTACGCTTAGTGTAAGTGAACAGGATCTGGGATCAACACTAGTACAGCAGATCTGTCACAAGAGTGTGAGCTTTGTCAGCTGTCTAACTGCCCACAGGTGGCTCCATGTCTTGGGAACTGAAGGAGGGGTCTCGCTAAAACCACTACAGCTGCCCGTTCTCAATGTGTGTGCTCTTAATGAACCAATGCTGTAGTAAAAGCAAACGTCATTACAAACAACTGAAAACATAAACACAGGCCACGACGGGCCTCTGAGAAGAACGGCAGAATTTAGTATCTATGTGTAATCACAGTTACGTTTCAATGACAAAACTATTGTCTGAATGTTTTTGACATGATTCATTTGAAGGTGATGTGTCATTTTTTAGAAGTTGGAGAGAAAAAAAACATCACTCCTGTCCCAGTACCTGGAAATTGTAAACACTGGAGCTCTGTGTTGGCTTTTTAACATTGTTAAAATAAAATTCGATTAGAATGTTCGATTCATTTTGACCAGGAGAGGATTTTCTTTTCCCTTAAAATGTTAATGTTATCGCATTGGACTAAAACGTACTCTCTCACACAGGGCATAACTACTTCCCAAAATGTTTTAGATCATTTGTGTATTTTTTTTCCACCTTTTTACACTTGTGGTGTACCCGGTCAAAAATGACCGGCCTACAAATATTAGCTTATAAAATATTTTGCTAAGCTATATTATCACCAAATATTGGATTCAATCTTTTTGTCAACTTGTTTTCTTTCAATTAGCACTTGAACGTAGGCCTCATTGATCTGACCTTATTGCACTTCAGTTTTTGATCTATCAGTTTCAAAAATAAGTACAAAACCTTATTAAAAGAAAATATTTGTTTCACTGAAAAACTGAGGTGCATAAGCTCAGATCAATAAGGCCTACGATCAATCAGTTACAAAAAGAGATACAAAACCTGTGCTAATTAAAAGAAAACAAGTTGACAAAAAGATTGACTCCAATATATGCTGATAATATAGCATAATGAGCGATTTACAAGCAATTTTTAAAAGGCCGGTCATTTTTTATTTTTGAAGGCGTTACAGGGTTTTCAACACAGTGTAAGGGTTGAATAAAACGTAAATGAAAACCATGCTAAAATAAAGTTAGGTTTTATAAGCATTGTACTGTGATGAAACTGCAACACTGTTAAATGCTGTAAAAAGGTGTCATGCTTACAAGGAAGTGATCAATAAATGTCATCCTGCATTTATAACAATAGCTCTGATTCCAACTAAGTTGTGTGTTTAAGACAATCCAGTCAGGGAAGTCTAACTGGAAAAAAGAAAGCGATAGGTCATGACATATTCACAACAGGACAAACAAAGCATTCTGTATGGTTGAAACACACTTTTCATTAAACAGGACTGCACCTGTGCACCATATGTTTGTGGTTTTAATGTATTTTGTTTTTAATATCAGCCACTGCTTGTGTATTGAAGCTGAATACACAAAAGGTACAAGTAAAGATAAAGTCATCATGCTCCTCTGTACAAGCGCTAGTTGCCATTACTATCTTCTGGTCCATACTTCAATTGAGAACTAACAGAGTTCAATCTCTGTAGACACACTCAACCACAAACAACGCAACTTCACGCCTTCCCGAGAAGCTAGCAAACTATACATATTGTGTAGAAGCCTCAAAGGTACAAAAGTCAAAACAACCTGTTTAATTCTGAGGGTCAGAGAGAGGGTGGAAATGTTTTTGCTACAAGAAACGATGACTAACTTTACAGCTTGACTATCCTGCCTAAATGGACAGCATCCCGACAGTCATGGAAGTGAGCACACATGACATTAAATAGAGCTCATCACATGAAGTGCATGAGCAATGTGACTCACGAATGATTCAAATAGAAAATGATAATAACATGTTGCTAAGCTTACTTCATAAGCATAAACATACCTAGGAACAGTTTAAGATCATAAAATTAGACTGTTTTAAGAGCCAAAACTTTTTAGTATAATATATAAAACATACATTACTGTTCAAAGGTTTTGAATTATTAAGACTTTCATGTTTTTGAAAGAAGTATCTTATGCTCACCAAGGCTGCATTTATTCGATCAAAAATACAACTAGTTATTTTTACAATTTAAGTTCAGTTTTATGTTTTAAAATGTAATTAATTAATTCCTATGATGGTAAATGGAAATCATTCTAATAGGCTGATTTGCTGAAACATTTGCAAGAAACACTTCTTATTATTATAAATGTTGTTTTTATTCAGCAATGCTGTTCTTTTGAACTTTCTATTCATTAAAAAAAAAATGATTTCCACATTGTTAAGCAGCAAAAACTGTTTATAATAATAACAACCTATAGTGCGGTATCTCATAATTATTGAGATTCAATAATAATTTATAATAATTGAGCAGCAAATTAACATATTCGAATGATTGCTGAAGGATCATGTGACACTGAAGACTGGAGTAATGATGCTGAAAATTCAGCTTTGCCATCACAGGAATAATTTATTTTATAAAATATATTAAAATAGAAAGCAGTTCTTTTAAATTAAAAAAAAATAATAATTTCAGAATATGCTGTTTTTGCTGTATTTTTAATCAAATAAATGCAGCCTGGCTGAGCATAAAGACATATTTCAAAAACAACACAAATATAATCATATCAAACATTATGGTGTATATTTAGAGTTCATATTTCTCTGGACTCATTCAATGCTGACTTATTTAACCAATTACCGTCCTAACATTATCTACAGGGTTAAATTACAAATTGAAAAATGATCTTCTGTGTAATTTGTATAATTCCATATGAAGCCATAAGATAAACTAAGACCCTACTAGGTAAATAATAGCATTGCTTAACGTCAATGTGACAATATGATAGCAGGGATGTGTGTTCTTACCTGTGGACAGGCTGTGTCTCTTCTGAGAAACACTGGAACACAGTGTGTCTTTGTCTCTGTGGATCTGGAGACAGAAAGAGGAAGATATGGTTTTATGCATGTGACTGTCTAACTGGAAAGAATTGCTTGACATACTGAAAAAATAATAATAATAAACATCAGATGCATGACAAATTAATACAACTTGAATTTGGGGGGATTCCGTTTTTTTTCTAATTGCTGAAACGGTCAGTGAAAATGAGGGTTGCTAACAAAAGCATAGGCAACAGGGAAACAGAAGCAGGAGCTTCGCTCACATATGCTCAGAGACTGCAGCACACATGAAGTTTGAGCTCGGTCTGCGGTTTGTAGAGCCCATAACAGCTGCATCTCACTCATCATAGACCATACACCACCTCACACCAGCCCTGAGGGACAACGGAGGCTTCAGAAATCAATTATGAGGATCAAATGACGAGATGGTCCCCACAAGCCAGACATCCAAACAAACTATACTGCTGGTTGGATTCAATCCAATTACATAGAAGAAACAAAGGCTGCAAAGGTAAAATCAGCATATGAAACAGATTCAGCTCAAGTATGATAACCTGTTTGTGTGTGAAGAGAAGTTGTGCGCTACAGTGAATTCCCTGTCTTAATCCATAGTTACGTTTAATAACAAAAAATGACTAGTCTTGGAAGTATCAGTATAAATGTGTTGAAAACTACATCGTAGTTTTACAGCATTTGCCCTTAGTTACCAGCAAAAGCGCGTTTATGAATATATGGAGCTAAAAGAGAAAATTAAGAAATTGAGAAAACATTAGCATGTAGGCTAACTATAGGCTGAAAACCTGCCATAGTTATATGAGGTTCACAGGTGTGCACTTTTTTTGAAAAGCTTCGATTGTGGCTAAATAAATACCTGATAAACATACCTGTGGCAACACATTCGTTGAATTGTACTACATGTTAATACCAAGTGTGCCTCGAAAGTCCTGAAAAGTGCAGCCAGAACGTTACGATCGACCCCCATGTGGTTGGATGCAGTATAGGTCACAAACCCCGCCCCCTCTCCATGTAATCTAATTGGATGTGAGACAAACTAAACTAATCAAATTGAAATTACAAGTCAAATACATTTTTTTCCAAAGATGGTTTCTGTCATTTTAGGTCGTTTTTATCACGCTGATGTAAATTCAAGTGTTCTTTTTTAAATAAGTTTGGTTTTAGTTACTTATTTGATGCTATAAAAACGAGAGTGTGACTTCATGATTGACAGCTGATTGACAGCTTCTCTGAGGGAAGTAGTCACTGAGGCACCAATGGACTTTTTTCGGGATTTTCGAGAGATTGGAGCTTTAACTGATTCTGAGGGAGTGTGGGCGGGGCTCCAAGATGTCAGCACCATATTTGGACATTGGCTGTTTCACTTCTCTTCAATGGAAGAGAGCAAAAGTGCGCAGTCTGTATTTTTTTACAAACTATGGTTAATACACCTAGTTGCACAGCAACCACACGCTAGTTAACTACATGTAGGGGCTGTTTACACAACACCGTTTTACAACAAAAAATTGTAAACTTTTTATGGGTTTTGACCGTCCATTACAAGGGCGTTTGGGTGCCTGAAAACGCAAACTTTTGAAAATCGTTTTGACGACGTTGTTGTCTGTACGCGAAACACACCAAGTAAGAACTGTTGCATTTTCAGTACGTCGCTGTTGTGTAGACATACCCTAAGGCAGAAACATTTATTGCAATTATTATAGTAGTAAATACTATTTATTATATGCTACCGGTCAAAGATGAATACTTTTATTCAGCAAGGACACATTCAAAAGATGTTACGAAATGTTTATATTTCAATAAAATACCTTTCTTTCTATTCATGAAAAATATTCCACAGAAATATTCAGCCAAAGTGTTTTTTTTTTACATTGAAAAATGTTGAACGGAATAAATTAAATTGTAAAACATGCCACAATAGAAAAGCATTATTTTAATTTGTAGTAATATTTGGAAATATTACTGTTTTTACAGTATTTTAGACCAAGTCCATTGTGAGTATAAGATAATTCTTTTAAAAACATTTCAAAATCTTACCCAAACTTTTGAATGGTAGTGCACATAAACGTAATTGTCTTTTATCACATTGCTGATGTGATGTCAACATAAAAAAAGCACTATATGTGTGTTTTGCCATACCTCATTTGTTTCAAGCAAACTAACTTAGTCACATATATCTTGGAACTAAAAAGCATTAAAGTCAAGGAGCATTTGGGTCTCTTGTGTATCTAGAATACTGTACATCCTTTTTCAAAGACCAGTTTTAGTCTGTATTAAGAGGCCCAAACACTGCCATGCCTGATTGCCTACTATATGTCAGCTTTTGATCTGAGGCACTGAAAGGGTGAATACATACAGTCTATTGGAAATGTTTACACAGATCTCATGTTACGCGCAGTACTGGTACTGAACAGCAACCTGTACAAAGCTCCCACAATAGAAAGCCTGTATTAAAGCGACCTGCACAGCTGATGGTTATTCACTCGGCTGGAAAGCACAGAGAAAAGCTATTTCGCCTTTGTTATAATCCAGCTACAGGGTCACACCGGCGATTCAAGATGGGACGGGGGAGAAAGATGGTCAGCAAAGGATACCAAGAGGGAGGGAATACAGGAGAAAAACGTGAAGAAAAAGGACGAACGAGAGAAATCGCTTCTGATTTGACCCAGGAGCAGCTCACATTTCCATCCTGGCCAGGGAATAATTATGTTCACACCCTTTGAGCTTGTCAAAAACCAAGTCGCTATGCACAGTTTTAAAGCAATTAACAATGCACAACACTCCATTGATGAGCACGTCAATGCCAGGGCTCTGACTATCGACTGTGTGCCTCTGGGATGGAGAACACTGATGTCTGTTGTCCCGAGCACAGACCCTGCCTACAGACAGGCCACAAAGCACAAGCACACACTCTTTGGGTTATTTGTAGCAGTTCCCATCATAGTGTGAAGGTATCTCACATCCACTGTCGCTGAAAAACAAATACTCTGATGTTAAAAATATTATAAAAGAGCTGTATTGTTGAGGCATAGGTGTCTAGTACAATAACAGCGGTCGAACTATAAATGAGATCTACAGTTGTCAGTTCGTGACCTGGTAAATTGAGGCTTTGTGTAATTGCAAAGTGTATGAGATGCTTTCATTGGATAAATTGATCCTTTTGGGATTTTATTTTTAAGATTTGCTCACACTAAAATCAGATGTCCAGGGGTAAAAAGACAGCCTGTAGAGAAATCTTTTCGATTCTAATATCTTTTATGTCCGTCTTTATGTCTGTCTATTTATTTATACTGACCCCAAACTTTTGAAATGGTAAAAGCTTGAAGTGGTGAAATACACTGTATACTGATTCAATGTTCAAGTTTGAAATGAGCAACAGACTACAAACAGCTTAACTTATTTGAGTCTGTTAGGCCAAAAAAAACAAACTATTTTGAGTTTTGAGTTAAATACGGCAAAAGTAACCTATAACAATTCATTAGAGATAATAGATAAATATAAAATCCAATGCAATCCCATTTAGTACAATAGCAGAGAATTGTCTAAAATAGCAACTCAGTGAATAGGAAGTAAAGATTTACTTTTACTGCCACAGAGCTCACACAAAAGAACATAGCAGTAAAATATACAAGATAAAAAGGGACTTGCGATAGTGTACGTTTACACACTTGAAAAAAAATAAAAAAAGGGTTTTTTTTGGTATTGATGGCTTCATGAAGAACCTTTACTCGGTTGAAAATGCACTTTCGGAAAAATGAACCCATGAATAACAACAAAAGGCAAACATGCAGAGCTATTGTTCAGCAGTTAGCACACATGCTCCTGACACTTTGAGCTGTGATACCTGTGATGCAGGTTTGAGGCATTTCCTCTTTCTCCAATCTGATAAAGGAGAAAAAGCACATGGTAACATCAAATAAAAAACTGCATTCTTAACTGCATGTCAACCCCCTATATTATATAATGCTCTAAAAACACTGCACATATCTCTGCAGTTTCAAACCACTCTCCATAACACAGGCCCAAACCTTGAAGTCTGTTCAGAGCCAAACATGGCCCAATGTCCCTTTCCAGAATCTGGCACCACTGCCGTTCTCACTGCATATTTGCGGCGCTAGGGGAGAAACCAAAAAGGCAGTGCCAGCAGACTCCGTTGAACACGGCGCATTCAGAAGTGTACCCAATAAAAACACATCTGGTTTGAAAGTGTACAGACTGTGCGCTGGCTCTCGATGCATGCAGCGGGAACAAAAGCAGTGATACAAAAGCAACTGCTTAGGGGATAAATTTATGGCATGATAAGAACATGTTAATCAGTTAGTTGGACATTGTGAATCTAATTTTTGTGCCTGACGTTGCTATGTTCCTACAGGACCATTTTTGTTTCCAAGATCGCGGTGTTTAATCAGTGCAAATCTCCAGTTTGTGCCGATTGTAAAGATGGTGATTTTTAGTTGCTGTACAGCGCTATGAAGTCACTTGGCCGGCGGCCCGTTTCCATCATTCTCTCCAGGCTAAGAGCCAAAGGAAACCGTTAGGATTTGAGCAGCGGCTCCCAGACTGTCACCAAACTGAGCCGCCCCTTCGACTCACGCAGTTCTTGACCTCCACATGCATGCGCAAACACACACACACACATGCGCAAACTCCATTTACAGTCAAAACATTGTATCTGAGCTTTCCCAGAGGCATTGCTCCAACCCAACAGCCATCCAGTCTTTAGGAGTCATTAAGAACGGAAGGCTCTTAAATCCATCTAGAGAAATGTACTGAATCAAATGTGCTAGGTTGAAGTCATTAAGGAACAGCATTCGCAAACTATTTTACTTCTGAAATACAGTACAGTTTAAAAGTTTGGGAACCGTACGTTTGGCAACCGTAGGAAATTAATACTTGGGTGGATGCATTAAATTGATCAAAAGAGACAAAAATATATCTTTTGAACTTTAAATTCATCAAAAAATCATGATAAAATGTATCATGGTTTCCATAAATATATTAAGCAGCACAACCGTTTTCAACATTGATAATAATAAGAATTGGTTCTTGAGCTGCAAATCAGCATATTAGAATGATTTCTGAATGATCATGTGACACTGAAGACTGGAGTAATGATGCTGAAAATTCAGCTTTGCATCATTGGGATAAATTATATTTTCAAATAAATTCAAATAGAAAACCATTATTTTAAATGGTAATAATATTTCCGAACATTACAATTCTCACTGTATTTTTGATCAAGTAAATGCATCCTTGGTGAGCATAAGAGTCTTCTTACAAAAACATTAAACAAATCTTACAGACTCCAAACATTTGAATGGTAGTGTATGAAATATTGTGTAAAAACCATATTCAATGAGAAAAAAAAAGTGTTTGTGGTGTGGGACTTAATTTATCAATCAGGAATTAATTTTGGAAAGTGGACTTCTTAGGAATAATGTGCAATGATGAATCATTTACAATAAAACTGAATTCGGTTTATGTTGACGTAAGTGTATTGAATCAATTGTGCTGAATCAAATGAATTGCCATGTGAGAGAACAGTTACATTTGAGATACACAAAAGCTTTGTGCCGATATCATTGAACACATACAGTTCAATAGCTTATTGAGAACTTAAGGATTTGAGGCTGGAAAGAAGTGACATCTGTGCTAATGGCTGTAAAGACAAGATCAAGCCGCACGTCTTCAGTGCCTGATCAAACTGGTAGATCAGTGCTTCAGGGTAGTTGTCTGTTGAACCAAATTAAACGGCTGAAAACAAGCCACACCTTGTGCACACACACACACACTCTCTTCATACTGTATGACATGAAGTGTGAATGCCAGATGTCTCAAAAGAACTATGAATCAACAAATAAGACATGACACTGTTTGGGCACACAGAAAGAACAGCTGACTGTGGAGATTCCTGAATGGGACGCCAAAGAGCATGTCTATCACATTTGGCAAAAACAGACGCTTTCTATAAGCAGAAACTTAACCTTAGCTTGGAAAAACACTGCAAGTTATTGATACTCTTTGACTTTTATGAAAAACATATACCTTTTATAATCAGTACAGTATATAGGAAAGCTCATAAATCTTGCAATCTGTTCTGAAACTCTATGAGACGATTTCAACGTGAAACATTTCTCATCACAATCTTCCAAGATCAACGCATCTAATGGTTGATGGTGTCCACGTTTATTTTATAACAATGTATTCTTACAACAAATCTCTCAACTTTGCTATTTTATGCTATTATCAAAATACAAAATGTACAACTACTGATATACTCAACTAAAATGGATATGTTAAGCATTGCAATGTTTGCTAATGAATTATAAAACAACATTACCGCACAAGACTTGTGCTGTGGACCTCAAGTTTAAAACCTACAAGTCATATTATATAAAGTCCCAATGCAACAGCACTGAATGCCAACATTTCAGATCTCCTTACCTTGATTAAAACTACATCCACAGTTCTCTCCCCTTTGGCACACAAACTATACCTCCGCTTGTATCGTTCATACATCTTTCCAACACACGCAAGGAGAAACTGTGACACTGAACAAAGCTTATTTCCCACATGAGGTCCTGACAGGCACAATCTCCATGGCTCAAGCGTTTGGAAAAATGAGACGCTCCTAATCTTTCACATCTGTGTGAAGGGCCGGCCCCTTTCCCTCGCTCATCCCCCACTCCCCTCTTCTCTCTCTCTCTCTCTCTCTCTCTCTCTCTCTCTCTCTCTCACACACACAGACAGTCGCATATGCAAACACTCTCTTTTCCTCCTTTGTTGCGCTTCCACAATCCCAGCCCTATCGGCTCTTTCTGACACATCTGCACATGGGTCATTCCTGCTATGCAGCGTATTTTCCCCATGTGTTTTAATATATTGGATCAAATATTATTTACACAATTTATATAGTTTGGTTGACAATTAAGTGACCATGAATTTAAACTCATTTCCTTGAGGAGCAGATGTTTATGGTTGTGAACCAAACTATATAAAACGTGAATATAATATTTGATTATCACACTAAACCAACTAATATAAAAAAAACTTTATTAATATTAAACATTACTTTATTAAAAAAACTCTTTCTCTAATCAAAATGTTTTCCTGAGTTTATTTAAATTAAGATCAATCTATAGCCAGGGTTGTTATTAACTGAAACTAACTATTAAAAACGCTTAGATTAAGCAATATATATATATATATATACACACACACACACACACACACACAGGTGAAAGTAATAGCAATAAAAAAAGTGTGCTAAAATAGCATTAAAAAAACATATCAACTTCTTTTTTAATATCCTAAAACTAACAAAAGCCAGTTCCTTGATGATATCATCCTCCAGGAAGTGACATCATTTGGCTAAGAAAACAACAGCGCTAGCATCAGCAAGTATTAGAAATGGATTTGAGGAATTGGTTGTTAATTTACATTTTTCTCTTTTTTTTTGTGAAACAAAACAAGCTGACAAGTTAGTTAACTGTCAATAGCTCAATGAGGAAATGGCTAACTTTAGCTCTTAATGTTTTATCCTGTTAATTGAGTTGCCATTGTGTAAATAATCAAGCGATTAAGATATCTTAGCTTGACCAGAGTATACTCCTGATATACCCTTTTGTAGAAATGCTTCCTTATTAGCATTGTTACCAAGTAAAAAAAAAAAAATACAACAGAACAAAAATGACCCACAGTCACCTTTCTTTCTCTGTCACTGTTCTCCTTCCTTCTCTGAATCGAATGATCCCTGCAGGAAAGCCTGTCCGGTGGGACACACTGATAACAGCCCTGATCCCTTTCTGACTGACACCACCATTGAAACGTTGTCAAAGCTTCTCAGTGTTTCACGCACCATGTATATACACAATCACAAACACACCCTCTGCCCAGAGGAAACGAGGCAGAGCAACACCTACTAGTGATTTCTTCCATCTGCTCATGATCTCAGTCCAGAGGTGAAAGAAGCAGAAACCGTGGCTTCGTGTGTTGCCAGGATGGGGCTGCTTATAATTAGCAGGAAAAGGCCTTCAGCACTTGTGGTTCACATAAAAGGGTAACCCCAGCCCCCCCATTCCCCCAAACAGTTATAAAGAAACCTATGGATGAACAGCTGGCCCAAAGGTCACGACATAAAACTGTCAACATCCAACAGGAGAACGGATAATCAACAGCTTTTTTTTTTTCAACAGATCAAACCAAAGCACAGTGATAGCGTTACTTTTTTGTAAGACTGATATTTTTGAAACATGCACTACATTTTCACCCACTTATTAGAAGCATTAAAAAATAGCATTTGAAAGTTTGGGGTCATTCAGATTTTTTTTTTAAAGAAATGATTACTTTTATTCACATTAAACTGATCGAAAGTGATAGTAAATGCATTTCCTCAAATAGTTGAAAGCGGTCCGGTTCCAGTAGCACCTTTTAAAGTCCCCCTGTGGTGAAAATCAAGTTTTTAATGTTGTTTATATGTCCATGTGGTGTTTTTAATATGCTGGCATAAATGAACAATTTTAATAATTTCTACAGTTAATATTTTATACTCGAATATTTTTATCTAGAGCCAAATGTGCTTCATTCAAGCCTTTTCTGTTCTGAGCGCATTGCTTCTCTCTTCCGCTAAAGAGCCACATTAAGAGCTGCAGATGACACGGTTATTTTAACAACAGTGGCAAAAATAGTGAACAGCAAAATAGATTGATACTTTGGTAACGCTTTAGATTACAGCCCAGAAAGTACTGCGTAATTAAGACGAATTTACAGCGTAACTTTCGGTAATTATAGTGTACCTGTAAAGTACATATTGTTCCCTTATACTTACATGCAAGTAAAGTTTGGGGAATAAAGGGGTAACAACCAGGAGAATAAAACAAATATTTATACTGTAAATAGGACTAAGGGGAACTTATTCTACTATTATGATACAACAATCTTACAATTGAGAGCAATTTAGCGAGAACATACTGTGTACTTTTTTGTAATAATTGTGTACTAATAAATACTTTATAGGCTATTTAAAAATTACAGGGTACATATATATATGCATTTATATAGTGTTTTTTTTTTAGCAAAAGTGCAGCTGTTTAAGTTTGAGCTTACATGTTTGTAAGTAAAGTAAAGCTAAAACTATTGCAATTTTTTTTAAATACACTTGTTAATAATAATATTTATTATTATAATAATAATGGGAAATATACTCTTGTTACTCCATGTAGTTACATGGTAAGTGGTGCTTGTTACCCTCTTGTTCCATGTAGTTACAGGGTAAGTACAATAAAAATACATACACACAATCTAATATCACTGATACGGAAATCTTTATTTGAAAAACAACTTATTACAGTTGGTCTGAAGCGATAGTCTACAGTTTAAAAAGTTTAAAATATTTTAAAATATATTTAGTTTAAAACATTAATTTGTGTTAATCTGAAGAAGGAAAGTATACATCTTGGATGGCATGAGGGTAGAAGAAGAGTAAATGGTGAGGACGTATTTCTGGGTGTACTGCATTTTCTTTTAATACATAATACAGAATAGCAAGAATAGCAAGAGACATGATTTCTTTTTCAGATTCATCAGTGGAAAGAAAGAAAAAGAAGAGGAACAAAAGGAAGAAGCCAAGCAAGAGAAAAAGGGGGGGACAAAACGTGCTACTTTCTGTCAAGGCTTAAAGGGGTGGTTGATTGCGATTTCACTTTTTTCATTTTAAATATAGTGTGTAATGTTGCTGTTGGTGCATGAACAGTATCTGCAAAGTTGCTGCGCTGAAAGTTCAACGTAAGCAGAGATATCGTCTTTCAAAAATCAGGAGGTTTAATGCCTACAAAAACGACTCGAATGGGACTATAACAAGATAACTCCCGGGTTTTATACGTAACTAACCCATAAATTTAAAATCAACCCTCCCTCCAGAATATGCAAAAAATGGGTCATGGCCATATTTCTGCGGCTTTGTCGAAGAGGAAGAGTTATAGAGGAGAGCTGTCATGCCGTCGAAAGTGTGTTATTTTCACCCAGCTGTCAGGTCTTCTGTGTTCGGGCTTCCCACGGACGCTGTAGTTCGTCAACAATGGCTAAAATTTATGTTTGATTATGTTCCTGAAAATTACAATCGTAATTTAGCTCTCTGTGCTGCGCATTTTACGGAAGACAGCTTCCAGAATCTCCACGAATTCAATGCCGGACTCAACAAGAAACTGTTACTAAAACATGAAGCAGTTCCAACTTTAAAACCAGAGGCAGCAGTTGTTAGGCCACAACCTGTAAGACTTAATCATTTTAAATGTATTTGCATGTATAATTTCAGACGTAATGTTTTAGTTTTATCAAGGACGTAAACAAATGCCAGCGCTGGCTTTAGTAGACACTTAGTTGCTATTTTGTGCGTCTATGACAAACATGTACAAACATTTTGGACCTGAATTTGTAATTATGTACTAATTTTGTGAATGTATTTTCCCTGTACGTAATTTTTCGATTTGATCAAGAACATAAACCAATGCCAACGCTGTTTGTTTATAGTAGCCAGTTAGTTCGATGCTATTTTGTGTGTATAAGACAAACGTGTATAAAGTTCAAATAATTATATGTAATCGCAACAGCAAACTTCAGCTGCTGTCAGTGACAGTATGGTTTGTTTACAGGTTTTATGTATTGTATGTATTATGTAGCCTATTTAATCAGGAGAAAACCGTATCTCAAAAGCTAACAAGCAGCAATAAGTAGCATTTTCAAGGTACAGCATATCGAAATTCTTATATAATAATAGTAGAATAAAATAGAATAATAAAAAAGTAAAAAATTTTTTTTTTTAGTTTTCAGTGCACTTTTGTTAAAAAGATTACTGTATAAATGCATAGATACAGTATGTACCCTTTCATTTATAAAAAGCATATACACTATGTATTGGTACACCATTATTACAAAAAGGTACACAGTGTATGTTCTTGCTAAATTGCTCCCAAATGTAAGATTATTGTATCATAATAGTAGAATAAGTTCCCCTTAGTTATATAATACTTACAGTATAAATATTTTTTTTATTCTCCAGGTTGTTACCCCTTTATTCCCCAAACTTTACATATTGTTCCCTTATACTTACATGTACGTACTTTACAGGTGCACTATAATTACCGCAAGTTACACTGTAAAATCGATTTAATTACGCAGTACTTTCCGGGCTGTAATCTAAAGCGTTACCGATACTTTCACTGAAACACTGCAGAAATTAGAATACTGCAGATAATGAGAATACAGCAAAAAACATTTATTTTATCTGTCAGTTAATTTACTCATATTTGTTGACTATTTTGACTACTGCTGCTCAGATGGAAATTTTAAATTATTCCAAAAAAGTATTGTCTGGACTCTGGACCTTCGCTGGGAAAGAAATATAGAGACTGGACATCTTGGAACTTGACATGGAGAATACCCTTGAGATGGAGAATACCTGAACCACACACACACACACACACTCACGCGCACACGCACATACAGCCATGTAGTTTGTAGCCATCTCTACTCTCTGTTCCAGTCCTCTAATTTGAACTCTCACAAAATAAACAAATCCACATTGCTTCTGGACTTCACGCCTCAACGCTACCACATCTAGTGTTTCTGTGACCACGGACACTAAAGCAACTCTTTTACCTTGAATAACAGCAGCACAATCATGTTACACTGTGTGCAGCACTTTAGAGTAAACCAACAAATATGAAGCCAAATATTATGTCATCTGGCAGGAACAATATAGATGCATACACACTGCTGGTCAAAAGTTAGCGGTAGGTAAAGAAATCTTATGTTTTTGAAAGAAGTCTCTTATGCTCACCAAGGCTGCATTCAGTCAAAATAAAAAGCAATATTATAAACATATTTCTACTATTTAAAATAACCATCTTCTATTTGAATATGTTTTAAAATGTAATTTATTCCTGTGATGGAAAGCTGAATTTTCAGCATCATAGAAAAATCATTCTAATAATATGCTTAAGAAACATTTCTTATTAATGTCAATGTTGAAATGCTGCTTGATGTTTTTGTGGAAACCGTGATACAATTTACATTATTTCTTTTTTCCTCTGTCACTTTCTATCAATTTACCATCCTTGGTATATCAAAGTATTAATTTATTTGTTCTTTTTTTTTTTTTTTTATTATCTAACTGACCCCAATGTTTTGAACAGTGCTGTATTTCTGTTCTTTAATCTGCACTGGCTATATACATACCAAGATATTACTGCTAGATATTCAGATGATAATTCTCAGATCTTTATGTAACAGGTAAGGCTAAAGATTAAGGGGGGGGGGGGGGGGGGCACATCTGTTATCAGTTACAAGTGGGCCAGACAGACACCATGGGGACTCGACCAAATTGCAGCCGAGTAACAGGACGTTATGTTTTGTTTTTCATAGAAATAGCGCCCCTATTTGGAGCGCGGTGCTCAAAATGATTTACTTCAAAGCAACTGTAAATACTGACTCCTTGCTGAATGTTAGGATCTTGCTGAAGGGATCATAACAAAAAAGTATGAGCCTATTTTGGTTAAAAAAAAAGGTTTGACTTGTCTTGTTGGGTTTGTCAAGCATCATAAAACCACTTTATAAACAAATGTGGCAATAACATAACAGCCCAGCGTAACAACAGTCATAAGCATCAATCAAAATAAAATAAAAAAATTGACAGCAAAAAAAACACACACAAAAAAAAACAATTGGGAGCCCTAGGATTTTGGCAACCCAAATTCATGGGATGTCATTTAGTCATGAAATATGCTGTGGGTGTATGTTGTGACATAAGTTAAGTGTAGTAAATTAAATATATAGTCTAAAAACACTATATTTTTAGTACTAACCAGTGGTGCATCTTTTTTGTCCATGATATCAGGCCACGTTGTCTTTTGAAAGTCCATCTGATCCTCCAAATGTGCATCTGACTCTGTGAGACAACATTTAGCATTTACAATAACTTTAATATATTAATATTCATATATTAATTAGCAAAAAAGTAAAAGAACAAATGGTAAAAAAGTTCTTCATGAAAATAAAGAAAAAAAATATCATTGATAACTAATAAAAAAATAAAATAAAATAAAAAGGAAAATAAAAAATATGAGTCACTTTTTATTAAATGATAAATGAACTAAAAACATGTCCTGAACCAACTAATGCACCAACCAAACAGGGATATTTCTGGAAATTATAAGTCTGGCTATTTCAGTTCAGTTACGTAACTCAGCAAAGATAACAATACCCCTTTAAAAACATGGGTGTACCAAATGTACTTTTTCGGTCACTGTGAGAACAGAGAAAAAAGGTCAGGAAATGGATGCTGACCTCGTCTTGTAACTTCACTTCCCTGGACATCCCATAATGACATCACCTGTTGCTAAGCTACATTTTGTTATGTACATATATCATGATGAATCCGCCCTGTTCTCTCAGGCGTGTGCGTGATGGAGGCGGACAGACTACTTACAATTATTCTGTTGGATCTGAAAGGTATAATTACTTAATTTTGGTTTATTATGGAAGGCGGGTGCTTTAATAGAGACTGTTACGCAATCACACTGCAATATTCGATCACTGATGAAATTAAACTTGGATCTTGGCAATGGATTTTAGTACATTTCTCCTTGATTCAAAACATTTCATGTTTAGGACCAGCAATACTGTTGAAGCAACAATAAATATATATATATATATATATATATATATATATATATATATATATATATATATATATATATATATATATATATATATATATATATATATATATATATACTGTACACACACACACACACATACATACATGTCATCAAATGCATATCCCACCGTATTTTCTGTAATATAAGTCATATATTTGTTATCATCTGAAACGTGCTGCGACTTATATTCCAAAGTACTTATATAATGCATGCACAAAGTGCAAACAAAGGTTTAACTGAAGTTTAGTGTTAATAATGTTCGTAAAAGTTTCATTTTATATACTGGTATTTTACAAATATGAATGTAATCAAATGTGACTTATACACTGATGCAACTTGTGTTCTCTCAATGCAATTTTGACCCGGTGCAACTTAATCATGTGCTTACTTATTTTACAGAAAACATGGTATATCATAAATATATCTATTTTTTATCATTCAACTCACCTTTCAGTAGGTCTTCTTCACCAACTGGTTGCCCAACCTCATGCACTGCAGATTTTATGACTTGAGACATTGGACCTAAGTTTCCCTGGGCTTGTTCAGGACATACAGAAGAATCTATAATGTCATTCTTATCAAGTGCCTTGGAGACATGTAAGGCACCTTCTACGTGATCACTGTGGACCAAAACACTCATTCGATCTTCTGTATTGACTGCCAGACTTTCCTCAGAGATTCCAGACTCATTTTCCTTAAATAAAACAGGTATGTCTGAGGGATCAACTAGGACAACTTGATTTCCAGATTTACTAATATTTACAAAAACTATGCCTGCATTTCCTTCTGAAGACTCTATTTCTGATGTGCCCTGCATGACCTCATAGTTTGAGGTCATATCTTGACTGGGATCCTGAGAAGAGTCATCTGGGAGATTCACTTTCTCCATATCTGCAGGAATCGTGGACTCAAGCACTTCCTCCGGTGTTGCCTGAGCTTCAAAAATGGGTTTGTTCTCCTGGTTCTCTTGGACGTTCTCCATCCCCTCACAGCAGGAACCTAAAAGAACGTCAAGATCTTCAGGTTCTAAGGTGTCCTCACTAGTTACTGTAGGAGATCCAGGTTCTGATCCAGGCTTAGTTTGTGATATATCGAAAGAACTTAACAGTCTCTGTCCGTCAACCTCACTTCCTTCTTCCACTGCATCTTCAATAAAAGAAGGAATTGGATGTTCTACAGGCAACAGCTCTCGATTTATTTCATGCAGGCATGAAACACCCTCATGTTCAGCAACTGAAGTCCTTGAGGTTGTATCACTAAGTTCCTCCTTCTGTTGGTCGGCATCGGTTTCCGAGTATGGCATTTCTAGAGTCTCCTGAAACTCTTCATTGGCATCTTCTTGATCAGAAGTTCTTGAAGAATCAAGATGGTCTTGATTACCTTCCAAATTACACCTGATATTCTCACAAACGCCTCCCTCAGATCCCTCCAGCGTATAAGTTCCTTTGTCACCAGTTTTATCACGAACGTCTCGGCAAACACGCATTTCATTTTCAAACCAATTTTGGTTCAAGCAATCTAGAGGTGCATCTCCATCTGGATTTACTTCCGATAGTTCCTTGCTTTCTCGCACTTCCACTGGTTCTATGAGTTCCCTGCACCCATCCTCTTCCTCGTCATCAGTCTCAGCACCCTGAGAACAAGATTCAACATCCGAGCTTTCCGGCGTGTCCAAAGACTGAGTAATTCCCATATCTCCTGCTTCAGCGGTGGGGTTACGCTCAGATAGCTCTTTCTCCTCCAATGCTTTCTCCTCTACAGAGTCGTGTCCTTTTTGCTGACTTTCCCCCGGTGCTTCACAGATTAAGTCATCCGCTTTATCAGCTTCCTCTTTCTGTTGTCCGCAGGAAGAGGTTCTGTAGGTTACGTTCACAGAATTGCTCTGCAAACCATCACTACTATCTCCAATGTCCCCGGTACTAACTACACCAGCAGTTGAGCTCTCCTCTTGCGCTCTGCAATCAGTCTCACTGTTTTCACAAGCACACGCCCGCTTATCTTCACTATTGCCATTGTGTAGGAGAGCCGTGGCAGTTTCACAGCTGAGCGAGGGACCTCCGTCACTGTAATGATCCAGGCTGCCATTACATTCTCCTTTGTTTTCTTCTGTGCTAAAAGGAGTGAACCCTCGTTCTCTCGTATCAAGGGAGTCGTGCGGTGCCTCTTCACAAAAGCAAACTCTGGTCTCCAGGCCATGATCACATTCTTGGGCAATGTGCGGAGAATCTGAGCTCTGCTGAAACGCAACTCCTCCCTGAACATGAACAGAGAACAACAGCTTTAGAGTTTTCTCTCTTTCAAGCCAATTCTCTAACTCTACAGTTATGTCAATGCAATGAATAGTAGATCTACAGTTGTTGGAGACTATTAATGATGGAGGTTGAAATTCTGAGGGATATTTCTTGGCAAACAAGTTCCCTTCTGTTGCCTGCATAATAGCATGTATTCATTTAGCAGACATTTCCAAAAAATCCAACAAATGAGGAAGACAACACAGTGATTCATCCATAAAGAGGCAGTAACATGAGAAGTACAATGTTGTTCAGGCTAAAGTACAGGCTAAAATATATCAATAATAAAAAGTAATATATAAGTATATATATATATATATATATATATATATATATATATATATATATATATATATATATATATATATATATATAAAAATCACAATACAATGCATCTAACATTAAAGTTTGTAAATGTATATATTTGATTTGACAGCACTAATATATATAGTTTTTAGTGTGTAATGGAAAAACATTGTTTTTCATCAGAATTTTTAGCCTATTTGCACTTCACAAATAGGAAACATTAACATTACACATTGTAATGGGTTTAATAGTATAAAGCCATTGAATACTACCAAAACTTATCTTTTTTTTTTTATATGAATGTGTACTATGTGTATAATGCGCATTGTTACTATTATTTTTTTTTCTCTAAAAATATAATGTTGAAAAGAATTCAACTTTGTCTTGCACTTTCAATCATCTTAAGCTCTGACAATTCCAATCAAAATTAACAAAAGTGTTTTTTTAAGAGTTGATCTTTTTGATATCACATTTTTAACCACATGGTTCAAACTGAAGTAAAGTTTCCCTTACAATTGCATTAGTCTCTTTATCGATATATTATCATCATTATTCTTCACATTTGCACATATTGTCCTCATCATGCTGAATAATCCTGGAGATGTTCATCACAATCAAAAACTGACTACAGAGCTGAAAAGACAGACAGAGAGAAAAGAAAAGGAAGATTTGCCAACATCTGAAAAAAAAACTAACCTGACTCACGTTCCCCTGACAATGGCAAATGATCAGGCTGCGCAGTGCCAGGATGTCAGCCTGCAGGTTGGGTGATGCACCGCCCGGCTCGGTGCCCACAGAGAGGGTGTAGGTGTTCAGAGAGGGGTGGTGCTGTACCACGCGACTGCCCGAGGAGGAGACCTGTCTGAGCGTCTCAACCCCATTGTCTGTATCCAAATCCTCCCTGAATCAAAACAAGCCCTCGGATGAACAGGATATGCCGAGACAGTTTCATTACAACTTCAAACAGAATAACACTCTGCTGTAATCAAGAAACTCAATATAATTTATAGTTCTTATGCATGTACTTGCTTTGATTTAATTGTTCAAGAGGCAGTGGAGAGTGATCCAAATACACAAATCAAGTTATTATACAGCTACATGAATATTTTGTACTCTTTTGCCAACTCAAGTGTGTAATAATAAGAGGTAATGATTAAAATCTGGGCCTGGAGCATTGACTAATGCTGGGTGGAGTGATTTTTGTCAACTAGGTCACAGGAAAGCAACTGTCACTGCTCTCTGAAGCAGCATGCTTAAGATTAAAGAACAATACCCAATTAGATCGCTTTTATGTCTCAGCAATGAGATTAATAGAGAGGTAATGGAGACATCCTGCTTCTCAGATGTTTCTTGTGTGGAAAAAATGCCTCTCTATTAGATTCTAAGATGATTTTAGATGTGTCGTACGGTGTTCAGTATTTACCAAAATACCAATCGGAGCAAACAAAAGTCAGAGATTGTTATAAATTCAATTTTTTTTATAGAATTCATCCAAATATAAGTTATCTGAGTTATGACAGCCACATTAAAATGTTATAAATTCTTACAAGTTCATTTGAGTTCATTCATAAGAGAAACAGTGTTATTTTATTTGCATTGATATACTATTATAGTTTTTATTGTTATATTTTTTGTTTTCATTTTAGCTTGTTTTAGTATTTTTGTTGTGTTTTTGTCATTTTTTTTTTTTTTTTTTGTTTATTCATTTTTATTGTAGTTTTGGTTATAGTTATTTTAGTACTTCGAATTAAACGGAAATGAGAAACGCTGCCTAGCCAACTAGCTAAAATATGTTTACATTTTTTATATTCTATAAAAAAAATACATATACATATATTTTACATATATTTCTGTAAATGTTTATTTTATTTCAAAAGACAACATAACTGTAACTTCATCAGTTTACTCTGGGCTGTACAATCAAAATGCAAACATGATTTGTTAAGCTATTAACAGCACACCCCAAAAGTGAATCCTTTAATAAGCCTGGAGTTACTGACAATTACATTGTTGTTGATTTTTAAAATGAATAAAACAGTGAGTAGTATAAAATAGTCAGTAAGTGTTGAAACAGTAAGCATCAGACAATATCTAACCATCATAACAGTTCACTTAGTATACAAACACTCAACAATTATTCAACAGTAGATTGGTGCCCATAGAGTTCCCATTCACTCCTGTTCCTCACTTAGTACAGATTTATGTTGTTTTCATGTGAATAACAGGCTGTGTGTGTACTGTAAGTGCATTACTCACTGGCTGAAGAGCTCCAGTAGTGCAGTGTGTCCTCGGCTCTCAGCGATGACCACCGGTGTGGCCCCCTGTTTGTTACACAGGTTGAGGGCCTCTCGGGCCCCTGGCTGCTTGAGGAGAAAACTGGCCACTTTGAGGAGCCCACGACGGGCTGCAAAGTGTAGAAGGGTCTCTTGAGGTTCCAGTCCTGAAAGACAAAAACAAGAGTGTTCAGAGAGAAAAATGGATGAACATAAACCAGACCTGGATCAGTGTTTGTCTTTTCAATACATATCAAAAGCATATCAATAATAACCAATAACTTTATTTGAAGTGTTAAGCTTCACCAGAGCGCGGGCGCACTGAAGCGTTTTTTTTTTTAAATAGTTCAAAGTTACTATCAGATTTAATGTTATTACCTTGACAAACTATACATCATTAAAAAGATATAAGACTCAAGTTTCAGTATTTGACCACTATTGTATTCTGAGAAACTTATAGTGACAGTTATGTCTTAATTTGTGTCAGGAGTTATGCAATTAAAAAATGAGTCGTTACCTTTAATATGAATTATGAGCGTCAGCCGCTTCCATTCTCAAAAAAACTCCTGTGCGATCGTCATGACAGAGCTTGACAAAACAACGTCCCTCAGGGCTTTTAGCTCAAACATGTGCAGATTTGGAGAAATATTGATATATTCTCATAGGTTTACATCAGATATCTATAGACAGGAATAATATTTATTGAATTTATACCCAAATGCGTCGATGTAATCATGAGCGCTGGATACTCTGATGTAATGTGTTTTCAATCCATACTGGCCGCCTGAGAGCGCCGGCGCTCTATGCACAGTAATAGTCCATATATGGAACACATGAAGAAGAGCCATAACCATGTGACATTCCAAGAAGTCCCTGACTTTACAAAGCTAACAGAGATCGCTGTAACTGCAGATAAAGATGTTTTGAAGACAATAAACATGATTGCAATGATATTTGATTTATCTGTGTTCTTCGAGCCATGTCAGGTATTTTCATAATAATAGATTATATTTATAATGTAATGCTAATCGATATATAGACTATAATTTGTGCAGAATGCTGTAAAATAATATATTTTCTGTCTGATTTTTTTATCTGAAGCCAAATCAGATCACAGAAAGTTATTTAAAACACTCGACTTGCGCTATAAAGTAAGTTTGGAGCACAAACACGTTTTTAATCTCATAAATTGTCGTGTATTGATGGTGTGCTAAGCTAACATGTTAGCTTGCTCTGTGCACCTGCTAGCACATTAGCTGTTATTTTTATGAATTTTTCTAAATATAAATGCTTACTGAAATGTTTCTTTTTTCAAAAAGGCCATTTGATACAGTTTAAAATGTGAAGAGAGAACTTTGGTAAAAGAAATTAGGGATTAAAACAGCGTGAATAACCAGTCGTTAGTGATTATAATGCAGACAAAAGAAAAGCATATTTAGAGCCATAAACAGGTCGGAGAGGTGTGAAATGTGTGCAGGGGAGACTGACACTGAATGGGGCTCATTTGCACCACAAAACAATAGAGACAATAGACTGAATAGATGCTAGAAGATGACAAAAAACATCAGTTTGCATTTTAGAGTCTAATCAAAATAAAGTCATATGACATGATCTTGAAAAACATTGAACTAAATACAGAGTTTTTAGACTTACCATCTTCAGATTTTAAATATAACATGGTCAGACATGTGGCTTTAGCTGCAGTGCATTTCTAGATTGCTACAATGCCAACTTCAATTTTATTTTCATGAAGATGTTTCATAAAAATTAATTTCTAATAACTTTACAAAACTTTGAAGCTATTTATAACTATTTTTTTCATTATGACAATAATTAATTCTACATTTACAATAAACTGCCAGGTGTCAGCTTTCAAATGAGATCATACTTGTGCTTTTAGTACAACGGGTTCATGCACTGTATCCGTTTCAGTTTGTGTATGCCATTTCTGGGGATTTTTCAAAAGTGTGGTTGCAGCTTAACAGGTTGTTTTTATACACAGCTACTTATAAATAATATAACCTAATGTTATCATGATACTGGAATGTTTTTACTTTGATACAATACCTTGACAAATATTGATATTCTATATCATTTTTTATTCCACAGGGAAAACTTCAATATAGATATTTTAATTATTAACCCATAATTTTTTTGGGGGATAATTTGAGTAATTATTGTTAAAATATCTTACAGCCCATGGAAGCGTTATTTGAAACTTCTAACTAAAGTAAACTGTCAGTAATAAAATAACAACAAATAGCAAACAACAGCACAAGTAAATACAATAGAATAAAGAGACAAACGAAATAAAAATGGCTTTTCAGGTGAGTCTAACAGTAGTATTCGGGTAAACACTGGATAGTCTCCATTGTAAAAATTAAATACAGATTAATTTGCATACAATTAAAGTTACAAAAGGTATTCAGTCAAGAGCAGAGAGTGATTTTCTTTGTCTTTTGTTCTCTGATTAACATGACGGAGCAGCAGGTTTATTAGGCTGCTGTCCCTTTAAGAGCTTATGCACGGATCCAATATACTGTTACCCAACATGCGTTTTCTTTCTCAACTATTATGTTCCAAAACTGACTGTGTTTACCTGAATACCAGCCAAGACGGGCATTTTGACATAAGTGTGTGTGTGTATTTGACCATTTAAGCGCAATAAGTCAAAAAAGAGCTCAACATGGCATTCACACTCTGTTTGAGAGGTAGCTTTATGTGTGTGAGCTTTTGAGCAGGTGCAAGCAGGAAACCTGCAGGAATGAGTAAAATTATGCACAATACTAGTATCAATATGTATCGAAATATCAATATTTTTGATAACACTAAACACACCTTAACCCTAACAGTAAACCTCCTGTATTTTTACAATAAAAAAAATGACTAATACAGCAATATACAGCACATAAACTTTAATTATTATTATTATTAAATTACAAAATATCAAACCAAAGTGGTGTTTATTACTGAAAAATTAAAGCAGCAACATGTTTAAGCATAATAAAAACCCATCAGACAAGTTTAAGACAAGGACTTAGTACTGTGATTCAGCAGAGAAGAACCAGGCCCAAACAATGGCAGTTAATTAAATATTTAAAAAGATCTGTCAGCTGTAATTAACGTCAAACTGTAACTGCCCTGTCAACTGTCATGTGACCGCTGTGAACTCAAAGGAACTGTTCTGATTACTTGGAACCTGATCTGGAATGTCATTTAGGGACGTTTATTTGGCTGCAGATACGTGCTCGAGAATATCATCCAGTACATTCTCTTCTACACTGCGGGCAAATCATGGACCAAGCCCAAAAATGCCTAAACACTAAGCTTTTAATTGTCTTAACCACAAATTATTGCTCAGGAAATTAGCAAAATTTAAGCAAATGCACTACTTAAAAAGCTATTGGCGTCTCAGAAAAACATCAAAGACAGAATGAAGTATTTGGCAGAATATGGGAAGTTGTGTGTGGAGTGATGAGTCACAATGAAACACGAGTTGCATGTTGAGAAATATAATAATAAATGCATCTCTACCATAGTGAAGCATGGAGGAAGAGTGTCATTGTTTGTGTGGGAAGCTTTTTTAGCTGCTGGTATTGTTGAGCTATTTCACTGGGAAAAGTCATTTAATGCTTAGGAGTACAGGAGAATATTGCTTCACACAAATGGCCATTTCTCAATGATCAGAGAAGTCCACCAGGCTCATGTTTAGTCTGTGCAGAGTCTAGATTTGAACCCTTTAGTGAATATTTGGTCTCATATTAAACACAAACGAACTGGGAGATATTTTTCATCTACTCAAGAACTGTTTGAAGCCATTAACATTGAGTGGAACAACACTGATTCTTCTTCCTGTAAAAAAAGCTGTCTGCAAGATAGGGAAGGCTATTCTGTGCTAAGTTACTTTATCTACAGTGTTTGTGCAATTCTTCCTAATTTCCTGACCAGTGATTTGTGATTAAAATGGTTAAGAGCATTAAAAGACCACTAAATATTTTGCCATTTTATTTTATTTACTTTGCCAGGAGTGTAAACATGTAATGAAACAAAAAATAACTAGATAAAATGTCAAAATGGAGACAAAATAAGTCATAGGCCAAGAATAACAAAGAATTATAAGCTCTCCAAAATGTAGCAGTTTATATTGTTATATAATAATACATAATATAATAATACATAATATATTATAATATATACAATTTTATATTAAATATGGCAGTAAAGTGTATTTTTTATTGGTGTTGTAGACAAATCGAGAATAAGCCTGATGAACTACACCAATGCTAATGCTTAGATGCCCCCTACAGGACCACATCATAACTTTAGCTGAGACAATCCTCCCATTTGATAATGTAGATAATCTCCTATTGGATGATGTACACAGACAACTTCTTAACTTCTTATGAAATCACAACTGCAACAAATGCAAAGGTCTGCAAGTTACATAAACAGTCCTCTGACCTAAACACCAAACTTTCTTTGTCATGATCAGTTAAAGGTAATATTATGCTGATTTGAGCTCTTGTTAATGACTACTTGCCTTACTACTAACTTTTAGTCTTTGCTCATTGTGTATCAGACAATAATACATCATGGATTGAACCTACAACCCTATTTGAACCAGATCTAACAACTAGCCTCCATTAAGCTGCACTCACGTGTGTTGTTCCCCAGCAGGCTCCAGCCAGGGGGCAGTGTGAGATGTCTGAGGGCCAGGGACAGACTCTGGTCCAGCTTTTCGCACTCCTGCAGTGGGATCTGGTGCTCGTCCAGTAGTAGAGCCTCTTCCAGTATGTCCGTCTGCCCCACTGCACTCACCAGGAACTGGGCCATGTCGAAGGCCAGGTCCTGCATGAAGTGCAGATGCTCGGTGGCCAGAGTATGAACGTAACCGTCCCGTCCCGCTGAGCACAGGGTGACCAGCACTGACTCACAGCAGTTATGAGCTGCACAGAGAGGCAAAGATTACATCATGTCAGCAGTCAAACACATTCAAGACAAATAACTAATGATGTGAAAGGTCAAAAGGATATGGAGGGGGGAAAGCACAGCAAAAATGGTGTCATTATCAGACATTTGAGTCATTTAGCTGACATGTGCATAAAATAAAATAAATAAAATAAACAAGATTTTCAGGTTGGGTACAACTGTCAGCACAGGCATACAACTCATGTCTGGTTTGTTTGCACAATTTACTGTTAAATTACAGTAATTTGTCCATTTAGCAAATGCAATCTCTCATTCCTGGCGGTTATAAAAACAATGAGTCTTTCCTGCAGTGTCAGCTCATACTAAGAGAATAATTACTGTGGCTGAAGCCTGTGGTACATATAAAAATGACAGCCAGGTCTCACCACACAAAGTGGCACATGGTCATCCTCCTGGGAAAAGAGACAAACCCATATTTATGTGCAACAACATTTCCAAGAATTCCAAACATGCTCCAAGTGGTCTGGACTTTTGTTATGTGTATACCAATCTCTGAATAGTTACTAAAATAACATTCACACTAGGGCTGGGTTTCGATTCAAATTACAAGAATCGATTCGATTCCGATTCTCAAGATCTTGAATCGATTATCATTATTCGATTCGATTCGATTCGATTCGATCCGATTCGATCCGATCTTCGAGATTTAGATCAGTGTTTTTGAACACATTTCACATTTTTTTTCCAGCTGTTACCTGAATTACAGGACTGTAGTTATGCAACATATTGATACTATTATTATAGACATTCAACTGAGTATGGATGGTTGTAAAGAACAATCCCCCTTCCAGAGTGTTGATACAACTGCTTTCACAAACTTGCACTGGTGTAGACGACTGAGGACGCAGAGGTATATCAGCAGCAGTAGTAGGGCTGACGCGATATCCGCAATCTTGTAGTACCACACACTGACAAGTCAACCGCAGAGGATTGCAAGTAACCGCAGCAATATTCAAGTTTTTTTATGAGGCTACACTGTAAAAATGACTACAACTGAATATGTTAAATCTAATCAATAAAATTGAGGCAACAAATGACAATCAATATTATTAATTAAATTTAACAAATTAGAATTGAGTAATAATTAACCAAATGAATTACTTAAAAGTTAACCATTTAAAATGAGTAAAATGTACACATTTTTCTAAACAAAAATATCGGAATAACAGACTGACGTCAAAGATGAATTAAGAAATATTTTTTTTATTGCCATCATTGAAGACACCTGATGTTAACAAGCAGAATCACTGAAGGAGAAAACCGTAAATTTTAAGTCACCATTATGGAGATCAGTGTGTGTTTTAGTTGGGCTCTTGGCCCTTAAATCATTTACTTTAGATGTTGTTTGGCTGCTGTACGTGAATTATAACAGCCAGATGAACAAATAGAAAAGGTGATCTGATGGTGTTGGTTATGTTTTAACATAATCATTATTTCACAATCATTTGACCTGAATCACTGAACTCATATAGAGCCCAGTTTCTGAGTAAGGTTTACTTTATTAATTATAGCAGCACTGGCCTTGTACAGCATCATATTTTTAGCATTTTCAATTAAACCAAATGATCAAAACAATAAAAAGAAAGCTTTAGATATCATTTTATGTAGGCACACACAGACATCAAGAATTAGCGTATGAATCTCAGCAATGGTGACAAACAGATCACCTCTGATCATAAGCTCATTATTTATTCATCCAGCAATGCATGATGGGAGCCATGAATGAGTTTTGATTGGCGGCACCCAGAATGCACTGCAACATGTGTTGTTATTATCACCATTGTTGAGATTCACAGGCTGACTCTAGATCTCTGTGTGTCTAAAAATTAAATCAAAACAAAAACAAAAATATTTTTTTTGTATTTGAAACATGTTTAAAAATAATTCTATGGATTACCTTGTGAAATTAAAAATATTATACTGTACAAGGACAGTGCTGCTATAATTAATAAAGTAAACCTAAACTGGGCTCTATATGAGTTCAGTGATTCAGGTCAAATGATTGTGAAATAATGATTATGTTAAAACATAACCAACACCATTAGATCACCTTTTCTATTTGTTCATCTGGCTGTTATAATTCACGTACAGCAGCCAAACAACATCTAAAGTTAATGATTTAAGCCCAACTAAAACACACACTGATCTCCATAATGGTGACTTAATTTACGGTTTTCTCCTTCAGTGATTCTGCTAGTTAATATCAGGTGTCTTCAATGATGGCAATAAAAAAAAAAGATTTCTTATTTCATCTTTGACGTCAGTCTGTTATTCCGATATTTTTGTTTACAAAAATGTGTAAATTTTACTCATTTTAAATGGTTAACTTTTAAGTAATTCATTTGGTTAATTATTACTCAATTCTAATTGGTTCAATTTAATTAATAATATTGATTGTCATTTGTTGCCTCAATTTTATTGATTAGATTTAACATATTCAGTTGTAGTCATTTTTACAGTGTATACCCTTCATGTTTTGAACTTCATGCATGTGCATTGAATGTTAAACAAGTTCGTAATGATAATAAGACTGTTTATCATGGTGATTTGTAGCCTACAGAGGCTTCCCACAGACAGTGAATGAGAGAGATCGGCAGAGCGCGTGCGATTACCTGCGTCTGTCTTTGAAGTCATTGTCGTGGAAAGGTTGCCGTGTCAAAGGAAAGCGAAAAATTTGTCGTATCATCCTTTTGACGTTCACGTCACGGAAATGCGCGTCAGCAGCAGCGCTGGTCAGCTTCCCACAGCGCGAGGAAGCCGTGGGGAAATAAACTCAGCGAGTCAGGCATTGAATCAATGCCATATTGGTCTTTAATAAATGGCATCAGCTTCAGCGTTACCCATGCGACGCATTGCTGCTTAGCTGAGCCTTGAAAAGTGGAACTCAAAGTTAAAAATAATTAACACCCTTGTTTCATTATCTCTTTAATGAATCAGCTTTTCTGAACGTGTTCGTTGAATGAACGGTTTAATGACTCACTCAAAGTCCGTTGTTGTAAAGCCTTTCAATGCGCATATAGGGATCTCCCAGTCGCGGCAAGTTAAAGTTCACAGGGAAAATGTAAGCCTATTATTAAATCGATCCTCTGAGTTACGGATCGATCTTTAGAAATTAATATGAAAATCGATTCAGAATTGGTAAATCGATTTTTTCAACACAGCCCTAATTCACACTAACATAAAATAATTCATATCATGCTTAAAATAAAAATAAATCTATGCAAAATTACTGCTGTTTGTAATGCACACGACTTTGCAATATCTCTACTACCTGACTAAACTGACCTTGACCTTGAATGCATGTAAACCTATTATAGAAGACCTCCGAAACAAAATTAGGAACCTTTAAGGAATTTTTTTTTTTTTAATACCTTTTTTTTGGAATATTGTCAACTGATAAACTGTGCCGCCAATTAAGATCTAGTACAGTACTCAACATTTGAAGTGGATCAAAACCTTTCATCAAAGTTAAACTTTGATGAACTTTTTTGATCCACTTCAAATGCTGACTACTGTATAACTATAAAGTAAAAGGTCCATTTTTCTCTCATATTGAAAACAAGCCAAACATAAACACTAAAACTGGACTCCCAAGTGCCAAACAGGCCTACTGTTTCTCCCAGTAATCTCCCTCCATCAGCGGATCATCCCTTCACTGACTGCTGAGGCATTACACCTGACACTGAAACACAACACTAAGCATTGCTGCACTCAACTCCGTTCATTCAAGCTGAGTGAGCATCTCTATAGTGAGAGGGTTTGTTTCAGCCGCCAAACAGCCCGAAAAGACTATTAAAAACAGATATCAGTAAAGAAATGGCATCCTATAATGAGATAACAGGCTAATAGGAATGCCTAAATATATGCTACAAACACACAGAAGATTAGTTTTCTCCACTGAAGTCTTTCTATGGGGTTGAACTACACCATTTTCAGTTTGACTCAATCCCTTAATAGGACCCGGTCAGCAAGCAAACATGTTTTGTTGACAGGACCAAGTGCTGCCACCTCGTGCAGACAAAAGCTGTCCGCATTGAGAACTTACATTATGAGTAATCCCCATAATATGAGCTTTGATGGGAAACTACAGTTCAAAAAACAGATTATCTAGATGTACATGAGAAAAATACAGAGAGGTGCTCATGTTTCTCAGCAAATAGTGATTTCTTTAAAAAAAAGGACAGAGGGCAGCATGTTCAACCAATCCATCTTCCCCCAACTGAGTAAACAAAAAAAAAAAGGCAAAAAGTCCCAAAATACACAGTCAGAAGAACATGGACAGTTAAACATTCATCACTAGAACTCACAGTGACACCCAGAACAAACACATTCCTCAACTTTAATATCTGGCAATAAGTTAATGTGAAACTTAATTTCTGTAATCAATCCGAAATTTGGCGAGTATCATTTTTCAATGCTAAAATAATTTATGGTGTCCCAGTTTATGCAGAGAACAAGTCATTTGTAGCCTGATTTTCATGTAAAATGTTTTTAAAACTTTGACCTTGCAGCCAGATAGAGTAAGCAGAGACGCATAATATATCAGCACCATATTTATTATTAACTGATGTTTTTTTTTAAATCGGTCGGTATCGCCTGATATTGGATATTTAAATGTCTCCGGCTCTTTTTTCATTTCAAGATTTAGCTCATAATCTAGCACTCAAAATGATAGCTGCAAATTATGGTTCCAAATTATGAGGCCATTTACATGACACCATTTTCAACTAAAACCGGGAAACTTTTTATACGTTTTGGCCGTTCATTTACACAACAACAGCGTTTTAGGTGCCTGAAAATGCAAACTTTTGAAAACAGGTTTCAAAGTGCAAATTTTTGAAAACGATAATGTTATCTTCTTCGTGTAAACTACAAAAATACGAATTTGTGAAAACATTGATGTCATGAACATGCGATTTACGTGTTCAGTCTATAGGCGCTTAGTGTTTCTTTACAAAGTGACATCGCCAACTACTGGTCTGACATGAATAATACTGTGTTTCTAGTCGGTTCTGTGGATCCGTGTGAAAGGGGATCGTTTTGACAACATTTTGTTTGTATTCGGAAAATGCAAAGGAAAAACGTTGCTGTTTTTAGTACATCGTTGTCGTGTAAACGTACTCTTAACGATTTAACCTTTTAAAAGCAGTATATATATATATATATATATTATATATATATATATAGATTCACAATACTGACCATTTATGGGAGATTGGCTATCTATTCATAATATCAATATGCATTCATAATAATAATTTTGGCTCAGCCCATATGCAGTGCTTATCTTAGTATGTTATATTAGCAGTGTTGTGCCTGAACGCGTTCACTGAACGATAGTTCAAGAACTCGTTCATATTTTGGGCGAACGTGAACTGTATTACTGCCTGATGAATGTTACTGTGAACACGTTCATTCTGGTGTCTGTGAACGCACGCTCTCTCAGTTTAACTTCGTTTAATAGGGTGCCAGATTTCAATAGAGCCTTCCAGGCGAAAACCCGGCTAAAACACACCGTAAACAGGCCTTAATATGTAGCGAAAAAAACACCCAATCTGGCAACACAAACCACCATGCACCGCGGCCGCCGCATGCGTCATCAAGACAAGAAGCAGCATGTAGTCGACAAAGCAGCGAGGAGGCGTCGCATCGTATGATCAGTTTTAAGACAAGGTCGGTGAGGATGGGAAAAATCTTACATTTCTGTGCAAACTTTGCCCGCCGATAAAATAATTGCTGTCTGTGGTTGTACATGGGTTGTGGCAATAATTTATAAAAAAAATAGCTCGCAGCAACATATGGAAAAAAAGAACTACGAACTAGTTAATTTTTTGGAACCGTGAACTTAGTTCAAAATTGTGAAGTATAAACTATGAACTGAACTAGTTCATTTTAAAATTTGTGAACTGAACTTTGAACTAGTTCATGTAGAAAGTGAACTTTCCCAACACTGTATATTAGTAATGCTAGTTACCACTAGAGCACCACATCACAATTTTATAATAAACTATTCTAAGGCAGGGATTCACAAACTTTTTTGTCAGCCGACAAAAGGTCAAAGGTTGCAGTTGGGACGCAGTTGACTATGACATCACAGATCTAAGGGCCCAATAATGCGCTCACCTGGACACACAGCCTGAAGGGTGCCATGGTTAAGCTTCAGTGTGCTGGTTAGATGTCTCTGAGAGGAGCCAGTGAACAACAGGAAGAACTGCACCTCCCCCTGTTCTCCTTCACGGAGCGCCTCATCGCAAAGCTGAACTGTTAGCACACACTTGCCCTGCCACAAAAAACAGAAGTTTAAATAAAATACAACTTTATGTGCTTATGAATACTAACTTCCTTATATTGTCCAAAAAGCTCAATGCCAAACTGATCCAATCCATCACATATTAGAAGTCACTTGAATGTACCTGTTAATAATGTGCATTTTCAGCCAACTTGATCATAAAAAAAAAAAATGTACATTATTTTTTTAGACACAAGCACTGTATGAGTGTGAGATTTGCTTTTAAATGGAATTTGCTATTCTTTCTTTTAAATGGAAGCTTTCGTAAATTGTTAACGCAAGAACTCAGTCAAACGCAATGAGAAATAACTGAAGTTGTGGTTGCTACAGGATATCACACGCGTGCTGGTCTGCACAGATTAACACAAATAGCAGTTTGAATTTAACAGCACACGCCTAGGTTCTAGGTGAGAAGCTTGTCTTCTCCCATCACTTTCACAGATTAATACACTGAAAAAAAATGCATCTACAATTAAAATTCTTACAATATGCTCACTGTTCTGCACAGCAGCCAATGGAACCACCGCTGCAAAGGCCATGATGAATTTAAACTGGGATTTTATCACATTTCATGAATTTAAAATGGGATTTTATCACATTTCCTATTAGAATAAAAATGTATTTCCTATATAAACAGGACAGTTGTATATGAAAATATCACATTGAATAAATAAAAAAAGGAAGCATATTTCTATTCAGCAAGTACACATTTTATTGACCAAAAGTGACAGTAAAGACATTTAATATTCCTTTGAACTTTCTATTTTCCAAAGATTCTTGAAAAAAAAACTGTTTTCAACATTGATAATAATAATAATAAATGTTTCTTGTGCATCAAATCAGCATATTCAAATGTTTCCTGATGTGAGTAATGAAGCTGAAAATTCACCTTTGGCATCACAGGAATAAATTACATTTCATTATAATATTTTAAAATATTGCTGATTTTACCATATTATTTTGACCAAATGAATAGCAATTGGTGAGCATATGAAACTTCTTTCAAAAACAATATAAAATCTTACGACCCCAAACTTTTGAATATAGTGTATATGACCTTAACGATAAAAAAACAAATGTCCCGTTTGAACTTTAACCATGAAAAACTAATACATTGGTGCTTTGAAGAAGGCAAAAGTCAATGTGCCAATCTTAAGAATCAATAATAAAACTAAGAACTTTCTCTTTAAAACATTTAAGAACATACATCTATAAAGAACCATAATATAACCGACTCAATAACCCGATGAAGTGATAATGCTGAACTTAAAAGTCTTACAAAGAACCATTAAAGAACATTGGTTCATGGTAAAGTTCTTGCTCATAATGCGTTAAAGCGACAGAAAGGATATATTCGAGTTTCGATGGAGGGAGTACTATGGCGTGATTGACAATCTGAGAAATCTGAGGCGCATACTGACTTCAGAAATTATTTCAGGAGAGGAAAGATGTCTATGGGAATAAAGACACAATAAGGGGTGTCACACATACTTCTGTACTCAAAACCAGCCTAATCCATCCTCTATCACTATCACCATTGTGTCCATTTATCTCAGTCTTCTGGATAATCTAATATCGTTTCAGCAGTTAATTACAGACGTTAACACAAAGATAAGTGTCTTTGAACCCTCATCAGATTTCACAGCACAGGAGGGAAAATCCCTTCTCTTTGTTGACTGTACTCCTACGTGAGATAGGCTTCTTGTGATAGTAACACAATATCAGTCATACATCCATCCCATTGCTCTACTCATTTTCTGTTCTTGTGAGGTGCTGACAGTCATATTCCTAGGGAAGAATTCAAACTGGGGTCACCACCAGTCTCCTGAATGACAATTGTATTGACTTTTCAAGATCTGTGTTGAAGACGGCTGAAAGGACAGCGGACTTTGAGGGGACTGACGAAGCTGGAATGTTTTCTGATTATATTTCACAAATGACGTTTAGATGGCCACTGTTATGGAATTTTTCTATTATTACTCTGATTCTATTATTACAGTGATTCCTAATGATGGCCTCATCTGTTCTCACGAATGTAGTGAGAGGGGGCCTTTGATTGATAATTTACTGTGGTTGGGAGTCAGTGGAGGTAAGGAAAAGCAGGTGGTCAAGGGGTCATCTTGAGTGCATTTGTACGTTATAGCCTAAAGGGTTAAGGGGGCATTTACCTCTCAGGGCCAGGGAGAAATAAGAAAAAACAAAGTATATCTCTCCTGTGAGGGGAGGGCAGAAATAAGGCCTTGGAGGACACAAGATATAAAAAAAGACAGACACTGCTGCTCTTTATCTCTCCTCACTGACTCACGAATGTGTATTGGTGACGAGGATCTCTCTTGCAAGAGAATAAATACTTTATAAACTATCAAATTGGATTCAGAGTGTCTCTTACTCACTGATGATGTTTGTTGGAAAGAAAAAGCCACAACACCACTAATAATGATGTTTTTCTAATTATCAGAGTAAGGACTTAAAGGCCCACTGAAGTGCCTTGGAACGCGCAGCTTTGTATGATGTGTTGACGTAATTTCCAATGAAACAGGAAGCTAAGGCGGGACATATTGAATGGCCCCTCCCCCTTTTCAAATAGCCAATAGCGTTTAGTTTACCTCACAGACTGCAAGTCGTACTTGGAAGCGAATCCGAGTGCTGATGATATGTTGGATTCAATAGTAGAGGTGTAAATAAATTCTAGCCATTTCATTCTTAACCAACCAGGAGACCAGTTGGAAAAACGGAATAAAACTCGAGCGTTTGAGTAAGCGAATACACATCTCCAACCCATATTACTCTGTTACGTGTAAATGGTCGATTCGGCCAGGTGGTATTTATAGCATAGGAGGCGGGACACTTTAGATTCTGAGCATTTGATTGGAAAGTTTTGAATGCTTATATCTCCTAAATGTGAATTTTGTCATTGTTTCGGGAACACACCAGCTTATTTATAACCTTAAGGCTAACATATTCATAGTAAAAGCTGAAAAACATACATTTTGATTTCAGGGGGCCTTTAATTGCGGGAACACAAGCAAACATTTACACTCAATTTTCATTATTCTGATTATTCTATCATTTTTGTGGGGGGTTTTAACGCCACTATTCACATACCAAAATGCATGGCACAAATGATGAAGTAGATGTGCACCTGGTCAAGCTCTTCCAGCACACAAGGATTTGTTTGCCGGTTCTTTTGTATCCGGCCTCAGACATTTTTTTCGGTAATGCACCAAAAAAAGTTTTCAACCATCAATATAGTACTGTGTCTTTGTAATATACATTATATTTCATGTCGCACAACATTATCAACATGAATTGAGTTTCTTCAACACCCCAAAAATTCACATGTGGATGTTGGTCAGACTGGAAGAGATGCGTTTAAAGTGTTTACATGCATGTGTATTGCGATTAATTCAGCATTCACCAGGTTTTGCTATGATTATGGTTGCTAAGATTATGAGCTTAATCGCATCAATTTGATCGAAGCATTGTGTGAATTAATGAGGTAAAGTTTAATCGCAACATTGCCTAAATCTCATTATAATAGCATTATTATAGCTCATGTAAACATAGTCAATAAGTGTGATTTTAAAATACTTCCTTCTATCTCAGCTTAATGTGCAGAGACAACTATAAGTAAGCCATTTGTTAGATGATTTCCCCGAGTGAAGTACAAACATTTGTTTGAGTATCACGACCATCCTGACAGCATGATGCTGCAAGAATGTCTAAAGAAGAGCACAATCTTCTATTGAATCTTGCGGAAGGTTTTTATTTTGGGTTATTTAGCCCACGTTATTTATTTTAATAACTTGTCCACCATAATCACCACCAGTAGCATTGCTGTCAATTTCCACACTGCAAAAATTATGTTCTTCCTATGTATGTTTGTCTTGTTTTCTAGTACAAATATCTAAACATTCTTAAATCAAGATACATTTACTTGAGAAGTAAAATTACTCAAGATATTAGGTCTTGATTTCTAAAACATGTAGTCAAAATGAAGTGAGTTTTGCTTAAAACAAGAAAAAAAATCTGCCATAAGGGTCAGAAAAATAAAAACTTAATTCAAAGGAAAAACAATATCATTTTTATTTTTATTACCCCATTTGCAGAATTTTTTCTTGTTTTAAGCTTAAACTTACTCAATATAATTTTTTTTTTTTTTTTTTCAGAAAAAATACTTTCTTCTCAGGTACATGTATCTTGATTTAAGAATTTTTACATATTTGTACAGGAAAAAAATGCAAAAAATACAGAGGAAGAACATCAGTGTATTAAGAAGCAAAATAATGTAAGATAAGCCTTGTTGAAATAAATGTAATTTTCTTAATGCATTTGACAGATTTTGTCTTCTTGCAAGCATAAATCTAACAACATGTATTGAGGTTGATCCTAAAAACAAGAACAAAAATTGTCAATGCGGTAAGAAGTTTATTTCAAGGGCACATCTAAATACATAATTTTGCCTCTTAGACTAAATGCATTTTGGATTAAGTTTGTTTCAGATATTTTTACTGGAAGAAAAGACAATAATATTGATAACAATAATTTGGAATTCTATTAAAATTGTAAAAATTTAATGAATGCACTTACAATGAAAATCTATGAGGCAAGTTTATAGTAGAGTTTAAAAGCAGAAGGTCTATAGTTTAAAAAGCAGATATACATCCCTTATTTTTGATAAAGCACTTACATGAATATCTCAGTGAAAATGTTTGTTATTTGAACAAGAAAGTTGTCATTTCAAAGTGGCACTACTTTTCTACCTAGACAAATTTCTGGTTGTGCATTATCAACACTTATTATGAGTCAAAGAGTCCAATCGAACCGCGAGTTCATTGGTTAATCCGGTCCTGTTCATATAGAGTGGGTTTTCAGGGAATGCGGTTGTGAGTCCTGAAAATTTACAAGTGCAAGTTTAGTTACAGAATGCGGTTGTCACTCCCGTAAATAACCGTACTGTGTGTGAACGTAACAATACAGGACTGACAACTGTATTCTGCTGCTGTGTGAACATGGCCTACAAACATGCGCTGACAGAAACGTTTGACCACTGCGCTTGTGCCTCGCTTCTTTTGCATCGTCTCTATCGTGACACGCCGTTCCTGAAAACATATAGTTCAACTTCCAGCAAAAACGCGTCTCTAGAGCTTGTGTTAAATGTCATGTTTTTACATTAAAAATAGAAGACGCAGACTAGTCTAATGAAAAACAATGCAAGCTCTAGAGAGCTTTTGCATTTTTAAACGCAAAAAGGGGTTGTGTTGAGGGGTGTGAATGGCCCCTAAATCCCAAAGTATACTTTGGTCTTTACGCGTACACTAGGGTACACAGTGCGCATGATGTAAATTGTTATCAGCATAGTATGAGCATTTTGTACACACAGCCCGACTTTTATAACCACATCTACTCTGTGAGCTCAGCTCGCAAATGCACCTGTTTTTTGTTGTTGTTGTTGTTGTTGTTTGCACCAAGGTTTCCACAAGGTGGCAACACTGACTGGGGCCTTTATTTCACAATAAATGAAATACACGGAAGACCAACAAACAACTGGACAAGGCAACAATAGATTCATGCAACTCTAGTTTAAACAAGTAAATTCTAGACACTAGACATTAATGCAACGTTCTTGTGCGCATGTGTCTAGCGCCTGTGCGAGATATGATCATATTTGCTGAAACTGCAGGTAGCTAATATTTCAAAACTGATTTGACTGAGCAAATAAAGAGGAATGAAAAATAAGCATGGAGGATACTTACATATAACGGGGCTTGACAAGGACTAAGTTTCATGACTCTGGACACTGAAAAGATACACACACAAAATACAGTATGAGGTCAATGCAAACGAACAGTAGATTATCAGATCAACCACAATACTGATTCTTCTTTCGCGCCCAATAATAAAAGAAGGTTTATGGCTCGAAAGGTTTGAGCATGAAAATACCCCTCAGCATATGTGGGGAAAAAAAATTAATTAGCACCTCTACTGAGAGTATAACAGCTGTTTGTTAAATAGCACTTAAGGCCAAAAAAATATTCATGAGTGTGAGTCACACCTTCAGACTCAGTGAGTGCAAGACATGTTAAAATACACTGCTAATTCTCAGGCCTGCAATCAGCAGAAAAATGATGCGTTTAAATGTTTACGGGAACACCAAGTTCATGGGTGAATCTCACGAAACATGTCAAGACAATGATCTGGTCATAATTCACTCAACAACAAAAAAAATATATAGGCCTATCAAAAGAAAGAAATTATATTCAGAACGTTGCAATGCCCAAAAAATGCCCTGATGTGTTTCTGTAATCATGAGTTGGGTATGGAAATGTGCTTAATTTTCATTAATATATTGCCACAATAAATTAAAATAAAAATCTTTATGGTCCTAAAAATAGGCTTAATTTTCTTCATGCTAACTATCTTTTTTGTTTAGTTTTTTGGGGTGAAACCAAAGAAACCCACAAGCTGACATGCAATCCATTGGCCATCCATTCTTTTAATGCATTTTCAGTGCACACTGGTAAACAAAAGCAGCGCCGCTGTTAGATGTAAGGAGGATCAGGGTGAAAGGATGAACAGATGACTCTAATAATACCCATCCTAATCCTCTTCTCCAGCGCTCAGTTTGCTCTACCTTCTCTCTTCACACAACCAAAAGTAAGAGTAGAGTCACTGCACGCACACTTTTTACCTTTAACATCTCATTCTGCAAATCACTTGATTTTTCTGTATACTTGTTTTCAAGTAGAAAATATATCAAAAAACATTTACTTCAGCAGCAAAATTGGGTCTTTAGAAAATTAATCTAATTTTCGCACTGCATTGACAGATTGCGGTTTAGTCTTGTTGTAAGCATAAAACTAACAAAATTGTGGGAGGTTTATCCTAAAAACATGAAAAAAAAATGACGGTAAGCAGTTTAAAGCTAGGGTAGGGAATTTTGCGGGGCTAGCAATAGTTTTGAAAGCATAAGATCCCACCCTCCCTTCAGAGCGTCTCCAAAAAACATGAACACGCACAGCCAGAGCAGAGTCTGCAAACCGTCATGAGAAACGGCATTAAATTACCTCATGTCTCAAAGTACATAACATTACAATAATAATGAACGTAAACATCTTACAGAGCTCGGACTTGTACCACCTGACTGCTGCAGATTCATTTCGACAAGGATTTATGCGTTATTATGTCAACATTATCAGAGTCTGAGGATGTGAACAGCTCAGAACGTCACAGGTTGCCATCTTGTAATCACGGTATTTACGACATGGCGTGAACGCAGCATAAGCTCGTTGTTTTGGTTCAGGAGGAACTGTAAAGGTGGCTGCTGTGTGTTTGCTATGTTCGGTGACTGTCCGTCTCATTTCGAAAGCTATTAGTCGGCCGTATACTTCATCATAGATATCTAATTTCAGAAAAGTAACCATTTTATGACTCTGGAATGTAATGGTTACTTTACTGAAATGAGGCAGCCTCAATGACGTATGCGGGTGACAAATGCAACCAACAGAGGGCGAAATGTGACAGTAGGCCTGTCCAAATACCCACTTAGTCTTTGTTCCTGACCACTTGTCTACTTAAATGATGCATTTCCTGTATTTAGCGTGTTCGAGTGGGTGTGAAGACGGCAACTTTTGATTACCTGTGGGACACACTTAGTGTTGTGAAAATGCAAGTGTTTACAGAGCTTTGTTTTGATTTTCCATACTTTAAATTTTAAAATAAACTTCAAAATGTCTGTTCAGTAGTAGTAACAGACGCCACTATTTAGTAATTGTGGTGCTTCTTATTAAAAGATAAAAAGCAGTTGCAAATGTTGTCCAACACTATGTTTATTATATTATAATTAACCAAATTATATGTTATATCTAATTCATTTAACTTACAGTGAAATATTTCTCTCAACATCTCGCGATTTTGGGGCACACAAGTTCCTGAACATGATGCATGATGGGATATGCTTAGTCTCAAATACCGCTCCGATAGTGGCAGGATCCCAAATGGCACACTCTGGCCTTGTGGACCTCCTTTGAGTTCACACTTTGTGATGTCAGGAAGTGCAGACCTAAGGGGCGCTGGCCTCGAGTCCACGCGAGAGTGTATTTTGGGACAGGCTTGATGACATCATGCCACCGAAAGTCAAACAGCCACGAAACTCCTCCCCTCATTTATCTGATTGGGCATTCGCAATGATTCCTGGGTAGGTAACTCGCGTGGAGGGTGCGAAAGTGGGGGTTCGCCGAAGTCCGCATCGAGGGGACACTTCTGAGAGCTGAAATGCCGAATGGGACACCCTTGCGGACTCGTACAATTGGCGAGCACGCGCAATTTAAGTCCACATGAAGTGTGCCATTTGGAATCCAGCCAGTGTGGGTTTAGTGTGCGTTAAGGGCACTGACCTGGGAAAGTTATGCACACTTACTTCCTGTTATACGCACCCACTCTCAAGTGTCCAAGACTGCAAGTGTGGTTATTTGGACAGGCCCGGAGTCTGTCCACAACACCGCATAGCCTCGTGGAACACGCTGATGAACACGAAATGATGTCTGCGCGAGCAAGGCATGACATCCTATTATTACATTTAGACCGAATGCAATGATTGGACAAACATTTTTGGTCCTGATCCTTCCACAGAAGATATAGCCTATGCACATGTTTTAATATTTAGACCACTTATATTACTGATTGCCAACAGGATGTAAAGAGAGTTTTATGAAAAACATTGCCTAACCTAGCTTTAATTCAGGAACACACCTAAAAGTTTAAACTTACATTATTTTGCTTCCTAATTAAATGCCTCTTCCTTTATTAAGTCTGTTTAGATATTTTACTGGAAAACAACACAAGGAATCTCAATTACTAACCGTGCATAATATGCATGAATTTCAGCATGAAATCGTGGATAACTTAGCACTTAAATGTATTGTATTTTACAGGGGAAAAATTATTAAGGATGGTCATGATAATCCGCTGATACTGGTGAACGGGGCCGAAACGACTATCCCCCGCCAGCGTTCATCCTCCCGTCCCGAAAGCAGTATCACCTAATATCGCCGTCGACAGCTTTCCCGCTAGTGGGCGTGGTTTCAGCGCAGCCAGCGGACACGCCCCCAGAGTTTGAGAGCAGAGAATAATGCTCATTTTTTCAAGATTTTGATAGCTTATTTTATGTACTTGCCGGCTTTTTTTATCATTTAAATTTGGCTGGATGGCTAATAACAAATTTTTCTGTGGTGTGACATACTCAGAACACTAATTTTGACTTTACAGGGACTTTAATATTAGAATGAATTTAAGAACAAAGTGTGCATACACATAGTGAATTAGGCAGATACAAATTTGTGACAAGTTATCCAATGCATTTAAATATAACTATTCCATGCAATGATTTGTTTATGATGAGACCCAATAGTATTCAGAAAAAGTTTTTGCTGTGAGGGTCAACTGTAGGATTCTTCTCCATGGAATGAGATGGAAACACCTGGTTGAACCTGAATGCATTAAGGCAGCGAAACTGCCTTTAAGTTGTCTAACATTTCACTACAATACACCTGTGCTGTAAGCTGATATATACCTTTACAAGCTTATACCTCAAATACTTGGCAATACACAGAGTTCATCTACACCCATCAGAACATCAAAGGAGAAACTGGACTTCCCACCTTGAGGTGTGGCTCTTCTGGTGTCCTTTCATATTGTTATATTGCATAAAGTGCACAACAGCACAAAGAGCAGTGCCAGTAAGAATTTAAAAAGGGGAAGCTGTTTCATCACTCATAGGCCCTGAAACACTTTGCTGAACATGTGTGACAAGCACAAAGATTAAATATAGATTTCCTCCCAGCTGAAATGATCTCGGAAACCCCTTTTTCTGACACCTGCTTTTATATAGTAATGAACAATAGCAATAGTGCTGACTTTATGAGGGGGGAAGGAAATAAGTAGACCTGTCAAACAGCAACGTTTACCCTACAGCATGGGCATTTATGCACAAACTGAGAGCTGGGCAATGTGAACATACTGTACATCACCGCAACAGTACCACAAAGGACTGATTTATGTTATTTTATTTTGAGAGCAACAAGAAACATGCAAAAATATATAGCGGGACCTTTCCCAAAATCGAGGGTTGATGTAAAACACAACAAAGTGACGTTTAATTGTTAATAAACAGAAATAGTTTCCAATAAAAGGAAAAATAATTAAATAACCATTATGTGATATAAAAAAGTGATACTGGGAGATTTTGTTCATACCACCCACTCCTAGGATGAGGGTATCATTATTAATAGAGACGTGCAGTGATGACGTATTTCTGTAGGCTAACTCAGAATTTAGCATCCCCCTGGTTCCCTCTTTGGGAACATTTTGGAGAAGGGGATTTTCCAGAAAATAAGCGCTGTGAGCAAGAACCATGTATGATTCTTACATGTTTTTTCATCAAGCTAATTCCCAAAACTGAAATACATTTATGAGTTTGAAGCCTAAATACAATGTTAAAAAGTGTGTGGTAGAATAGTTTGTAAGAGTATGATTATAAAAACCACAATGAGGCTGTAAAAGCACTAATGAGATGAGTTTATCCATTCAGCATGATGACATTTAATGTCCCAACAAACGCTGTAGTTCCATTTAGCCATTTTTTTAGCATTACTCACTCATCTTATTCGCTCTGGTTAAATAGTGCTTGTAATTATATTGCGCATCATTTTACTAATTCTCATAGGTTTTGAGCTCGCACCAAAAGCACGCGCACCACTGATCTATATAAGTAGTGCACAAATAAAGCAGCCTCTCAAACAGCTTGTGAGTCGCGAGTAGCCTACCAAAATGAGTGGCTTACTGCGCTTAAATGATCAAATACAAATATGTCAAAATGCCCGTCTTGCATCCTGCAGAAGGGTTACATTTTGCCATAATTATTCAATTTGAAAATCTGGAAAAGCACACAAGTATAATATTCAATCCCAAAATCAGAGACTCGCTCATCCAAATCACATCACAAGTGGTCAGTAAGCATTTGAGATGCTACTAGCTGGTGCAATACGTCTCTCTGCTGACTGACCACTTGTGACTGGATCACCAATGGCCAATGTTAATACCAAGAGTAAACAGGGTAAAAGATCTGTATTGATAACTGAAAGAATGTACCTATAGGCTCGAATCAATCCATTTGCAACCACTAGGTTCATGCACATTTCTTATGCATCTAGTGTATGGAAGGATTTTGTGGTTAAATACACTACTGTTCAAAAGTTGGGGTTCATTAAGATTATTTTTAAAGAAATGAATAAATTTCATTTAGCATGGATACGTTCAATAGATCAAAATTGACAGTGAAGACATTTACATTACAAAAGATTTCTGTTTCAAATGAGACAATCCTTTCAAAAACATTTCAAATAATGATCAAGCCTAAACTTTTGAATAGTAGTGTAACTGGCCTTGTACTGCAAAGAATAAAAAAGTTCAATCCCAAGCTTGAGCACTATATAATTACTGAGAAAAGCCTATCAGCACGTTTCACCATCGAGCGAGGGACTTGATCGCGTGATGATCAATGAGGACCCTGCAATTAATGTCTTTAAGGCCTTTTCGAATTACAAGCGACTGCAAAATGACAAATTATAATAATTTGATCTAAACTAATAATCGGGGCAGCTTATCTGAATTATGAGATAACTATCATGTGTCAAGACTCTGAATGGAGGCCACAGGAAGATTATGGGGCCTTTGATTTTTGCATAACCCTCTGAGTGATCAGCATTGTGCAATTTTCTTCTGGACTTTTGTGGTGCAAATAAAGCACAGTCAATGGTTAAAACAGGCAATAACATGTTCAGGTACTGGCCTTGGTGTAGAAATAATCAGGGCTGCATTAGTGCCTCAGGTGTGAAGATGTAATTAGCGGAAGTCTAAAATATGGCTGAAGTAGCAGCTGGTTATGGTTAACTTAACAGTGAATTTGTAACAGTGGTGTTGTAAGGCACGGTGAAGTACGGTAAAGTACTGTATTTGTAGCGATAAACTGAAAAGATTTTTTATAACGAACGCATGAAACCAAAATTACAATTTTCATTTAGCCGAAAAACAAACTAAAAATAAAGTAAAAAATATTTATGTATTGATTAAATTTGTGTAATTGAACTCAGTATGCTGTCCATGCTGTTGATAAATTAAAGCAGTTGTGGTAAAGTTTTTTGGAAACAAGACACCTCTCAAGATTTCTGTTGAACGAATTTTAGTGTTTAGGCCATGTCCTAATTACCGTAATGATTCTGAACTGTAAAAAGCCTTAAAGGGTTAGTTCACCCAAAAATGAAAATTAAGTCATTAATTACTCACCCCCATGCTGTACCAACCCCGTAAGGCCTTCGTTCGTCTTCGGAACACAAATGAAGATATTTTTGATTAAATGTGACAGCTGGATCACTCCTACATAGGCTCCCTAAGGGAATGAATCCTGACGTCCCAGAAAGTCAATGAAGAAAATGTTTAAATATTCCATGTCACAACAGTGGCTCAACTATAAGTTTATCAAGCGACGAGAATACTTTTTGTGAAAAAACAAACAAAATAACGACTTTATTCGACTATTCCTTTTCTTCCTTGTAGCCCTGAAACGAGACTTCAAGAGATTTCCACGACGCGCACGCGCGAGAACTTAACTGAAGTAGTTGAAGGAGAACGCAATTCTCGCGCATGCGTCGTGGAAATCTCTTGAAGTCTCGTTTCAGGCCTACAAGGAAGAAAAGGAATAGTCGAATAAAGTCGTTATTTTGTTTGTTTTTTCACAAAAAGTATTCTCGTCGCTTGATAAACTTATAGTTGAGCCACTGTTGTGACATGGAATATTTAAACATTTTCTTTAATGACTTTCTGGGCTGTCCGGTGTCATTCCCTTAGGCAGCCTATGTAGCAGTCATCCACCTCTCAGATTTAATCATAAATATCTTCATTTGTGTTTCGAAGACGAACGAAGGCCTTACGGGGTTGGTACAGCATGGGGGTGAGTAATTAATGACTTAATTTTCATTTTTGGGTGAACTAACCCTTTAACGTGCTTGTAAAACTTCAAATTACAAAGTGTAAACTCATAATTTTCGGAGATCTACGACTTCTTGTACCACGTGGCCACTGTACCACCTTACCACTGCGGATTTAAGGTATGTTTGACTTGAAGCGGAGCTGTGCATACCGATCGGTGTATGACATTAAAGTCTATGTTCAGACTGTCAGTCCTGGATATAGGATTGAAATCCGAACAGATTTAGCCAGTGTGAATAGCTAATAAAGAAATAAATAAATAAACTTAAAAAAAAAAAAAAAAAAAAAAAAATCACATGAAATGTTTCGAGCTACATTCATATGTGGTTTCATTTCTGGAAATCCGTTTCAGTCGGATCCACACGGATTTTGTGTGGTTTATGTGACTTTCTCATGCCACGTAAAACAAACGTCAGACATTGTTATAGGAAACATGTTGAAAGTCGTTTCAGAAACAAGGTTGTGTTGTTGCAAAGTGCCAGATGAGCAGAAAATTACAATATAACGGAAAAATGTTTTGAGATCGGCAGAGACGACAGAACGTCCTCTTACGTTTCTGCCACTGCCTAGTCCAGCATGGCGACACATTGTCATGTTGTAAATAAGACAACATCTGTATTGCAAACTCCTTTATGTTGCGGTTGTTGTGGTTGTTGTTTTTAAGCATATACCTACCAATGCAACATCATTGCCATAAAAACCAATGCAGATATTCCAAAAAACTAAAGAGCGCCACGGGACACACAAATCAGACCTGAACAGTCGCGATACACAATATGGACATTCAAATAAAATTTTAGATCAGACTCCAATTGGATACACAAATAATCAAGATTTGGACTGACAGTGTGAACATAGCAAAAAGTACCGCAATACCGAATTGAAAGCATACAGAGCTTTATTTACGGTAATTAGGCTACAACATGCTGTGAACGCAGCATCACATCATATATTGCTACTTTAGCATCATTTTTGGTCAGAGTGAAGTGCGCCCACACTGGTGACCTGTTGTAGCTTATCCACATTGTGTACATGAAATAGATGCTTAAACAGTCAAGGCGCATCATCAGAGAAGAGCTAATTAAGCATCACTGTTTTGGTCAATGATTTCGACCATCCAAAATGTTTTTTGCCGTTTCAGATGACTATTTTTAGTCGCTGAAACTTCAGTGCATCACTATGCATTTGTAAAGTGTTATGATATTGCATACAGTTACCATGATATGAAATATTGGCCATACGACTCACCCAGAGCATGAATAGCCAAATAAAAAGGCTTAGGGTAGGATATAACTTTGAGAGTTTTAGGGTTTATTTGGAATGATACAACCAAGGACGCACTGAAACATACACCATATGACTAAGTTCAATGCGGTCCCTTGCCAATTATGTGATCATACAATTTTGAAAACTGCACAACAACAGGTAAATACCACTGTTTTTGTTGTGGTGTGACAGTGTTCAAACACATGGAACTGCAGCACTCAATAGTGACATGATACTGGTGTCCCTTACTGACACTTGATCATGACAGTACTGTTGGGCAAGGTAGAGCATCCTGTTAGAAAAGACTTGGCACGATCAGTCTTTATACACATTGAAATCAATATAGCTTAAATTTTCAAAGATTTGTCAATATCATTAGAACAATATTATGTCAACAACAAACCTGTGTCACGAATGCAATAGTATAAAATGTCCTTCTGGGTGTGGAAACTCAGTGTTATTAAATGTCATTTGAAACATAAATCTTGTTTTATTACTCTGACCTTAAAAGACCACACCTTATGATCAATGCACGTTTTGAGTGGTTCCTGATGTACTGCAGTTCAAAAGAATGATGATGATCCTCTGAATTCGTAACTGTTTATAGTCTATGAAATTCCCCAGAGAGCCACGTTAGTAATGCTTGAGTGAGTGAGTGAGCCTTTATGTGTGTGTTTTGGGGGAGAGTCACAACTGAAAGGTGTGGAGGTGGAGCTTGATGTTTAACTACTTGCTTTGTTTGAATTTCCATAGCAACATTGACTGACACTTCAAAGCGTGAGGGCCACCATTCTATCCAAAACCATACTATCCAAAAGTTACGGCTGGGAAACCGCAGCATATTTATCTCTAAAATATCAATCTATCTAACCACTGAAAACTATCAGATCTGATCAGATCTCTACCTGCCAAGACAAGTACCACTATTATTCCTCATACACTTACTGTTCAAAAGTTTGGGATCAGTATGTTTCTTTAAAGGGTTAGTTCACCCAACAATGAAAATTCTGCCATTATTTACTTACCCTCATGTCGATGAAAGTTCATAAAGAGATCGTAAAACTAATCTATATGAATTGAGTGGTTTAGTCCACATTTTCTGCAGAGACTTGATTGCTTTATATGATGAACAGATTTAATTTAGGCATTTATGCACATATAAACATTGATCAGTGAACATAAACAGAAGGTCTGAACCTGCTTGAAGCGCAAGAATTAACCTCATTGGTTCTTGCTGAAGCTCAAACTTGCTGTGTAACACGAGAATGAACCTCATTGGTTCTTGCTGAAGCTCAAACTTCCTGCGTAACACGAGAATGAACCTCATTGGTTCTTGCGGAAGCTCAAACTTGCTGCGTAACACGAGAATGAACCTCATTGGTTCTTGCTGAACCTCAAACGTGCTGCGTAACAAGAGAATGAACCTCATTGGTTCTTGCGGAAGCTTAAACGTGCTGCGTAACACAGGAGAATGAAACCTCATTGGTTCTTGCGGAAGTTCAAACGTGCTGCGTAACACGAGAATGAACCTCATTGGTTCTTGCTGAACCTCAAACGTGCTGCGTAACACGAGAATGAACCTCATTGGTTCTTGCGGAAGCTTAAACGTGCTGCGTAACACAGGAGAATGAAACCTCATTGGTTCTTGCGGAAGTTCAAACGTGCTGCGTAACACGAGAATGAACCTCATTGGTTCTTGCGGAAGTTCAAACGTGCTGCGTAACACGAGAATGAACCTCATTGGTTCTTGCAGAAGCTCAAACGTGCTGCGTAACACGAGAATGAACCTCATTGGTTCTTGCTGAGGCTCAAACGTGCTGCGTAACACGAGAATGAACCTCATTGGTTCTTGCGGAAGTTCAAACGTGCTGCGTAACACGAGAATGAACCTCATTGGTTCTTGCGGAAGTTCAAACGTGCTGCGTAACACGAGAATGAACCTCATTGGTTCTTGCAGAAGCTCAAACGTGCTGCGTAACACGAGAATGAACCTCATTGGTTCTTGCGGAAGTTCAAACGTGCTGCGTAACACAGGAGAATGAACCTCATTGGTTCTTGCAGAAGCTCAAACGTGCTGCGTAACACGAGAATGAACCTCATTGGTTCTTGCGGAAGTTCAAACGTGCTGCGTAACACGAGAATGAACCTCATTGGTTCTTGCTGAACCTCAAACGTGCTGCGTAACACGAGAATGAACCTCATTGGTTCTTGCTGAGGCTCAAACGTGCTGCGTAACACAGGAGAATGAAACCTCATTGGTTCTTGCGGAAGCTCAAACGTGCTGCGTAACACGAGAATGAACCTCATTGGTTCTTGCGGAAGCTCAAACGTGCTGCGTAACACGAGAATGAACCTCATTGGTTCTTGCGGAAGTTCAAACGTGCTGCGTAACACGAGAATGAACCTCATTGGTTCTTGCTGAAGCTCAAACGTGCTGCGTAACACGAGAATGAACCTCATTGGTTCTTGCTGAAGCTCAAACGTGCTGCGTAACACGAGAATGAACCTCATTGGTTCTTGCTGAGGCTCAAACGTGCTGCGTAACACGAGAATGAACCTCATTGGTTCTTGCTGAGGCTCAAACGTGCTGCGTAACACGAGAATGAACCTCATTGGTTCTTGCGGAAGCTCAAACGTGCTTCACAACATGAGAATGAACCTCATTGGTTCTTGCGGAAGCTCAACGTGCTGCTTAACACGAGAATGAACCTCATTGGCTCTTGCGGAAGCTCAAACGTGTTGCGTAACACGAGAATGAACCTCATTGGTTTTCGCACATCAAGCGAACATGCTTGAATCAGTTTTACACAGCTGATGTGGGAGTTGATGAATGTTTATATGTGAATAAAAGCTTAAATTCAATCTGTTCATCATATAAAGCGATCATGTCTCTTCAGAATTTTTTTTACTAAACTGCTCAATTCATATGGATTAGTCTATGAACTTTTTAAAGCGTCAAAGTGGTAGTTGCATAGCTGTCAATAGAGGGTCAGAAAGCTCTCAGATTTCATCAAAAAGATCTTCATTTGTGTTCCAAAGATGAACGAAAGTCTTACGGGTTTGGAACAACATGACGGTGAATAAATGATAACAGAATTATCAATTTTGGGTGAACTATCCCTTTAAGAAAACGTATAATTTCATTCAGCAATGATGCATTGATTGATCAAATTGACCATTCGTTGTGTTACATTTTTAAAAATGCTGTTCTTTTGAATTTTCAATTAAACAAGGAATCTCAAGTGTTATTTCTGAAGGTTCATGTGACACTGAAGCTTGGAGTAATGATGCCGATGAAAAAGTGTTTTGCTATCAGAGGAATAAATTACCTTTTATAATAGAATCAAGTAGAACACAATATTTTACAGTATTTTCAAATAAATTCTGGTGAGCATGGAAGAACAATATTACAATTTCTACATGACCCCAAACTTTTGAAAGTAGTTCTAGCCCATCTAATAGGTAAGGCTTTGCACTTCATGTGACATATGACAGTATGACGTAACTTTAAAAATCCTTTAAAAACTAAAACATTTAAACAACCGGGAAAAAAAACTATGTGTCTGCTGCCAGTCACACAGCTCAATTTGCTCAGAACTCATGCCACAGGTTTTTAATACATATATTTTATATGCATTTCTCCTTTAGTTCCTCCCATTTCAACAAACTCCTTGGACGACATCTTACCTCAAGTCTTGAGAACTCCACGCTGAATCGAGCGGAGTTCATAGATCCATTATTTTAGAATATTGCGTGAATCAAACGTACCAAAAAGCACACCTGAATATTCATGCATCTCCAGTGCATGGCAGGTTAGGTCACAGCGCTGATTACTGCGAGCTAAATGCGGCTTTGTGTTTGGCAGCCGATAAGAGGCGTGTGATGTCATGGGTGGGGGAGGATGAGGAGGCTGTGGCTCAGGTGTCTGTTTCCAAGAGCACTTGAGTAACAGAGGCCACTGCTGTTCACGCTGCCGTCTGATGCCTGTCTGGTTAATGTTCTCTTACCTGATGCTCTCAAAACCTGCTGTTATTGCTGTTTGTTCCTGCTGCTTTACTCCCTGAGGGAAAGGTTACCATTTTTATGGGTCAGTATTTACCTGTATTACCTTACTGATGTCACATTGTAAAAACTGAAAGAGGAAACCATGCCAAGAATCAATAAAAAGAACAAACACAACTAACTGATACAAATGATCAATTGGCCAATCCACTAGAGATTGAGAAACTACAATAATCTTTGAGGAGAAGGTTTAATGTTAAGTGCATTAGTTGTTTGACTTGAATGTATCCCTTTAAGCTCAAATTAAAGCAATTATTTTCTGATATTACAATACATGAGCTGAATAAAAAAATAATCTAAATAAATATAGTAGGTTACTTTAAATGGGGAGATATTTTTGTGTAGCACTGAAAGCTTCTAGCACAGATTTAAAAATGGTAAAGATAAAAAATACTGATGAAATGTAGAACTTACTATATTACGCAATACGCAATACCTTAAAGGGTTAGTTCAACCAAAAATGAAAAATAACCCATTATTTAAATGAAGGGACAGAAATCTCAGGTTTCATAAAAATATCTCTCTCTTTTTTTGGATTGGAATTGGATTGGAAACATTTTTGTTTGGAAGTTGAATGACATCTCATAGGTTTGACATGAGGGTGAGAACATGATGACAGAATTTACATATTTGGGTGATTATACCTTATAAATACAGTAGGCCTAAGCTGAGACTTAGATCAAAATAACTCTATTTCTAGAATCATATCTTTAACATCAACGATACATCGTGGCATTTTATATAACGATGTCTCGATATCTATCGTTACACCACTATTTATAAAAAATATGGTACGCTAGTACCATTCACTCCCATTATAACGCTATTTTTTATTAGAACTCCGATTGAGTTTGGCTGAAAGAAGAAAGTCATTACATAGGATGGCTTGAGGCCGGGTGAGTAAATTGTGGGATAATATTCATTTTTGGGTGAACCCTTAAAATTCTGAAGTAAAGCATAGACACTCAGTGTATAGTCAAATAATAAGCAAAGAAGCTAACTGGCTAACTTCCTTCCCATTTAAGCCTAAGTTTTATATATTGCCGTTATTAAAGAGCATTAAAACCCAAATTAAGATAGAAAAAAATAAGAATAAAACAGAAAGAAAAACTGATTCAATCTGTAGGGGTAATGGTTGATTGTGAGGCTTCTTGCCATTGAGATGACTGGGGAAATTGTCACAATCAGCCAATACTGTGTTTAAAGGTCGGTTTGTGCACCTGTTGACTTTCTACCGAAATTAAGTCAAATTTAATTTCCTTATTAAATAAGCCGCGCCTTAACCATGAGAATATAAACCCTGTTTTGTTGTTTGATGTGTTAAATAGCACGTCCATAATATATTCAATAAAGTACAACTAAAGAAAAGCTGTCAAGCACATTCACACGCATCTATATTTCTCCGAGTAGCCTACACATGAAATAAACCACTTACCTCTAACTAAACACGTCTACCGCCGTAGTTTCCCTTATGGATGAACGAGGGTACAAACTACAAATAAACTGAAACAGGTCAGTTGAAATCCATGTCTCATGATACTCTTTCAGGAAACATATTAACCGTGATCAGTGAGAGGTAAATGTTGATGACCAAAAACTTTCCTAGTTTCCTATCAGTTTTTTTCTTCTTCTTCTTTCAGGTGGTGGCCCAGAAACCCGAATCCACCATTGGGACGCATTGAAATCTTATGGTCGTTTTTTTCCTTTCTACTTGCGTTTGTTCACTAAAAGTTTAATCATTTATATCTTGGAGTAGCACATGACATTTAAACAGAAATCCGCTACAGTAATCTCTATGAAATTAACATTAAATAACGCATTATTCTGTAATCACAAACGAATATGATTGGTCCATCTTGACCAGCGCTGAAAAAATGATCAGGTATCAGGTGACGTCTATGGACTGCGTCAGAAACGAGTCTGGATAATAATTTACACATGAGTAATGAGACTGAGATACATTTATACACATTGAATTGAAAATACATAATAAATAGTTTAAATAGAAAAAATATTATTTTGACAAAGAGTCGAAGACAACCCCCGGGCCGTCTAAGCCACGCCCTTCTAATTTCATCGTGAATAAAAACCAAATATCAGTTTGATGTGCGTCTCTACTAGAGACATTTCAGGAGTTTGGTTTCTAATGCAGGGTAAAGTAAGACTATATTACTGATCATTGTACCTCATGCACTCACAATCTACTTTTGTGTTTAAGGATGTTAAAACTGAATATTTTCAATAAGATTTGTCATCGGCTGGCGTTTAATAGTTTGTTGTGCCACCCCCCTATTGGTAAGTAAATAGACTGCATTTCAAAAAGTCGAGATGATTTCATTTGAAAGAAATCATCTTTAAAATTGCCTATTTTTTTTTTTTTTTTTTCCCAGGGGGTTTCAAACTATTTTGAATAAAATGTTTGATATTTTATTAATTAATTGTATTTATTTTATTTATTTTTTACAAAAATGCATTTTATAATGAATGTGTGCACTACTTATATTAATAAAATATGGTTAAGAGGTTTTTTTTACATTCACATTCTCTAGATTTAATTATTCCATGTCCTTTATCAAGACATTAATACTACTATTTTATATTTTGTTTTATTATTCTCATAATTTGTTCTTTTTAATTTATATTTCTAAAATAAAATACAATTAAGTGTTAATCTCACATTGTCAACTTAATTAAAAAAGTAAATATTTTCCAAATAATATTTTAACCATTTGTTTTAGTAAAATGACAATTTTGGAAACAACTTTATTTTATATATTTAATATTTTCCTCACTCTTATACACAATACAGTATAAAGCTACCTTAGTATTTATTAACTGGGTTGTATTTTGGGGTCTTTAGCATCAAAAATGTATCAAAGCATCCGAAATATCCATCCAGCTCTTCTTGTACTGGACCAATGATAGTCTTACAAGCCAGTTCAGATAAAAAAGTTTAGTGTGATACATGTGTGACACTATTAACCCTTTGTAAACAATTAATATTTCCAAAACACATCATTTGCATATTTATTGTGAGGCGCTGCTTGTGTGTGTTGTGAATGGAAGTGCAAGGGTCTCTGAATAATGAGCTTCATGATCCCCAGTGCACTGTCTCGGTGTCTTCAGAAAGCCCCAGGCCACTCTTCTCTCCCCCAGCAGAGTTCTGCTTTAGATAAATAAGGAAATAGTGAAAGAAAAGACTCTTCTCTCTGTGTCACGCTAAGCTGCACTTCAACGCATTCACGATAGCAGCCAGAGTAGGGGGAACGTGAAGTGAATTTCAATATGCCGTCTGCAATCCGTCGTTCCCAGTTGGACACCAATGAAGAGATGGGGAACAAGCTTGACACAATGAAGTACATTGCCAGTTTTGTTCCGTCACAAAAGCTGTTTTGTACGTTGAAGGACTTGCGGTGACAGGGTGGGCTGTCAGCTATGCCAAGTTGATTTTTGGGGAAGTTTTATGGTGGTCAGGGAAATTGTTGTGTTTTCCTCTTCCTCTTCTGAAGATTTTAAAATCAATTCTTGGTTAGGCTATAGATAAAGGCCTGGTTATACAGGCAGGGCTTAGGAGGTCTTTAGTTCATGGGTTTTAAGTAGCTTTTATAAACGTGAATTAGAAGAGACATTTTTTTTTACTGGTGTGCATCTTGAGACAAAACAATTGCACTGTCATATTTTAGGATATATCAAGTTGCTTTCAGTTCAGACAGCTCAAACATGCATTTTAGTCTGGGACTAGGTTTAAGCCTGGTCTGTGAAACCAGGCATATCTAGGCTTCATAAAATGAAACAGATTTACTAAACAGATTTAATCTACTGTACATTGTCGAAAGTCATTTTCAGAATGTATGTCCCATTTACTCATTACAATTTACAATGCTGTAATGATACTGAACTTATATTAATATAATATGAATATTTGACAGATTTAACTCTATTTAGTATTAAACACAAAATAAACGTTAAGATAAAGCATGAGTCTATTCTTTATCTCTATGTCCAATGTCGATATTCTTTGATATTACTCTCTTTTGAAAATTATGCTTTGATCTTTGACATGAACATTTACTAATTCATTTATATATTTATTTATTTTAATGAGGTCTGTAAGTTTCTTATACTCACTAAGGCTGCATTTATTCCAGTAAAAACAGTAATATTGTGAAATAGTATTACATTTTAAAAAATCCATTTGAATATCTTTTAAAATGTATTTTGTAGTCTTCAGTGTCATATGATCCATTAGAAATCATTCTAATACGATTTGGGGTTCAATAATATATATATATATATATAATTATTATTATAGCCGATATATTAATTTTGAAAACAGATGTGCAGCTTAATATGTTTGTGGACATTTTGATGCATTTTTTCAGGCTGTATAGTAGGTTGTATAATGCACAATGTTCAATACATACTAAGCTAATATTCCATTCCTTTTTCCATTGTTCTTCCACAAAGAAACACTAGATGGCGACTTCATCTTTCACTAGAGTAGATTTGAGGATCAAGTCAATTTCACAAAGCTTTAAGAATGTTCCTATCAGTGGCAATTCAATGCATCATAACTGCGAATGTTTATCATTATGCAAGCATTATCGTAAGAAATCAAATACTTGGGTTTATCAGGTATTAGGCCTACGTATTAAGAGGCTTTCGTGTCTATCAGTCAGGTGACTGGAACTGCAGTCACGCTCCAATCAGCTTTGAAGGTTTTGACAGGGTCAGTTTGGTTGTGTCGTGTGTGTGCTGTACCGTCTTTCCTTCCCACCTCCATTCCCTTAATACTGTGGGATTACGCTAGCAGACTTCTGGCCTTTGGAAAACAAGATCGACAGAACAAGGCTGACTGAGTATATCTGACACCAGCACAAAGGGTCAAATGTTCTGTCATTCAGTGGAAGATATTTTTCCCTAATTCCTGATTTAGATACAGTTGACCCCAATTATATATAGGCTATAGGGTCAACTGTATCTAAATTATGTATATTGTGTTGTGTGTGTTTTTTGTTGTTGTTGTTGTTGTTGTTGTTGTTATTGTTAATTACAAAATGACAGATACATTTCTATGAAATTTGGGCACACAATCCAAGAAGACTATTTAAATTCATTGTATACTGTTTTCCAAGATTTTAATCAGGATTTTTAGAGGTGATTCATAAGTTAATTTACAAAGTTATGTGACGGTATAGGCCTACGTAATAAGTATTATACAAGTATTTGGTCTAATGTAGCCAGCAAACAGTTGGCTAATGCAGTTTCATTACCCAAAAATGGCAGCCTTAAATTCAATGGCATAAAAAAACAGCATTTTAGTCAAAACTATATGGCACGACATTAAATGTGGTGTATTAAGTGGTCTGCAATTTTTGTTTTAAAGTGGCCTGCCACCTGACAAGGTAGCCTAGTGTTAAAACAAGGATTTGTGGAGGTGAATCTGGTTTTTGCCCAGTTTAGATGAATTGGTGGGAGGGGAAAGTAAAGAGGCGGAGCGAGTGGAGAAAACAGGGAATATATGTGATCTAAAAATAGCCAATGGTTCTGTTGGGGTGGAGCTAATCCTCTTTGCAGCAGAATTACTGGCTGTGGGATTAGGCAGTTTTACTGTGTGCAAGACATCTACCCACTATAATACCGTTCCATAGCAGGCCGTACAAACTAACTCCGTGCGTAGTCGGAAACGAGCATTTTACTTCAGCTAGTTAAGCCGTAATGTGTCGTTGAGGTCAGTTTGAGAAGGAAATGTCAGCATCCTTCTGTGTGTCCTGAAAGAACAAATTGACTGTTCTTATTTTTTATGGAATTTGCAGTATTTATTATAAATCTATGCACATCATTATTTATTTTTTAAATCCATGTGCCTTCATAATCTTTAACCAGAATAACTTCCCCCTCCCACTTGAAACATGATATTAACTGGCGTGAGGGCGGGACAACCTGTCACTCACAATACTCGACCAATAGCAAACCACAACCATCCAATCAATTCCTAATGGACAAAATCAAGTCCCGCCCTACATTGTTTTCTTGTTCGAGAAGCCATTTCATTCGGATATATGTAACAATGGGGAAGAAAAGACTATCGCAACTTCTGTTTCATGCCGACTTTACTAAAAGAGTTTTTAAAGACATTGCACTTTGGGGAAAGATAACATTTGAGGCCATCACGGCTTAAATTTGGCTATTTAATTGCAATAATATGTGAATAATCAAAACATATGTAACAGGGGCCATCTTTTCTCATTTTATAATAACTTCTCAGTGATTATTTAGCATCAATGGCATAAGCATGTCTAAGTAAAATCATTATGTATTGTAACAGCATTCCCCTCCGCTTTGGTCTATTGTTGCAGCATGTCTTCATTAAACTGGATGTGGACTCTACCATTTGGTCTGGCAGCATCAAGCGTAGGGAGATTCCATCTGGATGAGCCGGAGGCGCTGATCATGAGGTCGACCCATAATCCCCTGGTCTGCCCATCAGACTCCTGTTAAGGTGACATGTAGGGCTTGCCTTCTGAAACTCTGCCAGGATTTTCCTTTGGATTTTTTATTAATTTATATCGAACGCCATAATACAGAAAGGAAAAATAATTCTGGTAAGTCAATTTCATTTCATTTCATTTGAACTTTAAGGTATTTTAAAACTGCTTTCAGTGCCATTGCTTTTAAATTATACCTGATAAAGGATCGCATTTGGTGAATGCTTTACTTTCAACTTTAAATGTCTGTAGTCCTACAAAAAATCACAATATTTGACCCGTTTCGATCATAACTGTGAAATGATAACCATAAACAGAGATTAGATTTACACTTTAAAAGTGCAGGTATTTTTCAGATCTATAAAGCTGACGGAAAAGCTCCACCCTACATCATGACATGTTGCCTTTCGTTTTGTACAACAGATTGTTTATTGACTTTTAGCCATTGACATTTTGGGTCCTGTGTATCCTCCAATGAGGTTATAATAATAAAATGACAACAGCTCTAAAAAGAAAATAACTACTGGAAAATATGTATATTTCCACTTACATTTTGCGTTAAAAGAAACTGCAGTCTGTTATACCAATATATATTATAACATTTAGTAATTTTCTAAAAGAAAAAAAAAGAAATATGATCCAAATGTAAAAGTTTAGAGTGATTTTAGTAAGTATTCATGTATCTAGAAAATAAGGAAAAATAAGTAAACTTAAGTTTAAATATTATTGACCTGTAAAAAAAAAAAAACATCAATGGCAAATAATGATCACAAACAATTCAAATGTCCAAACATATCCAAATGATTACATATAAAGTATGTTGATACAGAAATAAAGGTCCATAATAGTTTTACAGGTGACATGCGTGCCCTTCAGACTTGCCCTCCATTAGCTGGCGTCTCCTCCCTGTGACATCACTAAAGACCCGCCCACACCATGTGCACATTCAGCCATATATCGCCTGATCGAGAGGATGTCACCAATGAATTTAAGCGTGAAGATTCTCTATAAACACTTAATTGTTGCTTTCAGTTTAGCTTTCGGACGTCAGAGCATAATCTACTGTAATGTTGCTTCATGCTTTAAATGAAATGTGAAGTTTTTGTATATATTATTAGTAGTAGTTTTAGAAGAATAGCATGTCACAGTGTAGGAAACTGATGTCACTGCTTAATCATTTCAATAATGTGCCAGGACATGTACAGTATATGCGTGTGCATACCAGTTCTATATTCACATCGAAACAATAGAACATGCATGAAAATGCATGAATATCATGATCTGTTCCCATAACAGTCCCTGCAGACTTAATGCATTTGCTAGAACATTTGTTTTAGCTTATTTGGTCACAGTACATGTCTGAAGTTACGTAATGCCCATCTGGGACCGTCAGATCACGATGACCAGGCCGAGGCAGGATACTCAGTGAATGTAAATGGATTCACTCAGTAATCTCTTTTCAACTGATTTTAATGTTTGGGCAAGGGACAACAGTGTTTAGGGATGCACGGGTTGTATTTTTTTTCTGTATAAATAAAAGCATACATTTTCTTTGCAAACATTTTCATTTTTACAATTTTTACATTTTCTTTGTACAATCTATGGATTTTATTTGCTCTTTATTGCTTTTTATTATTGATTGATCTTGATATTTATTATACTCCTAACATTTGATTATTTCACCGAAAAGAGGGTGTTCATCACCCTCCAAATTTAATCTGGCCTTCTGGGAATGAATAAAAATTCGTCTGGTTTTAAGCTGGATTATATCATAGCTCTCACTTGGAAAGCAAGAGAAAATATGGCACATGTCCGGGCACAAGAAAAGCATTCCGTCTTTGTAGCATATTACACATTTTGCACAGTGTCACATTTTGGTCCATTGCTAAACAGACACACGGGAACATGTGTGCATGGTCATTAAAGCTCCTTTATTTTCACATTCATAATATCAGTATATGACATGCTCAAATACATTACTACTTTAATTGACAGGCATGTAGTGAGCAGGATGTCTTGCGTCTGGCATGGTCAGATCAAATGGCTTGGGCTGGATAAGTAGGGGCTTATAATGAGGTCTAGTCTTGACCAGTATTATCATCTTGTATTACACACTCTAATGGCAGCACGAGACAAGAGGAAGTTACAGTTGTTTGTAAACATCTCATTTACAGCTCCTGTTAACCAAAAAATTTTTTGACGGCACATACACGTTAATATATGTTTGCTAAAGTGGCCCCAAAAAGTATTTGGACACTCAAGTCAATGTTTGACAACCACAAAGTGTCCAATTTTTTTTCCCAATTTGAACAGTAAGCAATTCACTGTTTCTGATTAACCTCTTAATAAAACCCAATTTTTGTATGACGTATTTTTTAAGTGTCACTTGTATACATTTATTTTACTCCTCTATGTGATCATATTGCATTTGTTTTAATGCTTCATTGAAAATGCGATAGCCTAACTATTGTATATTGAGCTTAGTCGGGGGTAGACACCATATTTATTTTTCATGAATGGAAACGAGGCTGTAAGGGATCGACGTGCAGTTTGTTCAGTGGTTTGTGAACTGAGAACCGATGGACCGAAGTACCTGGGCCAAAAAATGTCCCGTTCCGTTTACAGTTCTTGCACGTGCATTCATTCGGAATGCACTTTTAGGGCCGTTTCACACAGAACGCGTTTTTGCTGGTAAAAAAAACGCAATGACTAGAGATAAAAAGTTTAACTTCTTTTAACTTGAGCGCCTCTTTTTTAGAATGCCATGTCATGCGCAAGACTCTGCAAAAGACCCAAGACGCGAGCGCAATGGTTAAAGACGCCCGTCTAGTGCGTGTTTACATTAATAAACAATGGAAAAGTAGAGCAGTGTAATGGAAAAATTGCATTCTGTGTGAACGCTCCCATACTTCACTTCTGAATCAACAGCATGAAAGGAATAGTGGAATAGTGAAGTCCAGTTACAGAATAAATGACTCTAATGAACTTTTCAGTGAATCATACAGCACGAACAGCGTAGTCTGATTCCAAAACGAATGACTAAAGTCGGTTCTTTTTTAGAGAATCAACACACAGGCGACAAGTGTATTGGATTCTCAAACGAATGACTAATGAGTCGGTTCTTTTCAGTGAATCAAACATACAATTCCCAAATAAATGACTGTGGCTGCGTCCAAATTGGATACTCTCTTGAGTAGGTAATTATTTTGAATAAGTAATTACTTCATGATCACTAAAAAAGTTCGTTCTATAACCTATTGTATGAGTGTGTGTAGTGTGAATGCAATTTTGACGTACTACATTCGCCATGTTGTCATTATCATGTGATCTACCAGCATCAGTTGAGTCACTTCACTTTCATTAATCCTCTCCTGTTGCCTCATGGGATAGTAAAGTATCCATCGTATGCACAGAAATAGGTCATCCGGGTACTTTTTGCCTACTCTTTTATGAGTACTGTGAGTACAGACAATACTTCTTCTGTCACATACTGTTTTTTGCCTAATATATAGTATGGAAGTATGCGATTTCAGATGCAGCGTATTATTTTTTAATGAATCAAACCCACATGCAAAAAAGTCCAAAGTCATTACAAGTGTGTGTAAACACCTTTTGTAAGATTTTTTTCTTTTTTTAAATTTACCCCTCAGCCTCGTTTTCATTCATGTCAAATTAAACCATGAATAATGTTGATCAACTTTTTTTTTCTAACTTTACTTTTTCTAACTAATATTCTTTTTATTTCAGGTGCAGCATGTGGCCTTGTGTAGAACCAACCAAAGGGAAATAGCTTGTTGATGTCATAAATATTGAGGCCTTAATTTAACTGAGGTGCAATTTATATTTTTTAACTTTTTGGATTTGGAACCGTCACTAAAGTCTCCAAGAGATTTCTGAGGATTATGTTAATTTAGCTGTTTTTGTCTCCAAGAATATATATAACAAATTCAAGCCAAAATGGATGACCCTTACCAAAACAACATAAACCAGTCGGGAGAAACGTATCCCACACATGGAGAAGGAGGAGAGTACACTTACCCTTATCAGACAGACTTCCCTCCTCGGGAGGAGGATGATGCTGCTAGTGATGCCACCGAGGGGCATGATGAAGATGAGCAGATGTATGAGGGAGAGTACCAAGGCATCCCCCATCCGGACGAGATCAAGGAGGCACGGAGAGCCGCACGGAGGGAGGCCCGTGCGAAGGCCAGGATGGCAGCTGAGGTTGTAGAGGAAACGTTGCCAGAGCAATACGAGAGCATCATGGAAGACTGCGGGCACGGACGCTTCCAGTGGACCCTCTTCACGGTGCTGGGTCTGGCCCTGATGGCTGATGGCGTGGAGTGCTTCGTTGTGAGTTTCGTCCTGCCCAGTGCTGAGAAGGACATGTGTCTGTCGAATGCTGACAAGGGCATGCTGGGTGAGTGAAGGAGTCGGGATCAGAATCAGCTTCATTTCTGATCAGACTTTGTTTATAAGAAAGGCCCTGTCAAAGAATTAGACTATTTTTAATGTGGTTCAACGCAAAGTTTTCAGAACTAAAAACTAAATGAAGTTACCTGTATTTATATTTGGGCTGGAAAATTAATAGCAAATATAAATGATCTTCCTTAGATGTCCCAGAGAGTTTTATATTTGTCAAATCAACATCTAGGCCTAAACCCTTTTACCTTGATACATGCATAATTTAAAAAAGTAAAATGTTATTCCACAAATGGGTTTCTATTTTTTCCATTTAATTCCTTATTACATTTCAATAATATTTTATATTCTTTTTATTAAGCTATTATTAATCATTTTCCTGTTATTTCTTATTAATGAAATATATTATTATTGTTGTCAATATATATATATATATACTATTACAAGTGTTACAAATTCCATTTGAAAGCTTGTGGTCAGTAAGATATATATATATATATATATATATATATATATATATATATATGTGCATTATTAATGTCTTTACTGTCACTTTTAATGAATTTAATTCATCCTAGCTAGGATGCATTAAACGAATTAAAAGTGACGCTAAATACATTAATGTTCAAACAATTGCTGTTCTTGTACAATTTCCATTCATCAAATAGTCCTGAAAAAAAATGCTTCAGTAAAATGCAGTTTCCACAAAAATATGAACTGTTTTCAACATCGATAATAAGAAATGTTTCTTGAGCAGCAAATCAGAATGATTTCTGAAGGATCATGTGACACTGAAGACTAGAGTAATGATGCTGAAAATTCAGCTTTGCATACATTACAGCAATAAATTACATTTTAAAATATATTCAAATAGAAAACATTTATTTTTAAATTGTGATACTATTTTAAAAAAATGACTGTTTTTACGGTATTTGTATTAAATATATGCAGCCTTGAGCATAAGAGACTTGAACATGAAAGATATAATGTGATACATAATGAGACAAAAACATTTAAAAATCTTACCGACCCTAAACTTTTCAACAATAGTGCATATTTATTGATTCTGAACAAATATTGGAAACCAAAAAGTTTATATTTTCTTTATTCTCAAGCACGTATGAGACCCCATTCACACCCCAAAGTATATCTTCCTCTACTGATTTTTTTAAATAGTCCTGTGAGTGAGAGAGTGAGAGCACAGGTTAAAGGAGAATATTTCCTAGATTGCGTGCAATAGTGAGGGAGAAGCAGGAAAAGTTTTAGTGAGGGATGAAAGTTGCCGCTGTCTAGAGTGGTGTGTAATCCACGTCGAGGTTCACAATCCCTGCCACGTGCCTGATAATCACTTATCCCAGTCGAATTAGCTGTTTGTGAATGTGTGTGTGTGTGTGTGTGTGTGTAGCAGTGCATTGATGAAGGCAATAGAGACAGAGACGGAATGTTGTGTGATATTCTGATGCTTCTGTTAAAAATGATCCACAAGATTGTGAAAAAGTTTTAATTTCTCAAAACTAGTAAATACTATATCTTAATGTCGACATCCTCCGCATCTAACTGTCTGGCTCTGTGTTTTGTCTCTGTGTTCAGGTTTAATAGTGTACGTGGGCATGATGATCGGCGCTGTCGTGTGGGGGGGTCTGGCTGATAAACTGGGCAGACGACAGTGTTTACTCTACGCACTGGCCATCAACTGCATCTTCTCCTTCCTGTCTTCTTTCGCACAGAGCTACGGCTTTTTTATCTTCTTCAGACTCTGCTCGGGAATTGGGTGAGACTCACAGAAAGCAGCAGGAATTTATTATACATCTATATACACTATCGTTCAAATGTCTGGGGTCAGTATTAAAGGGGTGGTTGATTATGATTTCACTTTTCTAACTTAGTGTTAGTGTGTAATGTTGCTGTTTGAGCATATACAACATCTGCAAAGTTAAGACGATCAAAGTTCAAAGCAAAGGGAGATATTTTCTTTTACAGAAATTATTTTTTAAGGACTACAACAAACAGCTGATAGGGACTACACGACATTTTTTTTTAAATGTCACACAAAATTTTAAAACCCCGCCCCCGGAAACACACAGTCTATGTTGAGAAGAGGAAGAGTTGTTGTAGTAGAGCACATTTGTGAGTTTGCTCAAGCTGTCGCATCCGTCTTTTCACATGCAATTCAGTACATAACACAAATGCAATAGCATGTCACTCTGTAAGCATCTTACAACAGTTCCTACACGAGCGATTTTATAGATTATTATGACAGAATATGTTAATCAATGACTTGAAGATAGTTAACTCTACATCAGCTACATTAATTCATTAACTAACCATTCAGAAACGTTTTTCAGTCTCTCCATCATTGTCCGACTCCGGTTTGAACATAAAAGGCAGAACAGTTTCTGACATTTTAGTGCGTGTCTGCAAGCTACTAACACACACGCTCTTGAAGCTAGACTTGTAGTCAAGACCGCCTAAACCGAGACCAATACACTACCAAGACCAGAGGGTACCGAGACCAAGACAAGACCAAGACAGACCAAGTCGAGACCGAGACCGGAGGGAAAAAAAACAGACTAGTGTTGAAGCTAAGCAATAACTTGTAAGATTTTGTTTTGCATTGCCTGCCCATTGCCTGCCTATCTCTGCCAATTTCGAAGTCTCCAAATGAATCCATTCTGCAACTTTTAAATACATAATTATATTTTTAAAAACGAAATTATAGGCTTAAGTGCAGGATCCGAAAGTTGGTCGTTTTGTCGCTATGGTTACACACACACACACACAGTTGGCGGTGCGCTCAAAGTCATCTGTCAGTTGTGCCGTTACCCAAAATCTCCTGAATGAAGTTAAAACCCATCATGTCACTGATAATGTGTTTTACTAAATATTAATACATCAAAAACTGTACATGATATGTGTTTTTTAAATCAAGTGATCAAAGTGCTCGTTGCCGTTGCGATCAGTGGCGCGGATACGGTGTTTTCTCGTGTGGGCCGCGCACACCGCACTGTCTTCACTCGGACGCGCGCTTCAATCCGTTGCGGATATCGTCGTGGATATTGTAGTATTGTATTGTTAAATCCCCCGACCACTATGTCGGTCTGAGACAGCGAGACCTAGACAAGATCGAGAGGTCCGAGACCAAGACAAGACCAAAGACCGTCAAGACCAGGACCACGTAAAAGTGGTCTCGAGACCTACATCACTACTTGAAGCTCCGCCCTCTGTACCGGGAGCAGCAGCTCATTTTGCATTTAAAGGGTCACACACAAAACAATGCGTTTTTTGCTCACCCTCAAAAAAGGACCATTTTAACATGCTATAAAAAAATATCTATGGGGTATTTTGAGCTAAAACTTCACATACACACTCTGGGGACATCAGAGACTTATTTCACATCTTGTAAAATGGGGCATTATACCACCCTTTTAATGTTTATGACAGATGTGTTCACCAGGGCTGCATTTAATTAATCAAAAATACATAGAAATATAGTATTTGCTGCTCAAACATTTCTTATTAATATCAATATTGAAAACAGTTGTGCTGCCTGATATGTTTGTGCAAGTCTTGATACGTCTTTTCATGATTATTTGATCATAGAAAGATTTAGATTAGATTTCAGATTTTATTCATTTAGCTGACGCTTTTATCCAAAGCAACTTACAATTGCTATATATGTCAGAGATCGCACGCCTCTGGAGCAACTAGGGGTTAAGTGTCTTGCTCAGGGACACATTGGTGTCTCACAGTGGATTCAAACCTGGGTCTCTCACACCAAAGGCATGTGTCTTATCCACTGCGCCATCACCACCCATATTCTTTTGATCAATTAAATGCATCCTTGCCAAAAAAAGTATTAATTTCTATAAAAAAGAATCGAACTGACCTAACTTTTGAACGGTAGTGTATCATATAGTTCTTATATGATTTCATATTTCAATTTTTTTACATACCGGTAGACACATTTACCAGAGTCTAATGGTTGTATATTGGAGCTTTGTTTACTGATGGAATCTGGCTTGATGGTAGAATTGTATTTTATCTGTCCAATAAATGATCTCAAGAAACAGTTTCTGATGATCTCCTGCAGGATCGGAGGATCAATCCCTGTTGTGTATACGTACTTTGCTGAGTTCCTTCAGATAGATAAGAGAGGAGAACATCTCAGCTGGCTGTGCTTGTTCTGGATGCTCGGAGGACTGTACGCTTCCTTCACCGCATGGGGAATCATCCCACATTATGGTAATTCATCGTAATTCCTTACAATGTTTCTAACAGTGTAAGAGCAGACTTGAAGAAACAATATTAGTTGTCTGGAAGTTGTTGTAAATAAAACCACATTTCAAGATCCAGGTTTCTGAGCATTTGGGTTGTTTTTTTTGTTTTTTTGCAGGCTGGGGTTTCAGTATGGGGACAGAGTTCCAGTTCCACAGTTGGAGGGTGTTTGTGCTGGTTTGTTTCCTTCCCTCTGTGGCTGCTCTCGCTGGGCTTGTGTTCATGCCAGAAAGTCCCCGTTTCCTCCTGGAGGTAATATAGTGTATGATAGTTTACTAGTAGAGCACGCTGGCTATTAATCATTACTTTATCTATAAATAAAAATATTAAAATACATTATCTATTTATTTAGTTTTTCTCTTCTCAAAATTCAGAATTATATAGAAATTTCATTTTATACTGTAAATAGGCATATTGTGGAAAATATTGCATTTTAAAGGTGCAGCAAGCGATTTTCGCGAATCATTGTTGAATGCTGTTGATATTTGAAATCAACCCAAACATACACCCCTCCGCCCTTCATTGCTCCACCTCTAAAATGCACGACCACTCAATGCAAGAGTGGAAGTCTCTTTATTGAGCAGAAGCGAAGAAAAATAAATCTTTGCGAAGATGACGAACAGCACATCAGCTCCAGACAAACAATGACACTCAAAACTGTTCTGTTACTAGAGCTAACATTACAACAACAGCATGTCTTGGTTCTGTGAAACATAGCAAAACCAGTGTTACTCACGTGTGGAGCAACAATAACCTCAGGATCCGTTTTCAGGCCTTACCCCATCGGTCCCTCCAGCGCTGGAAAGCTTTTCTAACATTAACGCTGGTCCTAAAGCTCTTGCCTGATTATAACCCTTTCCTTTTCAGTAATATTTCTCTGACCTTTTCTCTTTTGTAATGTCTCTCAGCCACCTCTCTTTCTACAGTCTTTCTTCAAATCTCCCTCTTTCTCACTCTCTCTCCTCCCCCATCATGAGTGGACACGCCCCCTGCTGCTGATTGGCTACAAGTGTGTTGTCCTGCTCGGTCTGATCCACTTTCAACAGCGTTTCTCAGAAATTGCTTACTACACTTTTAAGGCATAAATTACTTTTCTTTATTGTATAAAATGTAGTTGGCAGACACCCAGTGCTACACAAAATGAACGATCTCCATTCTGGGTTATTATCATTAACTAAAACTATTAAAAGCATTTCTGTTAATTGAAATACAGTTGAAGTAAAATAAAATAGAAATATTAGTTGAAAAAATTTGAAATGTTGCCTTGCCAAAAAAAATTTGGAAAACTAACTAAAACTGAAACTCATATAAAAAATAAATTTAACCTAAATGGCAATATTTAAAAATATAAACTGATAAAATGATAAAAGCACATAACAAAATTACTAAAAATGAAACTAAGATTAACATCGAAGATAAAAAACATAAAATAAAAGCTAATTTTAAATATTCATAAAAACTAAAATAACATTGTCTGTTTTGTGAATTTCAGACTGCAAGACACGATGAGGCCTGGATGGTCTTGCGCCAAGTCCATGACACCAACTGGAGGGCAAAGGGAGAGCCAGAAAGAGTATTTCAAGTAAAGTTGTCCATTTTAAACTTCTACACCACTAAATAACAGCAAAGCAGCAGAATTAACCCTAGATCTGCATCTGTGATGAGTTTACTGAGTAAAGTCTTGAATTTATTAGTTACTGCATTGGCGACACTTGATAAATGGCTCATCTTACGTGGTCTTAACTATGAAACATATCCCTCTCTTTCAGGTTTCGCAGCTTAAAATACCTGAAACACAAGATGACGAGTTCATAGAGATTCAGAGTGAAACTGGAACTGCCTTTCAGAGATTCATGGTCAGACACCTGACTCTGGTTAAACAGGTATGCTAACATAATCCAACTCCAGAGGTTTATCCTTTTCACAATTTATAGTACAATCAGTATCTGCCACCATCTTCTTTCTCATCCTGCATCATTTGAGCTTCACACCTGAATGGCAGCTAAAAGTGTCAGGCTTGTTTAGGAGAGCTGTGAGGTTTTACAGTTGAATTGAGTGGAATTACAGTTTTTGTCTGGCAAATGATCAAAAGATTGAAACGCGCAATAAAAATCATTCAAACCACTCCAAACACGTTTGCAGCTGCATAGCAAACTCCTGACAACCACCCTTCCATGGCAAGCGCCACCTACATTTTGTTCAGAAAATAGAAAAATAGTAATTTAATAACATTTTTGCAATTTTTCATTTGCATTTTAAGATTCTTGTTTTGCTAACACAAATGAAGTGATTGTTTCGTTTGTTCTCTAAAAGGTCATGAAGAACATGATGTCACTGGCTGCACCTGATCTCAGACTCCATAGTTTGTTCATTGCCATTGTGTGGTTTACGATGGCCTTCAGGTGAGCAGCTCTTGATATAGAAGCTTTATTGAGCTTCTTACAGCATACTCTCTGTGTTGCCTATCCTGGTCATATAATCTCATAAGTGATGGATTTGGAATGCTCTTGTAACGGGTAAAGAGCTGTGTGGGTAAACATCACTCCACTGGCCTCAAGAGGTACACTAGCGATTGGCGTTAGAGGCTACAGTCTTTAGCGTGATGCCATACTGAACCAGTGATGCCGGTTCGAATCCCGCTCGGAGCGGTGCGAGTAAAACCGGTGGTGTTACACTCTCCCGGACAGCAACATAGTATCGGCCCAGATCCATCCCACGTCTGGTACGGGTTGAATCCACATGTGCCAGATGTGGCCCGGATCTGGGCCGACACTATGTTGCTCTCTGGTACATAGGCAGCAACTCTGAGTGATCTGCATTAGCCCTCTTTAATTATTTTAAACAATATTTAAGAATTTATATTAATACACATCAGTTTCTTATGCTCACCAAGGCTGCATTTATTTGATACAACTTTTTTTAAATAAAGTTTAAAATTTATATTTATTTAGAAATTCTATCTATTTATTTATTTAATGGCAAAGCTGAATTTTCAGCATCATTTCTCAAGACTTCAGTGTCACATGATCCTCCAGAAATCATTCTAATATGATTTGCTGCTCAAGAAACAGTGGGGTTTTTTTCAGGATTTTTTGAGGAAATAAAAGTTAATAAAAACAGCATTTATTTATAAATATTTTGTAGCATTATGAATGCCTGTGTTGTCATGCTTGATAAATTGAATGTTCACAAAATGTTCACAGAATTCTTTCACAAAAAAAGAAAGAATTTTTGAACAGATGTTAAAATGTGTGCCCTATATGTTAATCCCTAATTGCATAGCACTCACTTATTTAATAAATTATTTATTTCGAGTTTTAGGGTAACTAAACACTAAACCAACTTTTTTTAATTAATGATCTGTAAGACTGGGGCTTTATTAGTGCTGTTCATTGATTTGAGTAACTTTTTTGACATTTCGGTATAAACTGTTTAAATTCTACAATATATGGTGTAAAAACGTCTGAGTGCTGCCCTTTTCAGGTTGAACGGTGGCTACTGCAGTTGAATTTTCCTATTGGATGTTTGCGGTAGTTTGTGACAGTAGCGGTGAGAGCTGACGTAAGCAGGTTTCAGCTTACCACGCCCTTGGTACGAGCTACCACGTCCATGGCAGTATAAAAAACATCTTGTTTCGTCAAAACCACTGTAGCGAGTCAGGAGTTGGAATTGCGAGTACTGAAAACGATCAGGATAGAGTATCCGTTCATCCCCTCTATCTCCGCTGGGCTCCGCCCACTTTTCCAGCATTTTTCAAATATTGCCAGTGGGTGGAGTCAGGCTCTTTAAGTATATTTTAAAAATAAATTCACCATTTTCAACAATCAAGATTTTTCTTGGTTCAACCATCACAATGGACTTTCATTTCTTTCTTTCTTTTTTTTGACTACAGGTGCATTGTGGAATTAACTTTTAAATGAAAATTACATTTCATGCTGCATAATGAGGAAATTTTAGGAGGCTGTATACTAAGTCGCCATTATGTCTGGAGATAATTATATATGATCTCAACTCAGTACTAAATAATAGTATTAATCAATCTTCCATCACACAGCTATTATGGCCTGGGAGCGTGGTTTCCTGACCAGATCAAGTACCTTCAGTTTGAGGAGTACGAGTCCAACGTCAAGATCTTCCATCGTGAGAAAGTGGAACGCTTTCATTTTAACTTCACTCTGCAAAATCAGGTCCACAAAGAGGGGGAGTATATCCATGACAGGTACATTAACTTCATTATTAACTTCATTATTCACTTACATAATACAATGGCAGATTATCAGCTTATCAGTCTCTGTCTATAAAGTATGATGTTTTATAGAATAAAGGACTAATGCAGGTACATATTGTTCAAAGATAAAGATTTTTTAATGTTGAAATAATGTGAAAGACTCTTGTGCTCACCGAGACTGCATTTATTTGATCAAAATTACAGTAAAAACAGTCAAATTTAAAATAACTGTTTTCTATTTTATATATTTTAAAGGGGTCATATAATGGTACATGCACTTTTTGTACTGAAATGTGTGTTGGCAGTGCCTGTACACAACCATCATAATAAAAAAAATCTATCCAGTGTTTTTGTTTGAATCTCCTTATATGTTTTCCCCTGCCTCAAATTGAGCCGTTCGATTTTGTGACGTCACTAAATCGGATGCCCCTCCCATGATTGTTGATTGACAGCAGCGTTTCAACACAGACCCGCCCTCGCTCGTGAGCGAGCTGTCAATCATAGTCCGCGCGACCGGCGCCGGCGGCGCGGTCATTGTTGATGTGCTGGAGCACTGTCTATGAGCAGAATGGCGTCTAAGCGATTGTGGTGTTCTGTTCTTGGGTGTAATAACAAACACAGCAGTCATTTTAATGTTCCTAAATCCGAACCGCTGAAGACGCAGTGGCTGAGTTTGTTTTTGAAGGGAATATTCCCCACTACGACAATGCTCTCATGTTTGCGCGAATCATTTCACACACCAGACTGCTTTATAAACGAGGATCAGTATAAGCTGGTTTTGCTAAGAAGCTGCTCCTGGAAAAAGGATCGGCACCAGATATTCGTGTTCCTGCTGAACATCCAGAAGAACTGAAGTGAGTGTAACGTTTTATTAAACTTTATATTAATATTTATATCAATCTTTGCAAATCGCTAGCTGCACGCTTCACAATTAACGTTAATGCGTCTAAGGTTTACACTCAGGGTACATTACGGCATGTTTTCTATGTATGACGTTCTCAATATAATTCATAATCCCACGTTTATACTGAACAACGCGTTATGGTTATTGTGTTACAAACGGTGTACGCATAGAACAGAGAGGCGGGGTGAGCAAAGCTTATTATCATTTTTTTTATCAATGATAATTATCTGTTTTCATTATCTGTTTTTGACCATGTAAAATAAGTGTTTTCTTACAATACTAATGAGAATTTTTAATTAAAGTATATTACAAACTTTTAATTTAGACCCTAAAGAATCATATTAGCTTGTACAAAAATGGCATTATATGACCCCTTTAAAATGTAATTTATTCCTGTGATGCAAAGCTGAATTTTCAGCATCATTACTCCAGTCTTCAGTGTCACATGATCCTTCAGAAATCATTCTAATATGCTGCTCAAGAAACATTTTCTATTATTATAAACATTGAAAACCATGATAATTTGTTTCAGGGTTCTCTGATGAATAGAATTTTCAAATGAACAGCATTTATTTAAAATGGATATCTTTTGTAACAGTGTCTTTACGGTCACTTTTGATTAATTGAATGCGTCTTTGCTGAATTAAGCATTAATTAAAAAAATATACCGACCCCAAACTTTTGCACGGTTATGTATTGGTTGAGCAGTCAGTTTTATTTACTTTACTTTATAGGTTTATCAACATAGAAATAAGAAATGTGAAGTTTGAGGAATCCCTGTTTGAGAACTGTTATTTTGAGGACATCAGATCAACAGAGACCTTCTTTGAGAACTGCACCCTTAAAAACACAGTCTTCTACAATACTGGTATGCAATTCAGATTTACTTTATACTAACCTTCATCCTGTTAGATTTTTGAATGAGTATTTGGGTTTTCCTTTCATTAATTGTCATCTTCCAATATTTTTGTCTTGTTCCTTACAGACCTGTGGAAAGATTCCAAGTTTTTTAACTGTAAGCTGGAAAATACAACATTTTTGCACCCCAAAAAAGGCTGCCATCTAAATTTCCAAGAGGAAAATGACATCCTGATCTATCTAGTCTGCTTCCTGGGCAGTTTATCTGTGATACCTGGCAACATCGTAGCAGGTCTATTAATGGATAAAATAGGACGACTTAAAATTATAGGTGAGTGGTTACATGCAATAGCTTATATTAAACTAGTATGCCTTTTCGAATTTTACCTTTAATGCAGTGTGTGATACAGCTGTTTGTGAATGTAAAGGTCTGCAAAATTTTAAAGATCAGTGCACCACAAAGTTATTGTCTCCTACATGAAAGAACCAATTCTGAACTGCCTGAAATTAGTCGTCAGCAATTCCTGTCTCACTTCCGTAACATATCTACAGTACGTAGGTTTGTAACACATTTGCATAATGCCAGCCTATGGTCTTCATTGGCTGCCCCTGAACAATGTCTACTTTGCCCCGCCCTCAAACACTGTAGTTATAGCTGAGACTGGAAGAGTTTGGTTTGTGTTGTCGACATGCTGAGAAAATGCTGTTTTCTGTGCTGCGGATCTACTTTGCATGCACTTCGAAAAAAGGAGGACTCGATACAGAATTGATACAGTAAAACCAACGCCATCGTTACTGTTCGTATCACTGTGTATTGAGCGCTGAAGAAGATCCAGAGCTGAAATTCAGATATGGCAATGGGCGTTTCGTTTCCAATACACACTGTAAGCGATAGAACAACCACAACAGACTGGGCCATCTGACCAATCAGAGCAGAGTAGGCTCTCAGAAAGAAGGAGTTTATAAACTGAATCTTTTATCGAGCCGTTTCAGACACTGTGAGAATAGAGGGGATGTGCAATGTATATTATGAGAAAATTAAAGTGATATTGACTTTGGATGCATGCAAATCTATTGTAGGAGACTTCCAAAACAAAATTAGGAACCTTTAAAATAGCATAATGAGCACTGTAACAGTTACGGCTTTATCGATAACTTTCAAAGTGTTGATGATAGTATGTAAATGAATTCTTCTTGGTTATCTTTGTTTGCAGGGGCATCCATGTTAGGCTCCGCTGTCTGCACGTTCTTCCTGCTCCTGTGCTTCAGTCAGTGGGCTGTCGTCCTGTTCCAGTGCCTGTTCTTCGCAGGCAGTGCGGCAGCTTGGAATGGCATCGAGGTCATCACTGTGGAGCTCTATCCTGCCTCAAAAAGGTACAAAAAGATCCATCACCAAAAGACATCTCTGATAAGTAGAATTAATGTAAGGCAGATGCTTTTCAACCTGTGAGTTCTTTCTCAAAACTGCATTTACGTGTTGAACTAAACTACCGTTCAAAAGATGTTTTTAATGTTTTTGAAAGAAGTCTCTTATGCTCACCAAGGCAGCATTTATTTGATCAAAAATACAGTAAAAAAACTGTTATCATAAATGTAATCCATACGGCGCCAGGGGGTTAATAAAGAACTTCTGAAGCGCAGCAATGCGTTTTTGTGGGAAAATATCCATAATTATAACTTTAAAAACTGTAATCACTAGCTTCTGGTAAGGTCCGTCCGTGCGTTAATGAGAGTTTAGTTCCAGCGGAAATGTGACCTCTGACCCGACGCATGATGTAGGAGTAACGTAGGCTTCGGTGAGAGTAGATGCCTCTCGCGGTTCAAAATGGCTGGGCAACAAACTCTAGCTCTTCTGACATTTCTCATTAAAAATTCTCATTTTAGACTTCTAATTCGTGAGCTTTGTTTTGTTTTGCTCTATCCTCTGTGCTTCTGCGTTCATCAATACGTCATGCGTCGGGTCAGAGGTCACTCTTCCACCGGAACTAGACTCGCATATGGCTGTTACTGGAAGCCAGTGATGATAGTTTATAAAGTTATAAATATGGATATTTTTCTTACAAAATCGCTTCAGAAGGCCTTTATCAACCCCCTGGAGCCGTATGGATTACTTATATGAAGGAATTGATGCGCTTTTTTGGGCTTTAAAATCTAAGGTACCATTCACTCCCTGTAACGGGACGAACCCGAGGAGAGACGTGCAGATCCATTTGCAAGGCTTTATTCCAAAAACATAGTCGTAGTACAGGCAAGGTCATGGACAGCAAACATACTCAGCAACAGGGACAGAAAGTCCAAAGCTTATAAAGAGTGTGAGATATGCTGTGTTCCAGGCAGGTTTTTGAGCACGTAAATCACGACTTCAAACTACGACTCACGACTTTGTCGCGTTCCAAGCCAGTCACGCCAAACTACCTGAGCGCAAGGAATTGTGGTAGCTAAATGTAAACAAACCATTGCTGTTTTGTATGGTTTCGCGGGCTATGTGACGTCAGAGCTCGTAACTGGGAGTACATCGATCTAGTGCGAAGTCACGGGTTTGACTGCCGTTCCAGTGCACTTTCACGGGTATAAGGTTGGAAAAACACGGGTTGCAGGTTGCCTGGACCGCGGCAATAGTGTGTGAGAGTGATTAGTGGAATCAGCTGTGTAAGTTGTCAGTGCAATAAATGATGGGGATTGTAGTGAAGTGCAAGAGTCCATGCTGTGAGTGGGTGACCTCTGGTGGTGATCGACCGGAAGTGTATGGGCCAGAATCGTGACACTCCCATTATAAAGCTTGGAAGAGCCAGGATAATTTTTAATATAACTCCGACTGTGTTTGGCTGAAAGAGGAAAGTCATATACACTTGAGGTTGAGTAAATTATGTGATCATTTTCATTTTTGGGTGAACTAACCCTTTAAGGTTTTATTCAATGTTTTTATCTGGAAATTTGTAAAGATGCTCTTTTTTCCCATATTTTTTTTACAATGTTTTCATTAAACAGCACAACACATTAAAGGCGGAAAGCCTCAATTATTCCATACACTCTTACAAAAATAAAGGTTGTTTATTGGCACAGATAATTCCATAAAGAAGTTTTAACATCCATAGAACTAATTTCACAAACGGTTCTTTATTGTGGAAAAGATTAAATAAATTAAGAAAGAACCAATCACTGAAAGGTTCTTTTGGGGAACCACAAATAGTTGCTCTATGGCTGCGATAACCCCCTTTTGGAACCTTTGTTTTTAAGAGTGTAAAGTATGTACTTATTCTTCCATACTTTTCTCATCAATCCATCTCTTGTTTCCTCAGAGCCACAGCTTTTGGTGTGCTGAATGGCACATGTAAACTGGCAGCTATCATTAGCACTTTCATCTTTGGCAAGTTTATCGGCATCACCAAGATTATCCCGATCATCCTGTCCTTCTCAGCGCTAGTGTGCGGAGGACTGCTAGCATTTAAGCTACCTGAGACTCGGGAGGTCATTCTTCAATGAAAAAGCCAAACTCCTCATGGCCTCAGCGTTTGGTCCAGCTGGACACTGGATGACCGCATGCTTAGTCTGATGAACACTGACAGGAAAAGGGCTGAATCATGTGAAGCTGAAACAGTGTTATGTTAGAACCACTGTACTGAAGTATTACCGTACTTTCATAGTATTACTTATAGAGATGTAGATGTTTGTTGTTCACAGTGGCTGTATTTTGAGTAAGAAATCCAAAATGTGGAAATATGGGGCAATATCTTTGCTACAAAATGATTTAGAGGCGAGTAGTGATATCAAATTCCCTTTTTTATATTGGAACACATAATAACGTTGACTGTAAGTTCAATCTTTTAATGAGATCTCTGCATTTTACTTTTATTTAATATGTAAACATTGAGTTTTGCATCTCCAACTTTTGGTCATCAGGTAGTTTTTGTTGTGTTGTATTTGTTAACTACTGTGGTATATATTTATTTCACATTAGACAATTACATTTTCACTTTGTTTTAATTCTAACGTTCTTGGATTCCCATCTTTTCAACTATTATTTGTCATGCCTTTCATTAGAAGACGATCACGCTACATCAAAATTACATTGTTTGTATGAAAATAGACATTTTTAAAATTGACTTATATGTGAAGTATGTATAATGCTCATTTCCCGTGAGAAAATATGTAGATTATGTGATTTTCATTTTATTTGTCTCTGTTTTAAAAGTGTGTGAATACTAAATATGTAGGTATGGCTCACAAATGATACTTTCTACTTTTTTTTCCACTTTTGACCACAGAAAATGCTATTCAAATATCCTCTTATACATCTCCTATACATCAACACTGATTAAATGCTACAACAACTCCGAACAGTTTTATGTCAAGAGAAATCTAAAAGAAAATCTTTTTATATTTCATGTTCAAATAAGAAAAGATCAGTTTACCTTTTTGTTTTGTTTGTCCTGGTTTTGTGATGGTATAACAATAAAAAATATATAAAACATTATAATTTTGCTCTTCAGTGCTTCATGTTCTTTCCCACCACAATAGATTGAAATGGGAAAACCACAGTATTTTGGTCTTGGAGAAAGTTCCCATGCTTTTCTGTGAGTATGGGCACATGGAAAGGCACTTGTGAAAACAAGGCCAGGGCACACGTGTGAATCAGTCACACCTCTTGTGTTGGTCATTTATTTATGCAAAGGTGTGAAACAAAAATCTAGATAAGTCTTTCACCAGATTTACTAGATTAATTGCTGTGCATTTTTATGCAACTCTTCATTTTTTTTTTAAATTAATTTCCTTTTTAATTTCCTAAATGAAACAATGTTTTTGGCGGCATAATGTTTACCTCTTAGCACAGCTCCATTTATTTCTTTAGGCAACCATCATCAGCAATATTTTCAGTGATTCAATACAAGGAATTTGCTTGTGCAATGACAGTTTTATTCATGCACAATGTGTTTCTTGGTTTATATCAACTGTGATTAAATTGCTTGTCGCATTTCATACCAAGGGTGTGAACGGCCTCATTTTGCTACACGAGGGCGCAGTAAAAAATCAAAGCATGGTAACATGCAAATTGCCAAATGTGTAAATGCATTATCATATATGCTGCCCCTGCAAAAAAGCACAAGGAATATATATTTTAATTGAGTTTCTGTTGGAGTTTGAAGAAAGTGAAAAGACACACACAGGTGCCAGCTTCACTCATTCTTCTGCAGTGAGGAGGTGCTAAATCTAGCACTCTGCTCATCCACTCTCACAGAGAGGGTGGCCTGGAGGTCACAGTGCTGGTTTACAGAGGTCATCAGAGAATTAGTTCTCAAGAAATGGATCCTGAAAATGGTACCTGGTTACATTATAGCTATAGGAGGGCACACAAATCAAAACAAATGCTCATTTGTGTCATTTAAAAACCCCAGGGTGGTTGACATGATAACATCTTTGGGAATGTCATTATTATGGCTAATATGGAAAAGCTGTTCGGTGAGACTGATTTAGTTTCCCAGTGTGATTTTATTCACACACATCCAGGACGGTCCCGTAGAGTCAAAGTGGCATCGAATATACTCACCGCTCATTTATTCATAATCTGGTCTTTTGAGTTTTTTCCTTTTGCGTCTTTAGCCTTATCCACACTAATACGTTTTCTTTTGAAAATGCATCTTTTTCTCTCCGTTTTGGCCTTCCGTCCACACTGAGATGTTGTTTTTATTATAGAAAACAAAGCTTTTTGAAAACGTTCTCCAAAGTGGATTTGAAAATGGCGTTTTCGCGTTGTAGTGTGGACTGTGAAAACAGGTAGGCTAGGCCTATTTGAAAATGATGAAGCATATTGTACCAATAGATATTCATGTTTATGGACGGTAGGCTATTGTGCCTGTTATGCGCTATTCACTTTCACACAGCTAAAATGTTACATTGCACACTCTTCATTTCACAGTCTTGCAAAGATGACAGAAAAGTTACTAAGTCTAGCCCATTTTCATTGCTGCGCTCCTTGTTTTCTGTCTTCAGGTTTATTTCCACTGCATGAAGGGATCTGGATTAATAATGAATGAACCGCTCGTTTTAAAATGTTCCCGGTCTATTGACGTTTGTCATGACATCCTTTCTTACAATGCTAATTATAACTTGTTAAAATAAGTAACGTTAAATACATTTCACCTGTTAATTACTCTTCGACCAACAGCGATGCCATATAAATATACAGAGCTACTGCAAAAACAGACAAAATTCTAAATATGGCTTCACGCTTGTTTCTCTCATTCTCTGGAGCATACTGGCGTAAAATTAAGGCTACACACACTTTATTTTACTGCGTCGACGTTCAAGCAGTCTCGCGACCACTGCCATCGCTATGACACACATTCTACCACCAGGTGTTATTTATGGATTAACTGCAGATCGTGTTAACAGGGGACATGAGCCTGCACGCAAATAATTTTGCCTGGCTTTCCAGCAGATACGGGCTTCTGCGCATTGAATTGTCTGGCATTCCTGCTTCGACATGCGTTCAAGGCTCTCCAGTAGTTTCATACGGAATCAAAACAGTAAGTAAACGCCTAGTATTTACCTCAACAATCATCCAGAACACCCTAGCAACCACATGGCAACAGGCTAACAAGCACACCCCACAATTCACATTAGGGTAGCCTACTATTCTAAACAGATTCTGAGACGCCGTGTAGGCTATTCTATGTTAAATAAATTAGTACTTTTATTCAGCAATGATGCATTTAATCGATAAAAGGTGACAATAAAGACATTTATAATGCTACAAAAGATTTTTGTTTCCAATAAATGTTGCTCTTTTGAACTTTCTGTTAATCATAGAACCCTAAAAAACATGGATTTCAGGATTTCCACAAAAAAATATTTAACTGAACTTTTTTTTAGCACTAAACCACTAAATCTAAATAGATTAAAATATCCAATCTATTGTAATCTAACTAAACGTGTGCTCAGTCAGTGCTCAATATTAGAATGATTTCTGAAGGAATAATTTAAAAAGTTAAATATTTCACAATATTACTGTTTTTACCTATTTTCAATCAAAAATATGCAGTGAGCATAAGAGACTTCTTTCAAAGACAGTCTGCTTATTGTAAATTAATGTTATATTTTCACATTAATTTTATTCAAAATATAAAATTAGTTTTTTAAATAAAATGGAATAAAATATATAAATATTTTTATATTAAAAAAAAAGGTTATTTCTTACTCCACACTGATAAATCAATCATATTTTTTTTCTTCTTCTCATTATCACTTTGAATCTCTGAATGAGACCCACTTCACTGGGCGAATGACTATCTCGACCACTAAACTGCAAAACTGGTCACCGGTTTGTGTGAATGTCACACCTCAAGTGCAATCTGCTAATGGAGTTTATTAAGCATCATTAAACATCATTAAGGTCAGTTACTCTGCTTAGCTCTTTGAAATACAACCCCATACAGACAATTAGCAGCGGTTTTGAATTATTGGGCTGATGATTGGGACTGTCTCTTAAATATAATATATAATAGGCTGCTTACTTTAGTGGAATTTATCAAATGACTCAGCTCAAATGTTTTACCTTTCTAGTTTAACCTAAAACTATATTAAATTACTATTGAAATATTGTTACTTACTGTTGAAAAGTTTGCGTTGGTATGATTTTTTAAATGTTTTAGAAAGAAGTCTCTTATGCTCACCAAGGCTGCATTTATTTGATCAAAAACTGACCATTACTCCAGTCTTCTGTGTCACATGATCCTTCAGCAATCCTTCTGATATGATGATTTGCTGCTCAAGAAACATTTCGTATTAGTATCAATGTTGAAAACAGTATTTTTTGTGGAAACCATGCAGCATTTTTTTTTAGAATCTTTAATGAATAGAAAGTTCAAAAGAACAGCTTTATTTGAAGTATAAATATTTTGCTTTTTTTACTTTCCTTTAATTGAATGCTTGCTAAATAAAAGTATTAATTTCTTTAGAATTTTAACATTAGATGTTTATTGGTGTGATTGCTGTATTGTTTTGCTTTATGCCAGATTTTTTTGTGAGATGGTGCTTTTTACACATACAGAATTTAATACTTTTTTCACCCATTTTTTTGTGATTCATCAGAGATCAATTCCATAGATACATTGAAATAGATTAAAGAGAAACCATACATTGTTTGGTCAGATGTACAAGATCAGTTCACTGGAAGAATAGCTGCACTGGTTTGTTGTTTTGAAGAGGAGTCAAAATTCACACCTCTGCTCCTGTGGCCTCTCCAAGCCTTTCCCAGACAGACCCAGGCCGAGTCCTGTGGTCTGAGAGACAGCGATGGCTACCGTAAGCCTGCAGAGGTGTCACCTCGCACCTCTGAGTCCCACATATAAAGCTCCAGCCCTCAGTTCAGCCTTCATTCACACTCAAGGGTCACAATATGGAAAGCTCAAGCCACAGCCAGCAGAAACAGTGGATCTATTCAAGCTCGGAGTCGGAGTTGTACAGCGTTTCCTCTCCGGACACCGTCTCGACAGACCAGGGCTTCTCCCCGTCCCACCGGACCCAGCCTGCATGCTCCAAATCAGTCAAATCTACATGTGTCGACAAGAGAAAGCGCAGGTTAAGGCTGAAGAACCCAAGCGAGCAACGGCAGAACGCCAGCGAGAAGGAGAAGTTGAGGATGAGGGATCTGACCAAAGCCCTCCACCATCTCAGGACGTACCTGCCTCCGTCCGTAGCTCCCGTGGGCCAAACCCTGACCAAGATTGAGACGCTACGGCTCACCATAGGCTACATCTCGTTTCTGTCAGCTCAGCTGGGTCTGAGTGCTGAAGAACTGAAGCGCAACTCCAGCGGCTGCTCATATTCTCCAGAGATCGTTGGCTATTTTCAGTGCAGGTCTATGGCTGGAGATTGTGTCGGGCCAGGACAGTGTCATGGTCACTGTGATGGACAGTATGAGGGAAAACCAAGTCATACAGTGCAATGTGTGGATCAGTATCCACAGCAACATTTAACAGAGCAAAACGTCTCTGCAAATATAGACGGTTTCGTCCAGTCACAGCAGTGTGCTCAATCAACACAGACATACCAGGTATGTAAATAATACTTCAAAATGTATATTTTTTTATTGTAGATGTATTGTCAAGTCACCTTCATTTATATAGCGCTTTTAACAATATAGATTGTTTCAAAGCAGCTTTAGAGTGATAATAGGAAATTAAAGTAACAGATTGTTTTGGCTTCACAGCAGCTCTAGATAAAAGTTATTGTCCAGCTAAAGTTAGTTTTGATTGATTCACTTCTGTCGCAACTATCATTACTTAAATATGTATATATATAGGCCAATATGTATCTGGCCTATACTCTATAGTATAAACAGTAATATTGTGAAATAATATTATAGTTTAAAACAACTGTTTTCTATTTGAATATGTTTTAAAATGGAATTTTAAAGTTTAAAATTGAATTGTAAATTTTTAGATATGAGATGTCTCTAATCAATTCTCTATCCTCTATTTCAGGTTTATGGGAGAAACTTGGGCTATCATCTTGTTCCTCAAGGAAACTGGAGCTGACAGCAGAAACCTCTCCATCACATCCAAAGCAAAAATGATACCTACTACTGTTTTGTGTACAGTAAAAGTGTACATGTGGATGTTTGGCATCCTATCTTGTGAAAGCAAGAAATGTGAACCCAAGTTAATCCTGATATTATTATAATTTAAGTTGTATGTGTTATCCATGTCTGTTCTCTGTAAATACAAAACTATATTTGATATGTATTTATAATAAAACGTATTATTAAAATAGTTTATTTTGTTCTTGTACTTTTTGAATATTTACAGATCCTACATTGGTGTTGATTACAATTTTAGTTATTATGCTCATTAAAAATGTGCATGTGTGTGTATGCTTTACTGTACTGTACTATGCATATATATATATATACACACACACATACACCTTTCAGATGCAAAATCTCTAAGTCCGTCTGACATTTTTCTTTTACATGAGCATTTCTAGCCTATGTTTATATTCAGTAATTTTAGTTTAATGGCAATGAAATGTTTATGAGTCGGTCATTGAAATGCCTTATTTTAAAAAAGGGCTGCAAACTCTCGCTCTCAGCGCTCTCGCACCACACGTCCATTTTCTCATGCAGTTTCAACATGGAGCCTATACAATGTCACATAATGTTACATTTACCTCAGAAAAGCCATTCAGTGGCCATAAACTGTATTTAGAGAAAAATTGTATTCTAGAGAGGAGCATTTTGCGACAAAAGGACTATTTTACATATTCATTCTTTTTACATTAAAAAGAATGAATACATTATTATTAGTACTATAAAAGTATTATTAGGCTGTTAAGAGTTGTTAATTAACCTTTAATAACAGTATCATCATGACAGGGTTCTCTGTATAGTTTACGACATTATTTGAGAAATATTTTTCTTTCTTTGAGCTAAATAGAACATGTGTTTTTCTATATGATTGCAGAAAAAGATGTAGTCCTGTTTTAATTGAACACTGATGGATCAAAAGATTTTGTGGGAAATTTTAAAGATGTGTGTTTCACCTAAAAATCATATAAATGTGCGAGGTGGCGAGGAGGGCTTTGGTTTATGGAGGTCAAAGAATCACCAGGATGGGGCAAAAGGCAAACACTCTAGCTAAAGTTTTGTTTTGCATAATATCTAATACTTTTTCAAAACAATCACTTCAGCAAAGTGTGTACTATTTTCTGTTCATTTGAATAAATAAATAATTAATAAATATATATTAAAATAAATATTTAAAAATGATAGAATCTGGAAGCTTTGAAGGCATTACAGTAGTAACAATAGATACATTTTATAATATATTATATGATTATTGATATAATATTTTATGCGGCAAATCTTAAGTTGAAGACACTGTATGTAACATCATCTCTAATAACTTTTTTTGTTTTGACTTGACAGTAGATCTCTGAAGTTCTGACAGGAACCTCTGAACTAATCAACTCTCTTTGTATTTACAAAAGTACAATGATTTATTTCCACATCCTTCTGAAAGCAATAGCATCAGATGCTAATGTTGCTGCTTCACGCCAAGATGCAAGAGGCTAAAGCGGATGATGGAGAGTCCGGCGATTCAGTCCGCCGGACACACGGCTGAACACACACTTCTGGAGTGACTGTGACCGATCTTACACCTGGAACAAATAAAACACAAATGAGTTTTATTGAAAAAATTAATTACACTAAGTACAGGTGAGAAAAGTTTCAGTTTATCATTTCAAGGTGTAAATTATGAAGTGAACTCTCCATGGAAACTACATAGAGTTCAATATTCTCATAACATGGTTGTCATTTACCGTCGGTACGTCTCCTGGATGTTTCCGTCTCAGGTCCTTTATCTCATCCTGAGCTCTTGTTTTGGTGGATTTTTTCATCAAACGGAAAGAGATATTGTGAACAGACGACACTTCCGGAGTTGCAATTCATTACACTTAAAACGGGTAAGATTTTCAAAATACATCTTAAATAGTTTTAAGCTCTTGGCACAGTACCTAAAACCATTTGTGTTGAATGATCCTGTCCAGATCAAGCCGACGCTCTGGCTTCTGCTGCAGAAGGGAGGAGATCAATTCGCAGGAATCTGTGAGAAAGATGGAGAGATGTCTGATTATTACCGTTAACTTTACATCCGCTCTACTTTCATTTTTCGAAGCTGTAAGATCTCCAGGTCAGACACCCGGGACAAATTCCTGCATTATCTATACAGCCACCTCCTATAAAGCCTATGAGGTTTTGCATTAGAATTGTACTTGAAGTAATAAACAAATCACCTTCTGTCAAGCCAGGTTTGTACCAGGTGTTCATATTGGTGCTGTAGAGGTCAAAACTATCTGGAAAGTATCCACACACCATTCTGAACAAGAGGATCCCCAGAGACCAGACCGTCGCCGGCTTTCCGTGAAACTCGCCCTTCATTCTGTACTCGGGAGGGCAGTACAAATCTGTGCCTGGAGGAAAGAGTGTTTGCCTGATGTGTAAGTCTTTACCACAGCATTAGCATACGAGCGTTGAGTTAACTGATTCACAAGAGCTTTGAGAACTAATACACACCACGGTAACTCGTGTAGGGAGATTCTGTCAGGAGATCGGCGGATCCAAAGTCAATCAGTGTGACTTTGTGGTTCTTGACGTTTATAAGCAGGTTCTCTAATTTGATGTCGCCATGGTAAACTCCACGGCGACAACACGCATCAGCGGCTAGTGTTGCCGACCACATGATGTGCTGCGCATACTTCTCCTCAATGCGGCCGCCGCTGCGTGCCACAAAGTCGAACACATCCATGCAGTGCGAGAAACGCTCCAGGACCATGACGTAGAAGTCCTGCTGGTCCTGCCAGTCCAGCAGCTTGATGATGTCCATCGCTGGACCGTTTTTACTGGCCAGGATTGTCAGAGCGACTTCTTTGGGAAGGAGGTTGGGATGATCAGGCTGGAAGAAAGAAACATTATATGATGTCAGATGGTTTTAAATAGGGATTTAACTTAGTTTGTCTGCTGAAAAATCACTACTACTCACAATGCTGATACATTCTGTGCTTTCCGTCTTTGGGATAAATTTCACTGCCACCTGATGGACAAAACAAGAAGCAATTAATGTGTGTAGAGATCATATGATAAATTCCAAGCAAGAATGTAAACCCTAACAGGTCAAGAAGAGCCATAAATAGTGAATTTATGATACAGGAAGATGTCTTGCATAGGATAAAGTGAGAGATCAAAGGATGAGAAATAATTCAGATCAAAAACAATTCGCTAAACTAGTAGTGGTAAGTTTTTTAAAAAAAAGTCAAACCTTCTGGCCATCCGCCAAACGAGTGCCTTCATAGACGGCACCAAATCCACCTTGCCCCAGCTTACGGCCAATTGCATATCGGCAGCAAATGTCGTCTGTTAAAAGATGAAGAGAAGAAGACGATGTTTAGTGGTGCTTTGCAGATATTGTGAGATTATTTTTGAGGACTGTGGCAGGAAACTCACCCTCAGGTCTCATGTTCTCTTGGTTACGGAGAGGAGACGTTTCACCTGCTGTCAGACGGACTGGAGCGTCGTGGACTTGAGTTTGAAGCTCTTCTTGCACCAGAGGCTCAGGAGCGTGAAGGACTTCAGGATCATCGACAGGAGGTTCCTCGAGATCAATGACCTCAACACATCTAGAGATGCACTGTAGAGACTTTTGATCTAAAGAGGAGAATATCAGCACAAGTTAGCTAGCAGTCCATTAAATGGTAAAAACAATAAAATACTAATTTATCAGGGAAAAGCGATTATTTGATATTAAAATAAATTACTAATTGTTCACCTATTGATTTTTAAAATACAAAGTATAACATTAAAAATTTGTACACTTTTGAGGTACTTATATTATTTTATTATAGAGAGAAAAAAAGTCTGTTTAAAACCATCCTAAAAAGTTGCCGTTAATCATTTAGGTGTAAATTAAGTGACTTTTTCGTGTAGGATATTCAATTTCTCATAACATGGTTGTCATTTACCGTAGGTACTTCTCCTGGATGTTTCCGTCTCTTGATCCTTCATCGTCTCACTCTTATCTGAGCTCTTTTTGGTGGATTCTTTCTTCCATCTGAAAGAGAGACTCTTAAAGATGTTGAAGTCACCCACTCTCTTTTTCTTCCTCTTCAGACGAGAGATGGGAGGCTGGTCTGCCTCTCCCTCAGGCTTCTTCTCGTCAGGCCGATGAGGAAGATGTTTCTCCGCCGTGCAGCTGCTGCTGCTGCTGGGGTTTGAGCCTGGTGTGCGGTCACGGTGATGGAGGTCGTGAACCTGCTCGCTATCCGTGAACGGCAGGGCCGTATTAAGACAGTGTGGTGCCCCTGGGCACTATACCTCAAAAGGCCCCCTATATTCAAATGTGTCAATTAAAAATGTACATTGATTAATTGACAGCGTCAATTCACGTTTGCCCAAAAATAATAATAAATCTATGAGGTTTCTTACCTCTACAGGCATGAAAAGGGGTCAGGGGTGAAAAAGGTGAGAAGGATATTACCCCTCTAGGGGGGTCCGGGGGCATGCCCCCCCGTAAGAAATTTTTTAAATATTCCATATTTTAAAGCATCAATCTGATGCATTTTGAGATGCATTTTTTTTTGCCAACCTGGGGAGAGTTGGAGAAACTTAACTTCAGCCATGAGTCAAAAATATTATGGCCTCCGTAGTAGCGTTAGCTAATAATTTCCCACCAGAGCTTTACTAGCTGGCTAATGTTGCGTTCTCTCCTGGTGTTTTCAACTCAATTCATCAAGCTGTAACTAACGTTAGCAAAGCCTATGTCAACAGAGCTCCTGGGTAACTTAGATATAGCCTACCAGAAAATATTAGGGATGTCCCGGTACCATTTCTTCTGAACCGATCCAATCCGATACCAAAAATTCTGAGTATTGAATTATACCGATCCGATACCAGCGCAGTTAAAAAAATAAATAAAATCAAGTAGAATTTCTATAACTCTGTGTGTTGAACTGATAATCACTATTTTCTGTTAAACACAATCTACTTAATACAGACAACTTCATTATAAAGAAAAACAACAAATAAAAAAAATATGATCATAACCTATGACAAAAATTCTATTATATAAACTAGATTAGTGGGTAACTCAGCAGTAAAATTTAGTCTAGAAAAATCACAAGTGCACAATAATTGTATAAAATCGAACATTTAGTGAAAAAAAAAAACATTATTTAGTGAGGAACAAATAAGAGACAATAAGTGTAGCACTAAATCTGGTAAAAACGTTTTCATGTATTAAGTTTAGCAGAACTGCTCCTTCCTTGATTTTGCGCAAGCAAAGGTGTCAACTACATCCCCAAAGTCCATTTCTTTGTTACCGTCTCCACAGTTCGCTCCGGCTTCGTCAGACTCAGCGCTGCTAGTGATCGCAATTCCCGTGATGTTCTCACAAAAAAATCTTTCGATACCTGGAACATTGTGAATTGTAGCTACGTCTAGCGTCCTTGTCTTTCTTTAACTTTCTTTTTGCAAAACCACTCAATTGACGTCTGTCCAGTTTTGATTTTAATTCATTTTTTTGTAGCCGTTAAAAAAATGACACATTTGCACGTATTTGTTGCGGACCAACGCAACTCTGACAGATTGGGGAGGGGGGAGTGATAGTGGTCATGTAATCTTTATTTATTTATAATTTATTATTAAATCATTATTGTTATTATTATTGTTAAATTAGTGTTCATAAACGATTTATTTATGGTCTGTCAAGAATTTTAAGTTAATAATATAACAATTTACGAAAAATATTTTTTAAAGCTTGACTCATGTGGTGCCCCCCTAGTGGCTGTGAATGGTTGGTGCCCCTGGGCACTGGCCCAAGTGCCCTTATGGATAATCCGGCTCTGGTGAACGGTTGTACTCGTGAACTTCTGTGTCCCATAATAATGAATCGCTGTTGTGTATCAATCACACTAAAGCAGCTACAAATTCAGTAAATGAGTAAAGTGTGAAGGGTTGCAATAACGCGCGACAAAATAATCGAACTCATTATGACGTCACACATGCTCTGACGTCACTTAGCTGAGGGGAAAAAAAGTCTGTTGTATTGTGTAGGCTATGTTTCCTTTAAATATTAGGCTATTAAAATGTTATGGTATCCCCATGCTTATAGAATTACATCTGAATGACTGTACAATTTCTTTAAAAAGGTTATTGAACTTTTAATTGTATATACAGTAAATCAAATGCCTACAAACGGCTAAATAGTTATAAACATTGTACAGTTAAGTTGCAAACATATGTTTATTTATTAAAAATAAATATATATTAAGTATGTCTGCTAAATACATTGTGTAGAACATCTTAACATTTGAAGTGAACAGTTTTATAAATTGCATGCTAAAACGTAGCGGCTACTGCAGCAGCAAGAAAATAGCCTAACAAAGTTTTCTGTTGTGTTTTTAACAATATAAACATTCATATTTATTTTCCTATTTTATTTAAATACACGATAAGCTGCCAACTCTCGCGCATTCGGCGATCTCGCACGTCGCACCACACGTCCATTTTGTCATGCAGTGAAAAAAGATCACGGAGCAAAGAGGACATATGCGCAAAATCCCTGTGGCTAAATCACAAAAGCCTCCTCAGCTTTCATATTTTTTTAATTTAATTACGAAATTCCAACAACAAATATCGTTTTGGCGCTTCTTGGCGGCTCAGATGAAGTGAAGCGGGAGCGCGCAATTTGTAAGTGGCATAAATGTACACTATGGTCAATTATATGTTTATAGAAGCCAAAATACCATCTAGCTATATGACACAAATAGTATTTTGTCACTAATTAATTTCTGGTTTCTAACACCTAAATGTTGGAAAGAGAGAGGACGTAATATATGGCACATTTGGCATAAAGCAAACAGATACACATCAGTAACTTAACGTTAGCTATAACATGAACATGTCTATTAACGTGCTTGGAAAACTAGCCTACATATCCGAAGTTCCGAACATGCTCCTCAACTACTCCCGTATTCAGGATTAATTTGATAAATCCTAGTATAATCCAAAAACCTGCCACTAGATGTCAGTAACGTCTTGGTTTGTAAAAGAACAGCAGCACTTTTTCAAAAGCAAAAAAGTAAACATTTTCATCCGCGTTGTGAATATATGCTATAGTTTGTTGATTTATGACTGTTTTACGACAATTTTGTTGTAAGACTATGGATTTTTACCACACTATTATGGTAAATGGACATACATCCCACAGCCTACTTTTATTTAAATTACAAGGATGCATTAAAATTGATCGACAGCTACGGTAAAGACCTTTACACTGACAAAAACACAAATGTTGTACCCTATTTAAAATAAATGCTGTTCTTTTGAAGAAAGAATCAGGCAAAAAATTATTTTCATCATTGATAATGAGAAGAAATGTTTCTTGAGCAAATCAGCAAATTGAATGAATGATTTCTGAAGGATCGTGCGACACTGAAGAAAATACTGGAGTAATGATGCTAAAAAAAAATGGTCTGTCCATCACCGGAATAAATTACATTTTAAAATATTTTAAAACAGAAAAAAAAAATCTTTGTAAATGAATGTATTTCAGAAACATTCAAAAATCGTACCAACCCCAAACCTTAGCATATACACTATAGTAGTGTGTATATAATGGCAAGGTTTCTGGACATTCAGTGTCCTTCAGTGTTCTCTATTTCCATGCATATTGGAGCACTCTGTAAATACTATGGTAATCATTCAGAACAATGGTATATATCAAAATATTACCCGATGATACACAACTGTGCTACTGCCGAAAGTAGTTTATTCTAAGCACTAATACATCCCCCAACATTCAGGCTCCCTCAGAAAACAATACAAGTTAAGAGTAGAACTTAAGTATTTGGGCAAAACTGTTCATAATGGATTTGTACCAGTTTTTGGACCATATTTCACCCTCATTAGATGTTGTCACATCTGTTTCCCTGTTTAAAATGTGTTGCAACCAGAGAATGTCTGATATGTTCTGTTTCAAAGAATCTTGTAAAAGCAAAGCTATTGAATCTGGCACAGGGCTGCATCATGATAAGTGAAGCAAATGTGACATCCTGGATTATTTAACTAAAACAATAACCAGAAAGGAAATTACATTGACCTCTGATGGTCACAAATATTAGTTATTTTGTGTGTTGTAGTAGATTCCATCTACACCAGGCATGATCCTTAAGATGTGATGTGTATTCAGATGGTGACAAGTGAAGCTTATTGTTGCTAATGAAGTTCAACTGCATGTGAAAAGCCTTTCACGCCACTAAGTCTAGCCTAAATCTAGCTTTTGAGACCCCCCTCACATTACATAATGTGAGTGAGCTGCATTTTAAATGCATAGAACAGTTGTGTGTGAATTACAGTATGTTGTGGAATTAGCCCACAAAGTTTATTTTGGCAGCTAATAAGGGATATTTGATGTGCAAATCCAAATGTCAAATACACACATTCAGCTCTTTCATCTTGGAAGGCAAATACACAATTAAAATGTGTGAATGTGTAACAATCACGTGTTAATCGGCTCATAATCACATGGGTGTTAAACTAAGTTAGAGGAAATCCCCCAAATTAGGTTAGAACTGACACCCTCTCATTCTGGTAGGTTAGTCAGGTTACATTTTAACATTACATTTTAATGCCATATCTGCAATCTACACTCTTAGAAAAAAAAGGTTTCATGGGGCTCCATAAATCCATAAAATGATCCCATGATGGGAACCCCTCAAATGTTCTATATATGAAGCACCAGAACCCTTAATGGTTCTATATAGACAATGGTGTATTTTTCAAAAACTTTGAATCCTGTTTTCAAAAGTTTGTGTTTTCAGGCCCCCAAAATGCATTGTCGTGTAGGCTAAATAAACGGCCAACACCGTTTTTTTTTTTTATAGCTAAAACCCAAAATGCCTGTCAGGAATATTGTTGAAATGCATGAGAACTTGGATTCCTGTTAACATTTCTGAGGTGTAACTTCACACATATGATTGAGAAACTACCCATTGAGAAACGATCTTAAATCTAGTTAAAAATGACATTTAAAATCATTTAAAAGCATCAATTGTGGTCAAATTTTTTGAGCACATCGCTAAAACCTTTTAGATAACATTAAAATGCATATAATTGTGCGTATGTGTGTCTCTGTTGATGCAGGAGTCAAATGCGACACTTCTGTTTGTGGGAACTGCAGTCACTGATCTCGTCCACCGCCATCATCTGCTTCATCACTACAGGAGCCCTAAGAAGGTGTCATATTCAGACCCCTGAGGTCAAAATTTCATGTCTAGCTAAGAATGCAATCAAAGTGGTGTTAATCATGTTAAATTGAGGAATGGCTGTGATGTGATTGTGTTTTTCTCATGGTCCTCTCCACACATATTTTGATAGAAGCCAGATCAACTATGTTTTATCTGTTGGTAGAGCTACTGTGTTTGTCAGTCAGTGGAGGATTTGGATTTGATATCTGAATCAAACATGTTATCCGCACTGACCTTGAAATATCCAGATACTCTGGACTGTTCATGAGGCAAATACACATAAGCACAGATATCAGTTCTTCATTGCGGCTGGTCAGCTTCACAGAGAGTGCTGCACTAAAGCAAAACTTCTCTGAAATGCTGTATAGATGGGACTAAAGAACTGTTCTGCATTTAACATTTCAAGTCTTTGTACTAGGTAGTTAAAGGGATAGTTCACCCAAAAATAAACATTTTGTCATTATTTACTCACTCTCATGTTGTTTCAAACCTGTATGAGTTTCTTTCTTCTGTTGAACACAAAAGAATATATTTTAAAGTAACCAGACAGTTAGTAACCAGGACGGTACCCATTGACTTCCATAGTATTTTTGGAAGTCATTGGGTGCTGTCAACTGTCTGATTACCAATATTCTTTAAAATATTTTCTTTTGTGTTCAACTCATACAGGTTTTAAACAACTTGAGGGCAAGTTATGAAAAAAAAATCATTTTTGGGTGAACTATCCCTTTAACAAATAACCTGGGCATCAGGATGTAGGTTCAAATGTTTATCTATAAGGGAAAGTGATGTAACTGGTCAGTATTGCGTATATGTTTTTCAGTATTTGTAACCACATTTTAGCTTTCTTTTGGTTCACTTATAATTTTCCGGTGTGATAAATGAATTTGAAGTACAAATAGTCAATGTAGTTGCTCTACTATAGTATCTATCTATCTATCTATCTATCTATCTATCTATCTATCTATCTATCTATCTATCTATCTATCTATCTATCTATCTATCTATCTATCTATCTATCTATCTATCTATCTATCTATCTATCTATCTATCTATCTATCATTTAAACTTTCAAGGGTTGTGTGCTCGGGCTGTTTCTGGACGTCACACCTCAGATCTGAGGCTGGAGAAGCTGCTCTTTCCCACAGACCCCCTACTTCTGGTGTCACTTCTCCTCTCAAGTACTGACTGGAATCCTCAGAGGTGCCAACTCGCACCTCACGGAGGATATATACAGGAAGAACATGGTTCACCAGCAACCACAATCTCATTCAGCAACTCTACAGCCATGGATATCTCCAGTTCGGCTCTTCAGCTCCAAGACAACAGCGCTTTCCTTTTTGGCTGCGAGAACATCCTGGATCCGAGCTACGGTGTATCAGATGCGGGCTACTACAGCGCCGGTAGCAGCCTGTCTCCAACCTCTTCCATAGATTCCTGTGGCTTCTCCCCTCCAGCATACTCTTGCGGAGCGGGACACGACATACTTCAGGTCTTCCCACTCGACAGCAGCACCACCCAGGAGAATAACAAGGGCCAGCCACTCAAGAGAACCGGACGGCCAAGGTCAAAATTCCCTGGAGTGAAGCGGGAAACCGCAAGTGAACGGGAGAAGCTGAGGATGAGGGATCTGACCAAAGCTCTTCAGCATCTCAGGACGTACCTGCCTCCATCAGTGGCTCCTGCCGGAAAAACCCTGACCAAGATTGAGACGCTACGGCTCACTATCCAGTACATCTCCAGTCTGTCTTCTCAGCTTGAATTCAGTGAAGACAAGGCAAATCGTGGAAATCAGGCCGAGGTCGTCACCGCATCAACCATGTTTGACAACTTCAGTGCGGCCCCTTCAGTTCCTCAAAGTTTACCAGCTCAGCAGTTCCCATCGATGACCTGTTATCAGGTATGTACAGTACATGTTACTTAAATACTGTTTATATACTATAAAGTGCTATTATTATTACTACTACTACTATTTATTATGAACTATTTAAATATGTAGTAAATTTAAACTTTATAGGCAATATTGTACATTAATTGTTGTCGATGTTATTTTAGTTTCGTTGAGATACTATTATGTTTTTATTCAAAGTTTAAATTAATAACAATTTAAATATATTTTCCATTTTCATTTTATCTCTTTGTTAATGCTTTTCTTATTTATTAGTTTTTTGTCTATATTAATTTTATTTTAGTTGTATTTATTTTACTACATAAAGTTAAACTAATAGAAAATGAGAAATGTTTCCTTGGCAATAATAATAATAATAAAAAAAAAAAAATAAGTTTTTATACAAGGTACAAAAATGTTTTTTTTGGTTGTTGTACTGTGTAAAAAAAAACATTGACCATATTTTAATTTTAATAGTAATAACAATTTAATAATTAATAATAATTTAAAACAATAAAAATAAGGTACATATGAAAAATGCTCCTGTTCTTTTTCTTAACTTGATCTGCATTTTATTTTTCCAGACTCAGAATCCAGTCGAAGGCGATTTCCTTTCGTTCCCAGCTCAGGATTTTTGGATTCCCCAGCAACACAATTTCTTCCATGGACAGTGCTGATCCGATTATACCAGACTGAAATGTAAAACCTGAATGCAAATATTAATCTGTGCAATGTCTGTAAGATAATGAAAATTAAAGACTTTATTTTTTATATGTTTGTATAGCTATTTATATTTTTGTATGTAAAAAATATATGAATATTTATGAATTGTATTTTTCCCCCCTGGCAAATAAAGCCTTGAAAAATCTTACATCACTTGTTTGAGTCGTTTTTTAACTTTATATACAAATGATTTCAATAGTGTGAGATCCCTTTATTCAACACAAACCATAAAGCAGCATCCTAATGAGAGACAGCTGGGTGATGGTCATTCCTCGTTGTAATTCACATGTTTAAGGAAACCCTCCTGCAGAGCGAGCATTAATGTGGGCAGGATAGTAAACTAACTCTCACAGGTGAGATCCTTTAATACCCCTCAGATTGTAAACAAAGCTCTGCGGGGCTCTTCCTCTGAAATGCAAGAGTCTGATACCTCTTTCAAGAAATTCTGCATTTGCCTGTAAACATTCACATGATGTGTTTCATAATGCAACATAGACCTATTATATCTTAAAGTCACCATGAAATCAAAATGAACAATTCTTATTTTTTTATTTTTCTGTCCACATTTGTTTTATATTCATGTGCCATTGTAATCTTTAATCAAGATTACTTCCCCTCCCTCTTGCAGGGACATCTCTTCTCTGATAACGTGTTTACTGGCGTGAGCGCGGGACAACCTGTCACTCACATGAGATCCACCAATAGCGAACCACAACCATCCCATCAAATCCCGATGGACAAAAGTAAGTCCACAATCTACATTGTAAGTCTACATAATACAAGATAATCGCAACTACCGTTTCATGCCGATTTTAAGTACCCATGGTGCCAGCAACAAGGCGGTGTGTTGAGAATCTCAGGATGCCACATACATATAAGTTTGCACAGCAAAAAAAGCCTTGCTGTGACTTTGTTAAAGATAAGCACCATTAGTGACGTGTGTGACAACTGTTCTTCAATGTCCATTTATGTCGTAAGAGTCTTAAAGGTGACAAGTCTGCAGCTGCTTTCAGAACCCCATAATAATAAATGACTTCCTCACCCTCCCTTCCTCCCATTTGTGCAGTCTTGTCTACTTCCTCTGTTGAGTCCCTAATGACACAGAATAATTAACCACGTTCATCTTACAGAATCAAGAAGTCCTGTTACGCTTTGATGTGCTGTTACATCTTGGCCTGTGTTATGGGCGGTCCTTTCCACCATTAATTTTTCAAGTTGTATGTGCAAAATAATATGTTTCCCATTAATTTCCTCCATAGATGTTTTAGAAACAACAACACCTACACACACACACACACATACTAATATTCCTATCATTATGAGGACAATCCATAGACTTAATAAACATTTTTTTTTTACTGTGCAAACTGTATATGCAAACCCTAAATGCACAAACACAGAAAATTTTCAGCATTTTTACATTTTCAGAAAACAATTTCATTTGATTCATAAGCTGTTTTCCTCATGGAGACCAAAAATGTCCCACAAGGTAAAAAATGATTATACTTATTTATACTATACTATTATACTATACTTCTGGGGACATTTGGTCCCCATTACGTAGGGTTTACCAGGCACACACACGTTGGGTTTCTATCCCCTAACCCCAAACACAACTCTCACAGAAAACTTTCTACATTTTTACATTTTCAAAAAAAACGGAGACCAAAACATGTCCCCACAATAACAAGGATCTTTGTGGGGACATTTTTCCCCATAACGTAGGGTTTACCAGGACCACACACTTGAAGTTGACATTCACAATATAAGACTAGAGATTATGAGCATAAATAGATTTTATATTTATTGCAAAATATGTAAATGCAAATACATACATTATTTGAGTAAAGACTGACTTCAGAATTATAAATGAGTAATAAAAAACCACAAAATATTTTAATTATCTTATTTGTTCAGAGGCACAGAACAGCTGATAATCAGACTTTATTAGAAAAAGTCTCTATTAATTCACAGGGAGAATATATATATATTGTAAAAGAGTCAAATATTGTACACAAATATATTGAATATTCATATTGACACTGCCTTTAGACTGACTGTTCAATCAGCCAATTCATCACGTGCGCTTTGTTTTCAGATACCCATTTAAAGTTGGCTTTAGTCTGCTCAATGGCCTCTTCTATTGCATACGAGCTAGTATAAAAACTGCTCGCTGTAATGTCTTCTTTGAATCGTTGTAACTGTGATTTGCCAAAGAAACAGAGAGAAAGAAAGAGATAAATACACACTTTTTCATATTTTCAGCCAGACACATGTTATGTCTACACATCTCAAGGAAAAAAGAAAAGAAAAATATATTACAGCATAACAAAAGACCATTCATTTTAAGTATAAATTAAAAATACTAAATATTACATAGTAACTACTGTTCAAGTTTGGGGTCAGTATTGTTTTAAATTAACGTTATAAATAATGATCAATTAATACCTTTATTCAGCAAGGATGCATTCAATTTGATCAAATAATTTTTTTTATATCAAATCAAATTTATGTCAAATACATTTGAACATTTTTCAAATAAATGTTCTTTTGAACTTGTGATTATTAATCATATAATCACAGGAATGTATTGCATTTTAAAATATATTATAATAGAATATTTTAAATTGTAAATTCACAAGAGAGAGTGAAAAAAGCATACCAATCTTAAACGTTTGAACGGCATTGTATTAATAATGTTTGTTTTATATTTGACCCATCCCAAAAGCAACCTCTTATTAAAATAGCACAAACCTGTTGCAGTTCAAATTCTGTAGAAAACTTTTTTGTGACGCCGTGAATCAGATTTTCAAATAAGGGTCTTGCATCGGAACTATAGATATCACGTAACAGAAAAAGTCAGTAGAGAGTAAATACTGCGTGTTTTGCTGAAAGAAGGAAATGCACTACTTACTCTTTAATTATATTCTCCCAGTTGGCTCTGAGGAAGTCCCAAGCCAACGGCTGCCCTATTACATTGCCCGCAACATACACAACAGCAAAGATAACGCCCTGCTTCCTAATCAGGTTTGGATCTGTTGTATATTCCAGGTACCTTTAAAAAACAAAAGGCAATTACATGAGTATATATAACATCTACAAGTTGACTTGAGCTAGCTTTGAAAGCATTAGATCCCACCCTCCCGTCCCCAAAGCCATTCCTCCTCCAAAACACATGAACGTGTACAGCAGAGAGCAAACAAAAGCGTCACGAGAAACGGCGTTAAACTACCTCATGTCTCAGAGCACATGACATTACAATAATAATGAACTTAACTTAAAGAGCACTGACCTGTACCCCCTGACTGCTGCAGATTCATTTCGCCGTTGATAGTGTTGCCATTGAAACGCATACATTCGAGTCACAAAGCGCTCAGAGTATAACATCATGGATTTTTCATCTCTACCAAGTTACAGTAGTTATGGAGTGAAAGCAGCATAAGCTTGTTGTTTTGGATCGGGAGGAACTGTAAAAGGTGGCCGCTGTTTCGGTTGCTCAGCGTCTGACGTCTGTCAATTTCCCTGTCTAAATACACTTGCAGTCTTTGCACTTGACCACTTGTCTACTTACATGACATATTTCCTGTATTTGGCCCAAGTGTTCAAGTAGGTGTGTTCAACTTATAGTGGAATATTAAACTGGGGGGATTGGGTTGTTTTTTAGCTTTTAGTATGAATATGTTAGGTTATAAATAAGCTGGTAGTTTCCACACCAATGACAAAATTCACATTTAGGAGGCTTACAGTCTCTCACTTCCGCTAAAATGGATGACGGATTTTTATGGCATCACTGCGGACTTCAGCTTCTCATCACATCTTCTGTCCAATCAAATGGTCAGAATCTAAAGCGTCCCGCCCCCTGTGCTATAAATACCACCTGGCCAAAGCGACCGTTGACACGTCACGGAGCAATATGGGTTGGAGATGTGTGTTCGGTTACTCAAACTTTCGAGTTTTATTCCGTTTTCCATCTACGTTGGTTAAGAAATAGTTAGAATTTATTCACACAATCCAACGCATGGTGCTGTCAAGAACGACTTGCAGTCTGTGAGGTAAACTAAACGCTATTGGCTATTTGAAAAATGGCGAGGAGCCATTCAATATGTCCCGCCTTAGCTTCCTGTTTCAATGTAAATTACGTCAACGCATCATACAAAGCTGCCCGTTCCAAGGCACTTCAGTGGGCCTTTAAAACAAATTCATTGAAATAAACAGACTTCTGTCTCGCATGCTACACTGTTCAAAAGATTAGGGTCAGTAAGATTTTTTAAATGTTTTTAAAGTCTCTAATGCTCATCAAGGCTGCATTTATTTGATCAAAATTACAGTAAAAACACTAATGTGAAATAATATTACCATTTAAAATAACTGTTTTCTATTCTATTCAAAATTGTATTTATTTTCCGTGATGTAACTGAATTTTCAGCATCATTAATCTAGTCTTTAGTGTCGCATCATCTTTCAGAAATTATTCTAATTTGCTGCTCAAGAAACATTTCATAGATAGAAATCTTTTTAGAAACATTATTACTTGCACTTTAACCCCCCCTCCAAAAAAACCCCCAAACAAACATTAAACAATAATGTATGTTCTAGGATGCAGTATACATAGGGCTCACCTGTTTAACAGCCAAGGCTCTGTAGTGCATGCTAGACCAAATAACAGTTCCTCTGCCTCTGCAGCAATAGTACTGTTCTTGAACATCTCCCATCCAAAATTCCACTCCTCAACACCACCAGCTGCAATGGCATTACAGTACACCGTACTCCTCAGATTTGGGGGAATTCTTGAGTGAAAAAAATGTAATTTAAATGAACTGAACAGAACCAAAACAGTAAGAGCTAAAGTGATCTGACTTGAATTGAAGTGATCAATACTTGAATGAACAGAACTAGAAAGAACTGAACTAGTTTGAACTGCATTCTGACTTAAATTGTCAATAGTGTGAATAGACCTAGAAAGAGCTGAACTAGCTAGAACTGAATTGAACTTAACTCCCATGAACAGAATTAAACCTATCTGGCTTGAACTAAATTCTGACTGTAACTGAACTGAATTGAATCTCTGAACTGAACTAAATTCAAGTGAATTAGTAGAACCAGACAAAGCTGAACTGGCATGTCCTACATTTAGATTTCGTGCTGAGAGAAGCGGTTGTCATACGGGTTACTGTCAGGCTTCTTCATCCAATGTCTGTACCACATCCTAGTGAGCTCTGAACATCCTTTCACTCCAGTTTTGCAGGCCATTGAAATAGCATTCAGTTGGTTGTGTCTATAAACAGATTTCACAAAAATCAGACAATATTTCAGTAACCTCCATCGCTAATATTTATGAAACAGAAGTGATATAATCTGTGTTCCAATTCAGAGGCCACACCTTCGAAGTTCAGATGGAGCGTTGTGACGGTCTAGCCCACGGAGGACTGTTCTTGTTGCCTATAGCAACTCTAAAAGCTGCCATTGACGAGTGGCAGTAACATTTGTACTGGACTTTTTTTGAAAGTTATATTCAACTGTCTGAAAACAAAACAGGGAAATCCATAAGTGTAAGTGTAATCTGGGATTTTCCCTTAAAAAAATCCTGTTGTCACCGGCACACAATGAATTCTGGGGTAGGGTAGACCACGAAGGGTCCATCTGTTGTATCCTTAATTGGCCGGGAAATGAAGGTGGATTTCGAGGCCGCATTTGAAGGAGCTTTCGAATTGGGACCGTATTCGTCACACCACTGTTGCGCAATCAGCCTTAGAAGGATGCAATCTCTGAATTGGGACGCAGCTTTATTTTAAAGTGGTCATTTCATATTTTACATTTTTTATTATTTTTATTTCCACTGAGGTCTACATAAAGTGACAGTAATAGTTTTGGACCTAAATAACAGTAATACTTTTGTTTTTTATGACCATATTCCACTCCGACCCCTGTTTTTTTGCAATTGTGCCTAGGCTATATGGTTGTGGCGAGCAGGACGAGGTCGAGGGCCGTGAGTGAGCGGCGCGAGGTGGCAATCAACATTCAACATCGAACTTGTTGAACGTTCGCCGGTTCCCGCCTCCTTCTTCCCGGGTTTCGGCACCAGTGTAACAAGGTTCAGTTGGTATGGGAAGAAGGAGGCGGGAACCGGCGAACGTTCAACAAGTTTAATAAAATGACAGTATAAGCCAGCAGCTCCTCGCGGACGACTGCTGGCCACACAAAACACAACATAAAATCCAGGCCTGGCCTCTCTCGATCTCCACTGTCGTCGCTCCTCCTTTATGCCTCCGCTCCTCTGTGAGAGATACAAGACCGGTCTCACAGGTGTCGCCTATCAGCAATCACGCCACCGGCCTCGCACCGCTCACTCACGGCCCTTTGCCTCGTCCTGCTCGCCACAATGGTTTTTATGTAAACATCATCTTTGCATGCAAAATTACCAGTGTTGCACAATATTTGACAGATTTCCTCACATTTTATTCATATTTACCACATTGTTCTTGTAATAGTATATATTTCCTCATTTCCTCAATATGTTCATGTCTTTTTGTGGTCTATCTGTTGTCAATACAGAACGAGTTGCTTAGTTTCAATAAATGTTCCTTTTTTACTGAGGAGGAAGTTTTCATTGAACGTTAAACTTAGGGGTGTCCAAACTCAGTCTGGAAGAGCCGCTGTCCTGCAGAGTTTATCTCTAAACTTGCCTTAACACATCTGCCTGGAAGTTTCTAGTATGCCTAGTAGGGATGTGCCCGAAGCCTAATTCCATATACAGAAAGGCACGAAAAATGAATTACACATGCCACTAAAGGGACATGGTTAGGCTTGCTGTGGTAGTCGGTTATATTATAGTACATCAGATTTCACTTATCACATGAAGATAGTAGGGAGGATTACTGATACAATGTCAGAGGATTTGGTGCGCAACAGATCCTGAGCCTCCTTGATTGTCACACCAATTTAAATTTGTTTGTGATGGATAGTGTGCGAATTGAGACACAGCACTTGATTAGTTGGTTCAGGTGTGTCTAATTGGGGTTGGAGCTGAACTCTGCACGACAGTGGCCCATCAGGATTGGACACCCCTGGTTTAACACTTTTATATCTCCAAAGATCAAGAACAATTTGATTTCCCATGATGTGACCCCTTTAAAATTAGTTTGTGGTCATATAGTTAAATTTATAGCTGATGTGTTGTGTTACTAAAGTATTAGAATAAACTTTGAAAGAGGGAATCTTGTATTTACTGGTCCATGTATCTTGGGGGTTTCTGAGTCCAGTTTGATGTGATAACTTTGAAGTGGTCAAACAGAGGTTGCACCTTTCTCCGCATGTAAGTCTGGAGTGTTTTAAAGAAATAGATAAATAAACACATTTCATACAGAACAGTCCTGAATGAACATTCTCTGACTCTGGGTATTGAGAATTATTAAAAATGTAGAATATACCTGCAAAGGTCCATAAACTTCTGATCGGTCAAACATGAGGAAAAAGTTTTCCATATGTCTTATTGCAGCTTCCCATGGTATGTATTCCTTCTCCTCAGAGAGATACTTGGTTGTTCCCAGAGCCAGGGTTATGTTGATTATCTCGGCCCTTTGAATGATCAGATTCAGATGAAAATCAATTTTATTATTTTGAGCAAATTAATTATGTCCATTGATTAAATGTCTCTGGAGAAGAGAGCTTACCTCGCCAAAATAAATGCATCATCGATGATCTGGCCCCTGTTAAGAACTGAAATAACCTACGTGTATAGAAGGATATATATATATATATATATATATATATACATATATATATTGAACATGCTGAATGTTTTAACTTAACTAAACATAATGAGATACTCACTGTATGATCTGAAGTCAGTTGTGTAAAAAGACGTTCCCAGTTGTGGGAATCATAATTAACCCTGTAGAATCCTGTGATATTCAGGTTGGCCAATACCCAGTCAGTATCTGTCTTCATGGACTCATTTGAAGCAGTTTTAGAAAGCAGCCAGTGCTGACCCATGTTGCTACCACTCTTCATCCAGGTGATTGGCACAAACCATTCGTAACTGCAATTATTTTTGAAGATACACACACAGTATACACAAGTTCTGAAACAATAGGACATGACTCCAAACTAATGTTGTCAGGGTAAAAATACTTGTAGTCAGATGTCATGATGCTGTCTACTGCCTCTGGGTCTATCAGGAAGTGCTGCTGAGAGATACTTCCTGTTTGTGTGTCAATAGTTACTACAGGGAAACCCATCTGAAGAATCCAGCGATTCATAATTTCATTTATTGAGGCTGGTAGCTGGATGCTTGAATCTGCGTCTACAACCTAAAAAAAGATTTCATACAAGTCAAATTATAAAATCATGGCTAAAAAACACACTTACGCTAATATTTAAGGAATACATTGCATCAATTCTGTAACTTACATCCTGCAGTTTTTTCCAAAGATCTGTGTACACAGTGTTGTTGTATGCATACTCTTTCAAGTAGTTCTGTGGAAAATGTGTGCAGGTGTTATTCTAAGAAAAAGTCATTAGTCACACGAAAACCCTTTAAAACACACATACATGAAGTCCTTTGGCAAAGACAGGCTCTGACAGAAATTCAGACAGCATTCTCAGTATTGCAGCCCCCTGCAACGACAAAAAAATATCCTTATTCGTTAACTAAAAACACTGTTTAATAGTGTTATTTCAAATTGTCTTTAGCAGATGAAACCTTGGAACATGGAAACCTTGTTATACGTGATATCATCAAAAAGCACATTGATTTGATCCGGTGTAATGACGTCATACTCTCTTAAAGACAGCGGGTGTGAGGAAACATGAGCGTCGGCTTCAAATGCATTGTGAACCTGCTGCTGCACCATCAGATCTTTCTTTAAGAGAGAAAGAGAGAGAGAGAAAAGACAGCCATCTTGTTACATCTTCATTCATTCATTAAGTATTTTAACAAATTATCTGTTAAGCATTATTTGTTAATGTTATTAAAATTACTTTTAACATGTTAACAGTAACTTCTATGAAGAGAACATAAACGATCTTAACTTTGCTCATGATTATTAATTACGTTATGTGACGTTCGCCCCATAGCCCACACATTTATTGTAGGGTGAAAGGAAGACGCAGGCTGCTAATCTGGGAAATTTACAACGAATGAATATTGATTAAGCTACTTGACTTTATATCACTGTGGCATTGTGAGAGATAGGGTATCACCAAAGTGTGGGTTGCTTCACAAATCGAGTCCAGGCAGAGATCAAGTCATTGGCTTCTTTTTAATAATCAACTCAAATGTCCAAAACTTTTTAACAAAAACACTCTTCCAGTTTTTTTTTATGCTGTCTAACAAAAAACAGCCAGTCTCTCTGTTCTCAGCTCATTAACAGCTTTTCTCCTTCACTCGCACCAGCTGAGGAAACTGGTAACTGTAGTCCGTGACTAGGTGGCCATCTTGGTTTGTAGTTCCCATGCTGCAACCACCTAGACGGCACATACCTTGCCTCTATGACACACCCTCTCACGATGCCACAATCACGGAATGTTACCAAGCCACGTCTGCAAGGCTTAATTCATCTCGAAATATACCATAATTTATTATCGGGCGCAAAGAGGACGCAATATTTCGTTAGAAAGCGGATATTTGCGTGACGTAGATATTTTTTAACGTGATACTCGCAAGTTCATGGTGCAAGATGCTGAAAACTGCAGATTAAGGGGCCGTTTACACGACGCCGTTTTAAACTTTTTGTGTTTTGGCCGTTCATTTACGTCGTGGGGGCCTGAAAATGCAAACTTTTGAAAACGGTTTTCAAAGTGCAAGTTTTTGAAAACGATACACTTATCGTCAGGCACGTGCACACATAGACATCAAAGGGGGCTTGAGCACCTGCCCTTTTTATTCCTGGAGAGAAAGTGCCCTTTTTTCTGGGGTGCTTTTTTTTATTTTTGAAAAATAATATATATTCCGGTTTGCGCACAGCTTCCCTGTCAAACAAATATATTTATTGAATAGTGTATCTAAATATCAGGTCAGGAGTTCTGAAGCGCTCCCTCTCTGAAGCCCCGATCAGAGGAAACGCGTCTGCTCTAGTGAGCTCGCGCTGCGCTGCCGTTTGGACTTTGAGCCGAGCGGATAAACAGTCCGTGAGGCGCATGCGGTTCAAATGAGTTTCGTTCCGCTTTTGGCACATAAACATTATAGAACATTTATCAAACTCAATATTGATATCGAGTATTGACGATATTGACTCGAACTTGATATCGTTTTATCGAGAAAAAGTATATCGTGAAAATGAATGAATGAGCATATCAATTTAAGACGTGGCTAAATGTAATTTATGACCTTGTATGGATAATCCGGACGTTTTTATGACTTTTTATGCCCTAACATTCTTATTATTAAAGTTAATGACTTGCATACATCAAGAGTCTTTCCCCCTGAAATGTAGAAATCTAAATTGGTGAATTTAGAAGAAATCTACAGATGCAAACAGATGGAGGATAGTAGGTTTAAAACAAACTCCATCTAAATGTGGATTTTGAAGGTTTTATTTGATGATGATGATACAGTCCTCCCTCAAATGTGAAACTAAGTCCATGTCACCATCAGGTGTATCAAATATATACAGTACTTGATTGAAACTAGTAGCATAGAAAACATGCACATTTTGGCATGGTTTCCTTTGCTGCTCTATAAACCTATGAATACTAAGGAGACCATGGTTTCTGTGTGAACTGATTATTTTGTAGACATCTTTTGAAAATGAAACAATTGCGTGAGTTTGAGGAAGATAACATTAATTAACCTTTTTAATAATTTTTTTTAAAAAAGTCAGAGTTGTGTTAATATATATATATAGTTTTTTTTGTTTAAAAAAGTAAAAAAAAAAAAAAAGTAAAAAAAAAAAAAAAACGTAATTATGAGAAGTGCCCTTTTTTTCACTTGAGCCCCTGCCCCTCAAAATGTCTGTGCACGTCCCTGCTTATCGTCTCAGTGTAAACTATATTAAACTACAAACTACGGCAACGTCATGCATGCATATTATGTGTTCAGTCTATAGGCGCGTAGTGATTCTCTGCAAAGTGACCTTGCCAACTACTAGCCTGACATGCATAATACAGCATTTTTTTACATTTTCGTGGATCGTGTGAAGGGGATTGTATTGACAAAGTTGTTGTCTGTACATGAAAAACGCAAAGGAAAAACGTTTCCGTTTTTAATACATAATTTTTGCGTCGGCCTAAACATGTTGTTTACGTGTTAGACAAACACGTCATCTCGTGGTAGACAAATGCAAGCTTGTCCTATTGCAGTCGACCAGTTTTATAGGTTTTGTCCTCAACTCTGTCACGATGTTGGTGGTTCCAACTCCATAGAGAATAAGGTCAATTCTGAGGACTGTAAGTCGTCTTCAGGTTGGCTGCATTCAGAAGTAAATTGCTCTCTTGAGACTCTTGGAGAAAGCTCACATCAGCATCAACAGTAGTACCACTGGGACTGTTGTGGCTCAGACCTTTCCAACGATGGCTCGTTCAAAAACGTCTGTGTCCAATACGAGACAAATACGAGAAAATCAGTCACACATTGCTGCATGCGAGCCCTAGCACCTTGGTTTCAGGAGTTTCTTGTCAGAGTATTACTATTGTGACCTCCACCCACACAGCGCACATCAATGTCCTAGAGTTGACAGCGGTGTTTCTTACCTTTTACCTTCAAACTGTTCAATTTCAAACATACTGTATTTTGATGTGCACAGACAACAAGGTGACCTTTTTTTATATCAACCATTGAGGCACAACCACAAGGTCACATAGTGCGCTTCAGGTAGCTCACAACCTGCTTGTGGGCTACGCTCTGTCACGAGACTGGACTCTACACCCAGAACTGGTGCAAGTGATATGGAGGACGTATGGGACCGGGGCAGTAGATGTGATTGGACGTTCTGTCACGTGGCAGGGTGTCGCAGGGAGACTGGACTCTACAACCAGAACTGGTGCAAGTGATATGGAAGACGTATGGGACTGAGGCAGTAGATGTGACCACGGACAGTCGGACGTCTCACTGCCTTCACTGGTTTTCCCTGATGGATGAACAGGGATCTCTGGGGTAGATGCACTAGCCCACGACTGGCCAAACACGACACTATATGCTTTCCCCCGTCACCACTGATTTGGAGGACTCTGTGTCGAGTGCACGACTGCGGCCACCGTCTGCTTTTCACTGATTATAGGACCACCTTGTCATCTGCCCAACAGAGCAGGCCTCCTGAGTCAGCTAAAAGGAAGAGTTTGGCACCCACATCTAGATTGATTGAAAATGTGGGTGTGGCCATTGGGCCCACCAGGCCTCTTTTGGAGTGTCCAGAGAGGACCAGGGACACTGTTTTAAATGCATATCCGGTATCTACACGAGAGGTGTATGCTTGTAAATGGAAGGTGTTCTCTGACTGGTGTTCTAGTCTTGATCCATTACACTGCTCAGTGGAATGTATTTTGGATCTTCTGCAAGATCTTTTGGAACTTGGGCATTCTACATCCACACTAAAGCTGCATGTGGCAGCTTAAGCAGCTCACCGATCAGAGTTTAGTGACTCTTCACTTGGGTCTGACCAGCTGATTTTTGCTTTCTTGAAAGGAGCTAATCATCTGTGTCTTCCACGGGGCATGCGGAGTCCGACATGGGACTTGGCTATGGTTCTCAATTCCTTGTGTCCCCCCCCGATTTGAGCGAATGTTAGAGTCTGACATGAAATGGCTGTCATTTAAGACTGCATTTCTCTTGGCCATTACAACAGCAAAGTGTGTGAGTGCACTCCATGCGTTATCAGTGAGTTCCCCCTGTTTGCGCTGGAGTAGTGGGTTCAGTAGTGTTTCATTGTGGCACAGTCCGATATTTCTACCCAAGATTTTGTCTCCAATGTTTATGAACCAGCCTATTGTGTTGGCTGCACTGGCAGGAGATCAAGCTGACATACGGTTGGAGCTATGTCCAGTCTTTTTGAAGGCCTACATTGATAAGACATCAGCCTGGCGTAAGACTCATCAATTGTTTGTCTGTTTTAATGAGACACGCAGAGATGCTACACTTTCTAAACAGAAACTGGTGCACTGGGTGACGCAGGTAATTTCTCATCATGTGTTCGAGTCTGTGGGGTAGTCTGCGTTCTACACGTGCTTTGGCAACATCTTGGGCAGCGTTCAGAGGAGTATCGCTTTTCGAGGTATTCATCTTCCACCCTAGTGCTTTCAGCACTGCCTCTGGCAGTCTTGAGTGAAAGGAAAAAGAACGCTGGTTACGAATTCCTAGTGTATTCTTATTGTGTTTGCTACTATTTTGTGAACATAAAAATGATCTTCCTAAACTTGGGGAATATAGTGAAAACAAACTTACAATATTCCAGGTGGGCTCAGCATAATCAGCTCCAAGAACTGACACATAATTCGCAAAGCCTTCGTTGAGCCACAGGTCGTTCCACCATCTCATGGTCACAAGGTTCCCAAACCACTAAATTAATTTACTGTCATTAGTTAAATTGATTAGATAATTAAAGATGTTTAATAAGACTATGCTATAAGAAACATACCACATAGTCCACATACCATGTGTGCAAGTTCATGTGTGATTACAGTGACCACCCATTCTTTATCTTTATTGGAGGACACTTTAGGGTCGTAGAAAAGAGATGTTTCTCTGTATGTGACCAGACCCCAGTTTTCCATTGCTCCAGCACCGAAATCAGGCAGTGCGATTTGATCTAGGGATAAAAAAGTAATAGTCTGACTGGTTTTCCCCCCAATGGTCCCTAAAAGTGTTTATGTATGTAACAGAGACACGAAGTTTGGAAAGAACTTGCTTGTTTAAACTCTCACCTGATTTGGGTAGAGGGTATTTGATGTTGTAATAGTTTTCGAAATACTTCAAAATTGGTAATGTCACATTAAGGGCGTAATCTCCATGTCCATTCTCAATGGCTTCTCTACGTCCCCAGATTCTGATCTAAAAAAAAAGAAGAAAAAAAATTATGCATTTGGTGGAAAAATACATGAATACAATTAATACCCATTTTTATTTGGTTGTCTGCATTTAAAAGATTTGTATAAAAGGAAAGAAGCGAGTAAGAATATCTACCAAAACTTTGGCCTCCGGTGGGGATTGTATGTTGATAAATTCACTGACGACGAAGGCCAATAGATATGTTGCCATTTTTTCAGTTGGCTCAAATCTGGTCAGTAAAACCTCTTGATTATCTATAGTAATGTTTTCAGTGCCTAGAAACGTAAGAACAGGAGTTAAGAATAAAATGTCTACAGATAAATCCATGCAATACCATTCAAAGGTTGGGGATTAATTCGATTTCTATGTGTTTTTAAAGAAGTCTCTTATGCTCACCTATCACGCTGCATTTATTTGAATAAAAATTACTGTAAAAAGAGTACAATTGTGAAAAAAAAAAAAAATTAAATAGTGTTTTCTATTTTAATATATTTTAAATATCACATGTGTCACGTGATCCTTCAGAAATCATTCTAATATCCTTTTTGGTGCTCAAGAAACATTTCTTATTATTATCAGTGTTGAAAACAGTTAAAACAGCTATTCATATTTTGTGGAAACCTTGATAGAAAAATACCTTGATATAGAACAGCATTTATTTTAAATCGATTTTTTTGTTGTTGTAATATTAAAAATATATTTTCTGTCACTTTTGATCAATTTAATGCATCCTTGCTGAATCAAAGATTTTTTTTTTTTTATCTTACCCCAAGCCCAAGCAGTTGTAGGAAGAAAAAAAAAACATTTAAAATAATTGTCTGGAATGTTGATCCGGCGCTTATATAACACTGTTTATGAGGAAATAATATAGTAAAGCATCAGTAAGTGATTAAAGAGCAGGTTGTTAACCACACCCAACAACCAAGGCAACCATTATTTACCAACTTCAAAGAAAAAGCAGTCGAGTTGACATAATTGGTATGGTCTAAACTTCTAAAGTGTTTCATATTGGCAATGTGTCTTCAACTTCAAAAGATTTGAGAACTCAGAATCTCTGGTTGATACTGTGTCTCATTGAAGTATCAAGAAGCATATGCTTAATGTCATAAATGATAGGATTTTCATAATTTATATGAAACCCTCAGTATAGAAGCATATGCAAATGGACTCAATGGATAATGTCGAGCTTTGTTGACTGAAAAGGCAATATTGTCAGTATTGTCTTATATTTTCTAGAATTATTCATAGAAAATACTATCTTGCCCTCAATAGGTTTACATTTGTCACTGATTTTTGCACTAACCCAGCTCCATGCCGTTAGCAAGGGCCACAGTTCCAGGAGGGTGTAGGAGAGTCAGGTGGAACACGGCCTTCATTGACGGCTCATCAAAGCAGGGGAAAGTTTTCCGGGCGGAAGTGGGCTGCATTTGAGTTGTGGCAACAACTCTGCCAAAATGAAAGTTATATTAGTTAAGTTTGTAAGAACTAGCTGTGTGATTTAGCTAGTCTTCACAAATGTCTTGTTCAATAATACAAGGGAATTAATTGGGAAACATTTAGTAATTCAATATGAAAATAAGGTGTGAGATTTCTAGAGCTATTTTAAACATGTTTAAAATGTAAACATTAAGGCCTGTATTCACAGACAGGGTTTATATTAAGCCAGGATTAGACCTTAGTAAAATTAGGACATTTAAGTAGCTTTATAAATGTGCCTTGACAATGACATATTTTAAGAAGTGTCAGTACAGCTCAAACATGCATTTTAGTCTGGGACTATAAAGCCTTGTCTGTGTGTTATGGGGGGTAAATATTTTCCCCCTTTCTTTTTTAAATTAGCTAATTCTGTCATGACCTGATAGTAATTGATATACATAAAACATATTTTTTTCATTTTAAAATGAAATTTTAAATTAAATGTGTCACAGGACAATGTAACTTAATCAAAAAGAATTAAAATAGAAGTTGATAAAAATGTGTGGGAAAAAACATACTGTAAAAGAAATGGTGATCTGTTACAGGACCTAAAATACCTTTACCTTATACAATAAATATACTCAATTAAAAAGGTTGAATAAAAATAATTGTCAACTACCTACTTAAATACAGGGATTATATTAAAACTAAAATGTTTTGTTATAAATCATTTTATACTTATGAAATAATTATTATATTATATCTTTTTTATGAGTAATTCATTAATTAGTGTATGTGTTTACCTTGATGGTGATTACATAAGCGTATTACATAATCTCTTCTTTCTTACCAAAGTCATTTCAGCAGTAATTATAGCTTTACACATCTTACTTTTTCACACCATTTTCTACGTATTCGCTTCTGTAAAATCCTCCGAGGTCATCTGATAGCTCTCCACGGAATTCTGTGTAGAGCCAATATGATTTTCCAACTTGTATATTTTCTTTCAGACGAATCACCATAAACTGTGTTTCTGTTTGAAACCAGGTTTTCAGTATGGCCGGAGCGCTTGTCCCTCCCAAACCCATCAGTTTCGCATGGTGCATCTCCGACGTCAAGGTGAAGTTCAATTTATTGGAATGAATCATGATCAGGTTGGTCTCCTTCACGCACTTAAATGCCACTCCAGATTTCCCAGTGAAAATGTACATCCCATGTTTGTCCGTCACCAACCGAGGCCAAAGCGTCACATTGTAGTACTCAGGACGAAGGGTGTCAGGCAGTCTGTACTTGTCCCTGGTTTGGTTTGATGGTGCTGAGGTGCTGTAGGGTTCTGTTGTCGTCTCCACACCAGTCTCGTCTATGCTATTTACCTCGTTTTTCCGTTTCTCTTGAGCGTAGAGCACTGATAAAGCAAGGATGGTGAGCACGGCCCCAACGCTCAGCCCAAGTAGCACAAACCCTGTGGGCTTACTGATGTAGCCTTTCCTCATGACTACCGAGTTAGAATGAAGTCTCAGGAGATGTTGTGAGGAAAGAATCAGGAGTTAATGATGGGGCCAGGACACGATCAAGTCTATCTGGACAGTGTGTGTGTGTGTGATTAAATAGTGCTGACTGTGATGAATCATACTGCTGTTGCTCTATATACCACTTCTGAGAAAAATAGTTACACAAGCTCTAAATGTTAGCACATGTTGCAAACAATGGCAAATATGTCTTTGTTGCTTGCATTTGACTTGACTTTGCATGCAACTTTTGTTTGCCAAGTTAAAGTGGGTTGCAGGGCTTATTAGGCATCGCTTCAGGGTTATTACATTACTGTTGAAATCGCTTCAAGCCTGTTCCAAGTTAATATTTCAAACATTACGAGCAACCTCATGGTTTTCATTTTACTTGTGGTCATGATCGTGGATGACATGAAAATGATCCAGCGGAGGTCAACAAGCGTGTATGCTTTATTATAAGGTTACATGTTAATATGTCATTATGATAAGAGACTTCTTTCAAAAACATTAAAAAAAAATCATACTAACCCCAGCTTTTAAATGGTTGCGGTAGATGTTGTACAAAACATGTACTTTTGTTACATGATACTTATACATCTGTTTTTTCCCCTCATGAATAAAAAATCAAGGTGTGGAAACTTCTTGAGATCATCATTTTTTTGAGCTGTATGACTGGGTCTGTATATTTTTATACATATGTTCTGAATGTTCATTCAGAAAAGAGGAATGCACACTAAAAATATACAGACCCAGTCATACAGCTCAAAAAAAATGATGATCTCAAGAAGTTTCCACACCTTGATTTTTTATTCATGAGGGGAAAAAACAGATGTATAAGTATCATGTAACAAAAGTACATGTTTTGTACAACATCTACCGCAACCATTTAAAAGCTGGGGTTAGTATGATTTTTTTTTAATGTTTTTGAAAGAAGTCTCTTATGCCTATCAAGACTGCATTTATTTGGTCAGAAATACAGTAAAATGTAATGTATTCCTGTAATGCAAAAAATTTCAGCATCATTACTCCAGTCTTCAGTGTCACATGATCCTTCAGAGTCACATGATCCTTCAGAAATCATTATAATATGCTGATTTGATGTTCAATAAACTTCTTATTATGATTTTTTTTTTCAGGATACTTAAGTGAACAGGAAGTTCAAACAAACCATTTATGTAAAATCTTTTGTAACGTTATGAATGTCTTTATTGTCACGTTAGTTAATTTAATATGGCCTTGCTGAATAAAAGTGCCCCCCTGACCTCCCCCGAAAAAATTGCTGACTCAACATTTTTTAACAGTAGTATGCCTGTACAGTTTCATGTCAGCATTAATGATGATTAATATGTCAATAATAGCAAGATAACAATACAACGATAAAAATAGTTTTACATTTTAATAACAAAATACGAGTGGCAGTTGCCCAGAAACAATTGGTGTTGTGTGTGGTTGACTGTACAGATGCTGGGGTGTTCTGGGTGTTTGATAGGATGCCACTTACTCATATGAAAAGTTTTCCGGGGCCTAGATATAGCTAGGATCATATGTAAGCCTATAGGATTTTTTTATTCTTCGCACAAGTCCAAACACTTAGAAAAGTGGCACACATCTCTTAAACAACATGCATGATTTGAGCTATCATTTATGATCATAGCAGATATGGTGCAGAATGTAATGTATTAAATACATAGGATCAGGACTTTTAAAAAAAAAATCCCTAGCACCAAGTGTTAGCAATAATAATAGTGATGCTTGACTTGGCAACACCAGTAATGATACACTCATTCTGAAACAGGTTGCCTGCTTTTTCAATACTGATTGATCTATTGTCAGTGTAATTTGTATAGTCTCTTATGTAAATTTGTCCTCATTTGTATCAGAGTGATGTGATGTGGTGGTTAAATATCTGAGCTGGTAACTAAATCCCGTAGGGGAGCGCTCCATGAACTATCACTGTGTCCTTGAGCAAGACATTTCTCAGAAGGGCTGTCTTGATGTACAGTAAATGCTCCTAAAAACAGTCTGCCAAAATGCTGTTAACATTTGTATATTTTCATTCACTAAGGACAATGAATTTACGCGAGGCTGGAACTGGTCCTGCAAAACACACATATGCACACACACACACACACACACACACACACACACACACTGTATAAACTATATTCTGTCCTCTAACCCTAAAACCTACCCATCATCACAGGAAACTTTCTGCATTTTTACATTTTCAAAAAACATAATTGAATGTGATTTATTTGCTGTTTTCCTAATGGGGACCAAAAAATGATCCACAAGGACAAGGATTTCAGATATTGCCATCTTTGTCCTCATAACGTAGGGTTTACATGAACACCACACACACACACAAACAAACACACACACACACAAAGACATTTGATAAGATCTTATGGTAAGATTTTTAGTGAAAGTAAACACTAAAACAGAAGAAATATTGAGAAATATTAATGCAATTTAAAATAACTTTTTATCTGTTTTAATACATTTTAAAATGTAATTTATGCAAAGCTGTGATGCAAAGCTGAATTTTCAGCATCATTATACAGTGTCACATGATCCTTCAGAAATCATTCTAATATTATGATCTGCTGCTCAAGAAACATTTCTTATTATTGTTATCAATTACTTGATATTTTTGTGGAAACCTTGATAGATTAGCCAACAGAAAAAAAAATCTTACCAACCCCAAACTTTTGAAAGGTAGTGTATTTTCAATTTGAGTAAATAACAACTTAAATATCAGCTCTTGCTCACACCAAGCTACCTTATGGCTTCATAAGACTTTTATAATATTTTATTGGTGCTTTTAATTGACATTTTTGGAGCTTGACTGCAGCGATCATTCCCATTCACCTTTTTTATACAGAGAGGAACACCCAGGATATTGAAACATGCTCCTTTTATGTTTTACAGATTAAAGAAAGTCATACAGATTTGGACGGCAAGAGGGTGAGTAAAGGATGACAGAATGATCATTTCTGAATTTTAGTGCATCCAGTTGAAATAACTCAAGTTATACTTGAACTGACTCTGATCTCATGGCATGTAGATGTGACGTTTACTCTGATTCTGAGGTGAACCACTGCAGCACCGGTTCCTTGTTTTCTGCCAGCCACTTAATCTTGGCTGTCGTCTTCTCGATGGCCTGCTGCAGTGCTTGAGTTCCCGAGCCGAATCCGGTCTCAGCGTTGTCCTTTTTGAACTGTTTCAACTGAACAAAGACAGCAAGGATTTAACACTTACGTCAGGTCAGTTTTTATCAACCTCTCACACTAGTGCATGCAATAGCCTTTTGCCATGTGGTTCTAAGGTCAAAGTTCACATACCTGACTGAGTTCAAATGGTGTGCAGAATCTATTGGTAATGTCACCAATTAATCTGAAGAACGTGAATGATCCAGTGCCGTACCTGTTGAGTAAAACCAACATGTATACTTTCACATATATTTTTTTCTTTTGCTCAATCTGTAAGTGAGTGTGTTTGTGTGTTATTGTATTTGCCACACTTACACTTTGAAGAAATATAAATAGTTTGCCCGGAAAAAGTCCCATGCCAAAGGTTGGCCAATAATATTACTGGCGATGTACCCAATGGTGGAAGCGGCATCCTGCTTGCGTATCTTTTCTGGATTCATAGTATATTCCAGGTACCTCAATAAAACATGAAACAATTTACACATTATACTTTGCATTTGCAACATTATTACCATGTATGTACACAAAGTGTCCTTGTGTTCAAAAATACATTTTAAAAAATGCAATTCATATGCAGGCACTGACTTGAGCACCATTTCTGTAATGAACATTCATTGATTGATTTTTTAGTTAAAGTTTGTAGTTAAATTAAAGTTTTGAATATTTGTTTTGTGGGGCTTAACCCTCTGGTGCTCTTTGGTAATTTCTGACCGAAACATGTTACATTTTGTTTTTTGTTTTCTCTCAAATGTTTTACATTGTCAGAATGGCAGGAAACTTGGTAAAGGTTTTGGCACTTGCTCTGTGAACACACACACACACACACACACACACACAAATCATAAGCATGATTCTGAAAGGTTTTCAAGGTCATCAGGTTTTCAAGGTCATCAGGTTTTCAAGGTTTTCAAAAGATTTCATCTAGTGGAATCTTTTGGTACTGCGCCAAACAAAATCTTACTGGAAGCTCTTTTTTTTTTTTTTTAGATATCAAGCTTAAATTTGGAACACAACTTGTTTAGATTTATGGCTTTGATTTTCTCACAGTTTTAGAGTAAAATGTGTTTTGCAAAATATACATCTCATATAAAAAATTTAAATAGTATTTTTGTGCATTTTTCATAACAATAAACGTAAAATTCTATAACGAAGTTCACTTTTTTTTTCACCTCAACAATAATCAGCCAAGTGTCGTCTTTAAAAAAGAAACCAACTAAAGTCTGTGCTCCAAAGCACTCAACATTTATGACAGTTTAAGTTGGAAATCCAGAGAGTTAAATAAATAAATAAAAAAGTCTGGGTGCTTTAATTGTCCCGAGAGTCGCTTAGAAAGTGCAATTAAAAGGCTGAAATCCTCATAAAAACGTTGCTCCATAATCTTTTGCTGTAACACTTAAAAAAGCATACTGCATAATAAGCATATGAATATTCAGCAATATTAATATGTGAAAAAATGTTTGACTGCTAAATCAAAGTCATTGTTGTGTAAACACATTTTGTTGTAATCTTATAAGTAAATAAAACTGATGTGAGTGTATGATGTATAGATGACGTATGATATAAAAATGATGTATAGTGATATAAAAATGGCATTATCTAAACATTTGTCCTTAAAAGTCACCATATAATCCCCCCAAAAAATTACTGAATGTTGCAGTGTTCAATGTATTTGTCATTCAGAAATTTCTTGGATAAGCATTTTAAATTAGAATTTTCTTTTTTCCCCTCTTTTTTTTCATCATTTCAGGCATCCTTATTTGTCTTTGAGCCTTGTGCTTTCCCATAGCTACCTGTTCAGTAACCAGGGCACTTTGGTGCAGGCCAGAGCCGATCTCAGTTTGACAGCTTCAGCTGCAACGGTGGCCTTCTGGAACATCTGCCAGCCGAAGTTCCATTCTTCTGCACCGCCCGCAGCGATGGCGTCACAGTACACCGTGGACCTCAGGTTAGGATGAATCCTGAACGGTATGAGAAAAAGAACGACCATCTGACCAATTCCAGGGCGAGAATTATAAGGAGGTGGGGGGTGGGGGGGTGGGTCATCGGCCCTCTCTATTTAAAGGGTTAGTTCACCCAAAAATGAATGAACATTCTCGCACGCGCGAGAACTTAACTGAAGTAGTTGAAGGAGATCGCAATTCTCGCGCATGCGTCGTGGAAATCTCTTGAAGTCTCGTTTCAGGCCTACAAGGAAGAAAAGGAATAGTCGAATAAAGTCGTTATTTTTGTTTTATTTCCGCACAAAAAGTATTCTCGTCGCTTGATAAACTTATAGTTGAGCCACTGTTGTGACATGGAATATTTAAACATTTTCTTCATTGACTTTCTGGGCCGTCAAGTGTCATTCCCTTAGGGAGCCTATGGAGGAGTGATCCAGCTGTCACATTAGGGGTGGGCGGTATGACCAAAATTCTATTTCACGGTATGACTAATTTTATTTCACGGTAAGGATATATATTTCACGATATAGTTATTTATATATGTAGTTATTCTCGAAAAATCTACAAAAGGGCTTTGTATAATAAATAAACCCAAATACTTTGGAAATGAAAAGTACTTCACATTGTTTTCTGTTTCTCTTATTTGGTAAATTATTTCTTTGGTAAACTATTTGGATAGCTAAATATAAACAAAACACACTCATCAACTTTTAGATGAACTGCCCCCAACTGATTGATATTAAATACAACTCATAGGTTCAATAAAACTTTAAATAAAGTGTTTCTGAATAATTTTTCAATCTCATGTTATGCTTTACTTCATCAATCAGTTTATAATATCTGAATATTTTATATTGAACTATTCTATTCATGATAAATTAGTTATTTCCTTTTAATTTTGTAGGATAGTAATGCTAGTTATGTTTAAATGTGTTCCCCGGTACATTTTTGCCATCTATGCTTATAGGCTACACTGCATTTTTAAGGGGCTTGTTTTGCTCTTTTTGTGATATCTGGCAACCCGCCACCCTGCGCTTTAATCAATAGAAATTCAGAAGTGACTAGAAGGAGAGCAGCAGTATGAAAACCGAACAGCAGCTACTGTTAGTGTTGACAAAGTAGCCTAGTTTAAATTATACACACCTTGTAACTGCGTCATTATTTGACCATAGCCCGGTGAACACCGCGCTCCCTCAGTGCGTGTGCACGCGCGCGTCTTCTGCATCAGTAAAATACGATCGGTTAATTTGAGTGTCAAGTTGTAATGACGTATCGAATCAAAGGAAGATTTTATAAGCTGATTCGGTGGCCAATTGTTTGGAGTTAGATATATATAACTCGCGATGCATATTTAGTCATTTTGCCTCAGATAGGCTACAGGATTATACATTCACTTTAACGAGCAGTTGTTCATTACCACGAGCGGCAAACTGTTTACGTGTTTAAAAACTATACATAAGAGACGGAAAGATGCAGATAACTATACATTATTTAAGGTTATTTCTATTCGTTACGATATTGATATATGAACTGTTGTTGTCCAGCTTTCCCCGTTGCGAGCACTCCTCTAATCTGTAGCCTGGGTGCTGCACTGCTCTAGTTAACTGCTGCGCCTTTCCCCCCGAAAATATCACGTTAACAACAAACACAACCCTTTAGAAAATGTAATTCCTTTGTGGATCCTCTTGATCTGCTTTCTCGTGTTTCTTTTTACAATTCTCAGTGTTTCCGTCTTACGCACGTTGCACGCGAGTTAACCACGCCCACTTATTTGCATGTCGCGGTATACACGGAATAGAAAAATCTGTTACGGTTGACATTTTCTACCGCGGTAACGATATATACCGTCATACCGCCCAGCCCTAACATTTAATCAAAAATATCTTCATTTGTGTTCCGAAGACGAACGAAGGTCTTACGGGGTTGGTACAGCATGGGGGTGAGTAATTAATGACTTAATTTTCATTTTTGGGTGAACTAACCCTTTAAGGCTTGTTGTCCCTGCTAGTTCCCTGTTAATGATATGCTAAAGCCCCGCGGCACGTTGACGTGATTGGTTACAAGGTAATTTGTGACGTAGGAAACACCAGCGATTTCAAACTGCGTTTTTGAGACTGTCTTTAGTTCACTGCAGTTTTAAAGAGAAAACACTCAATAATAGTGTTGACTTATCAATTGGTTGTCTTAAAGCATAGGTAATTAATATGATTAGCCTTTTGATTGACTATCAAACAGCTAATAATGTGTTGCTAATGTTACACAATTGTTCCTGTTTGCCATCTCAGTCTGCCTTCTAACAAACAATCATCAGAAGCGCTTTGAACAAATCAGAATGTCAGTGGAGAAAGGCACGCTAACGTGATTGGTTACAAGGTACAACCACGTTTTTGAGACTGTCTTTAGATCACTGCAGTTTTAAAGAGACAATACTCAGCAATGGTGTTGACTTATGAATTTGCACATGGTTTGTCTTAAAGCATATTAAAAACACCACACAGACACATAAACAACATTAAAAACCTGATTTTTTACCACAGGGGGACTTACATTTCTGGGAAAAAAAATCTAACTGACCCCAAACTTTTGAACAGCAGTCTATATTTTTTACTTTTTAACTCTTTCTTCACCATTGACAGAGTTTTTCTGCTTTCCGTGTTTCATACTTATTATGGAGCGAATTATGTGCCATGATTAAACAAACAAATCCAGCATTTTGCAAACAAACTCGATCTGCTTTGCAAAGTTTCTACTGTTATACAGTAGGGGGCACTATTACGCAACTTCTGAATGAGGAGAGAATCTCAGTATCAAAAAACAGGGGGAAAAAGAAAACAAGCAATAAAATCATTGCTTACGCATGCTGTAGTCTTTTATATACTTACCCACATTCAATTGTTGATTAAAAAAATGCATGAAGCTAGAATAAAACGTCTGTGTTTGTTTAACAGCAGTATTGTATTCTCTATTTAAAAATGTCTAACTTTAATCAAGATGTAGGCTAATAATTTGTTTTAACTTTCCTTGACTTTTTTTCTTAAAATGACTTTCCTTTTCAGATGAGGTGACGAATCCTTCTTTCCAACCCGTCCCCTCAATAGATATAACAAAATTATGATGGTCAAACAAGCACAAGAAACTTGTCAAACACACACACACACATACGATGCACCATTCTGAAGAACTGGCAAAGTAGATCATTTCTATATTGCTCCACATAGGAAATTGCTCAAATTCCTCTGCAGTTTGCACTCACGCGTTGACATGATGATTCTGCATCCATCTTTTGAACCAGCTCTTGGTTAGTTCTCTGCATCCCTCCACGCCGGTACTGCAGGCTAGTGAGAGGGCAATGATCTGTGTAAACCTGAGAATAAAAAATGGCACATTATTAAACATAACTTAATATTATTCTAATAGGGTCTGGGAAGTGTGTGACATAAAAGATGTATTCTTACTGATCAGTGTGGCCAGATGGAACTGTTGTCCAGTTTGAGCTGATAGTGCCAAAATGTTCAAACAGAGGTTTGACTTGTTTCTTGAGATAGGCCTGAAAGAAGTACATACAGCAGTTCATGTAATCTATCTGTTTTATTTTGATTATAAAGACGAGGTTTAACCAACCTGCAAGGCACCGTAAACTTCACTGCGGCCGAACAACTGGAAAAAATTGTTCAGATTTCGAAGCGCTGCCTCCCATGGAATGTATTCCCGCTCATGAATGAGATATTTAGTTGTCCTCAAAGCGAGTGTTATGTTTATAATGGATGCTCTGGAAAAATAAACAAAACATGACAGTTTGACAAGGAATACATGCATGCATGCACTCACATTTCCCACACTTTTTGATTGGTGAATGTTCATGACTTTTACAATTGTTTGTGATTACTGGATAGATACAGGTTTTTGAAAATCCTTTTGATTCATGCTGATTTTAGACTAAATGAACTGACTAATAACTAAGAAATGACTCGAAAGAATAATTCACTCACGAATCGGACTTTAAAGTGCCTCCTTATGGTTTTTCGAATATTCCCTTCAATGTGATGTGTAATGTTCATTTGGACCAATTTGCTCATCACAACCTGTAATTATTTATATGTTTTCTACCGAGTGTTCAAAATACATAGTTTGTATCCTGCTAACTCACGTTATTCCTGTCTTACTGAAATAGTTCTGCTAATCAGTTGTGTGCCACTATACCTAAAACTATTAGTGCAGAATGCCTGTTGTTCTTACTACTCTTTGAGTAGCCTAATGACAAAGATTAAGATTTGTTTCACAAACTTTAATGTTGCATCAGTCATTTACCTAGTGCTCGGCTAAAGTGTGCGCTGTTATTGATAATGATTAAATTTCCACATGTGCACCGCAATAAATTAGAAATACACATCGGTTTGTTGATGGACGTAGTACACTTAATGCTGATGTTGAGGAATTACAGTTGCAACTTCGTACCTAAAAATGAGTAGCGAAACGTCCTGCTCAAGTTGTCCTTATGGAGGTTCGGGTTGAATGACTAGTTCTTTCCAATGTTTCATTATTAGACTCGTGCTTACATTGATAAAATCGACCTGTCTTTACAGTGGAACCCCCCGGCGCTGAAATTCAGTTAATGGGCGTTTCGGTAGACCAATCACAACATACTGGGCCACCTGGCCAATCAGAGCAGAGTAGCTTGCAGAAAGGAGGGATTTAGAGAAACTGAATCATCTGACGAGTTGTTTGAGATTCATTGAAAAATGTGGTGATGTGCAATGTAAGTTATGAGAGAATGAAAGCGTTTTTCGACCTTTGATGCATGTAAACATGTTGTAGAAGACCTCCAACACAAAATTAGGAAACTTTAAAATAGCATAATAGGGGTTTTGCAAGATGTAATACATACACAATTAAAGTGTATAATGAAATATTTTTGAGCAATGCATAACTATAAGAATGTGTATCAATTTGATTAATTAGGGGTTCAAGTGTGTATCGCTGTTCAAACATGGCTGGACAACTTTCACTAAAATGCTATGACTCTTGAACGGAATGAGATATTTTCGGAATGAGATATTTTTATAGATACACAAACTTATGTGTATGAGCTAAATCTTTGGTAACGTGAACAAAAATTGCGGTGATTATCCACTTGATGGCCGCTATAACGGTTAAAAGGATTTCAAAACCATGTTTCCTTAGTAAAATTGCCTGTAGTCTTTTTCCATCACTGATCTTGGTTAACGCTCCGATTGTATTCGTCTGAAAGAAGAAAGTCGATCATATAGGCTACACCTAGGATGGTTTGAGGGTGAGTACATGGGCTAATTTGTATTTGAAAGTGAACTAATCCTTTAAAGCACTTCATGCCCGATAATATATTTTTGAATTTAATTTGATTAATTTCCATTACTTTCCTAGGACCAAAAAAAAAAAAAAAAGCTTATCCAACCCTTCTCAGATCGTTGGCACCCTGAAACACACTACCATTCAAAAGATTTGGGTTGATGCGATGATAATGTTTTTGAGAGAAGTCTCTTATGCTCACCAAGGCTGCATTTATTTGATAAAAAATACAGTAGCAATAGTAATATTGTGAAATATTGTTACAAATAAAAAGAACTGCTCAAGATACATTTCTTGTTAGTATCAATTTTGAAACCAGTTGTGCTGATTGATATTTTGTAGAAACTGATACACATTTTGATGACTATATAGTTCAAAAGAACAGCATTTATTTGAAATATAATATTTTTGGTAATATTATGTCTTTACTGTCATTTTTTATTAATTCAATGCATCCTTGCTGAATAAAAGTATTAATTTCTGCAAGAAAAGAAAAAAACATACTGACCCCAAACTTTTGAACAGGATAGACCTTATGCACCAGAAAAACGAGGGCGTCACCATCTTTAGAATATTGTCTTTGAACTTCCGTTTTTGCGGTCGCTCTGTATATTTCTATGGCATCATTGTCATGGAGTAATTAGCTGGTGAAGTTGATTTACTTATTGTAGAGTTAACGAAAGTTTTCATGAGCATTGTAATGTTTATCATAAGCATTGTAAAGCATACGTCTTAACAAATGGACCTTGGGAATTTTTTTTGACGAGCCGTTCATTCATAACTACGCAAGATCGCTGTGAAAATACAGACCGGAAGTCAAAAGACAATGAGCTCAGCGCTGGAAAGGGGCGTGGCTACATAAGGTCTATAGTGTACATGGAATGTGCAACTGAATTTACATGCATCTTAATAACTCTCACCGTGCTAGATTAAATGCGTCATCCAGAATCTGTGCTCTGTTCACCACAGGAATCACCTATGTAAAGGAAAGATGTAAATTATAGTTTTTATGTCTTTTTGGCATTTTTGTGACTGTCCTTTCTCATAATTTTCATGCAGGACCTGGTGATTTGACTCCAGTTGGCTGAGGAGTCGCTCCCAGTTGCCAAGGTCGTAGTTCACTCTGAAGTATCCTGACACATGGAGGTTGGCCAGCACCCATTCGCTTCTGCTGACTTTCATTGGTTTGTGAATAGCTAAGAGCAAATAAAATAAGGTCAATTTCATGTATTATCTTCAAGCAAGGAGAAAGCATTTCATTTGACAGTAAATTGCCATTTTAAATGACAGGCATATGATCTGTCATACAGCTAGTAATAATAAGTAATAATTAATTATTATACTACTGTTCAAACGTTTAGGGGTCAGTAATGCTTTAATTCAGCAAGGACGCATTACATTGATCAAAAGTGACAAAAAGACATTTACAATGTTACAAAAGATTTCTATTTCAAATAAATTCTGTTGTTTTTTTAAGTTTATGTTCATCAAAGTATCTTGAAAAAAAATAGTTTTTAACATTGATTATAATAATAATAATAATAAATGTCACTTGAGCATCAAATCATATTAGAATGATTTCTGAAGGATCATGTGACACTGCAGACTGGAGAAATGATACTGAAAATTCAGCTTTGCATTACGGGAATAAATTACATTTGAAATATTATTAAAATAAAAATACATGTTATATAAATTACAATTATATTTCACAATATTACTGTCTTTTAAAAACATAATTCTTAAAAAAAAAATAATAATTTGAACAGTAGTGTATTTTCAAATTAAAATGAGCCAAACAATATTTCAGAATTATAAACTTGAATTAAAAAGCTGGTTGCTCAAATGGAACCTTTTCACAGACTGTGATGACGCATTTTAAAGGTCATCAGCATCGTAAATCCTGCAAGGTTTTTTATTTAAAAAAAATTGGTTTGCACATTTATAACACTATACTTTTTATTATATTACCTTTGCATTAAATGACAAAAAAAAAAAAAGTTAACGCTGCTGTGAGGGTGCCTCTAATACAGCGTTTATTTTTTCTCTTTTTGAAAGTTGTGAAAATGCTATTGTGGAGTTTTTCTTTTGCTATTTGAGCAAATGGGAACACAAAAAAAAAAATTTTTAATGTAGTCTCTTATTCACCGCCATAGAAGTTTACCCAACGCCTTCCGCTTCTGAGAAACCCGGAAATATGAAAAGGGTCAATTACTGTAAATAGTGCATTACGAAAACTAAACTTGAACTAAACTAAAAATGACATAGAAAAACTATTACTTTTATTAGCAATCAGGTGAAAGTCTGACAAGAGCAACCTTTAACAACCTTTCAGAACATTCTGGCAACTATTGCTCAGAGTACCTTAGCAACACCCTGGCAACCACCCAAAACATCCTGGCATTGTGATTGCAAGTTTTGCACAGGGAACACTTTTTTAAAATGTCTTCAGTACAAGTAAAACATGTATGCATGCACTCAAGGCTTTCTATCGAGCCAAAATAGTTTGGTATGCTTCACTCCCTTTTCTTCCAAAAACATATTCATGCATGCCAGCCCCTGTTGAATAAGGAGTAACATTTGACTCTTTGCCTACTACAGATTGGCCCTTGCGGGGGAGTGCAGAAACTCATAACAACAAGAACCTAGTGATCTGCATCTAAGACCTGTTGCTAGACCTTGAGGTAGATAAAGGTACATTGACTTTAGAAGGTTTAATGTAGGCCTACCTGATTTCTGTAGAAGCCACAGCTGATCCTGCACCTGGTCTCTTTTCATCCATTTGATGGGCACAAACCATTCATAACTGAGGTGTAACACAGCAGTTAGACTTATAGGAAGGGTTTTCAAATCTAGAAATGAGATATTGCAATGAAGATGCTTGACAACATACTTAAATTCAGATTTCCTATCCACCACTGCATCTTTTTCCAGGAGAAAGTGCTTTTGGCTGACGTTCCCAGTTCGAGTGTCAATGGTGACTACTGGGTAACCCATCTGTAGTATCCAGCGGTTCATGATCTCGTGAACACTATACGGTAGTTTCACACCTGGAGTTTGATCCACTGCCTGGTTGAGACGTGAAAATGAGCATAACGTTGAATTCCAGCATGTCTCACATATAAATCTCAAACAGTCTAATATCCCACCTTTTGAAGATGATCCCAGAGGTCTGAATAGACTGCGCTTCCAAAAGCAAACTGGTTCAGATAGTTCTGTGGGAGAGGAACAACACAAACTCTTTTCTCTGGTCGTGAAGTATGGAGTAAAAGTTGCATGAACTCTTTAACTTGTTCAAAAACTTGAGGCTACAGTAAGACTTACACTGAGTCCCTTGGCAAACACAGGCTCTGTCAGGAATTCTGAGAGCATTTTAAGCACTGCAGCTCCCTGTAATGACAAACATATGTAATGCTTTTATCTCTGACTGGACTGAAACTACCCTGACTGCTTTATGACTGTATTTGCAGCCCCTCAAGGAATTCTGCATTATCAGTGCTGAAGCTGAAACCCAACGTGGATCATCCAAAGATGTTTTCATTGTAATCAATGCTAATGTTACGGGTGGTTGCCAGGACGTTGCTAGGTTGTCGTTAAGGTTTTCTTAATAAATATTAGCACATGTGCTGAGTGTCATTGTGGTTAGATGGTTCTGAATGGTTGTTAGTCCATTGATATCCAGTTGCTAGGGTGTTTTTTTATGGTTGCTAGGGTATTGTGGGTAGTTGCTATGTTATTCTGAGTGTTCTTAGTGTTTTTCAGCTCTTGTTGGTTACTAGGGCGTCACAAAATTTCTAGGTCTCATGATAATGTGGTTTTTCAAAGTTGTAATCAGTACTGGATGTAAAACTGCTACAATGTTGCGGGTGGTTGCCAGGGTGTTGCTAGGGGATCGTTAAGGTGGAGTAATTATTAGCACATTGAAATCCTGTTTCTACTGTGTTCTGAATGGCTGATTTTCTTTATCTGATTTTCTGTCCAGTTTCTAGTTCTTGGGGGTCACAATGGTTTATGGATGGTTGCCAGGGTGTTGCTAGATGGTTGTTAAGATGTTCTGAGTAGTACTTAGTGCGTCACTATCTGGTTGCTGGGATATGCTGAATGGTTGTTTTGCTTATTGTTGCTATCCTTTTGCTGGGGTTTTCATTATGGTTGCCACTGCCAGGGCGTTGTAATGTGGTCGTTAATATGTTATTTGTATTGCTGTCTGGTAGCTAGGGGATTGTGGGTGGTTGCTATGGTATTCTGAATGTTCTTAGCATTTTTCAGTCCAGTTGCTAAGGTGTTCTATTGGATGCTAGGCATTGCCAAGTTTCTAGGTCTTACTGTATGATAATGCAGTAGATTTTTGTACCTTGCTGTAGGATATGGTGCTGAACATTTCGCTAATTTCTGATGGAGTGTTGACCTCTTCCTCCTTTCGGGAGAGAGGGTGAGATGAAGTCAAGCTATCCACAGCAAACGCTCTTTGCAGGTCGTACAGAATGATCTGGTCTTTCTGGTGAGGGACAGAGTTGATCATCAATTAAGTGTTACAAGGTGTGTCTCTTCTAAACATTTCACTGCACTGCAACATGCAACTCTGCATCATGCTCTCTCAAAGGTGAAGTGTGTAATTTCTCCACCACAAATTGTTATAAACAAAACTGCAAAAATAATAATAAAGATTTCCAGGTTTACCAAGAACTCAAGAAGAAAATGAATGTATTACCTTTCTTACCAAGAAGAATTTATTTATTTATTTTAGACTCTAGCATTCCTGCGACTACATAGGACAAGTGATTTGGACTATGGATGGATGGGTGGATTCCATTCATCCATCATCCACCTATCCATCAATCCATCCATCATCCACCATCCATCCATCCATCCACCATCCATCCATCCATCATCCACCATCCATCCATCATCCATCCATCCATCCATCCATCCATCCACCATCCATCCATCATCCATCCATCCATCAATCCATCCGTCCATCCATCCATCCATCCATCCATCCATCAATCCATCCGTCCATCATCCACCATCCATCCATCATCCATCCATCCATTCATCCATCCATCCATACATCATACGTCCATCCATCAATTCATCCATCCATCCATCCATTTATCCATCCATCTATCATCCATACATCATACGTCCATCCATTCATCCATCAATCCATCCGTCCATCCATCCATCCATTCATCCATCCATCCATCCATCATCCATCCATCATACGTCCATCCATCAATTCATCCATCATCCATCCATCCATTCATCCATCCACCATCCATCCATCCATCCATCATCCACCATCCATCCATCATCCATCCATCCACCTATCCATCAATCCATCCATCCATCATACACCATCCATCCATCCATCCACCATCCATCCATCATCCACCATCCATCATCCATCCATCCATCCATCATCCATCCATCAATCCATCAATCCATCCGTCCTTCCATCCATCCATCATCCACCATCCATCCACCATCCATCCATCATCCATCCATCCATTCATCCATCCATCCATCCATCCATACATCATACGTTCATCCATCCATCCATCCATTCATCCATCCATCATCTATACATCATACGTCCATCCATCCATTCATCCATCAATCCATCCGTCCATCCATCCATCCATCCATCCATCCATCTATCATCCATACATCATACGTCCATCCATCAATTCATCCATCATCCATCCATCCATTCATCCATCCATCCATCCATCCATCCATTCATCCATCCATCATCCATCCACCTATCTATTCATCCATTATCCGTCCATCCATTCATCATCCATCCATCATCTGTCATCCATCAATCCATCATCATCCACCTATCCAGTCACAAGGCTAGCTTAATGAATTCATTAAATACAGGCTCTTTTTTCAGGTTTACCATGAATTATTTGGTCCCGCTCCAACAGCAGGAACTAACTGAACCATGCTAACCAGTCAAACTTTGACCCCTCCACTTAAACACCAATGTTTTGAGAGCACCATAGAGCCCTAGTGTTTACACTCCTCAGGAAATCAGCCTAAAAATTCCTTATAATCTGTTCATTTAAATTGGGATAGAGAAAGTACACTTCACCTTTAAAAACAAGTTTTTCTGCATTAAGTTCCTTGATAATTATTTAATAGTATGAGCATATGATTATCTAGTGGACATCTTAAAAGCACCTCAAAGTAAGGGACTATTTCACAAATCCTTTGAATGATGTTCTTACAATGTTCCAGGTAGGCTCAGCATGATCAGCGCCCAGATACTCCACGTATGAAGCGAACCCCTCGTTCAGCCAGAGATCATTCCACCATTTCAGCGTCACGAGGTTTCCAAACCACTGGAAGACATTAATCACATGGCAAACTGTGTGAAGCAAAAAGTACTCAGAGTCCCCTTTACTGGGCCTAGACGTACCATGTGAGCCAGTTCGTGAGAAACCACAGTCGCAATCCTCTGCTTGTTGCCATTGGCAGACGTCTCCGAGTCGTATAGAAGCGCAGTCTCTCTGTAAGTGACAAGACCCCAGTTTTCCATTGCTCCCGATTCGAAGTCAGGCAGGGCAATCTGATCTAAGAAAAGAGGAGGATAAATTTGCATTCTGCTGTACTTTGAAGGTTCTTTTAATGAAGTTGGTCGTACCTGACTTAGAAAGCGGATAGCTGGTGTTGTAATATTTCTCAAAGAACTCCAGTATTGGCTGAGTGATACTGAGTGCATAATCTCCTTGCCCGTCTTCAATGGCTTTTTTCCGTGCCCATATTCTTACCTGTGACAATACAAACAAACATAATTTAACTTCATGTCTGTAAAAAATTCTTCACAAAGTTTAGATTAATAAATTGGCATGGAGGTACTACCAAAACACCCTTCTTGTCTTCAGCACTGATGTACATAAAATCACTGATGAGAAATGCAACAAGGTATGTTGACATCCTCTTTGTGGGTTCAAATATCGTCCTGGTAACGGCCGTTCCATCAATTTCGACATTTTCTTTCTCTAAGATGAAAAAATAAGAAACCACAGTCAGAGCTATTTGTTTATAATATAAAAAATGTAGGGCTGTCAATTAATTAAAGTATTTTGAGTAAAATTAAATATGTACCTGGCATGTAGTTGTCTGCATTTACAATCTGCATTTGGCAGATGCTTTTGTCTAGAAGCACTTACTTTGCTTTTAAAGAGATAGTCCACCAAAAAAAAAAAAAATCTGTAATTTCCTCGTCCTCATATCATTCCAAACTTATGACTTTCTTTGTTTTGTGGAACATAAACGGGATATTTAAAAAAAATGTTGGTAACAGTTTCAGTTCCCACTGACTTACATTAGATGGACAAAAATATAATCAATGGGATACAAAACAGTTTGGTTACCAACATTCTTCAAAATATATATTTTTTGTGTTCGGCAAAAGAAAGAAATGCATACGGGTTTGAAACGACATGAGGATGAGTAAATAATGACAGAATTTTTATTTTTCGGTGGACTGTCTCTTTAAGGTATATCATTTATCACTTCATGCATTCCCTGGGATTCAAACCTGTGACTTTAGCATAGATAGTGCCATGCTGTACTGTTTGAGCTATAAAAATTCCTTTAATTATGCCAATTAGTTAATCAAATGCCAGTTAATTAATAATATACATTTTTAACAAAATTACCCATTAAAAAAAACAATTAAGTGGTTTTAGAAGTCAATATATTGTTAATTTTATTTCCATATTTTTAAACATAATTCTGTCACTACAGTCTGACTGCAGCAATACATTTTGCATTTGAAAAACATTTTTAACTGGGATATATTAGAAAATCTTGACAGGATTTAACTAATTGGATACAGAAACATTGTTTTGATGTGAAATTAGCCCTGCAAGCAAAACATGATTTGATGCAAATGTTTGCCTGGTTTGCTTATGTTCAGATAGTCAAGATTAGGTTTGAAGCTGATGGCAGTTAAGGGAATAACTGCAAGGAAAACAAACAGAGCTGAAGTGAATGCCAACATCAGGAGGACAGATGTTGCCAGATGACACATAACCAGCAGACTACCATGACTCAGAAAGTGCAAAGTTTGCATGTCGTTTGTGGTTTTTAAGGAATTAGTCATTTCCTTCCTGTTGTTATACACCTATGAAGTCTTTTTAAAGGGATAGTCCATTCAAAAATGAAAACACTTTCATTAACTGCTCACCCTCATGTCGTTCCAAACCCGTAAGACTTTTGTTCATCTTTGAAACACAAATAATGATATGTTTAATGAGCTTTTTGTTCCTCTATTGACAGCTACGCAACTACCACTATCAAGACCCAGAAAGACATCATTAAAGTAATCCATGTGACTCCAGTGGTTTAACTTAAATTTTATGAAGCAATATGAGTGCTTTTTTGCACAAAAAACATAATTTACCACTTGTTTTACAAAATATTATATCTCCAACGCACATTCACGAGAGCACCACGACACATGCATGATGTGTTGACGTGAGAGCAGCGCTGTTGTGTGAATACGCGTTAGTTGTAGGTTTTTTGATATTTTTGATCATTTATTTTGATCATTTTTAAAGTTAGTCATATTTTTTAATAATAACATGTTTTCCCCTTTAACGTAGAATTGGCAGGTGACAGAATTATTGAATTTTAAAATGCCCAGTGGACCTTATAAATTTTTTTTTAAAAAAAACCTTGCTACAGGATTAGCCTTAGTTCAATTAAGGCATTTAAGTAGCCTTAGAAAAAAACCTTTACTGGTGTGCATCTTGAGATAAAAAAAATGGCACTGATGTATTTTAAGATGTGTCAGTGCAAGTTGCTTTCAGTTCAGACAGCTCAACATGCATTTTAGTCTGGGACTAAATGAATAGTTTGTGAAACTGGCCATCAGTCTTTCAGTGAGGACAAATGATATTAGTGAAAGCGATGGATTGATTGTCTTACTCATTTCCTGGCTGTTGGACAGTGCTGTAGTTCCCAGGTCATGGATAAGAGTGATATGAAACACAGCTTTCATGCCAGGTTCATCGAAACAAGGGAAAGCTTTTCTAGCGTAAGTGGCCTGCATCTGAGTGATGGCAATAATTCTGGAAAACATGAGAAAAGTGTTTGATCACAAAACTATAAAGTCAACTAGTTTTGAACAAATGGCAACGGTTTGAGCTGTGCTTTACTTATCAATAGGTTCGATTACTATTCGAATAGATTCATTCATTCATTTAGATTTGATTCTTTTTTGTTTGTCAATAAGATGTCATATTTCTACATTTAAATGATCTACAGTATAACGTCTATAACGAACAACATCAAGGAGTAGTAACATCAAGTAACAGTTAAAAATGTCTTATTTGCATTACATACAAACTATCAAACCAAGTGACTTAAAATATAGCTCAAGCACACTTTTGAAAAACATTTCAGAAAAAGATGTTTGATAGATTTTTAAAATATAAAATAATAGATAGCATATTGTTCAGAAGTTTGGGTTTGGTAAGATTTAAGTCTCTTATGCTCACCAAGGCTGCGCTTATTTGGTTAAAACAATATTATTACAATTTAAAAGAACAGTTTTCTATTTGAATATATTTCAAAATGTAATTTATTCCTGTGATCAAAGCTGAATTTTCAGCATCATTACTCCAGTCTTCAGTGTCACATGATCCTTCAGAAATCATTCTATGATGATTTGCTGTTCAAGAAACATTGTTACAACAGTGGTTCCTTAATATTTTAGTGGAAACCGTAATACATTTTGTCCAGGATTTTTTGATGAATAGAAAGATAAAAAATAAACAGGATTTATTTTAAATATAAATCTTTTGTAACATTATAAATGTCTTTGCTGTCGCTTTTGGTTGATTTACTTCCGGAATAAAGCATTTAAAAAAAATTGTTTACAGACCTCAAACTTTTCGACAGTAATGTGTACTGTTAAAAACAAACACTAATATTTTGACATAAGTATTATGACATTTTATGATTGCCAGTGGTGGAATGTAACGAAGTATAAATACTTCGTTACTTTACTTAAGTACATTTTTCACGTATCTGTACTTTACTTAAGTAGAATCAATAGTGCATACTTTTTACTTTTACTTCGTTACATTTTGCAGCAATTATTATACTTTCTACTCCAGTACGTTTCTACTATATTCTGTGACATTTTCGTTACATTTTCTGAACAGTTTTTCCTGCCAAAACGTCATCCTGACCGTCCGTTCGTCGCACGTTTGTCTCACCACTCACCAGTGAAGTTTGGTTGCCATAGATATATGAACCCGGTCACACTAAATGCGTCTCTATAGCACGCAGTGTTTATCGTGCAATTTATACGTGAAAATTATTTTTTTACGTGCATATGGTACGCATGGGTAGGTTTAGTAGTGGTGTGGGGTGCGTGTGAATTATACGTTTGGTTAGGATTAGTATGGCAAGGCAAGAGGTTCAGAATTACGCCATATATTAATCGCGTTTACAGCCAAACGCCGTCAAATACTAGTATATAGTAAGGATATAGTAAGCTTGATGTGTGTATTGCCTAATTGCAAGCTTGTTCAGAAATGGTGACAAAAACTTAAAAAATAAATCCATCATTATTGAACATCATTATAGGAGTAGGCTATTAGGTTGAATGAGTTAGAATTAACTGTTTTATTAATCATTAGAATATACATTAAGAGAAAAAAAAATTATGCAAGTACTTTTACTTTTAATACTTAAAGTACATTTAAAATCAGGTACTTTTTACTTTTTACTTAAGTAGGATTGTCATTGTGGTACTTCTACTTTTACTAAAGTAAATATGTCTCTGGTTATTTGTACTTTTACTTAAGTACTGAGACTCAGTACTTCCTCCACCACTGATGATTGCTGAACATAACGGGAAGTACATGTGGTTAGTCTGCTAGAACTGAAAAATTGAGAGCAAATATTTCTCAGAAAAGTTGCGGTTCTGAGAAATCTTCCGCATCATCTGTTTTGCAGCCAGGTGCCGCTTGGTTTGGTAGATTGTGTGTAATGCAATAACATTCAGACATTTTTAGCTGCTTTAGTGTCTGAATACTTTTTGGGGAAATTGTATTATCACAAAGATGTACAACATCTCACTTTTTTTCACCATCTTCCATGTATTCACTCCTGTAGAAACCATCCAGATTATCAGCAAGCTCTCCTCTGAACTCTGTATAGAGCCAGTAGGACTTCCCAGGCTTCAGTTTTCCCTCCAGTTGAATCACCAAGTACTGTGTTTCGGTCTGAAACCAGGTGGTCTTTATTGCTGGAGCTGTTGCGCCGCTCAGACCCATGAGTTTTGCATGGTGCCCCTTGAACAGAGTTAAGTTCAGTTTGTTGGAGTGAATCAATATCAGGTCTGTCGTCTTCACACAAGTAAACATCACTCCCGAGTCCCCAGTGAAAATATACGTCCCATTGGCGTTCATCACCAAACGAGGCCAAAGAGTCACGTTGTAGTACTGTGGAGACAGAGTATCGGGCAGTCTGTATTTGTCCCAGGGTTCGTTCGAAGTCTTGGGGGTGGGAGGTACTGGTGATGTAGTTGCATTGCTGAATTTTGCTATGTTTTTGGTCTTTTCTCGATTATAAACGACTGATAATGCAATGATGGTCACCAAGGCTATTGCAGCAAGTACCATGGCTGCGGTGGCCATACGTTTGCTGATGTAATATCCTTTCCCCATTGTTCACTGCGGTTTGAGATGAGAAAAGGGTGCTGTCACCGATGTGCGTTTTTCTTCTTTGTTGTGTTGTTGAGATGATGCTAGCATGACATTGCTTTTAACAAAAACAAATAGATGGTTTCCATCTTCAGTGATATAAATACCTAGAAGAAGCAATGTTTCATTAAAGATTCAAGCAAAATGATTGTAATAAAGGACTAGTTCATCCAAATATGTAGTTTCAAATGGAATGACTTTCTTTCTAGAACAAGAAAGATGTTAGGCAGAATATTCACGCAGTTTTTTTCTAAACAATGAAAGTGAGTTGGGCCCCGTCACATTCTATTTTTGGTTCTGTTTAATTTTCATGGGCTTTTAGTTTGTTTCCTCTGTTCCAATGTTCCCGCTTGTCCTTGGCTGTCATGGTTATTCATTGTTTGATTGATTTGTTACACCTGTTTCTTAGTTAGGGGCTGTTTACATGACACCATTTTCAACTAAAAACTGAAAACTTTTTATCCGTCTGGCCATTCATTTACATGTCAACCGCATTTTGGGGGGCCTGAAAACGCAAGCTTTTGAAAATGGGTTTCAAAGTTCAAGTTTATGCCATTATCGTCTCCATGTAAACTACAAAAATGTATAAACTACTTTTTTCACGGACAGACAACAACCTTTACAAACCGATCTCCGTGTTAGTTTTCATTGTTAGTTTTAGTATTTTTTTATGTGCTCTTGTCATTTTTATTAGTCATCGTTTTCTTTTTTTTATATACTGTATATTTCTACAGTATATAGCTGTAATTTATTGTTTTAGTAATTTTAGTACTTCAACTTATTAATTTCCTTTAGTTGCCAAGTCATAATTTTTTTAAGTTCCCTTTCGAGGGAACTTACGATGCGTCAACGACACTTTGGGAACGCCCCCAGCATGAATGCGTCTGAAGCATCTATGTCAACTAGTCCAATAGAAAGAATGATCGTCACGGGCGGGTGACGTCATGACCAGGAAGTAATAAAAGCGCATCCGGTGCAAACCTGCATTAGCTTCTGTTGCCTCAGCAAGCGATCTGTGTTTCTGTCTGTTATATTCACTGTTGTCTGTATATATATATTGGAAAGTTATGGCGAAACAACTCTACAAACTCTGTGCTTCTCCCTGCCCGCGTTATTTAACGGGTGGGGACACACACGAGCGTTGTGTAGTTTGTTTGGGAGTGGAGCATGCGGTGTCAGCCTTCGAGGGGGCTGACACCGCATGCATTGTGGTTACGACTGTAACCATAGTTCCCTGAGAAAGGGAACGAGATGATGCGTCACCCTGCCATACTTCCTGCATCCCTGTGATCGGCTTGCTTCGGCAATTTTCGAAGCTAATGCCGGTTTGCACCGGATGTGCTTTTATTACTTCCTGGTAGGGGTGTAACGGTACACAAAAATCACGGTTCGGTACGTACCTCGGTTTTAAAGTCACGTTTCGGTTCATTTTCGGTACAGTAAGGGAAAGAAATGGAAACATTAAACTGGTTGTTTAATTAAACTTTATTTTAACAATTTGCTTACACTTTTTTAAACACACTTTTTAATAAAATATAATAAATAAAATATATATACAATAAAAAAAAGAATAAAATAAGAAATAAAATACTGCTGCAAAGTTCTCCACTAAATAAAATACTCTCAAACCAATATCACATAATAAAATATAATGAAAAATATAAATAACTATGGATCATAAAGGGCGGGTATAACGTTTTAGATGAAATGTGGACGAGAAGGAATTTCAACCTGGGCTCAGTCACCTTCATCATGATGTGCTTAAAACCAGTGTTCTCAACAACCGAGTATAGTCGTAGATCAGCTGCTATAAAAACACCAATTGCATTCGTTATTGCAATGGCCCGATCGGAATTACCACCAAAGGTCTGTTTAAATGCCGACGGGAGCTGCATTTGAACTACGCTCGTTTTTTCCCTTGTAGTAGTGATGTTCACATTCGCGTGATGCCTTTGCAAGTGCGTTAACAAGTTTGAAGTGTTGCCAGAAACATACCCGATCATTACTGACTGAGCAATGTCGGCACACTGCTTTCGTCTTATCGATTAGTCTTTGTCCATTACGTATTTCACTGGGAAACCGAAGTGTTCCCAAACAGGAGACCTTAATGAGAGGCTGGGCTAAAGCATGCCGTGTATGTACCTGGTATGCATGTACCGCTCAAGTGCAACCATAGACAGTAAAACAAATGGACACAGCAGTGCAACGCGGAGACTTCCGACACTTAATATGTACGCGTGGAAACTCGGCATACAAAACTAGCCTAATTTACGTGAAAGATTGCATTCGGTGCGCATGTGCACCGAACCGAAAGTCCTGTACCGAAACGGTCGGGTACGAATACATGTACCGTTACACCCCTACTTCCTGGTCATGACGTCACCCGCCCGTGACGATCATTCTTTCCTTTGGACTAGTTGACATAGATGCTTCAGACGCATTCACGCTGGGGCGTTCCCAAAGCGTCGTTGACGCATCGTCTGTGGTGGTGATGGCGCAGTGGATAAGACACATGCCTTTGGTGTGAGAGACCTGGGTTCGAATCCACTGTGAGACACTAATGTGTCCCTGAGCAAGACACTTAACCCCTAGTTGCTCCAGAGGCGTGCGACCTCTGACATATAGCAATTGTAAGTCGCTTTGGATAAAAGTGTCAGCTAAATGAATAAATGTAAAATGTAAATGTAAAATGTCTCGTTCCCTTTCTCAGGGAACTATGGTTACAGCCGTAACCTGAGATGTTTTTCTTGTAATATTTATATGTGAATTTTTTTCAGCTTTATTGCAGTTACTAAAAAACTATTTTTATTAGTTTTAGTTTTAACAAACAATAACAACACTTGTAGTCTAACATTCAAATATGCCACATCACAACCAGTTTATTTTACTCACACAGCTAATGAATGTCTTGCAAGTATTGAATTATAATGCACAACTCATATCGACATCTTTTTTAGTACTTTTTTCACATTTTTGGAGCTCAAAAGCCAGAGTCTCTATTCACTTTCATTGTACGGAAATGAGCAGCTTGGACAAACTAAAATACAAACTTGAAAATAAATAATAATGATAAAATATCAACTGAAATGAACATAAATGTGGCGTTTTAGCAATTTGCCGGCAAAATCTGCACTTTCTTTCTGTGCTGAAGAATGAAATAATGTGACTCTATTAACCTTAATCTAAGCATTAGGTATAGCTATTTAGTGTTAGTACAAAAAGTCCTATAATGCACATTTGGAATAATCCAATGCACTAAATCATTTTGTGCTCTTTTCTCACAGGTGCTTCCTCTTGATGGCTTGCGCCATTTACCATCTTCTTGTTATCATGTGAGTTCCATCAACAAACACATGCACATATTTTAAAACTTAACGGCTGCTTATGTGTTAGGAAGAAGAAATATGCAGAAACATGAACAAGCCTGTAAGTTTAAATGGATTTTAAGTGACTCATTTTGGGCCATTTTCATTGGTGCTCTATGCAACTGGCGGCAGGATATAATGGGATGCAATGAGGATTCCTCCCCTGTCCCGAGGATTCATTCTCAATTAAACCAACGGATAACATGACCTGTCTTTTCAAAAAAAGAATAATTTTGTGCTTGTAAGTGGGAGATGTATGTGAAAGTTCAACTTGCAGATGTGTTTGCATTGGGAAAAAAACAGCACTGGTCACATAAGGGGGCAATGAAAATATAATCATCATTACACCAATGAGGTTGGTAAAAAAACAGAAATTATCTTATATTTCCCTTTTTTTTATGTTTAAAATGCTATATTAAATGCTTTTTAAAAACACCCCAAACTTTTGAACATATGTGTGTGTGTGGTTTATATTACATTGTGAGCCAGCCAGCCAGCGGGTCCCCATGGGTACAAAAGCTTATATATCATACAGAATGAGTTTTTTTGAAAATGTAAAAATGCAGAAAGTTGTGTGTGATGGGTAGGTTTAGGGGTCGGGTTAGTGTAAGGGGACAAAATATACAGTTTTTTACAGTATAAAAACCATCTCATCTATGGAAAGTCCCAACAAAGAAATCGAACCAGTGTGTGTGTGTGTGTGTTCAAAGCGTTCAAAAGTTTGGGGTATTTTTAAGTAGCATTTAACATACCATTTTAAAATGCTAAATCATGGACAAACAAGTCCTCCAACTGGATCAACAAGAGCCATAATTAACCAAACCAGGATGGAAATTCACGCTTGTCTCAACTGATCTTAACAGGTATGCCAAAGCCCTTATTGCAAATTATAGTTTTGCATATACAAGTTCATCTTGCTTAAACTAAACGCTTGTGTCTTATACAGTCTGACAGCTTTATGCATTTCATTCTACTGTTTTAACCATTTCCATCTGGAAGTTATTTGAGGTAAGTAAATATGAACAAATTAGCTGCTACACCAAAATATTAAACACCCACATTGCAAAGAATTCCATCTCATCCGTTGACCATATGCTAAATCACTCTGTCTGGAAAGCCATGCAACAGCGCAGGAGCACAGAAATCTTGCAGCAGTTTTCTTTCTTTTGAAAAGACGACTTCTTAGTTCTTGTGTGAGATTAAAGTCAAATCAAATAAAGACACACGCATGCTCGACTAAGATGAAAAGAATAGAGTAAAAGTACACATACCAGGTATCCATAGGGAAAGTCACAGAAGTGGGATAGTTGCGTTTATGATGAGATTGATGGGAAAAACAAACTCTCTCTCTCACTCACACACACACACACACTCACAGTTAGGAGGAGGGGCAAAACGAAGCTTACACATACAAACACCCCAAACCCACCCAGACACAGACACAAATGTGTACACACAGACTGAGAATTCTCTAACAACTCTTTGTCAGGGGTTTTAAGGTTAAAACTCACTCTGAAGTCACATTTATTGCATGTCTTTCATGGCTTATGCGTGATGTGCACAGTTTGAGACACGAGAGTTTTTTTTTTCTCAGGAGAAAAAGATCCAGATTTAAAATGTCTTTACTTTGGCTATATTTTGTATTATTGAACAAAATGCAAAAATAGAAGGCTCATTATGCAGCCATTATACTGTTTATCATCAGCTTGTGATGAACCTCCATGATCTTGAAAGGTGACTTGATTACACTAAAGTCTCCTATCCATCAATATGCCAAAAAACACCTGGAAAGTATACCATTCAAAGGTTTGGGGTTGGAAAGATTTTTGGTCTGTATATATATACACACACACACACACACACACACACACATCATTTATACTCCTAGCAAAAATCTTTGGTGGCAGTATACATTTATTTAATGTCACTTTTGATCAATTTAATGCATACTTGCAGAATAAAAGTATTAATTTCTTTAAAAAAAATAAAAGTATATTATGATGAATTTGTAATGTTCCTCATTTGTAAGTTGCATCTGCTACATGAATAAATGCAACACAAATCTGTGCAGCATTTATGGCTTAAAAACAAAGGAGAATTTTAACAAACCGTATGAAATTCATAGAAACTCATCTGTTCTCAGTATGCAAGTGATAGTGTTTTGCACACAGGATACAATAAACCATTTCAGCTGAGATACAGCACACAGGGGATGCCACACAGATAGAGAGAAAGTCTTGATGGAAATGTTCACAACCAGAAGTGATGCTCATTATTTCAGCTATTGTTTCAAGAGATGATTCAAACAAGTTATAATAACTTTAACCCCGAATCTGATGGAAATTGTCTAAGTTTTGAAGTGTGAATACCGTATGTGTCGTTGCACATAAAGTGTTGCACATGATAAAGGTTAGAGACCTTATTCCATCTCTATAGAGCTGTAAAGCATCTCTCGAGATATGGCCTGCAAAGATAAGCAATTTCCTGCAAGAACAGCTGTTGTGTGTTTCAAAGAGCAATAACCAGAAAATCACAGCTTTAAGACTCTTTAGGTGGCTAAAATTAAAGTACATTTTGCATCAAATACACACATAAGATAAGGCCTGAAAAGATACTACTACATGCAGATAACTAATGCTTAAATGCACCTCAGTTTATTTTCAAGGTTATGTGGGAAATACACATTCAGGTGTTTGAGGGTCACTCTGAGGTACTTTTAACTGTTCTCATAAAATCTTCCTCTTTTTAGTTCAAACTAGCCATAAATCATGCGTTTCATGAATTCATGATCCATTTCATGCATACTCTTAGAAGAAAAGGTTCTAAATAAAACCTTACAGAGTCTGTCAGGTTTGTCGTATGTAGAAAAAGCACATTGTTAAAAGCGCTATATAAATGAAGATGACTTGACTTGACTAGAATATTTTAGGGGTTCTCATCATGGGATCATTTAATGGGTTAAATATTAATGAATTAAATTTTATTTTGATTGAATTCTATAAATTAAACAGCTCGTAAACATACTTTGTTGCTAGAAAGAAAGAAAAAAACCTTTTAAACATGAAAATATTATACAATTATTTAAAACATTTCTCCTCAACGGGAAAATTTACATGCAATGATACTTTGTTTAAGGGGCCATTTACATGACAACGGTTTCAACTAAAAACTGAAAACTTTTCTTGTGTTTTGGTCGTTCATTTACCCGACAATGGTTTTTTCGGGGTTTTGAAAATGGGGTTTAAAGTGCAAGGTTTGGAAATTATTTGAAACACGAATTTGTGAAAAGAGTGACATCATGCGCATGCGTATTACGTGTTCAGCCAAAAACAAGATCAAACATAAAACAAAAGCATGGCGTGGCATGAAACTAGAAACAAGAACATAGACTAGACATGAGGCTTACAAACAGCGGTTTCACAAAACGCCCATCAAAACCAAAAACAATAGTTCAGGAGGGTGGTGGATTGGAGGTGGTCTTGGAGGAGGGATGGAGGGCCATGGTTCAGGAGGGCCATTGAGCGCGGGCGGACCTGGGCCATGGAGCGGAGCCGGCATAGCAATGGGCCAGGGCGGCGCCGACAGTTCAGGCGATGACGTGAACGGTCTCTGGCTCGGCGGGCATGACGTGAACAGTCTCTGGCTCGGCGGGCATGACGTGAACAGTCTCTGGCTCGGCGGGCATGACGTGAACAGTCTCTGGCTCGGCGGGCATGATGTGAACAGTCTCTGGCTCGGCAGGACGGACGTGAACAGTCTCTGGCTCGGCAGGACGGACGTGAACAGTCTCTGGCTCGGCAGGACGGACGTGAACAGTCTCTGGCTCGGCAGGACGGACGTGAACAGTCTCTGGCTCGGCAGGACGGACGTGAACAGTCTCTGGCTCGGCAGGACGGACGTGAACAGTCTCTGGCTCGGCTGGACGGACGTGAACAGTCTCTGGCTCGGCGGGACGGACGTCAACAGTCTCTGGCTCGGCGGGACGGAGGTGAACAGTGTCTGGCTCGGCAGGACGGACGTAAAAAGTCTGGCTCAGCAGGACTGACGTGCACAGTCTCTGGCTCGGCGGGCATGACGTGAACAGTCTCTGGCTCGGCAGGACTGACGTGAACAGTCTCTGACTCGGCGGGCATGACGTGCACAGTCTCTGGCTCGGCAGGACTGACGTGAACAGTCTCTGGCTCGGCAGGACGGACGTGAACAGTCTCTGGCTCGGCAGGACGGACGTAAACAGTCTCTGGCCCGGCAGGACTGACGTGAACAGTCTCTGGCTCGGCAGGACGGACGTGAACAGTCTCTGGCTCGGCAGGACTGACGTGAACAGTCTCTGGCTCGGCAGGACTGACGTGAACAGTCTCTGGCTCGGCAGGACTGACGTGAACAGTCTCTGGCTGGCTCGGCAGGACTGACGTGAACATTCTCTGGCTCGGCAGGACTGACGTGAACAGTCTCTGGCTCGGCAGGACTGACGTGAACAGTCTCTGGCTGGCTCGGCAGGACTGACGTGAACAGTCTCTGGCTCGGCAGGACTGACGTGAACAGTCTCTGGCTCGGCAGGACTGACGTGAACAGTCTCTGGCTCGGCAGGACGGACGTGAACAGTCTCTGGCTCGGCAGGACGGACGTGAACAGTCTCTGGCTCGGCAGGACGGACATGAACAGTCTCTGGCTCGGCAGGACGGACGTGAACAGTCTCTGGCTCGGCAGGACGGACGTGAACAGTCTCTGGCTCGGCAGGACGGACGTGAACAGTCTCTGGGTCGGCAGGACTGACGTGAACAGTCTCTGGCTCGGTAGGACGGACGCGGGCATGACGTGAACAGTCTCTGGCTCGGCGGGCATGACGTGAACAGTGTGTGGCTCGGCAGGACTGACGTGAACAGTCTCTGGCTCGGCAGGACGGACGTGAACAGTCTCTGGCTCGGCTGGACGGACGTGAACAGTCTCTGGCTCGGCAGGACTGACGTGAACAGTCTCTGGCTCAGCAGGACGGACGTGAACAGTCTCTGGCTCGGTAGGACGGACGTGAACAGTCTCTGGCTCGGCAGGACGGACGTGAACAGTCTCTGGCTCGGCAGGACGGACGTGAACAGTCTCTGGCTCGGCAGGACGGACGTAAACAGTCTCTGGCTCGGCAGGACGGACGTGAACAGTCTCTGGCTCGGCAGGACGGACGTGAACAGTCTCTGGCTCGGCAGGACAGACGTGAACAGTCTCTGGCTCGGCAGGACGGACGTGAACAGTCTCTGGCTCGGCAGGACTGACGTGAACAGTCTCTGGCTCGGCAGGACTGACGTGAACAGTCTCTGGCTCGACAGGAGGGACGTGAACAGTCTCTGGCTCAGCAGGACTGACGTGAACAGTCTCTGGCTCGGCAGGACTGACGTGAACAGTCTCTGGCTCGGCGGGCATGACGTGCACAGTCTCTGGCTCGGCAAGGCATGACGTGAACAGTCTCTGGCTCGGCAGGACTGACGTGAACAGTCTCTGGGTCAGCAGGACTGACGTGAACAGTTTCTGGCTCGGCAGGACGGACGTGAACAGTCTCTGGCTCGGCAAGGCATGACGTGGACAGTCTCTGGCTCGGCAGGACTGACGTGAACAGTCTCTGGCTCAGCAGGACGGACGTGAACAGTCTCTGGCTCGGTAGGACGGACGTGAACAGTCTCTGGCTCGGCAGGACGGACGTGAACAGTCTCTGGCTCGGTAGGACGGACGTGAACAGTCTCTGGCTCGGCAGGACGGACGTGAACAGTCTCTGGCTCGGCAGGACGGACGTAAACAGTCTCTGGCTCGGCAGGACTGACGTGAACAGTCTCTGGCTCGATAGGACGGACGTGAACAGTCTCTGGCTCGGCAGGACTGACGTGAACAGTTTCTGGCTCGGCAGGACTGACGTGAACAGTCTCTGGCTCGGCAGGACTGACGTGAACAGTCTCTGGCTGGCTCGGCAGGACTGACGTGAACAGTCTCTGGCTCGGCAGGACTGACGTGAACAGTCTCTGGCTGGCTCGGCAGGACTGACGTGAACAGTCTCTGGCTCGGCAGGACGGACGTGAACAGTCTCTGGCTCGGCATGCCTGACGTGAACAGTCTCTGGCTCGGTAGGACTGACGTGAACAGTCTCTGGCTGGCTCGGCAGGACTGACGTGAACAGTCTCTGGCTCGGCAGGACTGACGTGAACAGTCTCTGGCTCGGCAGGACGGACGTGAACAGTCTCTGGCTCGGCAGGACGGACGTGAACAGTCTCTGGCTCGGCAGGACGGACGTGAACAGTCTCTGGCTCGGCAGGACGGACGTGAACAGTCTCTGGCTCGGCAGGACGGACGTGAACAGTCTCTGGCTCGGCAGGACGGACGTGAACAGTCTCTGGCTCGGCAGGACGGACGTGAACAGTCTCTGGCTCGGCAGGACGGACGTGAACAGTCTCTGGGTCGGCAGGGCTGACGTGAACAGTCTCTGGCTCGGCAGGACGGACGCGGGCATGACGTGAACAGTCTCTGGCTCGGCGGGCATGACGTGAACAGTGTGTGGCTCGGCAGGACTGACGTGAACAGTCTCTGGCTCGGCAGGACGGACGTGAACAGTCTCTGGCTCGGCTGGACGGACGTGAACAGTCTCTGGCTCGGCAGGACGGACGTGAACAGTCTCTGGCTCGGCAGGACGGACGTGAACAGTCTCTGGCTCGGCAGGACAGACGTGAACAGTCTCTGGCTCGGCAGGACGGACGTGAACAGTCTCTGGCTCGGCAGGACTGACGTGAACAGTCTCTGGCTCGGCTGGACGGACGTGAACAGTCTCTGGCTCGGCAGGACGGACGTGAACAGTCTCTGGCTCGGCAGGACGGACGTGAACAGTCTCTGGCTCGGCAGGACTGACGTGAACAGTCTCTGGCTCGGCAGGACGGACGTGAACAGTCTCTGGCTCGGCAGGACGGACGTGAACAGTCTCTGGCTCGGCAGGACGGACGTGAACAGTCTCTGGCTCGGCAGGACGGACGTGAACAGTCTCTGGCTCGGCAGGACGGACGTGAACAGTCTCTGGGTCGGCAGGACTGACGTGAACAGTCTCTGGCTCGGTAGGACGGACGCGGGCATGACGTGAACAGTCTCTGGCTCGGCGGGCATGACGTGAACAGTGTGTGGCTCGGCAGGACTGACGTGAACAGTCTCTGGCTCGGCAGGACGGACGTGAACAGTCTCTGGCTCGGCTGGACGGACGTGAACAGTCTCTGGCTCGGCAGGACTGACGTGAACAGTCTCTGGCTCAGCAGGACGGACGTGAACAGTCTCTGGCTCGGTAGGACGGACGTGAACAGTCTCTGGCTCGGCAGGACGGACGTGAACAGTCTCTGGCTCGGCAGGACGGACGTGAACAGTCTCTGGCTCGGCAGGACGGACGTGAACAGTCTCTGGCTCGGCAGGACGGACGTGAACAGTCTCTGGCTCGGCAGGACGGACGTGAACAGTCTCTGGCTCGGCAGGACGGACGTGAACAATCTCTGGCTCGGCAGGACGGACGTGAACAGTCTCTGGCTCGGCAGGACTGACGTGAACAGTCTCTGGCTCGGCAGGACTGACGTGAACAGTCTCTGGCTCGACAGGAGGGACGTGAACAGTCTCTGGCTCAGCAGGACTGACGTGAACAGTCTCTGGCTCGGCAGGACTGACGTGAACAGTCTCTGGCTCGGCGGGCATGACGTGCACAGTCTCTGGCTCGGCAAGGCATGACGTGAACAGTCTCTGGCTCGGCAGGACTGACGTGAACAGTCTCTGGGTCAGCAGGACTGACGTGAACAGTTTCTGGCTCGGCAGGACGGACGTGAACAGTCTCTGGCTCGGCAAGGCATGACGTGGACAGTCTCTGGCTCGGCAGGACTGACGTGAACAGTCTCTGGCTCAGCAGGACGGACGTGAACAGTCTCTGGCTCGGTAGGACGGACGTGAACAGTCTCTGGCTCGGCAGGACGGACGTGAACAGTCTCTGGCTCGGTAGGACGGACGTGAACAGTCTCTGGCTCGGCAGGACGGACGTGAACAGTCTCTGGCTCGGCAGGACGGACGTAAACAGTCTCTGGCTCGGCAGGACTGACGTGAACAGTCTCTGGCTCGATAGGACGGACGTGAACAGTCTCTGGCTCGGCAGGACTGACGTGAACAGTTTCTGGCTCGGCAGGACTGACGTGAACAGTCTCTGGCTCGGCAGGACTGACGTGAACAGTCTCTGGCTGGCTCGGCAGGACTGACGTGAACAGTCTCTGGCTCGGCAGGACTGACGTGAACAGTCTCTGGCTGGCTCGGCAGGACTGACGTGAACAGTCTCTGGCTCGGCAGGACGGACGTGAACAGTCTCTGGCTCGGCAGGACGGACGTGAACAGTCTCTGGCTCGGCAGGACGGACGTGAACAGTCTCTGGCTCGGCAGGACGGACGTGAACAGTCTCTGGCTCGGCAGGACGGACGTGAACAGTCTCTGGCTCGGCAGGACGGACGTGAACAGTCTCTGGGTCGGCAGGGCTGACGTGAACAGTCTCTGGCTCGGCAGGACGGACGCGGGCATGACGTGAACAGTCTCTGGCTCGGTGGGCATGACTTGAACAGTGTGTGGCTCGGCAGGACTGACGTGAACAGTCTCTGGCTCGGCAGGACGGACGTGAACAGTCTCTGGCTCGGCTGGACGGACGTGAACAGTCTCTGGCTCGGCAGGACGGACGTGAACAGTCTCTGGCTCGGCAGGACGGACGTGAACAGTCTCTGGCTCGGCAGGACAGACGTGAACAGTCTCTGGCTCGGCAGGACGGACGTGAACAGTCTCTGGCTCGGCAGGACTGACGTGAACAGTCTCTGGCTCGGCTGGACGGACGTGAACAGTCTCTGGCTCGGCAGGACGGACGTGAACAGTCTCTGGCTCGGCAGGACGGACGTGAACAGTCTCTGGCTCGGCAGGACTGACGTGAACAGTCTCTGGCTCGGCAGGACGGACGTGAACAGTCTCTGGCTCGGCAGGACGGACGTGAACAGTCTCTGGCTCGGCGGGCATGACGTGAACAGTGTGTGGCTCGGCAGGACTGACGTGAACAGTCTCTGGCTCGGCAGGACGGACGTGAACAGTCTCTGGCTCGGCTGGACGGACGTGAACAGTCTCTGGCTCGGCAGGACTGACGTGAACAGTCTCTGGCTCAGCAGGACGGACGTGAACAGTCTCTGGCTCGGTAGGACGGACGTGAACAGTCTCTGGCTCGGCAGGACGGACGTGAACAGTCTCTGGCTCGGCAGGACGGACGTGAACAGTCTCTGGCTCGGCAGGACGGACGTAAACAGTCTCTGGCTCGGCAGGACGGACGTGAACAGTCTCTGGCTCGGCAGGACAGACGTGAACAGTCTCTGGCTCGGCAGGACGGACGTGAACAGTCTCTGGCTCGGCAGGACTGACATGAACAGTCTCTGGCTCGGCAGGACGGACGTGAACAGTCTCTGGCTCGGCAGGACGGACGTGAACAGTCTCTGGCTCGGCAGGACAGACGTGAACAGTCTCTGGCTCGGCAGGACGGACGTGAACAGTCTCTGGCTCGGCAGGACTGACGTGAACAGTCTCTGGCTCGGCAGGACTGACGTGAACAGTCTCTGGCTCGACAGGAGGGACGTGAACAGTCTCTGGCTCAGCAGGACTGACGTGAACAGTCTCTGGCTCGGCAGGACTGACGTGAACAGTCTCTGGCTCGGCGGGCATGACGTGCACAGTCTCTGGCTCGGCAAGGCATGACGTGAACAGTCTCTGGCTCGGCAGGACTGACGTGAACAGTCTCTGGGTCAGCAGGACTGACGTGAACAGTTTCTGGCTCGGCAGGACGGACTTGAACAGTCTCTGGCTCGGCAAGGCATGACGTGGACAGTCTCTGGCTCGGCAGGACTGACGTGAACAGTCTCTGGCTCAGCAGGACGGACGTGAACAGTCTCTGGCTCGGTAGGACGGACGTGAACAGTCTCTGGCTCGGCAGGACGGACGTGAACAGTCTCTGGCTCGGTAGGACGGACGTGAACAGTCTCTGGCTCGGCAGGACGGACGTGAACAGTCTCTGGCTCGGCAGGACGGACGTAAACAGTCTCTGGCTCGGCAGGACTGACGTGAACAGTCTCTGGCTCGATAGGACGGACGTGAACAGTCTCTGGCTCGGCAGGACTGACGTGAACAGTTTCTGGCTCGGCAGGACTGACGTGAACAGTCTCTGGCTCGGCAGGACTGACGTGAACAGTCTCTGGCTGGCTCGGCAGGACTGACGTGAACAGTCTCTGGCTCGGCAGGACTGACGTGAACAGTCTCTGGCTGGCTCGGCAGGACTGACGTGAACAGTCTCTGGCTCGGCAGGACGGACGTGAACAGTCTCTGGCTCGGCAGGACTGACGTGAACAGTCTCTGGCTCGGTAGGACTGACGTGAACAGTCTCTGGCTGGCTCGGCAGGACTGACGTGAACAGTCTCTGGCTCGGCAGGACTGACGTGAACAGTCTCTGGCTCGGCAGGACGGACGTGAACAGTCTCTGGCTCGGCAGGACGGACGTGAACAGTCTCTGGCTCGGCAGGACGGACGTGAACAGTCTCTGGCTCGGCAGGACGGACGTGAACAGTCTCTGGCTCGGCAGGACGGACGTGAACAGTCTCTGGCTCGGCAGGACGGACGTGAACAGTCTCTGGCTCGGCAGGACGGACGTGAACAGTCTCTGGGTCGGCAGGGCTGACGTGAACAGTCTCTGGCTCGGCAGGACGGACGCGGGCATGACGTGAACAGTCTCTGGCTCGGCGGGCATGACGTGAACAGTGTGTGGCTCGGCAGGACTGACGTGAACAGTCTCTGGCTCGGCAGGACGGACGTGAACAGTCTCTGGCTCGGCTGGACGGACGTGAACAGTCTCTGGCTCGGCAGGACGGACGTGAACAGTCTCTGGCTCGGCAGGACGGACGTGAACAGTCTCTGGCTCGGCAGGACAGACGTGAACAGTCTCTGGCTCGGCAGGACGGACGTGAACAGTCTCTGGCTCGGCAGGACTGACGTGAACAGTCTCTGGCTCGGCTGGACGGACGTGAACAGTCTCTGGCTCGGCAGGACGGACGTGAACAGTCTCTGGCTCGGCAGGACGGACGTGAACAGTCTCTGGCTCGGCAGGACTGACGTGAACAGTCTCTGGCTCGGCAGGACGGACGTGAACAGTCTCTGGCTCGGCAGGACGGACGTGAACAGTCTCTGGCTCGGCAGGACGGACGTGAACAGTCTCTGGCTCGGCAGGACGGACGTGAACAGTCTCTGGCTCGGCAGGACGGACGTGAACAGTCTCTGGGTCGGCAGGACTGACGTGAACAGTCTCTGGCTCGGTAGGACGGACGCGGGCATGACGTGAACAGTCTCTGGCTCGGCGGGCATGACGTGAACAGTGTGTGGCTCGGCAGGACTGACGTGAACAGTCTCTGGCTCGGCAGGACGGACGTGAACAGTCTCTGGCTCGGCTGGACGGACGTGAACAGTCTCTGGCTCGGCAGGACTGACGTGAACAGTCTCTGGCTCAGCAGGACGGACGTGAACAGTCTCTGGCTCGGTAGGACGGACGTGAACAGTCTCTGGCTCGGCAGGACGGACGTGAACAGTCTCTGGCTCGGCAGGACGGACGTGAACAGTCTCTGGCTCGGCAGGACGGACGTAAACAGTCTCTGGCTCGGCAGGACGGACGTGAACAGTCTCTGGCTCGGCAGGACGGACGTGAACAGTCTCTGGCTCGGCAGGACAGACGTGAACAGTCTCTGGCTCGGCAGGACGGACGTGAACAGTCTCTGGCTCGGCAGGACTGACGTGAACAGTCTCTGGCTCGGCAGGACTGACGTGAACAGTCTCTGGCTCGACAGGAGGGACGTGAACAGTCTCTGGCTCAGCAGGACTGACGTGAACAGTCTCTGGCTCGGCAGGACTGACGTGAACAGTCTCTGGCTCGGCGGGCATGACGTGCACAGTCTCTGGCTCGGCAAGGCATGACGTGAACAGTCTCTGGCTCGGCAGGACTGACGTGAACAGTCTCTGGGTCAGCAGGACTGACGTGAACAGTTTCTGGCTCGGCAGGACGGACGTGAACAGTCTCTGGCTCGGCAAGGCATGACGTGGACAGTCTCTGGCTCGGCAGGACTGACGTGAACAGTCTCTGGCTCAGCAGGACGGACGTGAACAGTCTCTGGCTCGGTAGGACGGACGTGAACAGTCTCTGGCTCGGCAGGACGGACGTGAACAGTCTCTGGCTCGGTAGGACGTTCGTGAACAGTCTCTGGCTCGGCAGGACGGACGTGAACAGTCTCTGGCTCGGCAGGACGGACGTAAACAGTCTCTGGCTCGGCAGGACTGACGTGAACAGTCTCTGGCTCGATAGGACGGACGTGAACAGTCTCTGGCTCGGCAGGACTGACGTGAACAGTTTCTGGCTCGGCAGGACTGACGTGAACAGTCTCTGGCTCGGCAGGACTGACGTGAACAGTCTCTGGCTGGCTCGGCAGGACTGACGTGAACAGTCTCTGGCTCGGCAGGACTGACGTGAACAGTCTCTGGCTGGCTCGGCAGGACTGACGTGAACAGTCTCTGGCTCGGCAGGACGGACGTGAACAGTCTCTGGCTCGGCAGGACTGACGTGAACAGTCTCTGGCTCGGTAGGACTGACGTGAACAGTCTCTGGCTGGCTCGGCAGGACTGACGTGAACAGTCTCTGGCTCGGCAGGACTGACGTGAACAGTCTCTGGCTCGGCAGGACGGACGTGAACAGTCTCTGGCTCGGCAGGACGGACGTGAACAGTCTCTGGCTCGGCAGGACGGACGTGAACAGTCTCTGGCTCGGCAGGACGGACGTGAACAGTCTCTGGCTCGGCAGGACGGACGTGAACAGTCTCTGGCTCGGCAGGACGGACGTGAACAGTCTCTGGCTCGGCAGGACGGACGTGAACAGTCTCTGGCTCGGCAGGACGGACGTGAACAGTCTCTGGGTCGGCAGGGCTGACGTGAACAGTCTCTGGCTCGGCAGGACGGACGCGGGCATGACGTGAACAGTCTCTGGCTCGGCGGGCATGACGTGAACAGTGTGTGGCTCGGCAGGACTGACGTGAACAGTCTCTGGCTCGGCAGGACGGACGTGAACAGTCTCTGGCTCGGCTGGACGGACGTGAACAGTCTCTGGCTCGGCAGGACGGACGTGAACAGTCTCTGGCTCGGCAGGACGGACGTGAACAGTCTCTGGCTCGGCAGGACAGACCTGAACAGTCTCTGGCTCGGCAGGACGGACGTGAACAGTCTCTGGCTCGGCAGGACTGACGTGAACAGTCTCTGGCTCGGCTGGACGGACGTGAACAGTCTCTGGCTCGGCAGGACGGACGTGAACAGTCTCTGGCTCAGCAGGACGGACGTGAACAGTCTCTGGCTCGGCAGGACTGACGTGAACAGTCTCTGGCTCGGCAGGACTGACGTGAACAGTCTCTGGCTGGCTCGGCAGGACTGACGTGAACAGTCTCTGGCTCGGCAGGACTGACGTGAACAGTCTCTGGCTGGCTCGGCAGGACTGACGTGAACAGTCTCTGGCTCGGCTGGACGGACGTGAACAGTCTCTGGCTCGGCAGGACGGACGTGAACAGTCTCTGGCTCGGCTGGACGGACGTGAACAGTCTCTGGCTCGGCAGGACGGACGTGAACAGTCTCTGGCTCAGCAGGACGGACGTGAACAGTCTCTGGCTCGGCAGGACTGACGTGAACAGTCTCTGGCTCGACAGGAGGGACGTGAACAGTCTCTGGCTCAGCAGGACTGACGTGAACAGCCTCTGGCTCGGCGGGCAGGACTGACGTGAGCCTCATGCTGAAGGGATACTGTGGGCTTGCGGGACTAATCCGCAAAGCCCACTGTAAATGACGAGCTGCTCAACAAAAGGGCAAAGTCCATATACTGCACCAGAGTGCAGTGAGGGATATTGGCAGGCATGAGGTAGTAAATCGATTCATCAAGTCCATGGCGAAACATGTCTTTCAAGACCTCATCACCAAAATCTACCCCATGGCAAAGCGAACAAAACTCTTCCACGTATTCTTCAAGGACGGTTATCTTGGCTGAGGCAGAAGAGACGAATTGCTGGGTCCATCTTTGAACTAGTATTCTGAAATGATTTAGTTCACTGGAGGCAAGCTTGTTGAGAACCCAAGTGCAGTTTATTAACAAAACAATAAAACATAAAACAAAAGCATGGCGTGGCATGAAACTAGAAACAAGAACATAGACATGAATAGCGGTTTACAAATAGCGGTTACACAAAACAATACAAAAAAAGACACAGGGCAAACATGAGGGCTTATATACACAAAACTAACGACTAGACAAGGAACACCTGTGAACAATTAAACAATGAACCAATGTCAACATGACACAGACAAGGGAACACATAGGCGTAGAGTGGGGGAAAACGCCCCCCTTAAGGAAAATGTGACATTACTGTGAAACAAAGCATAAATGTGACTAGAATTGCCATCCCAGTTTTGAGTGACTATGGCAGGAGTTATTCACCAAATATAAAAATTGCCCAGCCTTCATAAATATTTAGAATTTTGACTGAAAATATTTTTGTACAAAGCATGAAGGTGGGTGCGGTAAAATGCCCCCTTTCTTACCAACCAGTTTGCTTCATAGATCAACAGCGAAATTAACAGACTAAAAGTCTGTAAAAGGCAAGTAATTTATCAACATGCATATATCTTAATATTTATTTGAGAAATGTCCAAAATAGCCACATTTCTATCAGTGAGCTAACTGTGCTAGCTATCTGGCTAGCTAATTCTCACTTGAGGTAATTTATTTTGTTCAAATATTTTGATTTTACCTCGTAGTTATACTGCATTACGTGTAAAACAAAGGATTTGATAGACAGAAATATGTTATCATAGTAATTATGATAGGGAGAAACTATGCCCCCTGGGGGGCGTTTTACCCCACACCGTAGGGGGCGTTTTACCCCACAAGCTATAACTTTTAAAAAAAAAAAAATTAATTTTTATTAAAATTATCTTGTAAAAAACAGTAAAAAATTATCTTGACTCCATCTAGTGGTTATTTTGGGAAAAACAGGTGGGGGGCGTTTTACCCCAGGGGTGCGATTTCCCCCACTCTACCCTAATCCACTGTTTAGTGCGGTTGCCACTAAAAGAAAGAAGAAAAAGAAGAAGAAGTAGAAGAAGGGAACACATGGCAGGATCACATGACAGATAAGATCCAGAAACAAAACCCAAAAAGTGATAAAAGGCTTGTTTCTTTACAAAGTGACATTGCCAACAACTGGCCTGTCATGAATAATACAGTGTTTTAAGTCGTTTTCTGGAATCCATGTGAATGGGGATTGTTTTGACGATGCAGACAATGTCTGTTGCAAAAAAAAAAAAACGAACAAAAGAACGTTTCTATTTTTAGTCCATCGTTGTCGTGTAAACGTACCATGAAATTGTGTCAAGAAACTCATGGTTTTATATAGAAAGTGTGTGTACTTTCTAAGGAGAACCAAATGGTATATATTTTACATATACAGCCAGGCCACACGTAGAAAAATGATTGACAGAAATAATAACTCTCAAGATGGTGACTTGTTCACTGTTTTTGTCATTTCATTTGTGTCTTATATGGCTGTTAATTTGCCAAACTTTTTAGACCCCATTGACTTTCAGTGTGTTGACAAAACATTTGAACATCTTTAAAATATCTCTTTTTGTTTTCTACAGAAGAGAGAAAGCCATACAAGTTTTGGAACGACTTGAGGGTGAGTAAATAATGACAATTGTCTCAATTGTCTTAGGTTTTATATGTAGGCCTACACTCTTGAAAATAAATGTTTTTTCGCCGTGATGCCATACAAAAACCATTCCCCAAAAAATCTTTCAGTGAACAGTTCTTAAAAGAACCATTTCCCCCTAATTGTTAAGAACATTTTAATCATCTAAAGAACCTTTTGTGGAATGTTCTTCATGAAACCATTAACGCCAATAAAGAACCTTTACTTTTAAGACTGCATAAAATCAAACTGTCAATGTGGTGAATGTGAGAGAATTTACAGTTAAACTGGTAAGAATTCTATTAGTTCCACAAAAGAATTTCACCACTGTCAGGAAAATGTAGAACATGTTGGTCTCTGTGGTTCATGGTGGTTAAGTTCAAATACCTTGGCCTCAAAACACATGAATCTCATTTCCTGTGTGAAAATGAATGCAAGATGGCCATTTGGACCCTTAGAATACCTCACTTGACTGTGTTAACCTCTTTAGAACAGAGTACATCTCTGTCTGAAGTTATTGACTTCTGCCACTGTGTTATTGCGTATTATGTAACCTCTTTCACTAAGTGACTTTAGCCCAGGGATTTTTCTCAGAGAGATACAGCTTCAAGCGTCCAGGTCCTAGTTGTGAGAAGTTTGGCAAATATAATTTCTAACTGGTGTAAATGAGGGCATGAACAGCTGGTGATCATTGTCTTGTCTTTCAAGTTCTGTTGTTTATTGTGGTGGTCTTTATTTTGGATTGTGTGCACTCTATGCCAATTATGAGTGCAGAGCTTTGTGTTTTTAAACATTTCTCTCCTGTTTTTCATTATTAATTTAATCCATTAGTATTGGCACGAATCGATTCCCATGTGCTAGACAAAACTCTTGTGAATCATAGAGCAAAGTAGGTGGCATATAATCATATAATTATCATGTATACCTTTTATAATAATATAATTATCAACAGGCCTTGCTTATACCTTAATATTTGCTTTGCTTAGTTCTGTTACTCCTTGCAAATTGTTTATTGTAGAATGTTTTTATCCATTCACTTCAAATTAAATTTGTAAATATTACTATTTCATTATGCGTTCTAAACTTTTTTCTATGTCTTATTTAACAACATAGTTTTTAGACATTGGAGAAAATATCCATTTTGTATAAAAGGTGTGTTAGGGTGTTAATATCAAATTTGTTGTCAACTGAATAGTAAAATAATTTAAAGTAAATATTTTTCAGCTATTTTAACAATTTGTGTGTGTATATATATATATATATATATATATATATATATATATATATATATATATATATATATATATATATACTGTATATACACAGTATATATGTATAGGCCAGTATATGCATGTTTGTGTATATAGGCAAATTGTTCAAATTGTCACACAGGTTGTGTTGTGTTTGTCTCTAGTGTCGTTTTCTGTGACTTTCAGTTTGTTTTCATTCATCACATGTATTTCCTTTGTTCTAATGTCCCGCCACTCATCAGTAACCATGGACATTCATTCATCACTGCTGTTCACCATTAGTTCATCGCCAGAGGTGTAGTGGTAAAAAAAGAGGTGGGTAAACTATAAATTCTGGTGGACCACGACGTGGTCACCCGGTAAGGCGGGCCACTGCCTACCTGATGACATTGCTAACATTGCTAACATTGCTCGACATTAAGCCTTTTCACTTGTCCTTCGGACAAGTAAATCTGTCTGCCCGTCCGGATTTTTTTTTTTTTTTTGGTGTGTGTGTTAATTTATTCTGAAACAATATTCTCATTTATTCTGATTATTCTCATCAGTGTTCAATCAGCTTTGATTAAATCGGCATATTGTAATATCTGCACCTTTAAAGGGCATCCCCTCCCCCAATATCATAAAATGTATGCTTCATCTTTCATTTTAAATTCATAAATTTGGTCAATAAATTCAATTATTTAGAATAATAAGACACTATATGGCTGTTACCCTAGGGGCTGATCAAATTAAATAATTTACACTGAAAAATTACAATTGTGTAAAATAATGTTATGGAATTTATTTAAATTTACATATAAGAAACATTGGAAAGAATGATACATAACATACTTTTAAACATAACACTAAACCGCCAATAGGTGGCGGCAGGCGACCGTCTTAATAGTGAGTCATTGATTCATTCATTCAAACAAACAAACGATTCGTTCAAACGGCTGATTCATTCAAGAATGAGACAGATGTTTATGAATGGGTCATTGAATCTTTGACTCAATCGATTCGTTCAAAATGCTGAACCATTCAGTAATGAAAACAGGTTGAGTGTTCCTGTGAGATGCGCCGTGGTTCTGCTGTGATTTTTGTTTGGAACTATTTTCGCTGGTGAAACAGAACAAAAACTGCCAATATTGCATCTAAAATGTAAGTGACTTAATGTTAACTGTTTATTGAACTGTTGTAGGAAATGTCACATTTTCAATCGTGATGGTGTTCAGGAAAAATAATTGAAGTTGCTTAATGTTAAAAATATAAAAACTCTACATTTAGATTTTTTATAGGCAGTATGTTGTTAACTGGTTAACTGAGTGTGTGTGTGTGCGCTCATTTGTGTAGATTTCTCCTCGAGAGGCTGCCCGAGCGTCAACAGCGCAACCTTACCGTCCGGTCCGTCAGTAAAAGTCAACAACACTGATAGTAATGCAGCGCAATATGAAAGAGTTCGTCTTAGTTTTAACAACCTATGAAACTAATAATGAACAATATGAAACTAAAACGACATAAGCTTAATTTAAAATGTCTTAGGAACTACGGGCTATTTAAAGGTGGATAAACGCTATTTAGAGGTGGATAAACGCACTTTGGAGGTGGGTAAACGCTATTTCCGAATATTGGGAGGTGCGTAAACGGCGTTTACGTGCGTTTAGCCTCCACTACATCCCTGTTCATCGCCATCATGTATATTAATTCCTCCCTGTGCACTGTTTGTCGGTCGTTGTTTGTGTTTGCGTTTGTTGCACTGTTACATCTTCTGTCTGTACCTAAGTTTATTTTTTTTTAAATTAAAAGACATTTCATATTGGAACCTATTATCATCATCTTCTTCTTCATCACTGTGACAGATCGGCCGACCTTAATGGATTATTATGCATCGCAATTTGCTGTTTTGGCAGAGCCTGGATTTTTTCGTTTTCACCAAAAACTTCTGTCGTTTTGACCTCCCATAGACCCATAGACCTCCCACTCCGCCTCCCATGCGGACAGCCCCGGGTTCGCGTCCCACTTAGAGCGGGCGGTGCGAACTGCAGGGGCTACAGTGGTGCCATGACCCAGATGGGAGTGAGGTTTAGGGGGGTGAGTGTAACAGACGTAGGCTAGTGAGAGCTGTGCGTGTAAACCTCACTCCCCTAATCGGCCCGGGTTCGAGTCCCACATAGACGGGCGGTGCGACCTGGAGGGGCTACACTCAGACGCTCGCTGCCGCGGCATCGCCTAGGCCTCCACCTGCCAGCCAGGTTGCTCTGCACCATCGGCCTCTACTCCACCTTGGCTCCTGCCTCCCCCGACTCCGCCATAGGCTGTCATCTCTGGGCTCTGGGTCTTTGGACGTCTACCACCATCGTCGTCGGTGTCTCGTTGTTGTCCGGATGTTCCCATTCATCACCATCCCTTCACCATCTCCATCTCCTGTTGCCATCCCTGCACCATCTCCACGCACTCCTCCTAAGCCTCCTCCTTCTCCTCACCAAGCCTCGAGGTTGCGCCTTCCGGGAGGGGGCGTTCTGTCACATTTGGCGATTTTCTGCCATTCTTCTCAAGTTCTGCCAATATTCTCAAATTCTGTCAGGTTGGATGGGGACCAGACAGTTGACGGTAGCCATTGACTTTCATAGTATTTTTTTTTTCCTTCTATGGATGTCAATGGCTACCGTCAACTGTCTGGTTACCGACATTCTTACAAATGTCTTCTTTTGTGTTCAAAAGAAGACAGAAACTCATACGGGTTTGGAACAACTTTAGGGTGAGGAAATGATGACAGAATTCCTTTAATAAAAGGCAACAACATAAAATGTGAAAAAAATGAAGGGGTACAAATACTTATGTTTACATATAAAAAAACTGAAAATGAAAGTAAATGTGCATTAAAAAAGAGCTTCCACTGACTTGTTACATATGTTATTGGCTGATCATCACACAATGGCTAAAACCCATCACTGCGTGACATGTCAGAGCTCATGCACTGCTTGGCAGACCATGTCTCCAACAGTTTCCTTTATATAGTGAATATCCAAACTAGAGCTTGATTCACAGGCTGATGGCATTGACGCTTTACAGCTGTGAAGTTCAAGGCTCAACTGTGCCAGGGACAACAGCCTCCTGTAGAGCTCACACAAAGCCCAGCAGTGGTGGGTGGCCTGGACAGCCGACTGCTGTTCTCAGATCAAGTACCTCGTCGCACTGAATGCATGGCTGTTATGCCTTTCAAGCGATCTGAGGAGCAACAGCAGGTTCACTTGGCCATCGGTGACCTTCATTACAGGAAGTGTTTAGATAAAGTCTGTCAAATAGAGGTTCAGCCTCAGACGGTACACCCATGGACCGCCCAAGTCTGTTGACTGGCCGGCTGATGCAAATTGTACACAAAAATGGCAAGAGCTTTCTCAAAATGGTAAACTTTAAACTGACTGACTAGCTGCAAAGCAATTTACTGGAATTGCACTGAGCTGAACACTTCTTAGAAAGGAATATATGTAATAATTTGTTTATGTTTTTTAAATATTGCTAACACTTTACAATAAGGTATCATTAACATTAGTTAATGCATTAACAAACATGAACTAGCAATGAGCAATATACTTTTACAGAATTTATTAACCTTTGTTTATGTTACTTAGGCCCTGTCCTAAATGGAACCCTGGTTGCTTCTCAATACTCAGATTGATGATTTCTTGTTTCCCGTGACCCGGAAACCGATCATACTCAGTCATGTTGAAGGACATCTCAATTCTCTGATTGCACCGCAAGGAAGCGAAGAACGAGGAGTGAGGAAGCTTCCTGAGGAGTCATGAGCGAGGATACACAGGTGTATATTTCCCTCGCATCCTAGGAGAGTTAAGAGTTAAGACGAGCGGAAAGGAAGCAAGGAAAGGTAACAAGGAAGCACAAATAAGAAATGAGAAGTACCCCCTAAGCCCTTACGAACTTTCGTGACTTAATGCCGCTTTGACTGTTGGTAACAAGGTTCGGCAAAAGTGCTCATTGCGGCCACAAAGAGGGCGCTTGTGAGCACCCTTCTGAAACCTAAAATGACAAATGGGACACCCACTTTAAAGTCCACGAGATCGCAGGTGCACATGAAGAGTGTCATTTGGAAGATGGCCTTAAAGCTACACTGTGTAACTTTTTTAGTTTATTCTTAGCTAAAAACACTTAGTTCTTTCAAAAATATATGTGCTCATTTATGTATATTTACTTCGTTCAAGTAATAAAGTATTCTCGTGAGTGTATAATATGCCATTGAAAATACATACGGTTGAGGGGTTCTAATGTCGGTCGCCATGTTGCCCCTCCATCTTGAAAGTACTTTAGCCAAAGAGGGACATCAAGCTTGGCATTTCGCGTTTTAACACTCGATGGCACCGTGTCGAGGAGGTCGTACCATGTTAATCTTGGACTTCATTGGCCACCGTAGGAGTTCAAACGAAATCGAAATTGAGAGGAACAGAAACTAATATTCACTGGATGGTCATATACATTTTCACTGCTAGATGGGGGTAAAAATCACACACTGTAGCTTTAAAGGGTTAGTTCACCCAAAAATTAAAATGATGTCATTAATGACTCACCCGTCCCTCATGTCGTCCCAAGCCCGTAAGACCTCCGTTCATCTTCGGAACACAGTTTAAGATATTTTAGATTTAGTCCGAGAGCTTTCTGTCCCTCCATTGAAAATGAATGTACGGTATACTGTCCTTGTCCAGAAAGGAAATAAAGACATCATCAAAGTAGTCCATGTGACATCAGTGGGTTAGTTAGAATGTTTTGAAGCATCGAAAATACATTTTGGTCCAAAAATAACAAAAACGACGACTTTATTTGACTTTAATAGACATATTCAGTTCACAGTGCATTAGCTGACGTCAACAGATACAACTTTTGATCTTAAAAATATATTAGTAAATGTTGAGATTAATATTAGCTAATATCAATAAAGGCTGTAGATGTATTGTGACTCATTATTTCATTATTATTTCTATAAATTACATGCTTTTGTGTTCAACCATTCAGAGAGAGTGGCCCATTAGTTATTGTCATGTCAGTGTTTTACTTTGACATTTGTCAATTTCAAATTTTCTAAACATTAAAATTAAAAATGTCTTCATCAGGCAAACGTTGCATTTTTAATAAATGAATCTTTGGAAACAGCAGTGTGCTGATTTTTGTTTATTCTTCAACGAAGTGCTTTTTTTGATCGCGCACCTGCCTTCAGTTTTTGGATGTGCGTATGTTACTACTTTGAAAATTCAGCTTTGCCATCACAGGAATAAATTAAATTTTTAAATATTCAAATAGAAAACACTTTTTTAAAAATTGTAATATTACTTTACAATTCATTTTACAGTCTTGGTGAGCATAAGAGATTTCTTTCAGAAGCAAAACAAAAAGAATTGTACTGACCCCAAACGTTTAAAAGGTAATGTAGGTTTATCTATAAAATAACTATAAACCAACATTTGATCAATTGCTTAATAAGGCTACATTTGCAACCTATTCGTATGTTTGTTTGGTTTCGTATGTTTTATATTTTGTCTATAATTTGTAAGGTATAATGTAAATAAGGCACTGACCCTCTGCATCACAATATTAAATTCAATTCACATTTATTTTTATTGCGCTTTTCACAATACATCTCATTTCAAAGCAGCTTTACAAAAATGTATGTCTACATTACAATTTAGAGTGATCTGTTATCAGAGATGACTGTGTCTGAGTTATGCATTTCAGAAATATGCATATATAAATCACGCAGGTTGCTAATAATGTATTAAAGTCAATGCATAGGTGTGTTTTTGTGATTCTCCATTTATATTTTCTTTCTCCTTTCTGACATAGCTTTTCCTTCTAGTGTCATAGTTGAAATCCAGACTTCCTGTCCATAGAGTCTGTAAATTCCCCTTACACTCTTCACATTCCTTGCTCATGCTGAATTCATTAATATCACTATCTCATGACTTTTGATTGAATTTGTTGAACTTTCGTATGGCTGAACTTAACGATTTTTTTAACAGTATCAATATTATTTATATGGCTAGAATACAAGAAATGCATTAGTGTCTTTTTATACGAGCTTCTCGTCTATACAGTTTATAGGATGGTCAGGGTAGAATGGTGGTTAACATGAGCATTATTTCATTACAGCACTGACCACTTGCAACATGATGAGACCACCACCTCTTTTTGACATTTTTTAAATCAATATGAGCAATGAAACAGATGGATTTCCTTATCTTATTATAGAGAATTAATCATAAAGAGGGCTGAGTCTCATATAATAGAATTTAGCGAGGAAACCACCCAGATATAATCAGTATTCTTTGAAATTATATTTAAATTTATAGTGCTGTCAAATCGAATAATCGCAATTGTAATCGTCTTTGTAAACGTGCGTGTGTGAGTATATATATACAGTATATACATACTGTATATTACAACCTTTTATGTTAGATGTAATTAATTGCGATTAATCAATTTAACATATAGAAAATGTAGTGATATTAATTTTCTTTAATGATAGTGCACCATTGGGAGTTTTTTCTCTTTTTTTCATTTCTCTCTCTCTCTCACACTTTTTTTTTGGACACAAGTAATGACAAATAACAATAACAAAATACCAGGACAGAAGCTATAAATAAGAAATTTTAAAGAACATTATATTTATACGAATATCTAATGTATAATTTAATATTAGATGTTGTGAAATGCTTTTAATTAAATTAAAATAACACATTACTGATGTGATTTTTATATTGCTATAAAATATATTGTTTTATAAAAAGTTTGATGATGATCATTAGGAGTAGTGCTACCATGGGCTTAACAGCACAATTATTTACTTTAAATAAGATTATTTAAACTATTATATACCCAACGGTCATAAAATCAATCTCATTTTTTCTTTTAAATTGGGGGTAAAAGTCCTTGATCATTCAATTTAAAGGGATACTCCACCCAAAAATGAAAATTCTGTCATCATTTACTCACCCTAAAGTTGTTCCAAACCTGTATGAGTTTCTTTCTTCTGTTGAACACAAAAGAAGATATTTTGAAGAATGTTTGTTGACGGTAGCCACTGACTTATATGAAGACAAAAAAAAAAAATACTGTGGAAGTCAATGATGCCACACAACTGTTTGGTTACAAACATTCTTTAAAATATCTTCTTTTGTTTTCAACAGAAGAAAGAAACTCATACAGGTTTGGAACAACTTTAGGGTGAGTAAATGATGACAGAATTTTTCATGTTGTGTAAACTAACCCTTTAAAATAACATCTAACTAAACTCTGTAATTGTATTTGTTTAAAATAATCCACAAGTTTCTTATTTATTTTAAATATTGTTTCATAATTCTTTTAAGTCAGACGTCATCTCAAATTTGCGTTTCCCAAAAACATCACTTCGATCAACTTTAACTCGCAATGCTTTCTTGAGAAGCGCAGCACTTCAGTTGTTTTAGTCCAGTGATGAAAGCGGGAAAATTGGTTTTCTGGTGCCCTCTGCTGGTCAGACTAACAAATCAACTTGACTTCAACTTAGTCCAGCCAAATATTTTGGATGCATTGTAATTTATTACATTGGACTAGTAAGATGATATTTAATTAGTTCCAGAAACCAGAATGATTTTATAAAACCTTTTTGGGTTAGAAAGTACTCTATTCCAGTGCTTTGGTTTGTCATCATGCCAGTTGGCCTATTTTGAATCACTCCTTGCTGCAGACAGAGTAAATTGCATTAGTGTAATGCAGTTTGAAGTGTAATATATGCATCCATTCACCGCAATAATTGTTGGCCCAACTATTGTACAGTCCATCTTACTAAAAGTACAGTGTAGTGTCTTCACTGTTTTTATGAAGGGAACCCTTGGCCTTGATTACAAGCCAATGATATCCAGATGACTCACTCAATTTTGAGATGACTTGCGCAAAATAGCAACGTCCTTTTTAGCCAACATTCAGTCAGTCTGGTTATCTATTCTTCAGAGATATAGCAGGATTTAGGCTATTAATTTATGTCTTAGTCAGCCACGGTCCGAATGCTCGCTTGATTCCTGGAATCATTAAAAAAAAAAGATTCTTAGTAAGGCATAAGTATTTATACTGAACCTTTCCATAAATCCCAGATTTTTTTTAATAGGCCTACACTATAAAAAATAAATAAAGGTTCCACGAAAGGTTCCAATGCCATAAAAAGGCCTGATCATAACTTTAACGATAATATTAGAGTCCGCACCAACACATGATAACGTTTATGGAAGCAAATAAGAGACATACTATTTGAAATTTAACAGCCACTGAATAGTTAGTTTTGAAATATTTTATTTTGAAAAACATTTATCTGAATTAATTTGCTCTAAATTCACCCCTTTGAAATTATTTTACTTTGGAAACCATGTATCTGAATTTATTTGTTTTAAATTTACCTCTGAAATTTAAATAGGCCTACGAAAATTCTTGATTTACATTTTAAAAACCTGAATTTCGATTAATATTTTTTGTGCTCACAAATTCAGATACAAAAAAAAAAATCAACTTACAGAATTTCAGATAAAATAGATTCAGGTTGATCAAATTCAACTGCTCAAATTCAGATCGAAAAATTCGACTGCTCAAATTCAGATCGAAAAATTCAAGTTAAATATTCACATGGTAACATCCGGGCTACCCAGGGTAGGAAAAACAGCTGAGTCTGTGTAGAGACAGAGCGTATTTACGCCACGCCCACACCGGGGAGAAAGTAACAATCCAACCGTCTCCATTAACTTTGCATTGCGAGAGGCTGCCTCCTTATAACATATAACAAAAGACAGAAAAATGCCTAAAAGCTGCTGTGTGACAAGGTGTACAGCAAACAAGCTAAAAAAACAAAAACAAACGACTCGGTTACTAACGTAACCTCGGTTCCCTGAGAGGAGGGAATGAGTATTGCGTAAGTAGCTTACGCTATGGGAAAACGACTCGGTTACTAACATAACCTCGGTTCCCTGAGAGGAGGGAACGAGTATTGCGTAAGTAGCTTACGCTATGGGAAAACTCCTTTTCTCGAGAAATATTGAAGTCTTTATGTAAAACGCATTGCAGCTGCACAGCATACAGCAGTGAGCGAGGCAGCTCGGTCATTGGCTGTGCTGCGGCAACTGCACGAACCTATGACGGGGCGACTCTGAACACGCTTCCAATGAGCGTGCTTCGCGCCCGCGCGTCAGAGCCCGCCAAGATGGGCGTGGCTAAGGGCTATATATTGGGCGCCCCGTCGTCTGAGTTCTTTAGGTTCAATCGACTGAAGCGAACTGACCAAGCACAAGCACGGCAGCTTACGCAATACTCGTTCCTTCCTCTCAGGGAACCGAGGTTACGTTAGTAACCGAGTCGTTCCCTTTCGAGAGGTCTCTCCTATTGCGTAAGTAGCTTACGGTATGGGAACACCATGTAAAACGCCGTGCGTGCTGACTTCGCTCTATTATAGCCAGAGGCAGATGCCTAAGCCTTTAAGCAAAGTAATTATCCAACGAGCCGGCCGAAGGCGGGCTTTATAAGGGACAATGTAGAACGGCCCAATGGCCGTCCAGTGGAAAAACACACAAGCACCTTTATGTACTGATATGCATAAAAAAACCCTCTAAGTCAGTCAGAGACGGACCCTATAAGGGAGGAGATGATGCTCAGCATATACACACTCCAGTCTATACATAGTTAGACCGACAGTATGTTGGAATGCAATGAGGGGACCTGTAGGTTATAAAACCTGATAAATGTTGACGGTGAGGCCCAGCCTGCTGCCGCACAAATATCCTGAATGGGTATCCCACTCGACCACGCCCACGAGGAGGCCATGCCTCTCGTAGAGTGAGCTCTGATGCCCAAGGGGCACTGAAGGCCCTTGGCTTCATAAGCCAGCGCTATAGCATCAACTATCCAGCGAGATATTCTCTGCTTTGAAACAGCAAGACCTTTGGTGCGGCCGCCAAAGCATACAAATAATTGCTCTGTCTGCCTGAACAGGGCAGAACGTTCCAAATATACTCTGAGCGCCCTGACTGGGCAGAGTAAATTAGCGTCGCTTTCGTCTGCTGGAGACGATAGCGCGGCCAGAGATATCACCTGTGCTCTGAAGGGTGTCGAGAGCACCTTAGGAATATACCCGTGTTTTGGTCTAAGGACAACTCTGCTGTCGTTAGGTCCAAATTCCAGGCAGGTAGCGCTTGATGACAGCGCGTGCAGGTCGCCCACTCTTTTGACTGAGGCGAGAGCCAGCAAGAGAGCGGTTTTGAGCGAGAGCAGTTTAAGGTGCACAGTTCGTAGAGGTTCGAACGGGGCACTTTTGAGTGCGTCCAGGACCGTGGCCAGGTCCCAGATCGGCACTGAGGGGGGGCGTGGGGGATTCATCCTCCTGGCGCCTCTCAGGAAACGAACAACTAGGTAGTTTTTCTCTAGTGTGCGTCCTGCCACAGGATCATGTGACGCCGCTATGGCAGCCACATATACTTTAAGCGTGGAGGGGGTGCGGCCTGCCTCCAACAGCTCTTGTAAGAAAGCGAGCACGCTCGGTACCTCGCATGTCTCAGGATTCAGGTTCCTGGTTTTACACCAGTCACTGAACACCGTCCATTTCTGGGCATATAAGCGCCTCGTAGAGGGCGCTCGTGCCTCAGTGATGGTTCTCAACACTCCACTGGGGAGGTTCCCGGGAACCCGTTGAGGGGCCATGCATGGAGGGCCCACAGATCGGGGCGGGGATGGAGGATCATCCCGTTGGCCTGCCTGAGGAGGTCTAGCCTCAGCGGAATCGGCCATGGGGCAGATTGCATCATCTGCATCAGTTCCGGAAACCACGTCTGGTTCTTCCAGAGTGGGGCTACTAGGAGCACTGCACATTTCTCTTCCTTGACCCGACTGATGACCTGAGGTAGCATCGCGATCGGGGGGAAGGCATACAGTGGGCGGCTCGGCCAGACTTGGGCGAGCGCGTCTGTGCTCTTTGAAAAGAAGAGAGGGCAGTGCGCATTTTCCTTGGAGGCAAAGAGGTCGACCTCTGCTCTGCCAAAGGTTTGCCATAGCCACTGGATCGTCAGGGGGTGGAGGGACTCCTGGGAGAACTTTGTCTCTGGACAGGATGTCCGCTCCCTGGTTCAGGGCACCCGGCACATGCGCTGCTCTCAGCGAGCGAAGGTTGCACTGGGACCATAGGATGAGTTCCCAGTGCAGGGAGCTCGACCTGAGTCCACCCTGGCGATTTATGTATGAGACTACCGTCATGTTGTCCGTTCGGACCAGGATGTGCTCGTCTTTCAGGTACGGAAGCAGGGCTCTGAGAGCCAAAGCGACCGCTTTCAATTCCAGACAGTTTATATGTAGGCGCTTCTCCGTGTTTGACCACAAGCCGAAGACAGGCCTGCCCTCGTAAAGGGCCCCCCAACCTATTTTGGAGGCATCTGTCGTGATCATTTTTCTCCTTGTGTTCACGCCCAAACTCACACCGGACTGATACCAGTCGACAGCTTTCCAGGGCGTCAGGGCTTTTATGCAGCCGTGATTCGCTCTGATTAAAAAATGGCCCGAGCGCCACGCGTGAGTGGGGACACGGCTTTTGAGCCAGCGTTGGAGAGGACGCATGGGCAACAATCCTAGCTGGAGTACAGCTGATGCCGAGGCCATGAGACCGAGCATCCTTTGAAATCGCTTGACGGGGGCGCGCGCGCCCGCTCTGAACGATGTTGCAAGGCGCCGAATAGTGAGCGCGCGTTCTGATGAGAGGCGTGCCGTCATCTGCACTGAGTCTAGCACTATTCCCAGAAAAGAAATATTCTGGCTGGGAGATAGCGTGCTCTTTGCAAAATTGATTCTTAGACCCAGGCATTCTAGATGGCTGGTAATCCAAGACCTGTGCATCATTAACTGACTCTTTGATTGTGCTAGGACTAGCCAATCGTCGAGATAATTCAGTATTCGCACTCCCCGTTGTCTCAGTGGGGAAAGTGCTGCATCCATACATTTTGTGAAGGTACGGGGTGCCAGTGATAGGCCGAATGGTAGTACTGTGTACTGGTATGACTGTCCCTCGAAAGCGAATCTCAGAAATGGCCTGTGATGGGGCGCTATCGGAATGTGAAAGTAAGCGTCTTTCAGATCCACTGATAGAAACCAATCCTCCGGGCGAACTTGCGCGAGGATATTTTTGGTTGTTAACATTCTGAACGAGCGAATCATTAAAGCTTTGTTCAGATGTCTGAGATCTAGGATGGGGCGGAGACCACCATCCTTCTTCGGGACGAGAAAATAGCGGCTGTAAAAACCCGCCTCGCTCATAGAGGGAGGAACAGTTTCTATAGCGCCCTTCTCTATTAGTTTGAGCACCTCGGTGCGTAGAACGTGAAACATCTTTTCTCACTTTCGTCTCGACCACCGCTGAGAAGCGGGGTGGTCTGCGAGCGAATTGAAGCAAGTAACCGTGTTTTATTATGTTCAAAACCCATTTCGGCATGTCGGGGATATTTTCCCAAGCTTTCGCTCGCACAGATATGGGCTGAATACTGGCTGGGGGCGTGTCGCAGTGAAGTATGGCTCCCGCCGGCGAATCGCTCTGTGCTAACACTGAGCTCACAGCTCTCAGAGGCGCGGGTGCGCGCTGAGCAGCTTTGTTGAGTGCCGAGTGCAGGGGTGCGTGTGAGATTACAGGCACGCGTGCCGCATCTGTAATGCTCACAGCACGGGCTGGAGAAAAGTTTGAGACTGTATGGGCAGTGCTTATGGGTGGGGGTGCATAAACTGTGGTAGGCACGTGCGCCACTTTCATAAAACTTCCCGCTCGTGGCGGTAGGTTTTTGGCCATGTAAACAGTATTTGTGAGTAGGGGTGCGTGCATTACAGCGGGCACACGCGCTACTTTGATAGGATTTCCCGCTTTTACTGGGGAAGTGTTTATAACTGTGGGAACAGTGCTTATGTGTAGTGGTGCATACATGACAGTGGGCACACGATCTACATTTATGTGGCGTCCAGCCTGAGCCGGGGAAGCATTTGGCACTGCTTTGACAGTTTTGAAATGTGGGAATGCGCACTTTAGTGTGGACACGTGACCCCTTAATGACACAGGCAGAAAATGATCTCTTTATGTGATTTCTGTGTGTCGCCGTTAAAACGGCGTTTGTTTGCAGGTGAGCGAGCTGTGCGGCTTGCCCATTGACTGCTGTACAGACATTTCCAGCCGCCTGTAAGGGGACTGGGTAATGCTTTAAGCGTTTTGGAGAGAGTGGTCCGGCTTTTGCGAGACACGCGCTCTCTCTTTTTCTCCCTATAGCTAGGAAGACTTACGAGGCTCCGGGTTCAGCACAATCTTGGGCCGAGGTCCCCGTCGCTCGGGCGGTTGCTTCCTGTTGGCGGAGCGCGAGCGGCGTCGGAAGTCAGATTCAGGTCTGGGCTGAGAGACGGGAGGTGCCGTCCTGACTCGTTGCTGCTGAGGCGGCTTTTGGCGGCTCTGCGACGAGCTGGAGCGCTTGGGCAGGAAGTGACGCATAGCCTGCGAATCCTTCCGGGCTTCGGTGAAGCGCTCAGCGAACTCTCTTACCGCCGGTCCGAACAGGCCGCTTTGGGAGATAGGCGCGTCAAGGAACGCCGCCTTATCTGCATCCTTCATTTCTGTTAGCGTCAGCCACAGATGGCGCTCAAGGACAGTCAAGTTAGCCATAGCACGGCCGATGGATTGGGCGGTGGCTTTCGTGGCTCGCAGGGCTATGTCGGTGGCGCTGCGCAGGTCCTTGAACGCCTCAGGATCAGGTCCAGACTCGTCCATGGTGCGGAGAAGTTTGGCCTGATAGACTTGGAGGACAGCCATGGAGTGAAGCGCTGACGCAGCTTGGCCGGCGGCGGCGTATGTGCGACCGGCGAGAGCTGAGGTAGACCGGCAGGGCTTCGAGGGGTGAGAAGCTTTGGCTTTCCATCCAGCGTTGGAGGGTGGACACAGGTGGTTGGCCACAGCCTCCTCGAGGGGCGGGGTTCCCTCGTAGCCTCTTTCTTTCGCGCCGTCCACAGAGGAGAGCGATGAAGAGAAAGAAGGCTTCAGGCGAGCGGAGTGAGGGGCTTTCCACGACTTAGTGAGTTCGTCGTGAACCTCCGGGAAGAAAGGGGAGGGCCTTTGTCGAGGGGCCTGCCGGCGCCCCTGCAGGAACCACTCGTCCAGTCGGCTGCGGGCGGGCTCTTCCGGGCAAGACCAATCGAGCCCGAGGTCTTCCACGGCCTTGGACAGGATGCGGACGATCTCCGAGTCCATGTTGGAGCCCACACTCGTGTCTGCTAGCGTCGATGGCGCGGGGTCGAAGGACGATCAAGGGAAAGGCTGTCATCCTTTTCGTCATCCCCTGACGCGCCAAACGAGACGAGACCCATCGCTCTGCTGGAGGGGTGCTGGTCCGCCTGCGTGAACTGAACTGGCGGCGGGGAATCCTCGGGTGGCGGTGAAGCACGCGGGGATTGGCCCGGCGTGACGTCACTACAGTCCGCATGCTCTGGCGGCCTCTGTGAGCGGCGCTTCTTCTTGCGCGGCTCAACTAGAGGGGACGGTAGCACGGTGGTGGCAGGCTCTCTCGCGGCGAAAGCGGCGAAGCGAGCGCGCAGCTCGGTGAGGCCTAGGGTGTCACACTCGGGGCATCCGCCTCGAGTAAGGTCAGCCTCTGCGTGGTCCGGGCCCAGGCAGCGGGAGCAGATAATGTGACGATCCCCGTCAGGAAGAAGGCCTCGACACGAGGCGCAGGAAGGCATTTGGAACAACGCCTTTTAATTTGCTCTTTTAGAAAAAGTGTCGCGGGGGCGAACACTTAGAATAATAGCTTTGTCAAAGGATATGAGGTGATGCGCGCCGGATGGCTTAGCAGAAGGCGTTCGAAGGCGGCTGAAGGCGGCTGAAGGCGCCGGCGTCCTCGTAGCAGTCCTGCTGTAGGCTTGTCGACGGCGGCGGCGAAAAGACTCCAAAAATCCGGAGGATCCAGCGAAGAGAATGGTCTTTGCTGAAGGAGATTAAATCTAAAGAACTCAGACGACGGGGCGCCCAATATATAGCCCTTAGCCACGCCCATCTTGGCGGGCTCTGACGCGCGCGGGCGCGAAGCACGCTCATTGGAAGCGTGTTCAGAGTCGCCCCGTCATAGGTTCGTGCAGTTGCCGCAGCACAGCCAATGACCGAGCTGCCTCGCTCACTGCTGTATGCTGTGCAGCTGCAATGCGTTTTAAATAAAGACTTCAATATTTCTCGAGAAAAGGAGTTTTCCCATAGCGTAAGCTACTTACGCAATAGGAGAGACCTCTCGAAAGGGAAACAGAAATACATTTTATAAGCTTCCGAACCAGGAAAAGCCAGCCTTTAAGGAGACAAAAGTAGATAGGCTACTGAGGCAATAAGACGTGAAGCATCAGGTTCACATAGGGTGCATGGTGAAATAAGCAATCGACATGGTTAAAATTATGAATGTTTGTTGTGTGTTTTTTTTACAATATCATGTCGTGGTCCAGTGGGCGTAGTTCTCACAGTAGTTCGAGAAATAGTTGCGCTCTTTCTCAATTGATCCACTTTTATGTCCTAATTTTTGGGTTCGACGGCTTATAAAAAATAATTTCTGGGTTATTTAGCTTGTTTGATGTACACCTGGTCTCACAACAGCTTTTAGACATTGTTTTGTTTTTTGTTATAAGTCATAAATGACAAGGAGGCAGCCTCTCGCAATGCAAAGTCAATGAAGACGGTTGGATTGTTTTTCCCCGGTGTGGGCGTGGCATATCCTGGGTAGCCCAGATGTTACCATGTGAATATTTAACTTGAATTTTTCGATCTGAATTTGAGCAGTCGAATTTGATCAACCTGAATCTATTTGATCTGAAATTCTGTAAGTTGATTTTTTTTGTTTTGTATCTGAATTTGTGAGCATTGAAAAATATTAATCGAAATTCAGGTTTTTAAAATGTAAATCAAGAATTTTCTAGGTCTATTTAAATTTCAGAGATAAATTCGAAACAATAAATTCAGATACATGGTTTCCAAAGTAAAATAATTTCAAAGGGGTGAATTCAGAGAAAATCAATTTAGATGAATGTTTTTCAAAATAAAATATTTCAAAACTAAGTATTCAGGGGGTGTTAAATTTCAAATAGTTAGGTCTCTAATTTGCTTCCATAACGTTGAACGTTCTGTTTAAGCGCACGTGCAGATCTGTCGTCTACTGCTTAAATGCTCGGTACACTATGTAACTTTTGGACCTCTAGCGGTTAAAAAACAAAATTGCATGAATTTTACAGAAGAAAAAAGTTTTCATAGTATGGCAAGCCGTTTTAACTTTTATTCATTTCCAGGATATGAATCCTTGATATCAACAATTCAATTTTCACTAGTTAAAATGATAATTATTGATATCAGGAATAATATGTCTACTAGTCACAATGGCAATTTTTGATATCTGTAATTGTATTTTCACTAGTGAAATGTCACCATATAGGCTGTCATTCAAAATCAATTGTTGATATCAACAATTGATTTCTTACTAGTTGAAATTCCAATTTCACGTATCAGAAATACAATTCAGCAATCAGGTTCATTTTCATGTTACGCAGCACGTTTGAGCTTCTGCAAGACCAATGAGGTTCATTCTCGTGTTACGCAGCACGTTTGATCTTCTGCAAGAACCAATGAGGTTCATTCTCGTGTTACACAGCACATTTGATCTTCTGCAAGAACCAATGAGGTTCATTCTCGTGTTACACAGCACATTTGAGCTTCAGCAAGAACCAATGAGGTTCATTCTCGTGTTACGCAGCACGTTTGAGGTTCAGCAAGAACCAATCAGGTTCATTCTCGTGTTACGCAGCACATTTGAACTTCTGCAAGAACCAATCAGGTTCATTCTCGTGTTACGCAGCACGTTTGAGCTTCAGCAAGAAGCTCAAGCAAGAAGAATGAGGTTCATTCTCGTGTTACGCAGCACGTTTGAGCTTCAGCAAGAACCAATGAGGTTCATTCTCGTGTTACACAGCACGTTTGAGCTTCAGCAAGAACCAATGAGGTTCATTCTCGTGTTACACGGCACGTTTGAGCTTCAGCAAGAACTATTTAGGTTCATTCTCGTGTTACGCAGCACGTTTGAGGTTCAGCAAGAATCAATGAGGTTCATTCTCGTGTTACGCAGCACATTTGAACTTCTGCAAGAACCAATCAGGTTCATTCTCGTGTTACGCAGCACGTTTGAGCTTCAGCAAGAACCAATGAGGTTCATTCTCGTGTTACGCAGCACGTTTGAGCTTCAGCAAGAACCAATGAGGTTCATTCTCGTGTTACACAGCACGTTTGAGCATCAGCAAGAACGAATGAGGTTCATTCTCGTGTTACACGGCACGTTTGAGCTTCAGCAAGAACCAATGAGGTTCATTCTCGTGTTACGCAGCACGTTTGAGGTTCAGCAAGAACCAATCAGGTTCATTCTCGTGTTACGCAGCACATTTGAACTTCTGCAAAAACCAATGAGGTTCATTCTCGTGTTACGCAGCACGTTTGAGCTTCTGCAAGAACCAATGAGGTTCATTCTCGTGTTACGCAGCACTTTTGAGGTTCAGCAAGAACCAATCAGGTTCATTCTCGTGTTACGCAGCCCGTTTGAGGTTCAGCAAGAACCAATGAGGTTCATTCTCGTGCTACGCAGCACGTTTGAGGTTCAGCAAGAACCAATGAGGTTCATTCTCGTGTTACGCAGCACGTTTGAGGTTCAGCAAGAACTAATGAGGTTCATTCTCGTGTTACGCAGCACGTTTGAGCTTCAGCAAGAACCAATCAGGTTCATTATCGTGTTACGCAGCACGTTTGAGCTTCAGCAAGAACCAATCAGGTTCATTCTCGTGTTACGCAGCACGTTTGAGCCTCAGCAAGAACCAATGAGGTTCATTCTCGTGTTACGCAGCATGTTTGAGCCTCAGCAAGAACCAATCAGGTTCATTCTCGTGTTACGCAGCACGTTTGAGGTTCAGCAAGAACTAATGAGGTTCATTCTCGTGTTACGTAGCACGTTTGAACTTCAGCAAGAACCAATGAGGTTCATTCATGTGTGTTACGCAGCACGTTTGAGCTTCAGCAAGAACCAATCAGGTTCATTATCGTGTTACGCAGCACGTTTGAGGTTCAGCAAGAACCAATGAGGTTCATTCTCGTGTTACGCAGCACGTTTGAGCCTCAGCAAGAACCAATGAGGTTCATTCTCGTGTTACGCAGCACGTTTGAGGTTCAGCAAGAACCAATGAGGTTCATTCTCGTGTTACGCAGCATGTTTGAGCCTCAGCAAGAACCAATGAGGTTCATTCTCGTGTTACGCAGCACGTTTGAACTTCAGCAAGAACCAATGAGGTTCATTCTCGTGTTACGCAGCACGTTTGAGGTTCAGCAAGAACCAATGAGGTTCATTCTCGCGTTACGCAGCACGTTTGAGCTTCTGCAAGAACTAATGAGGTTTATTCTCGTGTTATGCAGCACGTTTGAGCCTCAGCAAGACCCAATGAGGTTCATTCATGTGTGTTACGCAGCACGTTTGAGCTTCAGCAAGAACCAATCAGGTTCATTATCGTGTTACGCAGCACGTTTGAGGTTCAGCAAGAACCAATGAGGTTCATTCTCGTGTTACGCAGCACGTTTGAGCCTCAGCAAGAACCAATGAGGTTCGTTCTCGTGTTACGCAGCACGTTTGAGGTTCAGCAAGAACCAATGAGGTTCATTCTCGTGTTACGCAGCATGTTTGAGCCTCAGCAAGAACCAATGAGGTTCATTCTCGTGTTACGCAGCACGTTTGAACTTCAGCAAGAACCAATGAGGTTCATTCTCGTGTTACGCAGCACGTTTGAGGTTCAGCAAGAACCAATGAGGTTCATTCTCGCGTTACGCAGCACGTTTGAGCTTCAGCAAGAACCAATGAGGTTCATTCTCGTGTTACGCAGCACGTTTGAGGTTCAGCAAGAACCAATGAGGTTCATTCTCGCGTTACGCAGCACGTTTGAACTTCAGCAAGAACCAATGAGGTTCATTCTCGTGTTACGCAGCACGTTTGAGCTTCTGCAAGAACTAATGAGGTTTATTCTCGTGTTATGCAGCACGTTTGAGCCTCAGCAAGAACCAATGAGGTTCATTCATGTGTGTTACGCAGCACGTTTGAGCTTCAGCAAGAACCAATCAGGTTCATTATCGTGTTACGCAGCACGTTTGAGGTTCAGCAAGAACCAATGAGGTTCATTCTCGTGTTACGCAGCACGTTTGAGCCTCAGCAAGAACCAATGAGGTTCGTTCTCGTGTTACGCAGCACGTTTGAGGTTCAGCAAGAACCAATGAGGTTCATTCTCGTGTTACGCAGCATGTTTGAGCCTCAGCAAGAACCAATGAGGTTCATTCTCGTGTTACGCAGCACGTTTGAACTTCAGCAAGAACCAATGAGGTTCATTCTCGTGTTACGCAGCACGTTTGAGGTTCAGCAAGAACCAATGAGGTTCATTCTCGCGTTACGCAGCACGTTTGAGCTTCAGCAAGAACCAATGAGGTTCATTCTCGTGTTACGCAGCACGTTTGAGGTTCAGCAAGAACCAATGAGGTTCATTCTCGCGTTACGCAGCACGTTTGAACTTCAGCAAGAACCAATGAGGTTCATTCTCGTGTTACGCAGCACGTTTGAGGTTCAGCAAGAACCAATGAGGTTCATTCTCGTGTTACGCAGCACGTTTGAGGTTCAGCAAGAACCAATGAGGTTCATTCTCGTGTTACGCAGCACGTTTGAGCTTCTGCAAGAACTAATGAGGTTTATTCTCATGTTATGCAGCACGTTTGAGCCTCAGCAAGAACCAATGAGGTTCATTCTCTTGTTACGCAGCACGTTTGAGGTTCAGCAAGAACCAATGAGGTTCATTCTCGTGTTACGCCACACGTTTGAGGTTCAGCAAGAACCAATGAGGTTCATTCATGTCTGTTACGCAGCACGTTTGAGGTTCAGCAAGAACTAATGAGGTTCATTCTCGTGTTACGCAGCACGTTTGAGCTTCTGCAAGAACTAATGAGGTTCATTCTCGTGTTACGCAGCACGTTTGAGGTTCAGCAAGAACCAATGAGGTTCATTCTCGTGTTACGCAGCACGTTTGAGCTTCTGCAAGAACCAATGAGGTTCATTCTCGTGCGTCAAGCTAGTTCAGTTGAGCTTCTGTTTATGTTCGCTGAACAATCATTAATTGTTAAATGTTTAATGTTTAATGTGAATACAAGCCTTAATGAAAACTGTTCAATCAATATGAATTAGTTTTAGGATCTCTTTATGAACGTTTTGAAGCATCAAAGTGGTAGTTGTATAGCTGTCGATGGAGGGACAGAAATCACTCAGATTTCATCAAAAAGATCCTCATTTGTGTTCCGAAGATGAATGAAAGTCTCACGGATTTTGTACGACATGAGGGTGACGACATAATTTTCATTTTTTGGCGAACTAACCCTTTAAGTTTAAAAGTGTAAAGAGATATTTGGATTCAGGCACTTATATAATGTTTCCCTTCTCATCCCAAATTCCGTTCCTCCTCAAAAACAAACAGTCGCTCATTAGCATGTGTGACCCGCTGGTGATAAGCACTTATTTCCACTTGAGCGCAGAGAGAGAATTAAACCAACAAGAGGCGCTCGAGGTAGGTGGGCTGTATGCCGTCTTTATGGGGACGGTTTATGAGGATTTAACAAATGCAAGAGGACAGGCAAAACATTCAGCGGGTGGAAAGGGGAGGGGGAGATCGGAAGGGCACGTTGGTACAGTTTGTGCTCGTTCAAGGCTGGTTTGCAGTAGTTGTAGTCTTGGGTGGCCGTGGATGTACAGTCCATTGTTTAATGGGTGTATGTGTGCTCTCTCCCTATAATTTTCGAAATGTGACAGGAGCTTAAATGTTTGTGCCAGGATCGAGTTATTTGTGCCGCGTTAACACAGTTCTTTTGTGCTCTCCTCTTTGGGCCGAAAGAGCTCTGTAATTATGCTGATAATCAAGACTGTCACAGATTATACTTCAGAAAAAAGCTTTTCTTGTTTCATTAGAGAAAGGACCACCAACATCCAAACAAACCCTGAGCTTGTTGCACTGTCTATCTCCTGTTTGTTTGAAAACGGATCGTATCAGCCACACTGTTAAATTATGATGTTCAGCATTGGAAGGGAGATATTTATATATTCTAATCTCTAGAATATGTCTAAAATATGTGAATTCAAAGATTTTTGACCTGAATTGACTGAGATCAACCTAAACCAAAAACTAAAAACTAAACCAAAATCTCTTTAAAGGATGTAATGACCATATTAACTATGTAAAAATGTTTCCTTAGTCTGTAAACTCCTTGTATAGACATGTAGGTTATGAGTAGATGGTGTGTCATTCGTAGAGTCTTCTTTTTTGCAGTGTCTCATAGAAAACAAGTGATACTTGGACTATTCATTTTGATGTTTAAACTCATAATGTATCAGTGTTAAATGTATATAATTTGTTGAGCAGCCCAAAGCAATTGCTCTTGGTCTTGATTTAATATTGCTCTCAGGAACCCAAACCGGTTGTTATTTGAGCAATGACTCAATGGTGAGGAATAGACTGACATCAACCTGAACCAAAGAGCTAAAACCAAATCAAAATCTATTTAATGGACATAATGACCAATATATACTATGTAAACTAGTTTATACAAACAATGTAACATTTATCTTGGAAGTATGAAAATCGAATTTCTTTTATTATAATCTTTCATTTGGCTTAGGCTATGTTTTAATCTGAAATATTAAGAATTATATTTTTGATGCACTGTTTATGTATTTCAACATGAATAGTTAAGTGCCAGTCGTGGCAGCCATTAATTTATGTGATAATCCAATAAATAGTATTATTTTAACATTAAAATAATAATAATAATATGTTTGGTATTCATACAACACTTACTGCAAAAAAAAAAAAAAAAAAATTAAACATGCAAAATCGGGCTGTCAATTTACACTAATAATTGGATAAGACATCATGTTACATGAGTGTTTTCCTAACCGGCAGAACACAGAGTCCTTTGTGAGACAAAATTACAGTGAGACTAAATTACACGTGTTGCATCTTCCCAAAAGAGGCGTGACAATAAATTTGCTGTTTACTGTTTGAGACTGTAGTAGCAATTTTAGGAAAAAATCCTTTTGAATATATGATAATATGTTATTTTTTGATTGTAATATTATAAGTAATTTTATAATATATGTTTTTTTATTTGTGTAGTTGTAGTCTAATTTAAATAAATAAACATTTTATAATAAATATTTATTTTGATTAATTACATACATGTGTTGTGAATTGTAATAAATAAGTAAATAAATATATCACTTGACAAGCGTGCATGCAGCACCTATGAAGCACTTACATGTCTATGTAAGCAGCTAAAGGTATTGACACCGCCAGTATCTGTTTTTCACCAGTCCATGCAACCTCTAAAATCAGATCCAAATCCATTTTGCGTGTGTGTGTGATCCAGCCCGGGCTTTCCCTCACACCGTTTCAACGTAACGTTAGCCTACTATGCGTTTGAGTGCACGAGTGTGTGAGAGAGATCGAGCCTTGTTTACAGCGTCAATTCAACGGAGAGAGGCTACATGATCTACTCCACATCCTTCGCATCTCTTAAATGAACACCGATCCGATCCTTCAAAAATCATATGTGCCCTCCATACTCCGCTTCTTGAAGAGAAAAATCAAGCTTTGAAATCTCAGACTGAAGATGGTGGGAGGCTGAGAGAGACCATTTTAAAGCCTGGACGAATATTATTTGGCATCTTTCTGAGTTTCTTCACCGATTTTAGGCCTTTAAAAACGCTGGATGAGAAGTACAGAGCATCTTGCAGCTGATGAAGATCGCACACACTTACACACACTCGTCCAGACTGTTTTAGCCAGCGGACCTGAGCGGGTTTCACTCAACTCCAGCGAAAACCAGCCTGCGAGGAGACCTGCAACGTGTTTCTCCCATTTTTCCCACGCCATGGAGCAGGGAATCGCGGATTATCAAGCCGTTACGTGTTTTTCTTGGTTATTTTCACATAAATCGGCAAGGAGAAGCTGTAAAAAATAATAGTTAAAACGTTTAAGGAGCCCGAGAATCAGTGCGGTTGAATCCGCCTCATGGTGTGGGCATAACGGGCTGAGTCTGCTGGAGAATCTCGCTGGGGTGTCTGGAGGATCATTTATCCCAGCAAAACACCATGAAGATGGAAGAACTTGGTTTTGTTTGATTATTTTCAGCTCATGTTTATCTATATTTTTGTTTTCACCCCCTCCATAAGGAGGCACTAAGCTGGATAAACCAACTTTGATAATATTTTTGTACTAAGAAGACTTCAAGAGTCAAGCATCATCTACTTTGAAGGATTGCTGCCTCCCCTATTTTGTAATATATATATTTTTTAAAGTGTTTGCCGTGTTTTTGTACAGGAATGAGGTCTAGCAGACAGAGGCGATATTGGACCATGTTTTGTGGTCTGGTGCTGGTCCTCTCCACACTCTGTCATGGAGAAAGTAAGTTATAGTGAATGCATATGGATTATAGCAACATGTAATTGTTGCTGGTCTAAGAAAACCTTCACTTTCATTTTTTTGCTTTGTGATTTCACATGTGTAATGAATGATGTTTTAAGCTTTGGCAAGAAAACTGTTTCAAATTTCACACCAACCTGTTACTTTTCACTTAAATGCACGTGCTCCCCGCTTTCCTTGATTTAAATGTTTCATAATAGAAAATACATGGGAACACGCTTATATCATGCGTCACAGAGTGCTTTGGTTATGCAAAGTCAAAAAAACAAAGTCATGCTACCACTGCCATTTAAATGGTAATTTCATAGGTATTTTACTTCTATCAAATAATTCTGGAATATAGTAATTGTGTTTTACAAGTGCCATCATGTTCAACTGTAGAAATAGATCTATACTTTAGCAGAAGTATGATTTTCAGAGTTATCATGATCATGTTATAGCAGCATGGGAGATTTTGTTGACAGTATCCGTTTTAAGTAATTAAACCAACAGGTTCTTTAATAGACTAGAAGTTAAATGCATAGTGTTATTTCCATGCTAACAAAAATATGTTCAAACTAAGAACGTTTTGCTAATGTTACCGTAAAGTTATGAAAACATTATTTCTGAATGTTCAACATTCAGTTTTTTAAATGTTTTAAAAATGTTATGTGAACGTTAGAGAAAGCATGAGGGGAAGGCTTTCTATATTTCTCATTTTGAAAATGTTATGGGAACGTTACTTTTGAATGTTTTCTGAATCATCTCTAAGTAGTATCGTTTAAAAAACAGTAGACTAACGTCCAACTATGTTTCATGAAAACGTTCCATGAATGATGAATGCATAACATTTTTGTGCTACTGTTTTGATAACGTTGAAGACCAGGTAACCTTAAACGAACATTACGTTACTGGAAGAATGTTTGTTTATATCTTTGCAGAAACTTGCCAGAATGTTAGGGAAGTTCTGAGAGCGTTCACTGTTCACTGTTGGTTATCCCTAAGCCAGTCCTTGAAACTATAATCGTTTTTAATTAATATAAGATAGCCTCTGCCCTCTGGAAATCAGACTTTAAAACTCAGTGCATTTTTTAAGTACTTAAGTTCTGTTTTTAATGAAATTTGTCTCACAACTGTTTAATGTTTGATAATCCACATAAATGTCACTAACTATTAGGCTATCTGTTAAGGGCTGGCAAAATTGGCCACAGATTATCATTTGTTTCCTTTGGTTAATGTAACTAACAGATAATATTGATATAAGCGTGGTTGGTAACAGTTTGTAAGATTGCTGTCAGGGAAGGGCTGGTCTCTGTTAGGCTAGTAGGATACTGTGATGTGGTTGCCAGTAAATGAAAGTGATTTTAAAAGAGAAAACACCATGACATGCTCTATACGGGCGTGTTTATTTACTTGTTACTGTATGTCGCATGTTGTTCATGCTGTGTTGGGTTTGGAAACCTAACTATTGCATAGTCATTGTTATTATTAGATTAACCCCACATGGGCTATGCAAATTTGCCTCTGTTTTTCCAAGCAAAACTGTCTTGCGTTCATCAATTATACTAAAATTGTCCCAATACGTATGTGAAAAACATGCAAGATATTTTTGTCTCTTTAAAATCAATAACCCAGTAAGGTCTTACAAAAAAAGCAATTTTTGCTTCCCCTTAATGTTTGACCACCACAAAATTTCCATGTTTCCAAGTAAACTGCAAATAAAGACCCCCTGATTCATCCGATTCATCGAGAGAGAGGAAAAAAATCTGTTTTTAAAATAGAACATGCAAAAACACCCGCTCTAGCAAAACAGACCCGGTTTTGTTGATTGGAAGAGTGAGGAGTTTGTGAAGTCTGTGTAATTGGGTTTTACTGTGTTAACCCCAGCGGTTGCAGGGCAGCGAGGTAGTGAGGCAGAGGAGGTTCTTAGTGGAAATCCTAAGTATAACCTGTCTCTCTTGGCACAGGACGGTTAGAGATTCCCAGTGGGGCATAAATGTGGTTCAGGTTAACTGGTTGATTTATCTCAACATCAAAGGATTTGTTTATTAATTTAGTTGATCTGCATTTTTGGTTGGGTTGCAGTTTTTGCGTCTTTTTTAAATACACAGTGATTCTCGTACATCTACTTGTCAGTTTGAAATTACTTTTAGTTATTTTTTTAATCAATATTTTAATAGCAATATCTGTAAAAGCATCACATAACTCATCAAATTAATTGCTGATACTAATGTTTGTGCTGTTGTTTTAGTTCTAAAAATGATGTCATTTCTTAGAGGTTGATGTCATAAAAGAATTTGCTTTTGTTAGTGATTTTAGAAAAGACTAAAAAGTGATATTAAAGGGTTAGTTCACCCAAAAATGAAAATTAAGTCATTAATTACTCACCCCCATGCTGTACCAACCCCGTAAGACCTTCGTTCGTCTTCGGAACACAAATAAAGATATTTTTTATTAAATGTGACAGCTGGATCACTCCTCCATAGGCTCCCTAAGGGATTGAATCCTGACGGCCCAGAAAGTCAATGAAGAAAATGTTTAAATATTCCATGTCACAACAGTGGCTCAACTATAAGTTTATCAAGCGACGAGAATACTTTTTGTGCGAAAAAACAAACAAAAATAACGACTTTATTCGACTATTCTTTTTCTTCCTTGTAGGCCTGAAACGAGACTTCAAGAGATTTCCACGACGCGCACGCGCGAGAACTTAACTGAAGTAGTTGAAGGAGAACGCAATTCTCGCGCATGCGTCATGGAAATCTCTTGAAGTCTCGTTTCAGGCCTACAAGGAAGAAAAGGAATAGTCGAATAAAGTCGTTATTTTTGTTTTATTTCCGCACAAAAAGTAATCTCGTCGCTTGATAAACTTATAGTTGAGCCACTGTTGTGACATGGAATATTTAAACATTTTCTTCATTGACTTTCTGGGCCGTCAGGATTCATTCCCTTAGGGAGCCTATGGAGGAGTGATCCAGCTGTCACATTTAATCAAAAATATCTTCATTTGTGTTCCGAAGACGAACGAAGGCTTTACGGGGTTGGTACAGCATGGGGGTGAGTAATTAATGACTTAATTTTCATTTTTGGGTGAACTAACCCTTTAAGGAAAACCTACGAATTGATTCCAAGTTTAAAACGATATCCCAATATGCTTAGTTCAGAGAAATATAAATATAAAGAAACACCTTTAATGTTTATTTAAAGCCATTTTGTTGTGGATATTTATTGTTTTTGTAATTGAAATGAATAGTTCACTTAGAAATGCAAATTCTGTCATCATTTACCCACCCTCAAGTTGTTTCTTTCTTCTGCTAAACACGAAATAAGATATTTTGAAGAATGTCGGTAACCAAACAGTTGATGGACCCCATGACTTCCATAGTATTTTTTTCCTACTATGGAAGTCAATGGGGCCCATCAACTGTCTGGACACAGAAATTCTCAAAAATATCTTCCTTTGTGTTCAGCAGAAGAAAGAAATTCATGCAGGTTTGAAACAACTTGAGGGTGTGTAAGTGATGACAGAATTTTCATTTTAAGTGAGCTGTTCCTTTAAACTAATATGATTGCTATTTTTAAAAGTAAAATCTTTTTTTTTACCCCATTTCATTAAGACACATATTTGATGGGACAAATGTAAATATACAAATACATACACATGTAAACAATTGTAGAAATATATTTGTAATGTATGTAAGATACAAACATGTGATGTCAGCATTGAAATGATGAGCAGAGAAAGTACTGTGTGAACTTCTGTTAGCAAAAATATGAGGCCTTCTTGCTTTTTGGTTTTGTATCCCATGTCCATATGAACGCATTCTGTTGAGATCTGTTTTGTTGTAGAATTTGAAGTGTTAGGATTTACCAGCTTGGGTTAAAAGCTTTGTTTCCCTCCTGCTTCATTTCTAAACAGTGACATCAGTTTATGACCTAATTTCCAAATGCCTCCACTCTGCTACCTTTGAGAGTTCGCAATGGTGGGCTGGAATTGGGTTATCAAATGTAAACATGAGATTTGGAGAGCCATCAAAGCAATAAAGATAGCACTGTTTACTCAGCAGTGTGAAAATGTTAGTCCGCAGACAGACTGGGTGCTGTCTGTCTTCCAGCGTGGTGAAAGATGCTTGTTTTTGCCAAAGCTTAATTCTGTTTTCTAGCATAATGAATATAATACAGCAATGCACACTTGTTAGAATCAGAATTTAAGGATGACTAGCCTATAAAAGAAAGGACATTCAAGAGGAAGGAGTGGGCCTTTTCTCTCTGAGATTATCTAAGATTTAAAGGGTTATAAACTTTTAGGTAATGTTATCTTTTAAAGTTTAATTTAATCTCTATAATTCAAGAGCTCTATAATTATCTTATTGCCGTTTCCAGGGTTCATTTTTTTTTTTAGCTCTTTCTTTGTGTTTTGCCTGTGGGCAAATCACGCCGTGGAAAATAAACAGCAAAATGGGTGGTAGTGAAAGCAGAGATGTCTGTCTCAGGATACCTGTCATAAAAACACAAAAATCTGTCTTATAAAGGCTCCCTCATGGCTCATGGCAGTGTGTCGGTAGCAGAAGAAAGACTGCAGTTGGTTGAAACTTCTCGCACATCTCTGGCTTGACAGTCAGTAAATAAGTGTTAGTTTTTTTTGGCCTAAATCATTCGACTTGTGTTTATTTAGCTCTTGGTAAATGCTTTTGTGTACCTTGGTACCTACATTTTGTCGTCATTTACTCACTCTCAAACCTATATGCAATATTATTCTTCAGTGAAACATAAAAAAAAAGAGATTTTAAGGAACATTCCGGTGCAAACAACATTGGAACCCAAGATATCTTCAAAATGTATCTCGAAAGCATTGCTACCTGTGACTGTTGAATATTACTGTTGAATTGCTTTGATTATCTTCTGAATGTTTCTGTTTTCCTCCTTCCAGTCTGTGGTCCAGGCATTGACATTGGCAATGACATCAGTAATTTCAAACGGCTGGAGAACTGTACAGTGGTTGAGGGATACCTGCAGATCCTCCTCATCGGAGGCAAAAACAATAACAACCAGGAGTTCTTCCGCACCCTCAGTTTCCCCAAACTGACCATGATCACGGATTACCTTCTTCTCTTCCGTGTATCCGGGCTGGACAGCCTCAGCACCCTCTTTCCTAATCTTGCTGTGATCCGAGGCCGTAACTTGTTCTACAACTACGCCCTGGTCATATTTGAGCTGACCAGCCTGAAGGACATCGGCCTCTACAACCTGCGGAACATCACACGGGGTGCGATACGAATTGAGAAGAATCCCGAGCTCTGCTACTTAGATTCTGTAGACTGGTCTCTCATTATGAATGCCGAATTGAACAATTACATAGCTGGAAATAAACAGTCCAAGGAGTGTGGAAATGTTTGCCCGGGAATCATGGAGGACAACCTTCAGTGTATCAAGACCAACTTTAACAGGAATGATCATTACAGATGCTGGACCTCCAACCATTGCCAGAAAGGTGAGTTACTGGGTTTCTTCGTCTTTATGTTTTGCAGGCCATTTTTTGCAATTGTTGAGAGATCTGATCCACTTTTTCAGACAGCAAAGTCAATATCTGATATGTTGTCATTGGATGGTACAGTGATGACATGTAGTAGTTAGCAATTTGAGGAAAAAGTCAGCAAATACTAGTGAATTCGGACATGGCTCCTGACAATATTGCATTTTTTATGATGTTATACATGTTGTCCCAACTGTAATTTGGATGAGGTTTGTAAACATCAGTTTTTTATTTTTTTGCTGTTCAGACTACGAAAAACTAAACCGAATTAAGTCATGTGTATGGCAAAAAAATCTGAAAAGTCTGAGCAAAACCAAAGGGGGTGTTAGAATTAGCTTTAAATGCCTGTGCTGTTAAACCAAATGTGTCATTGTCATTTAACATGTAAAGACCCACATTTTCCTAGTGCAAATCTTTTCAAACTGTTGCTTTCCCATGATGGTATTTGACCTGGGGTGTTTCCCTGCTTAACCATCATGCATCGATGGTTAGCTATTCTCGACTGTTTCCCAAAACCATCTTTCGAACCATGTTGATTTAACTTTATAGAACAGATGTTAATACCATGGCACCACACACATGGTTAATTTAGGCTAATTCATTGTTTCAAGATTGATTTAATGCCAGATTATTGCTGTGAATAACAAACATGGCATTTGAAAACTACTTCACTATTTTTGTCACCATTGTGAAAGAAAGAAAGAAATCAACTAGCTAGTCACAACTGTTTCCCGAAACCGTATTGTCACAAATTGGTCGTTCAATCCGTTGGTTAATGAATTCACGCACGTGGTGGAGTAATAACTACTTTTAATGAATCTGTTTGAGATCGCATTAATGTTAGATGCTTTGCTATAAATTATGGACATGGCATCTGAGGACTATTTCTCATACTTCTCAGTTATTTTGCTTTATTTTCAGATTCAATCATAGGCTCGTTCTTACGAAAGATACAGGTTGTACTGAATGTCAGCTTGCTTATTTTGTTCAAGATTCGCATTTGAGTCTACATGTCATAACAAGAAACGACGCTTCTAGCCACAGGTTGAGAGCTTTTGTTCCAACCACACAACTTTGCGATGCTGTTTGCGAATATTCGTTGGAACGATGGTTTCGGGAAACACGACTCGTTAAACTATGCTGATAACGACGGAACTTGCGACCATAGTTGGCTAACGATGCTTTCGGGAAACGTCAATGTTGAACTATGTTGGTGTACAACAGAACTTGTAGTTGGCTAATGATGCTTTTGGGAAACACACCTCTTAAAGAGAAATTAAAATGTACAGTTTTTGCTAATGGACTCTATAGCACCTCTTGTGGTAATGCTGAGAATAGTTGTTATAAATGGCTGCATTTCACAGTTTCTGTCTGTCAGTGATCTCCTTACATCCAGGCATCTGTCAACACAAAGCTTTTCTCCGGTTGTTATCAGTTAAGAAGAGCGGGGTCATCCAGCATTTTTCTTTACCTATAGTAGGCTTCATATCTCGGCTGGTTTATTGAAGCGAAGAGAAGAAGAAAGTGCAAATTAGCTACAGGGCATATTTGAGTATTTTTGGTTCTTCTTTGACTTAGACTACTTTCACAATGAAAAATGAAGTCTGGTCATTGCAGAGGGTTTCATATTATGTGCTAGACTTTTAAGATAATTTGCCTAGTCTACTACAGGAAAGTTTGTGTCCGGAAGCGTCCTTGAAATATCAAATTCCTGACAGTGGTAGTGAACCGGATAAAAACAAGTAAATTTGTTAGAGAAATATAACTTTTTTTCATCAAGATGAGAAAAACGAGGTGAAAGAAAGATCCAGAAAGCCACTACAAACTTGAAATACATGCAGAACGCATGCATGGAGAGGTCTGGTTGTAGTCTTCCACTATTGTGGTTTTTTGGACAGAAGGATGCTGCAGTGGCAGACAAAGCGCCTCTCTCTGAAGGCAAAATACTTTAGCAGTTCCTCCCACTTTCCATATAATTACCTTGTTTTCCTTTAACACAGATGTTTCTTCAAGGGCTGGTAGTGGTTTCCAGTCAGTCTGCCTTGCCTTTTTTTCTTCCCAGCTCTTTAATTACCCAGTCAGGACTTGTTGTTCACCAGCCTTGTACTTTGCATTTCAGCTACATTTAGAGTAGACAGAGCTTACTGCAAATGTCTACACACATGCACACAGGAAAGAGCCCACATCAGATAGACTACTTAACAGTTCAAGTTGAGTTGAGATGCAAAATATTCAGCAGATCTGGAACAGTTATCCTCTTGTTGCTGCGCAAAACTCTTTTCGCTACGATGCTGGTTTGTTATATGTGGTGGCTAAGGGATAGTTCACCCAAAAATTTAAATTCTGTCATTTACTCACCCTCAAGTTGTTCCAAACCTGTATACATTTCTTTGTTCTGCTGAACACAAAGATATTTTAAAGAATGTTTGTAACCAAACAGTTGTGGGGCACCATTGACTTCCATTGTATGGAAAAAAAAATACTATGGATGGAAGTCAGTGATGCCCCAACAACAGTTTGGTTACAAACATAAAACAAATACAGACTCTCAAGCACCATATGACTTTTGTGGTGTTTTCCGAATCTTGAAGTCATACACAATAGCTTTGTGTGAGAAATAATCATAAATGTAAGTATTAACGGAAGATCTTCTTGACATTAGCCCTTTCTCTCCATGGTGAGAGTAGCAGCGATGTCTGATTCCTCAAAGAATCGTTTGTTTCAGTCATATCTTTTCAATAAATCACTTAGTCTGGTTTAAAATCTAAATGATTTGTACAAGAATCACTTCATTTTGCTGGCTCAATGATTTGTTTTGTTTGAATATCAAATAACATTTTAGTCTGTTTCTCACACAAATGACTTGGAATATAGTGTGTCGTATGGGCTCTTATGCTACTTTTGTGTCCTTGTCGGAGCTTGAAAGCTTCAGTCTTTGTTCATTGTAACTGAATATAAAAGAGTGATCATGATGGTCTTCAGAATTTCCTTTTGAGATCCACCGAAAACGAAAGTCTTACAGGTTTTGGATGACATAAAGGGGAATAGGCAAGATAAGGATTGTTCATTTTGGGTGAACTTGCTGTAATAATTCAGATTTTACTTTGCAATTTTTACATAATGTATATTTTTCCTCAGAAAAAGTTTAAGACTCATCAGAAAGAGATCTGTGAAAGACAGCAATGCGAGGTGATTACATAACAGGGACTAGCAAACCCAAACATGACCTTTTCAATACCTTGTTAGCTACAGTTTGATCATAACACTAACCTTGAAGCTGTAAATGTCACACGTATTGGATATTTATCGCAGTAACAGATGCGTCAGTGCAATACGATGCCTTATGGGGGTGTTTTCCTTTGCAGGACAAAATCTGCATCAGGCAATAGATATAAAAAATTAAGGATGTTAGATTGAAATCTAAATTATACTTTGTTTGGATCACACTACGTGTTGTTTGTTAGCCATTTTCTGTGTTTGCAAAGAGCTTTGCTGTTGTCTGTTGGTGTCTTTGTTTATTTTACAGGTTAGAAGAAGTATCTTATAAGTTGTTTGTGGAAAATAAATTGTCCAGACCAGAACGGCAGCTCTGGAACGTGTCTTTTGAAGATGCAAATAAGGAATTTTAGCCGTCTGGTTTGCCGTGATGTTCTTTGAGACGGCAGTGGAAGTGAAGTTGGATGTCTGCCGTGAGATTTGATGAAGTAGTGAGATTTTGGAGTGGTCTTTCACAGGTGACGGGTGAATGCTTTCTTTCATCTCTCTGCTGACCACCGTTGGGTGGAGACCAAGCGAAAATGTCACTGAAATGTCAAGCGCTTTAGCCGAATAGATTACTATGTCTTATGACTCAGAACTGGAGATTTCTTCTTTGCTCTGAATACCACACGGTATTAGGCAGTTTTTAATTTGCTGTGTAGTTGGTTCTCCCTTTTTCTTTTTCATGCAAACACAAAGTCAAAAGGTGTCCGCTAATAGATTCCGATCCATAAAACACTGACAGAAAAGAGCACAAATAAGCAAAAACTAATTTGCTTATTAAATTAGTCCTTAATTGTTAAGGGCTGTGACGGTGGCAGTTTTTTTTGTAATGGACCAACCACCGGCGGTGGTTGGGAGATGTTTATAATTAGGTCGTGCACGATATTGAAAAAATCTGATATTGCGATGTCGATAATGAATATTGTGATATCGATAATAATTTCGATATTTTTAAACGTAAAATTAAAAAGGTTATGGGAAAATGCATCAAAAATAGATTCATAACAAATAAAACAAGTTTTCTTACAACAAAGTTTATTTCAACTGACAGTCATATTGGACAGGTACAACATGAATAAATAAATAAATAATAACCAACAGGACATGTTTTACTGGTTGTACAGTATAAAATAAATAAATAAAGAGCATGTCTATAGAACAGGACATGTTGTACTGGTTGTATGTACACTACAGTATAAAAACAATAAATAAAGAGCAAGTCTACAGAACAGGACATGTTAGAAACAATAAAAATAAATAAAAAAAAACAAGTAAAAAGAAAACGTTGTGAGAAACAGGGCCCATCAACAACCGTGTAACCTTTAGAAGGCAATTTGCTCTTTCCCCGGCAACTCACAGGTAGAGGTTTCGCGGTATGGGCTGTTTACACCTGGCCACTTCATGCGTTTTTGTCAGATCAGATCGGACAGCTATCCAATCGTGAAAAGACCAGGTGTAAATGCCCTCCGAAACGCATTTGAGACGGGTTTGAATCGATCGCTCCCACCACTTCAGGAGGTGGTCTGACTGGGCATTTCAGATGAAACTGGACAAGTGCATCTGGTTGTTGAAACCACGTAAAATTGTGTGAGAGCGTGTTATGACATATAACATGCTCAACTCTCTCATTCGTCACGAATCCAAACGTTTGGCTGCGATCATACATTAAATTGCTAACCTATTATTTATTTTGTAAACAAAGCTTTGTGCTTCACTCCTGTCATAAAATTCATGTAAAACAGCATTCACATACAATAAAATGTGTTCTGCCGGATCACCTCCGGTGCTACTCAGCTTTACCACCGCGGTGGTGCGGTTGTCAAGTTTACCGGCACAGCCCTAAATGTGGCCTGTGTTATGTTAGCCATGTCATACATTTAAAAAAAATCCTTAAGTACTCACTGCCACAAAGCTAGGGTGGTTGCTAGGGCATTGCTATGCAGTTGCAAAAGTATTCTCAGATGTTCAGTTGGAGTTCATTTTCCAGTAGCTGTTTTCATCAATGCAGTATATAACTTAGTTGTTGTTCAAGTACAAATCTAAGCAATTATTTACAGTAAATTAGCTATTTTAAAAAGAGTATATGTAACTATTAGGGGTGTAACGATACACGTATTCGTATTGAACCGTTCGGTACGAGGCTTTCGGTTCGGTTTTCGGTACGCATTTTTAAACCGAACGGTTCGTTGGACCATTTTTCCTGCCGACCAAATATTCGTTATTTCAAATGTAGGCGCATCGCGCGTGGCAAGCGCGCTCATAATGTAAGAGACGCTGGCGTGACCACAACCACAACATTACATCAAATGGCAAATGTAATGTAAGCGGAACGAAACTGAGCTACTCGTTATTGTGTGGTTGACGGACCGTTTATCAGACCAATGCAGCGCGAGCCTATCTTAATCAAGCAGCACTGTTACTATACAGCGAAATCCAGTAAAGAAAAAAATTGAATTCGCCAGTGATGTAATAACATCGCTGCGAGATCTAGTGAGAAACATTCACATTTCTCATTAACGGATTAAACAGCGCTGACGTGGAAACCAGGAAGAAACATTGTGCCATGAATGAACTCTTCAGTGTCCACAGATCAGCAACATTCACCATGGATTTACTGTAGTAACACTACTAACTGTGACCATGGGAGTTTGGCAGGAATAGTAGGCTGTAATGCTTTCAAGTAACATTACGTCGGTTTTATCAAATGTTAATCTGAACTAAAATAAACCTTTGTTTATAACTACTACAATATTACATTTAATTTTGTTCAAGGAGCTGATTTGTTTTATATGCTCCAAAGAAAAGTCAAGTATAGCTCCATCATTGCTCAAAGTAAAAAAAAAAAAAATCATACTTTATGATGTTTGTTTTAATAAAAATATAATAAAAAAAAAAAATCAAGGAAATTTCTCTGCCATTTCTTTCTTTTTGCTGTATCGAAAACGTACCGAACCGAACCGTGACACAAGTGTATCGTATCGAACCGAACCGTGAATTTTGTGAACCGTTACACCCCTAGTAACTATATATATTAGGGGTGGGGGAAAAAATCGATTCTTAGATGCATCGCGATGCGGACGTGGACGATTCTGAATCGATTCACAAATGTCAAAAATCGATTTTCAAAAAAAAAAATTTTTTTTTAAGATATATATTTATAATAACTTAATATTGACGGAACGCAAAAGACGGAACTCTGAAGCGCGGAAGTGCAGTGCCCGCCCGGACCGTCTGTGGCGTGCACATAACAGAGACGCTATGGCGCGCGAGATCCAAACACACTCGTTAAAAGCTGACGTGTGGAAATATTTTGGCTTCTGAAGTTGAAGGGGGAAAGGAGCTGGACAGTCAAGAGTCACACTAGTTGTAAGCTTTGTAGAATAAAACTAAAATATTTCGGAAACAATACAAATATGAGAAGCCATATGACGCGTTTCCACCCAGAGGAGGAAAAACACTCGGCTGTACCGGTCGTTGTTATACTATTAATTTACTACAAGTATGCTGCTAGTTCAGGCACACATTTATTTTCCTTTTGGTTCTTTGCAATGTTAATAAAATCTATTGTACGTTAATTCTTTATGGGTCATTACTTACTTTTAAAGCAAAGTATTTATAGTCACACAAAAAGATTCAGATAATCGATTTAGCATCAAATCGCAGCCCTCTGAATCGTAATGGAACGAATCGAGGGGTGCCTAGAGATTCCCACCCCTAATATATATATATTAAGACTGTCAAACGATTAAAATATTTAATCGCGATTAATCGCAATTATTTTTTATCTATTCTAAATGTCTCTTGATTTTCTTTTTGTCCCATTATTTTTTCTCATGTTAATGCTCTTATCAACATGGAAAAGTGGATCAGCTTGCTTTATGCAAATGTTTTTTTTATTGAAAACAACTTTGACATACACTGTGTTCAATTTCACACTAACATTCTCACTTGGAGCAAATAATCTCTCAATGTAACACTGTCCATTAATAAAAGGGTGAAAGAAATACTGACGAGGTCCTGATATTGACGAGGGGGCGGAGAATTCGCATCAGCTGTGTGTGTGTGTGTGTGCGTGTGTGTGTGTGTGTGTGTGCTTGGCCATCAAGTGGTATTTCAGACTGGACGCGCTGCGATGATGATAGCTCAGTTCACAACAACAAAACACACAGATCACTTTGGTCTTGTCAATGGAACCATTTGGCAACTTCTAAAAAGTAAACTTTCCATTCAGAATCTTATTGGCATCCATTTCGGCGTCTCGCGCTCGTCATCCACTCAAAGCGCAACGTTAACCAACTATTTGGCCGGCTCGCAAGCACAAAAGTGTGTGCGGCGCGCCTGTTGTTTGGTTTCTGGTCTAGCTAGATCCGCTTGCGCTTTGGTCGACGAAGCAACATAACGTCCTCACGCGGCGCAAGCCATTGAAATGAATGGGTTTCACAGTGCAGCGCACGCATGCCGCGTCCTGTTGTAACAGCATGTGAAAAAAACTACAAAGTTTGCTAGGCCAAAAAGACCGTTAATCGCGCGATAAAAAAATTTACGCCGTTAAAATGGGTTTGCGTTAACGCCGTTAATAACGCGTTTAACTGACAGCCCTAATATATATATATATATATATATCTATTTAGACATCATATTTGATACTATAAATAATGTAAAAATACAATGCATAAAAAGTTTTTTTGTGGTGGAACCAGTGAAATTATTAGATGTTCGGTTCAAATAAAAAATGAGATTGCAAAATTTTGTTACACAACAAAGTTTAATACTTGTTAGGGTTTTGTAGTAACTTTTGTAGTAGGTTTTTTTTTAGTAATCTCTAACACCAAGTATTAGCAGCAGCAGTAATGTGACGCTTGCCTTGGCAAACACCACTAAAAAAAACTTACACGTTTGTCAATGCTTTCTGACAAATGGCCAGTGTAAAGAACTGAAGGCGAAAACGTTTGTTTTGATTTCAAATGTAGACGTTAAACTACTACCAATGTGGCTGACTAAGTTACGAGCACAGTCTCTGCTATCTAGCCGAAGAACGAGCCGCGGCGCCCCGCGGGAGGGAAAGCACTCATCACTTAATGAGCTGCCTCTGAGTGATCTCATCCGCTCTGCACCACGGCCGGAAACATTCAGCCCCCGACAAACGCTTGGGGGACTCTCTCAAAACGGACGACCGGAGAATGGGGGCCTTGTTTTAATTACCGTCCGTTTATCTTGCCCACATGTAAAGGCTGGGTTTCTGCCTGGCTAGGCAGCACAATAGTGTGACTTCCTCTTTGTGTTCTGCCTCTCCCAAATACTTCATTAACCTCGGCGGACAGTATAACTCTTTCACCGGAGCTTTGTGTCTTCGCTAGAGTGGTTCAATGCCTGAGTCACTGTCAAAGACACAGTCTGCCCTTGATATCATGCTGAATAGTCTTGGCTGTCATCAAGGTTACATGTTTGTCAAACTTTGTTGTGTGGCTAACAACAGTTTGTTTTAGATAAGAACTGCATGTGACGTTTGAGTTCAGTGGAATAGCTGCATGCTAGTGTAATTTATGGATGTCTGGAATGGATAATCTTTTCTTGCCCCAAAATTAAAAACATATAAAATGTGTGTGTATATATATATATATATATATATATATAAGTATAAACATTAAGGCTGGGTTAAATATATCTATTTCTCGATTTGTTTTTATGATAACCACCATATGTTTATATTTAAAAAAAAAAACAGTAGAAACATTGTCCATATGTATTACAAATTTATTATAGTATTATTATTATTATAAAAAACATATGTGTAATTTAAATGTAGCCTACAAATCAGTTATTTTAACCTTTAGTGATTTACCAACTGGTGTTCCATGTATAGTACAGTTTCCTGTACTGTACCTGATGGTAGGCCCTAATTAATCTGTCTAATTGAATCTAATCAGAATCGAATCACAAGCTTGTGAATCGAATCGTGCAATTTGTTTCGATGCCCAGCTGTAATACACATTGTGAGAATGTTTTCATGGCAATGAAATACTCCCAAGCCTATCATTTCAAATGACCAAAATTCTCATTACTATGATGCGAAAAGGAAAAATAATAAAATACGACTGTACACCATTATAGTAGTGTACATGCCTTTAAATTCAGTTGATTTTAATAAAAAAAAAAAAAAAGGTCTAATATTGTTCATTATTATATAAAGAACTTTTTATTTTTATCATGAAGATTTTGAGGAGAATCATGTCTAACATGATGTTAAAGGGATAGTTTTTACTTTTTTTTCACACACATGTACTATGGTGCTATAATGTTTTTGTTTGTACATGTACCGTGACAGTACCATGTTTTTATTTATTTTACACATTTACCATTTTATTCCCCATTTTTCTGGACATGTACTTGTACCATGGTACTACTTTATTGGCCCATGTACCATAGTACAACCATGTATTTCGGATGTGCAGCATAGCAATACAGCTTTAGTGGGTTTTTTTTTGTTTGTTTTTTGACAAGCTAGTCACTGAATTATCTTATGACTGCACAAACACCCAAAAATGAACATTTTTGGGTGCCTATCCCTTTAAGATGCAAACATAACTTGCATAGAATGGCCTTTTGTTTTTTTATGCTATTTTGTTATTTTAAATTTATTTGATTAATTGTATATTATTATTGTTGTTTTTTATTATTATTATTTTCCTTTTGATTTTGGGGTGAAATATGACCTAGACCCAACAGTGTAGCAATATACATTGAGTCCCGTTTGTCATTTAAGTGCACACTTCATATAGGCCAACTCTCTCAGTCGGATTCTTGCAGCGTCTGCTCAGGCATGCCGAAAACATCCGTTATCAGACTGTCTGTGTGTGGCGTCGGTGGAGCAAACGGGAAGTGAGGAATCTGTCCCTTTAAGTGGGCATATAATTAGGCAGGAATTCCAGCTGGCTTAGTCACCGCTGTATGGGGAGGATAAAGGGGAAAACCATCGCTCTCAGCCATTGCAGGGACCACTGGCTCGCTCTATCATTCTGCAAGAATGTGTGTGAAAATCGTGGGGGCAGGGGTGGGGTTGCTGTGGTGATAGCAGGGGTTGCTTTGCAAGGGCAGTCTGGGGTTGTGTGATTTTGGCACCGCTTGTTTAACCAGTAGGATTCCAGGCTTTTGCCCAAACACGTTAGGAATGATCTAACCTTTGGCCATAGGTGATCGCTTCAAGGAAGGCTTATCTTTTCCTTTTGTCTGTCGCTAGCCTTTTGTTTAGGAGGCGGCTGGAAATGCTTAATAAAAGCCCATTGGACAACTTTTGCTCTTTTAAAAATGCTTTTAAAGACAACATGAATCACACTTACCGAAATGGTGTTACCTCATCCCACACCGTTTGTGCTACAGACATGAATGATGAATCATGCTGCTTATTGAAGAGATCCATGTCTAGAGACCAAAATATATCGACTTGGATGTGGACTTTTTGTCTTCTGCCAGTAAGAAGCAACCAAACAGCAAGTTTTGGCATCTGAATTAAATGTGATTACATAAAACAAATATGTAAATGTTCACTACCATTCAAAAGTTTGGGATTTGTACGATTTTTTCAAAATGTTTTTGAAAGATGTCTGTTATCTCACTAATGCTGCATTTATTTGATCAAAACAGTAATATTGTGAAATATTATTACAATTTAAATAACTTTTAAACTGTATACATATACACACTAATGTATCTTTTCCAAACAAAACTAGATTTCTTTAAAAAAAAATGAAGAAAAAAACATTTTCATTTTCCTGTTGAGTTTGTGCTTAGAGGCTGCAAAAAATACCTTGTGTGTGTTGTCTTTAAGGTTAAGTTTAGTGTTAGAAGGCTTATTGCTTATGAAAAGATACAACCTTCTGACATTTCTAGTGGCATTTGAATTGGTCTGAATTGAATGACCCTCTTTGTTAATACAAATTCTGTGGATTAGATTAGCACATCCTCCCAGCTATCTCTGCAGTTTGTTTTCATACCCTTTTTTTCCGGCCTGATGGTAGAACCAATCCAGTGAGACTCCTCCACCACATGAACAAGTGCAGGAAGTGGAGTAAACGGAGATCATTTGGATCCGTCTGTTTCTTCCTCTTGTGCGACTGAACCATATGAAGGGGAAATTGGGCCTTGCGTGCCAAGCGTGGAGAGAGTTTCTTGCAGATTTACAGGGGAGCTGTGATTCATCCCACACACCAGGGATGGAAATTAACTTTTTTGTCCACCGGCCACTGTGGCTGGTGGATTTCAAAATCTACCAGCCACTCAATGTTTTTACCAGCCACTTTCTTGTTTTTAACTAACAATGTGTAACTGCATGTGAAAATTAATACTACAAGATCTACAATACTTAACCAGTTTATTTAATCTCAAGTCTCAATGAAATACTTACATTTTCTTTTTCTCTCTTATACACACACAAACCATGAACTGATATACATTTCGTTAAATGAGTGGGGCAGATTAAACAAAAAACTGAACCGATGCTAAACCGCACTCTATGCTGGAGGTTACTCTCTCTGCGAGAGTACCGTAACACTTCAAATAATAGCCAAGTCCCAAAAAGACGCCTGTCTCTTTTACACGCCTGCTGTGGCGACAGGCTTGGGTAAATAAAGGCTTTTTTAGTTTCGGGTTGTATTTAATCTTAATTTAAAGCCTTTAAATTTAAATTTGTATTTAAAGCCTTTTTTGATCGGTGAGTGATGTAGAATAAAATGACTGCTGCGCTTGACAGGGCGCAAACGAGCAGAGCAAGAGAGAGAGCGAGAGAGAGTCCCGGCCGCGCGCGCGCACTCTCACGTTTTCAAACAACACGAGCGCTGTCTTGCTCTCTCTCTCACGCATTTTAATCAAAATCAATGGACACAATAGTAAAAGGTCGGAAGACCGCAGTTTCACGTGGAGCATTTGGGGATTTTTAGTGATTAGAGACTCTAGGAACAACATCTCAACACTAAATTATAAAGGCCTGTCTCAAATACAAGCCGGTGCAGTTCGACGATTTGGGAAAATAAAACCCCGGGCTATTATTTGAAGTTTTACGGTATGCCTGTTCTGTCATATTTACATCATGCGCTGGCGGCTAGCTCCCACCTCTCGCGCTCAAGCATCGACGGAAGAAGCGCGCGGGTAGATGTTCGCGCAGCTAGCTCTTTACGACACAAGAGAGCCAACCCGCCCTAAAAATACACCAAGCGCTCGCGGCTAGCTCTCCCTTTGGTCGGCAAACCGCCTCTCGCGCTCCCACATTTTCTTCCCTCGTCGGGCCCATAGTCGGTGTGCCTCCTCTAAAAGTGTCCGCCGTCCGGGTGAAACAGTATGCTATTTTTATTTACCCGCCACGGTGGCCGGTAGGTGAAGCGAGTTTACCCGCCACAACACAAAATCACCCGCATTTGGCTGGTGGCGGGTGCTAATTTCCATCCCTGCCACACACTCAGTGTCTCATTCACAGAAGCGCTAGCGTGATGTCGCTTCCTGTTTCATAAGCTGCCTCGGTTGTAGATTACCCGCAGTCAGAGTGTGATGCCAGTAATGATGTCATTTTTTTAGTCACTGTCACATTTTGTCCTTCTTAGTTAATAAGACTAAAGATTTGTTTTTTAGATTTTCCCAAAAATGACCTTGAAAGCCACTGGATTATTAGTTGAATCCTCCTTTCCTTGGGTGATTTTAGACGGAATGATGTTGCAGCTGATTTTGGCGCATGTCAAAATATTTGTGTTGTCAACTTGGTTCAACGCAGGGCTTATTCTTGCCTTTAAGGGCTTCATCTTCGCTTGTGACGCTGATGTGTTTCCCTTCCCATCCTGGAGCAGATAGTTAGACTTAATCCAGGGCCTCATTACGGTTGTCAGCGCTGTCCCTAATCGAGCTGTCTTCCTGTCTGTCTCTTATGGAACACCTGGCATTACTTGTCCGTTAGCTATAACGAATGATTTACAGCGTGTCACTCATTAAATTTCGCAAGATATTTCTGGGGCGTAATTGTTTGTAAGCCACTGAAAGAAACCAAATCTGATTCTGAAAAACTTCTTTTTGACCGTCTCTAATGGAGATTCATTAGACCATCGTAAAATAAAGCAATAATGATTTGACAAACAGTAATTTTTCCACAGCTTTGGGGTTTTGTTAAGAATTACAAGTTGTTACGAGTGTTTTTAAAAGACAACTGCAACATCAGTAAGGATGGGAATCATAAGGATTTGGGTTCCTAATTTAATGACTTGCGTGTTTTTTAATTCACTAAAGGCCCCATATACTCAGCAAAGTTATTTTTCGTACTTCACTTAGGGGTCAAAAGAAGTTTGAAATATGTGACCAGCGATATACTATAAGCAGCATTTATATGAATATGTAAATATATAATGTGGGCTTTCCTTTCAACAACAAAAATGACAGTGGAGAAAAACTGAATCTGATTATAGCGATGTCTGTATGTTTGCACAAGCTCTACTATTCGGCACTTCAGTAAAGTCACGTCACATTTATTTATAATACACTTTATACAATAGATTGTTTAAAAGCAAGCAGCTTTATTCATAATCAAGTGTATGTTTTTACCCATGGATGTCTGACCTTGATGGACTGAACAGAAGAAATGAAGTGAACTGAAAAAGATTTCCACGACCAAGAAGGCGGATCCTCAGAGCCACACCTACCTATTACGTAATCGCCTTGGACCAATGGTAGTTTAAAGGTGTTTACCAGCCGGAACGAACTTTTCTGGAAACTTTGCTTTGGCAAGCTGTTTTGAACTCATGAAACGAACACAAATTGAATTGAGTTTTTGCCTGATTTTGTTCGAAATGACATCAGTTCGTTCTTCGTATAGTGTATACTGTATACATACGCCTTAAGAATCGGCTCATAAGGCTCATGCTTGTTTAGTTTTTCAATATATTTATTAATTATTCACTAACATAGATTCTCACAAGGAGTCATTTGTCGGTGTATTTAATTCACTAAAAAGTACTAGCTCATAAGAGTCCATTTTTGGGGATTTGGACAATGCAATTTATACTGGTTTTATTTTTTTTATTATTTGTTATTTTCTAACAAAGCTTCTCATAAGGAGTCAAGCTACACTGGTCGTGTATTGATTCATAAGGATCCAGCTCATATTTTCACAATGGCAGTCATTCACTTTTTATTTAGTTATTTTTGTGTCTTTATGCCCTAACAAACCTCCTCATAAGGAATCATTTGTTTGGCAATTGACTACTTTGGTCGTGCTGTAGGCATTGTTTTTGATTCACCAAAGAACCAGCCCATTAATCATTTGATATGAATTTGTATAATGCCTATTGAGCTGTTTTCATTTGTTTTATTTATTAAGCTTCTTATAAGGAGTTGTTTGATCGGGAATTGGATTACACTGGTCTGTTTTTGACTCGCTAAAAAAGAAGCGTCTCATAAGACAAGTCAATTAGAAAGTTGTTCTGTACTAAATTGTTTTGGGATTTGAAACGCTTACCCCAAGTATGAGCAATACTAATAATGATAAACCACTAATAAACTATTAATGATAGGTGATATTGTAGATTTAGAGCATTATTATAGCATTCACGTTTTTCAACATTTTCATATATTATGATGTCTCAAAGGTGGCTCATCCAGACATTACCATTTACTTCAACTTCAGCTTCATCTCTGTTATGCATACAGAAGCGCAACCTGGCAATTAAGGCATTATGTTATTTAGAAACCTACTCTGGAAGTAGGTGAGAGGGTGTAGGAGCTGTTCTCAGCCAGGTAAGTGGCCTAGTGTCTGAGCCGAGATAGTCCACAGGTGAAAGTGAACACTCGTGACACTAAGACGGATGTGTGTGCAGATATGGCTGCTGTCTTGTCCAGTAATGTCAGAGATTAAAAGAGGATAAGTATGAAGTGTTTTACGGTTTCATCATCAGATAATAGGGCCTTAGTATGAGTTATATATATATATAGCCTAGTGGAACACACGGTGTATCTTAATACCTATTAAAAACTGTTCCTTAAGAAATAAACTGGCAAGGGCAAAAAGCACAGATTACTTGTGAAGCTCGGCACTTTGCATGGGAGCAGCTTGTGGTCCGGTGAACCACTGTATCATGGGCTGCATGAGTGTGGACATACGGTGCCGGTTTGGAGCCAGTAGCACACATAGGGCCATTCCCTGTCAACTCAACACGAGGTCCCCGGCTCAAATTTGTGATTTTTTTTCTGGAGAAAGACAAACATAAAAAGTGATGAAAGCCAAAATATTAAATGTCATAGACGTACATTTACTGAGTAATCCACTAATTTTTAGATGGGGGTCAAAATTACATTTTTCACTTGAGATTTGGAGCCAAATTAGAGGGGTGTAAGAATGACTTTAGAAAGATGGCAGCATCATTTTTTTAGTTTTTACTCAGAGATTGGTAGGTTTATTAGTAAAATCTGTTGACTTCAGTAATCTTTGTTTCATTTATATGCATCTGTGACATTTAATAATTTGGTTTTCATCGCTATTTATGTTTGTCTTTGGACAGAAAAAATTGTTTCGGAAATTTGGTTCATTTGACACTGGGATTTTTTTGCAGAGGCCTAAAGATACCTCAAACACGGGTTTGTTGGAGGCCACTTAGGGCTGGGTCATGTCGATATCATATCGAGATGTGATATGCATGTTAGGTTGAGCTTCTGTTTATGTTCGCTGATCAATGTTTATATGTAAATAAGAGCCTAAATTCAATCTGTGCATCATATAAAGCGATCGTGTCTCTTCAGAAAATTGACTAAACCGCTCAATTCATATGGATTAGTTTTACAATCTCCTTATGAATTTTGTGAAGCGTCAAATTGGTAGCTGTCAATAGAGGGACAGAAATCTCTTTAAGATTTCATCAAAATTATGTTAATTTTGTTCCAAAGATGAACGAACGTCTTGGGGGTTTGGAACGGACATGAGGGTGAGTAGATGATGACAGAATTTTCATGTTTGGCTAAACTATGCCTTTAAATCACAAAACAAAGAATCCCAAAAAAATGAAATGGAAAAAACACAATTTAGGGAAAATTTTAATGGATTTCGTGGGGTCCTAAATTAAAAGCTACGCTACTCTGTGGAGTTTGAACAAACAAGTTTCCACGTTTACATTTGTTTCAAAGGTCTAACAAATATGTGGAAAGCATTTCCTTACCCATTAATGTTGTGGTAAATATAAATGTTGTATGATATGGAATAAAATATCGTGATGACCGCATCGCCCATCCCTAATCCTACTACACTCAAAAGTAAGTGGAGATGTGTAAGAACGTATCTTTTGTACCCGTGGAGATGAGCAGCACCTTCACTGACCCCCCGCTCAGTGTTGGTGTATATCCAGCTTAGAGTGTGTTTACACGTGCCTGTTTAATAGCTCACCACCTCTCCGCTCACCCCTGCTAATGTGCTCACTCGACTGAGCTGTGGACACAGTTGATGGAAAGTTACCGAGTTGTGTGTTATAGTTGCCCTTTCATCTCTTCAACCCGTTTGAAATTCTGGTCTTTTAACCTCTTGCCCTCAGGGCATCAGTTAAACCAATGAAGACAAGAAGGTAATGTTTTATGCCCTTCTTGAAGTCAACATGAAATCAACTTTGAATGCTATTCCTGCTGTTACTGCAGTCGATTCATCACATGTCCATGTCACTTTCTATTCATCAAAGTATCCTGAAAAAATATGTATCATGGTTTCCACAAAAATATGAAGCAGCACAACTGTTTTTAATATGGATAATAATAGGAAATGTTTTTTGAGCAACAAATCAGCACATTAGACTGATTTCTGAAGGATCATGTGACACTGAAGACTGGAGTAATGATGCTGAGAAATCAGCTTTGCCTCACAGGAATAAATTACATTTTAAATGGTAATATTTCACAATATTACTTTTTTTTTTTTTTTTTTTTTACTGAATTTTTATTAAATAATTGCAGCCGTGTGGTGAGCATAAAATACTTTTCAAAAACATCAAAAAATATTGTACAGACCTCAAACTTTTAAACAGTCGTGTACATTTTGTACTAGACGAATAGAATAGAGTGCTTTAATTTATTTTCATCTCTACGAGATGTCGTCATGGCACTATGGTCATTCTACAGGGACAAATTAGTTTCCCTCAAGACAAGAGCACAATCAAGTCTTGCTTCTTGCAGGGATCGAACCTGCAACGTTGTGTTCAGACTGTTGTCTTTAGCATTTACTAGCTCACGAGAAAATCAGTGCTTTGCTTTTGCCTTTTGTTGTGGTATTAGAACAGTATATTAATCCATATAGGCCGCAGTGTTGTTCAGTGTCGAATGGAACAAACACGGGCCACGTGCAGCTGTAGCTGATTATATACGGCCCATATGACCCTCTGTGCTCTCTCTTCCTCTACCTTCTTCCTCTCCAGCTCTCACAGCTGTTTCTGAGCAGGTGATGCAGGTGCTAAAGTTCCCAGACCGCTCTCTGGAATGGAGAATTGTTGTTCGCCCTGACATGGGAAGATATCACGGAGGCTCGGCATAGCACTGCATACTGTGTGCGGCAATAAATCAGGACTTGCCATTGTTCCTGCTGTCCATTGTCTTGACCTTGCGAGAGACCAGATTTGTTTGCGTAAGGCGTTTTGCATTTACATTTGCTTATTGAACACCGCAACCAACGTCTGATTATTCATGTCTGGCCAAACAATCTAATGTCTGTTGTTTATTGCTTGGCACCTGGTGTTCTTTTATAGACATTTGAGATGGCCACTAGGTGCTTGGATTGGTACGTTAGTGAATATATATATAAAGAGAAATGGTGAAAACGGGGACATTGTGGCCTTTTTTTTACACTTAAAGTCAACATGACTGTATTTGCTTTCTTATTACATCTTCCTTTTCTTGTTGCATTGATTCAATCAAAATGTAATACCTTATTCTGCCTCTAAACTGACTTAAATTTCAGTAGACATCACCAAACCTCTTATTTTCCAGCCCATTACCTTTTTTCCTTGGTTAATATCCTGTTAAATATCGCTTGGGAAAAACATCATATTATGTAGGTCAAATGTTTGCGAACGCATTTCATGTTGACTTTAAAGTGTCTCAAGTGGTAGATTGTAAGTGTGAGGGTTAAATCTGTTCGGGGAGCTGGAAGTCTCCTCTTTCAGATGGTGAAGAGGTGGTATGCGAAACAGCCAGGACGGCATGATTAGCACTTGGCCGTTGAGTGACGAAACCGAACACAATGTTTTACTGGACTGCTCGCCGCAAAAGTAAACAAACTGAGGAACTTTAGGGGTGTGTTGTAACGCTGTGCCCTCACCAGACAGATGACCGGTGAAATTCGCATGTAGATGTCCTCTTCCAGTAAACACATTTGAGTTTACAGCTGTGTCTGGGGAGGGGAAAAAGTATTGCTGTGAGTAATGCAAGCATCACTGAGCAGAGAGATGGAGGATCAGAGGAAGGTTCACCTTGTTCCTTTCGTTGTCATGAATTTGCATGAAAATAAAACTCGAGCTATTAAATATGGTAAAATTCTTTCCAATAGCTGAAGCACTGGGGAAAGAGGAGAAACTGTGCTACTCAGGAACTGATTCTGCTGTTTTGTGAACACATTCCTGGGAATCGCCAGAGATTCTGGTGTGGTATCAGTGGGTTTTAAGTACATCCAAGTAATTTCACAACAGAATGTCTGAAACTTTATTACGCATCAGACCCCTGACTTTGTCTCTGTGCAAAGATTGCTTGTTTTATAAGCAGCTGAATACGTTAAGCAGCGTTCACACCTGGAATGCGTGTCGTAGACATTAATTCCTTGAATCTGAATTTTTATTTGAATTGAGGTAGCAAACAGGATGCAGAATTGCAAATTAAATTTTAACAAGAAAACTCAATTTAACAAGACAAACTTGCCTTGAAGTTTGAAGGGTTTATAGGTTTTATAGGCAATTTATGGACAATTAATTATATAGACGAGACGGAGAGACTGAATGTTGGCTAGGTGGATGAACGAACAGATGGATGGATGGATACAGTGACTACCAATGGGAATCGAGTGGGAATTCTTACTAGCAACCCAAAGCACGTACATTGGTGACTTCTAGCTATTTAATCGCCATTTAGATTGTGTCAGCACCGCTTTAGTGCTTTTTCTATGCGACCGTCTGATTTGAAGTTACAGTATAATGGCCTCTTTGCTTTTCATTTCCCTTTAATCAAAGCAATTACAGTGATTTCCAGTTCTCTACTGCTTTTATCACACCTAGCACATTCAAAATGATCCACTATTTATGTAATATGCGACAGACGTAGGCCTTTGATAAAATTTATTTTTTTGTGAAAATGAAGAATTCTCTTTGGCTCTTCACATGACACTGTCAGACTTCATCTAAAGGTCAATCTGTTTAGTTTCTTGTGAAAATTGCTGTGGATTCTCAAAGCTTTTTTGCCATATTGAATTTGCTGATTGGGCATTAACAGAGGAATACTCATTGTATGACTAAAACGCCTTCTCCTTGGTTACCTATATCCACTTATTCCTGCTTTCATATCTGTCTTTCTTTGCTCTCACATGTTTGAGTGAAATGGTTTAGGGAGTGCTGGTGCACTCACATCTATCATTTACAGTGAATGTAAGAGGTCAGAGTGGTCTCAGGACTTCAGGAATGCAGCATGTATAGTTCATGTCTTTTTTGTTTTCCCATATCCTCCCTTTTAAGATGACGTGCATCATTGCTTCTTAAATCAAAATATAAAATGGCAGTATGATAAATAATAGGCTATATGGTACTAACTTGTTTTTATGAGAACAATGTGACGGAGTTTGACGTTAACATGTTGCTAAGCGATGGTGGCATGGCTCAAATAAGCATACAAATAAAATTATTGAAGAATTTAAGTTTTTCATATATTCTTTTACTTTACAATTTATTTTAATATTGTATTTATTTACACAAACTTTAACGTTTGTGTATTTATACACTTTTTAATTTAGCATTGGCCACTAACACTTTATTTTAGTCACTGTATCACAGTAGGTAGTTTCAGATGGAGAACATACTGACTCATGAAAAAAATTACACTAAGGAACAGCCATGACTTCAATCTACATTTGTGGTGTATTTAGTTTGTTTTATGACAGTACAAATGTCTTTGTTTTGTGTTTTGTTTTGTGTGTGTTCTGAACGCAGTGTTCCCTCCACTGGGACCTCGGTTGAGGAATTCATAGAATTTGCTTGTATTTGAGTAACCGGATTCATCAAGTGAACAACAGAGAATGTTGTTTATTCAGTGAACCCATGTTTTATGTCCTTAAATAAAACATTAAAAAACTAAGAATATAGTTATTAGTAAGTTTGTGATTTTTTTTTTTTTTTTTTTTTAGTTTTTTTTTTTATAGTCATATATTGTGGCTCAGTTTTAACGGGAAGAGTTTGCACTTGATGTCATGCCACATACCTACAAACTAGTCACTTTTCGACAAAATTCACCATTTTGAATCAAAATATGTAATTTATGTGATTCGTGAGGCCGTAGACGTTTCTCAAGCTGTTGCGATCTTTTCCCCAATAAACCATATTTTGTGCATACTTTTCCCATGGTCAACTTTTCACGGTACTATGCTACAACAATTCTGAGGTAAGTTTGCTGCCAATTATGTAATTCTTGTAAACTAACTTAACATAAGGTAACTAGTTATAGTAAAGTCAACTTGCCAAATCAAGTTTAGTCTGTTAGTAAGTTGAGAAAGTTTGTCGTGATACATTTTTTCCTAACGTTACATCATACAAGTAAGAGTAATACATAATTCGAAACTGTAACTACTATTATTTGTGTAAACTCACGAAAACAAGAAAATGCTGTGCCTTTGTAAAATAAAGAAAACAAACAGTATGCGCTTTCTGCCATCTCGTTTTCCATGTGAACTGAAGCGCGCCTCAACTCAGCGAATACTTGCCTCACAGACATGAGAAATATATATATATACACTCACCTGAAGGATTATTAGGAACACCTGTTCAATTTCTCATTAATGCAATTATCTAATCAACCAATCACATGGCAGTTGCTTCAATGCATTTAGGGGTGTGGTCCTGGACAAGACAATCTCCTGAACTCCAAACTGAATGTCAGAATGGGAAAGAAAGGTGATTTAAGCAATTTTGAGCGTGGCATGGTTGTTGGTGCCAGACAGGCCGGTCTGAGTATTTCACAATCTGCTCAGTTACTGGGATTTTCACGCACAACCATTTCTAGGGTTTACAAAGAATGGTGTGAAAAGGGAAAAACATCCAGTATGCGGCAGTCCTGTGGGCGAAAATGCCTTGTTGATGCTAGAGGTCAGAGGAGAATGGGCCGACTGATTCAAGCTGATAGAAGAGCAACTTTGACTGAAATAACCACTCGTTACAACCGAGGTATGCAGCAAAGCATTTGTGAAGCCACAACACGCACAACCTTGAGGCGGATGGGCTACAACAGCTGAAGACCCCCCGGGTACCACTCATCTCCACTACAAATAGGAAAAAGAGGCTACAATTTGCAAGAGCTCACCAAAATTGGACAGTTGAAGACTGGAAAAATGTTGCCTGGTCTGATGAGTCTCGATTTCTGTTGAGACATTCAGATGGTAGAGTCAGAATTTGGCGTAAACAGAATGAGAACATGGATCCATCATGCCTTGTTTACCACTGTGCAGGCTGGTGGTGGTGGTGTAATGGCGTGGGGGATGTTTTCTTGGCACACTTTAGGCCCCTTAGTGCCAATTGGGCATCGTTTAAATGCCACGGCCTACCTGAACATTGTTTCTGACCATGTCCATCCCTTTATGGCCACCATGTACCCATCCTCTGATGGCTACTTCCAGCAGGATAATGCACCACGTCACAAAGCTCGAATCATTTCAAATTGGTTTCTTGAACATGACAATGAGTTCACTGTACTAAAATGGCCCCCACAGTCACCAGATCTCAACCCAATAGAGCATCTTTGGGATGTGGTGGAACGGGAGCTTCGTGCCCTGGATGTGCATACCACAAATCTCCATCAACTGCAAGATGCTATCCTATCAATATGGGGCAACATTTCTAAAGAATGCTTTCAGCACCTTGTTGAATCAATGCCACGTAGAATTAAGGCAGTTCTGAAGGCGAAAGGGGGTCAAACACAGTATTAGTATGGTGTTCCTAATAATCCTTTAGGTGAGTGTGTGTATATATATATATATATACATACAGAAAGCTTGAAATGTTTAAACGAACCAATTAAAATACTCCGTAATCCGATTAATAATGTAATCCGTATGAAAAGTGCATTTCTCTCTATAGGCGCGTTCATTTTCCTGCGGAGATGGCGAGTCAGCATCATCAACTTCCATCTCTTCAGCCGGCACTGACAGAAAACACTAGTTTATTAATAAATAATAAAAATGTCACCTTGCTATTTTTTCCTGACACATTCATAATCATTACTTTTGCCGGTGCCTTGCGGCAAGCTTTATGCAGAATAGGCTATTACGTCTATTAAACGCATTGTCTAGTATTCTCCTCAGTATATTTAAGTAATTGAATTAAGAAATGTGCTATTAGTCGTTTAATGGCTTAAATGAACGATTACTAGTTGACTAGAAAAATCTTTAGTTGGGGACAGCCCTGCTGGTTACATTTAAAAAAAAATTTTTTATGGCTATATGAGCCTGTTAGACTTGCACTATAATCCCAGAAACTCATACCGTGCCTCATGTTTTCCCCTCAGTGGATGCTTTGTAACTCTCACAGGAAGTACCCGACCACTGTACCCTGCTCTGGGCTACTTTCCCGTTAGAATAATGGCCATAAAAAAGCGGCATGTTCTCTCAGCTTTTTTAAGAGCCTCGTATTTCTTTCCTGTCCAGCCATCTTGCACATTTTGACCACTTTTGTTGTGCTACTCAAAACTGAAGAGCATCTACTCTTGGATCCAACGATGTATGTTTGTTCCAATATTGTGCCTTCCTCTCATTTTGAAGGTTGTTAAGATGAACCCTTCTTGCCTCATATCCTGCACTGATGGTTTCTTCCTGTTCTCCTCCTGGATAATACCTTGCACAGCCCTTTAAGTGGGATTTATAGCTCTTGCCCATTCTGTAATTACCATCATGGAGCTCTCATACTCTTCATTAAAACCCCTGTCTCAGGCTCGGGAAGCCTCAGGGAAACACTTAGGTTTAAGTGAAGATCCCTTTGAAGTACTTCAGGAGAACTGGGCTTATTTTCTGCTTCCTACTTACACCTGTGACTTATTGCTAACATCTGGGTTCGTACTGTGAGTCCTCAGGTTTTGATACCAACACATCAAGGTGCATTGGGTTTTTGTTTTATTTAAGTTTTTATTTGTGCTCAACTAAAATAGTTTTTTCAATGGCCAATGCTGATATCTAGAAAGCCGAGGCCCTTATATATGAAATGTATTGATATATAATAAAACATAAAATTGTTTGAATTTAATAAAGGCTTTTTTAATTTTTATTTATTTATTTATTTATAAACATGTTGCGTCTTCAGACTTGACAGACTGCCATTTTGACACTGCAAGCTTCAAGCTTTCTAACCTTAAAGCTACACTGTGTGATTTTTACCCCCATCTTGGGGATGAAAAGGTATATGACCATCCAGTGAATATTAGTTTCTGTTCCTCTCAATTTCGATTTCGTTTTAACTCCTACGGTGGCCAATGGAGTCCAAGATTAACATGGCTTCCAGTACGACCTCCTCGACACGGTGCCATCGAGTGTTAAAACGCAAAAGGCGAAGCTTGATGTCCCTCTTTGGCTAATGTACTTTCAAGATGGAGGGGCAACATGGCGACCGACATTAGAACCCCTCAACCGTATGTATTTTCAATGGCATATTATACACTCACGAGAATACTTTATTACTTGAACGAAGTAAATATACATAAATGAGCACATATATTTTTGAAAGAACTACCGTATTTTCCGCACTATAAGGCGCACTTCAAAGCCTGTAATTTTCTCAAAAAACGACAGTGCGCCTGATAATCCGGAGCGCCTTATATATGGATGGTGAACACGTTCACCAAGACGGGGAGACAGTGCCTGGCAACTTACGCCATTATCTGCCAATGGATCGTGGATGCCTGGGCTGATATATTAGTCTCCGCTGTGATCCGGGCTTTCACGAAGGCAGGAATAATCTCTTTATTCAGCCAGCTCACATACCCGTATTTACTTCCTGTTTTCGGTCGAAGTCCACAGTAGTTAATTGTCGAGTTCGTGCGCGCGATTAAACCTCCTCCGTGTGTTCAACATCTGATTCGGATGAACTATCCATTTGAGCTGACATTCTCAGAACACCACACCACCGTCATCGCCTGACAGCTGACAGTCTGAGTCTCCACTGTTGCGTAGTTACCTGGTAGTTACCAATGATCGCGCGCGCACACTCGACAATCGCCTACTGTGGACTTCGACCGAAAACAGGAAGAAAATAGCTCACGGGTATGTGAGCTGGCTGAATAAACATCACGGGTATGTGAGCTGGCTGAATAAACATAATTTTTATTTATATCTTTCACATTTAATGCAGTCAGATTCACCGTGTTCACTCAAATGGCTGTGCACTTGTAATGACACATTAAGGTTGTTAAGAGGCTAAAAGCAGGTTTAAAACTTGCCCCGTTTAAGTCAACAGGGTGCAAATTTTATAAAAAGGATAACACGGTGTAGGCAACACCGGTTTTTATCGTTGTTATCTGTACTGACAGCACTCCAAATTTACAAAAAAATTAGCTCAATGTTAAAATTGACCGGAGTTCTCCTTTAACGTTTGAACAACATTACCATGGGAGTGAACGGAGTTGTCAGAACGCTTAATAAAGTTTGACTTTATCTGATTGTTTTGTTGACATTCCCTTTAGCACATCTAGTGGATGCAAAACGCAAACCCAGTCAAACGTTTGACTGCAGTATCTTATGCGCCTTATAATCCGGTGCGCCCTATATATGAAAAATATTCTAAAATAGGTCATTCATTGAAGGTGCGCCTTATAATCCGGTGCGCCTTATAGTGCGGAAAATACGGTAAGTGTTTTTAGCTAAGAATAAACTAAAAAAGCTACACAGTGTAGCTTTAAATCCACTTCTTTCCCCTTTATATTGCAATTATCCTGCTTATTGTAGTTTATATCGGTAATCCGATATTCACATATGTCAGAGAGAGAGAGAGACTGTATCTTATTATTAGAATATGTGTGTGGGCCTATAAATATAATTACTGTAGTAGTAGAAGAGTAGTAGAGAGTACATTTGAGCCCCTGAGAAACTCTCTGCACATCCTGTATATTGGATTGATTTGAATAACTTTAATGTACTTGAAGTGTGCATCAAACACTAAGAAAATACAAGTATCGGATCAGGACTCTGTACTGGCAGATACTCAATATTCAATGACTGATCAGGGGCACAAAAAAACCCTGATTGGGACATCCTTAATTTTTACTTTTAAAATAAAATAAATATTTTTTATTGGAAAATATTGCCAGTATTCAGCATTTCAGAATTTCTTTTAATATAAGCACTTACTAATTCAATTCAAATTCTAATTCAAAGAATATTTGTCCATATTGTGTCGTGTGATGCTTAATCATTTGCTTTCTATTAAATTTTAGGTTTTTTAAAATAATTTTTAGCTTTATAAAATCAGTAATTTATCAGCTTTAAGACAAAGAAAATAAAAGATAATACCAGCTTATCAGATTCTATTGCAATGGGTTTGTTGCTGTAAAGGTTGATGCAACCACTAAAGCAGAATGTACAAGTAGCTTCCAAAATGATCCCTCCTTATCTCCAAATGAGTGTAAATAATTGCCATTGGCGAGTAAATAAAATAAACTTTCTTGCATGGTTTAAATTGCATTGTCAGAACCTCACTAATTTCTTTATTTTATAGTTAAAATAAGGACAGACAGTCCGATGATTCTTACGTGTATTGGCATGGCCCTTTTGTCCTTATAAAGATCGCAAAATCACATTCCTAACGCCTTACGACCGTTCTCTCCCTCTTCGTTCGTTGGATGCTCCTAAGGCTTTTCTTTGGGTGTCTGCATTCACTCAGTGGCCTCATACAGGTATGAACTGTTTGTAGTCGGCCTGTGGAATTTGCTAGGGGTGTGTAGCCATGGCTTTGCCAGATAGTGGGTGGAGAGAAGAGGTTATTTGGGTGCTTTGCAGAAAGGTGAGGTGCTTATGGGCAGAGGAATGGAAGGGAGACAGCAGTGACAAACACTGTGGCCTAGTTTCTCAGCACACAGGCCGACCTGTGCAGCTCCAGCATGGAGTTCCCACAAAGACTCTGGAACTCGACTCGTTTTCCGGCCTTTTGAAAAAGCTTTTTGTGTTGGTCCTGTTCCGCCGGTCTTCTCGGTAGCCTTGCTTCGCCATCAACACACACACACACGCATACACGCACAAGCTCTATGTTGCCCGATGTCTGTGCCCCCTCACCATAATTAGCAGCTAAAATATTTATACTGCTGCATGAAAGCTCCCATGTGTGTGAATTTGTGAGTATGCTCTGTGCACATAGTGAAACCCTCATAACACCTCGAGCAGGCTCAAACACAACTAAAAGAACACAACTAAAAGTATTGATGACGTTTTTGTTCTATTTTGACTCTATTCTTAAGTATTGGACTTGCAGAATTGAATAAGGATGGTCCGCTGGTCCGGGGATCATGAGGTTCAATTGAGCTTTTTTAGAATTGAGCTTTCCTAGAGAAAACGTGAATTTCTTAGAGTTTCTGTTTAATTATGCTGTAATTCCTAGCCAGTATTGGCAATATTCTTCTTAAAGACAACGTAACATTAGATTTTTTTTTAATCAAATTTTGTGTCAAAAGTGTTGTTTACATAAAATGTATCATTTTAAATGTATAATTAAAATATATGTAAAATAAAAAGTGTGTTATATTTATATATATATATATATATATATATATATATATATATATAATGTATATATACTATGAAAATCCTTAGTCGAAAACAGCCCTAGGGCTGTTTTCGACTAAGGATTTTCATAGTCGAATCTGATTCGTTAGATTTTGCCGTAGTCGACTGATAGTCGAACCTTATTTATTTATTTATTTTTATTAGATAGCAGCTAGACGTTCGGTTGAATAACTGTTCGTCTGTTATAGGACAACTCGCTCTACGTTTATTTAAAATGAACAGCAAGACAACTAGAAGTAAATGTGCTTTCCATTAAATGAATCCTTAATGAAAAAAACAAACAAAAAAAAACGTTGCAATGAACGTGCTTTGTTTTAAATAAATCACACACAGTAAGCAAAACCTTAACAAAAAAACTTTGCAATGAACTTTGCAATTTAGACGCGCAAACTGCGTGCCGGTGCGGTGAGACGTAGCCTACATGCTCGGGCAGATTCGGCTTGAAGTCGTTCATCCTCGGATGCGGCGTCGCGCGCGCTGTTACAAAAGAAGCCGTGCACACAGCCAAGCGAAATGGGGTCCTGCCGGTCTTGCGCACCCAATGCGTCATTATTTGCCGTGCGCACCTTCGCGCTCGTGCGGATGCGTCGAGTATAAACAAGGCTTTACTCCGTGTCAGCGCGCGCTCTGATCGGTAAATGTGCACAGACCTTTCCCGAATCATCCCCAGCAGTAGCAGCCTCCGAAGGACCACTAACTCCCCCTCCGTTTCCCTCGTAAAATGATATTAGTATTTAAACATTCTCTATAGAGTTCTAATGACGGTGTTCACCTATAACCGTCGGTCTCACGGTTACATAAGAACCGTCACACCCCGGTGTGTGTGTATATATATATATATATATATATATATATATATATAACATTATTTTTATTAAAAAAATATTTATTTGTTTTTCACACATAATCGTGCATCAAGTGTCGTCTTGCCTAGTAGTAGTGACGTTATTTTCTTTCCTAGATCTGAATAGGCTTTCTTGTTTTCATATCCCACTGGCACATCTGTTCCTGTAGGCCTTATAAAATGTCAAACTGCCCTCTTTGGTACCTTTTTACACGTTTTTTCTTCCCTGAAATGAGAGGTGTAACATAAGGCATACTGTTATCAAAGCATCATTGTTGAATAAGGTGGAGAGGCCTGAAAAGAGTTTTAACAGGATATGAGATTTAGGCACATTAGGGTTTTATAACGCCGGGTTAACCGAAAAGAACATGCTCTGAACAACTGCGAGCACATCCTGCGTTTGCGCCCCTCTCCACTTTACATTTACATTTACATTTAGTCATTTAGCAGACGCTTTTATCCAAAGCGACTTACAATTGAGGACTAAACCAAGCGAGTCATCGTGAAGAGGCAAAAACAACGCAAGAAGTGTTCAAAATACAAAGTTCAGACATTGCTCGGAGTAGCATAAGCCAGGCAAGCGAGGATTTAAAGGAAAGGATTTTTTTTTTTTTTATTTTTTTTTTTTTTTTTTTTTATTTTTTTTTTATGTTAAGTGCTCCCGGAAGAGATGAGTTTTCAGTTGCCTTTTGAATGTTGTCAGGGATTCTGCATTCCGGATGACGGTGGGGAGATCATTCCACCAGCATGGAACTGTGAATGAGAATGTCCTGGAGAGTGATTTTGTGCCCCGCTGTGATGGTACCACGAGCCGTCGCTCATTGACCGATCGTAGGCTTCTGGTAGGGATGTACACTTGTAGTAGTGAGTGGAAGTAGGAGGGGGCTGAACCTGTGGTCAATCTGTAAGCAAGCGTCAAAGCCTTGAACTTGATGCGAGCAGAGAGTGGTAGCCAGTGCAGAGAGATGAACAGAGGAGTGACGTGGGCCCTTTTGGGCTCGTTGAAGACGAGACGAGCAGCAGCATTCTGGATCATTTGTAGAGGTTTAGTTGCACATGATGGAAGTCCAGCCAGAAGAGCATTGCAGTAATCAAGCCTAGAAATGACCAGGGCCTGGACGAGAAGTTGTGTTGCATGCTCAGTTAGGAAAGGTCTGATCTTCCTGATGTTGTGCATAGCAAACCTGCATGATCGAGTTGTCTTTGTAATGTGGTCAGTGAAGGTCAGCTGATCATCAAAGATTACTCCAAGATTTCTGACCGACCTTGATGGGGTGATTGAGGATGAATCTAGCTGGATAGTGAGGTCGTGCTGTAGAGACGGATTGGCAGGGAGGACGAGAAGCTCAGTCTTTGCCAGGTTGAGCTGCAGGTGATGTTCCTTCATCCACGCCGAGATGTCCGCCAGACAGCTTGAGATCCGTACAGCTACTGTGGGATCATCTGGTTGAAATGAGAGGTAGAGTTGGGTGTCATCAGCATAGCAATGGTAAGAGAAACCATGTGCCTGTATGATGGGTCCCAGTGATGTGGTGTAGATGGAGAAGAGGAGCGGTCCAAGAACTGAACCCTGGGGAACCCCTGTGGTCAGCTGATGTGCTTTGGATACCTCACCTCTCCATGCGACCTTGAAGGACCTACCTGTGAGATAGGACTCAAACCAGTTGAGGGAGGTTCCAGTGATGCCCAGTGATGAGAGGGCGGACAAGAGGATCTGATGATTCACTGTGTCGAAAGCAGCAGACAGGTCCAGTAGAATGAGAACTGATGATTTGGAAGCAGCTTTTGCGATCCGCAGGGCTTCCGTGACTGACAGCAATGCAGTCTCAGTTGAATGTCCTTTCTTGAAGCCAGATTGGTTGACATCCAGCTGGTTGTTCAGAGACAGGAAAGATGATACTTGGTTAAAAGCAACCCGTTCAAGTGTTTTCGCAATGAATGGTAGGAGAGAGACAGGTCTGTAGTTCTCTAGAAGTGATGTTTAATGTTGGTTTTTTAAGCAGAGGAGTTACCCGAGCCTGCTTAAATGCTGTAGGGAAAATGCCAGTGTGGAGGGATGAGTTGATGATGTGTGTGAGAGCTGGAAGAAGTGTGGGAGAGATGGCTTGTAGAAGGTGTGAGGGTATGGGGTCTAGAGGGCAGGTGGTAGGATGACTGGAGAGGAGAAGATTAGATACTTCTTCCTCGGTTAGTGGAGTGAAGGAGGAGAGAAGGTTGTTGGCTGTGGGAGAGGTTAGTTTGGGTTCCTGTGTGTGTGAAGCTGAGAACTGACTGCTGATAGTTGTAGTTTTGTTAGTGAAGAAGTTAGCAAAATCATCAGCAGTTAGCGAGGAGGTGGGTGGTGGTGGAGGTGGGCAGAGGAGAGAGTCGAATGTCTTGAACAGTGAACGTGTGTTAGTGGCGCTGTTGATCTTGTCGTGGAAATATGAAGATTTTGCGGTGTGAACATCAACAGAGAAGGCAGAGAGCAGAGATTGATACCTACTGAGGTCAGATGTGTCTTTTGATTTGCGCCATTTCCTCTCCGCTGCCCTGAGCTTGGTCCGGTGTTCACGAAGAACCTCAGATAACCAGGGGTTAGAGGGAGTAGTGCGTGCTGGCCTGGAGGAGAGAGGGCAGATGTTGTCTAGAGAGGAGGTTAGGATGGAGCATAAAGTATCCGTTGCAGTATTCACATCCAGAGATGAAAAATGTGAGGGTGAGGGAAGAGAAGATGACACAGCAGAGGAAAGATGGGACGGAGAAAGTGAGCGCAGGTTTCGTCTGAAAGTAAATGGTGGGGAGGTTGGTGGAGCATGGGTAGTGAGTTGTAGATTGAAAGTAATGAGGAAATGATCTGAAACTTGGAGAGGTTTCACCAAAATGTTATCTGTGATACAGTTGCGTGTGTAAACCAGGTCCAGTTGGTTGCCTGACTTGTGAGTACCGGTGGTGATGAGGCGTTTGAGATCAAAAGAGGCTAGGAGAGAGATGAAGTCTGTTGCATACGGTTTCGCTAGGTGGATGTTGAAATCGCCAAAGACTACAAGTGGGATGCCATCCTCAGGGAAAGAGGACAGCAACACATCCAGCTCCTCTACAAAGCTTCCCAGTTGACCTGGGGGGCGATAAATAACTACAATATGGATCTTCACGGGAGTTGTAAGTGTAATAGCATGATATTCAAATGAGTTGTTATTGCATAGAGAAGAGAGAGTTGAAAATTTCCAAGTGTTAGAAATGAGAAGACCAGTGCCCCCACCTCTCCCCGATTGCCGAGGGGTGTGAGAGAAAGAGAAGTTGTTAGAGAGAGCAGCAGGGGTTGCTGAGTCTTCTGGGCGGATCCAGGTCTCAGTCAAGCCCAAGATATTAAGAGTAGAATGAGATGCAAAGGCTGGAATGAAGTCACCTTTATTGACTGCTGATTGACAATTCCATAGACCCATAGAAAGAATGAGAGGTGAGTGTGAGGATGAGAGAATAGGGCGCAGATTAGCAGTATTGCGCTGCCTTCTGTGCGTGGTGAGAGAGCGTTGTCGAGAGACAACAGGAATGTGTAGAAAGCACATAATGATAATAGGAAATAAGATAAAGGTAGGAAGGGAAAGGGTTAAGAAGATACTATAATTGCCTTGCAGGTGTCCTTGCTCGGTGGAGTCGCGCAGGTAGAGTCGCAGGTCTTTACCCGAGTCGGTCTTAACACGAGGAGGTTTAAACACAAGCGCTGACTGCTTCCGCTGACGCTTCCGCGACAGCGCGCACACTACATAGATATAATGCTATCAATCGCCTGAGTGAGGACAGCTGTGGTAGCCCTTGCAATTAGCACAGCGAAAGCAAATATCCCGAGAATGGCCCAAATCGAAACTAGCTGTTATGAACAGCAATACTTAAGTGCTACAATAACAACCAGACTACAACCCTTAAGACGGCAGATATTCAAAATAGGAACGTGTCTAATTAAATTAAAGATATTTAGTGAAAATAAAAATTACAAATAAGCAAAGAATCGAAAATAGCCCTACTTACTTGACAAATGGTAAACAGAGCAACAGGGGAACTGGATATTAAGAAAAAACAACTTACGCGCTCTAGCCGTTCTCGCAGAGTGACTGCTTGTCCTGGCTATCTCCTGAATTTACTTCTAATTTATATCTGCTTTAATAGCTCTTGCAATTAGCACAGCGAAAGCAAATATCCCGAGAATGGCCCAAATCGAAACTAGCTGTTATGAACAGCAATACTTAAGTGCTACAATAACAACCAGACTACAACCCTTAAGACGGCAGATATTCAAAATAGGAACGTGTCTAATTAAATTAAAGATATTTAGTGAAAATAAAAATTACAAATAAGCAAAGAATCGAAAATAGCCCTACTTACTTGACAAATGGTAAACAGAGCAACAGGGGAACTGGATATTAAGAAAAAACAACTTACGCGCTCTAGCCGTTCTCGCAGAGTGACTGCTTTATCCATGAATTCGACGTCATCTGCTTTATCGCAACTAGGGCTGGGTACCGAGTTCGGTACTTTTTAGGTACCGACCGAATTGCTTCGGTACTACCGAGTATCGAAACATATCTTGTTTTTCGGTACCAAATTTCGGTACCTAAGTGGTTAATCTCGTCAACGTCAGTGAAACAATAAGCATGCAGCATGATTGGCAAAAAAACACTAGTTTACGCGGCTGCCCAGAGACGTGGCTCGTCGCACGTGAGGCTGTAGTGTGTGTGTGTGTGTGTGTGTGTGTGTAGGCGAAGCGTCCCAACCCAGATAGATAGAAAATATGTGGAAATGATCCAAAGTGTACCTATGTGCCAGACTCGATGCCAGAAGCACGCGATGCAATATTTTCGACAAGTTAATTGCTGCCAAGACCGGTAACACGGTAAATCTGATAAGCCAAGGCACTTAGAAGCGCGCAGAATACACTTGAGAGTAATGGTGTGTTCACACCGAACGCGAATAGAGCGTCAAATAAGCGTCTATCGCGTCTAGTTAGACGCTTGAATCTTCCGCTCGAGTTCAAATTTTTCAACTTGCGCGGAAGACATTCGCGGCAAACGCGCACGTCATTCGCGACGCCCGGCGCGAATGATGCGTCTATTCGCGTCTTTGCATTGACTTTGTATGTAATCTACTCGCGCAAATAATTAAATTCGCTTTCAGTGTGAACACACCATTAGTAAACACTTGTTCATTAATAAACAATTAAAATATCTCCTTGCTACGACACATCCTAATCATTAGGCTACTTTTGCCAGTGCTTTGCGGCAAGCTTCATGTGTGCTGAGCGCGAGGCATAGGCTATATCCCGCCCCCCAGTAGCCTATATTTAATTTAATTCACATTTATTTGTATAGCATTTTTCACAATACATATCATTTCAAAGCAGCTTTACAGAAAATGCATGCATCTAAATTACAATTTAGAGTGATCTGTTATAGGGATGTCAATTTTCACAAATTCCCATGATCGATCGTCGTTTAAATTAACGATCAATTAATCGATTAATCGTTAGCATTAATGGCAAACAGCACAGGGTCTGCAAATGCTGCTCAAAAAGCTATGTTACTCACCAAATTAATAAGAATGTTTTTTTAATCTAAATAAAGGCTTAGTAGGATTGTAAAATGTTTTGATGTGATTGATAAATTAAATTAACTATTTAATATATAAATATAACGACAAATACAATGTGTCACCAACGCCGCCACATATGTGTGCTTGTCAGAATGTGTGACTGTTGTGGAAGTGCTAGAACAACGCACTGAAAACGGCAACTAAACCCAATGAATTCACAACCATTTAATAAAATAGTGTTCTCATGTTATGTAATATGAAAGTCCCAAATTAACCATCGTTATTATTAGTTGTGCATTCTGCTTGAGCGGCGCGCGCTGAATGAATAACCGTTGAGCACTTTGTTAGCGTTTATTTAACTCAAAGAAACGCATCCTATTTGATATTAATCAGATATATACAAAATAAGCAGAATATTACAAAATTATATCTGCACAAAATGACGTGAATGCACAAGTGAACTTAAACTGAGTTACGTGCCATTCAGAATGACTCATATGTTGTGGTGGACGCGCTCAAAGTCTCTGACGAGCTCTTCCTGGAACAACGCGGCATGGCATCTAAACCCAAATAATTCACAATGTTTTATTACAATAGTGTTCTCTTTATAATCTTGTGTAATATGACAGTCCCAATAGTCATTATTAGTCGTGCTTGTCGTTTGAGCTGAGCGCGCTAAAGATCACGTCGATTCTTAACCAAATGCATCCAATATGAGACCAATCAGATATAGATAAGCGTACACAAAATAAACTATTACAACTTACATTTGCACAAAACAAAAGGCTGCGAATGCACACGCAAACTTATAGTCATGATGGTGTAAAATAGTCCCAAACAACTCCGGGGTGTGTCATTCAGTGGGACTCAACACTTCACCACAACGGCGCGCTCGCTTACATGTTTCGTGGTTGAGCAGCACGCACGCGCATGATCCTGCTTAATCGATGATTGATAAGTTTTATCGATTAAATGTATTATCGACAATTAATCGATCGTCGATTAATCGTTGACATCCCTAATCTGTTATCAGAGGTGACAGTGTAATGCATTTCAATTAATTTCATTGTTAAACAATGCATTAGGCAGAAACAATGAGCTCATTGAAGTAAAGAATACATGTTGTTAAATGATTAGGAAACATAGAAAACTTGGTTTTGGTGCTTTTTTACATACTCAAAATATATGTGTAAAAAAGTCAACAAACTGAAAAAAAAAATAAGTAGGTAATGTTATATGGTTAAAACTGGTTACATAAAATTGGTATCGAAAAAAGTATCGTTCAGGAACCGGTATCGAAGTCAAGGTATCGGTATCGAACATTTTGCTACGATACCCAGCCCTAATCGCAACAGCCAATTAATGAATGAGGGGAAGACGTATGAAAAGAAAACGAATTGAGCTGGATTGATGACTTCTGTAGAGCTGCTTTATCGCTAAATCGATTTTTTCATAATTAAAGAATATCGCAACATTGACAGACACTGAAAAAATGTGACGATACATAGAGCAGTGTTGAAAAAATCGATTCACCAATTCTGAATCGATTTTCATATAAATTTTTAAAGATCGATCCGTAACTCAGAGGATCGATTTAATAATAGGCTTACGTTTTCCCTGTGAACTTTAACTTGCTGCGACTGGGAGATCCCTATGCGCATTGAAAGGCTTTCACTCAGCGCCACATTGTTACGACAACGGACTTTGAGTGAGTCACTAAACCGTTCATTCAACGAACACGTTCAGAAAAGCTGATTCATTAAAGAGATAATGAAACAAGGTGTTAATTATTTTTAACTTTGAGTTCCACTTTTCAAGGCTCAGCTAAGCAGCAATGCGTCGCATGGGTAACGCTGAAAATGCTTCATTTATTAAAGACCAATATGGCATTGATTCAATGCGCGACTCGCTGATTTTATTTCCCCGCGGCTTCCTCGCGCTGTGGGAAGCTGACCAGCGCTGCTGCTGATGCGCATTTCCGTGACGTGAACGTTAAAAGGACTATACAACAAATATTTCGCTTTCCTTTGACACGGCAACCTTTCCACGAATATGACTTCAAAGACAGACGCAGGTAATCGCACGCGCTCTGCCGATCTCTCTCATTCACTGTCTGTGGGAAGCCGTAGGCTACAAATCACCATGATAAACAGTCTTGTTATCATTATGAACTTGTTCAACATTCAATACACATGCATGAAGTTCAAAACAAGAAGGGTATAGCCTTATAAAAAACCGTGAATATTGCTGCGGTTACTTGCAATCCTCTGCGGTTGACTTGTCAGTGTGTGTGGTAACGTTACTACAAGATTGCGGATATCGCGTCAGCCCTACTACTGCTGCTGATATACTGCGTCCTCTGTCGTCTACACCAGTGCAAGTTTGTGAAAGCAGTTGTATCAACACTCTGGAAGGGGGATTGTTCTTTACAACCATCCATACTCAGTTGAATGACTATAATAATAGTATCAATATGTTGCATACAGTCCTGTAATTCAGGTAACAGCTGAAAAAAAATGCTTTTTTCAAAAACACTGATCTAAATCTCGAAGATCAGATCGGATCGAATCGAATGATGATAATCGATTCAAGATCTTGAGAATCGGAATCGAATCGATTCTTGAAATTTGAATCGAAACCCAGCCCTAACGATACCAAGTCAAGTCAAATATATTTATATAGCGCTTTTCACAATACAGATTGTATCAAAGCGGCTTCACAGTATCAATCAAAACAACTTAACAATGTTTGTTTATTACTGGAAAAAAAGACATCCAAGTTTGGTAGAGCTGATCAATGGTATGATTGGTTAATTAATTTGAATATCCCCAACTGAGCAAGCCAAAGGCAACAGTGGCAAGGAACCGAAAAACTCCATCCAGTGACTATCATACCAGCCAATCTAGCATTTTGAGCGCTGTTGAACGGTTTCCTAAAAACCTCTGATTGGCCATTGTGTTCATGCGCTCAACATATGTCTCTGATTGGCTACAAGGACCAATGCTTCGAAGACATGTTGTAAATAGACGCTCTTCACCGAGCGCTTACACAGATCCACATGAGAGCATTACAGTTTGAACAACATTTTGACAAAATTAGCTGCTTTGAAACAATCTGTATTGTATAAATCGCCAGGCCTATTTAAATAAAGGTGACTTGAAAAAGGACCAGAGAAAAAAAAATATTATTCTGTCAAAAGTGTTACGTTTACATTAATACATTTTTTTTATAATTTAAATGTATAATACATTTTTTTTATAATTTAAATGTATAATAAAAAAGCAAGTACACATTTGATGAAAGAAAATGTGAAATATATCATTATTTTTTTTATATAAATACATTTCTTAAAAAATGTTTTAATTGTTAAATTGAAATGTTTTTCACACATACATTTTTATATTTAAATTATGCATTTAAAATAAAAATTGTGAATGTAAATATAATTTTATATATATTTATATATCATTTTATTTATGTATCATTAAATCTGGACCACTGAAGACAGAAATGAACTGAAGATGTGAAGTTACAGCTCCTCACTGCATGTGATTTCTCTGGATAGGGGCGGAGTCAAGACCGGTGACCTTTTTTGTTTCTTTTCGCTATGGCCGTTTTAGTCTGCATTTAGTGTGTAGCCTATATCCGTGTTTCTGTTCTCCAGCACAGTCAGCCTGTTATGACTTCACACCCTTTATCAAATCGTGGCGCCAGTTGAGGACAAACACATCCTTGTTCAGTGCCTATTCATCAACGTTTTTTGGGAAAATGAACTCAAAACTTGTTTACGTTATCCAATGTGTTTTGCTTTCTTATGATGTAATCAGGGTTTTTTTCTAACAGGGAAATTTGAGCTCCTGCCAAGCGGAAGAGAAATGCTTCCGATTTTGATCAATAACGTTAATAAAAGCCACAGAAGTCAATAGTCTGCTGTGTTAACTGTGTGTTACGGACTGTGGCATGCAATCAAATAATGCAGATTGTCAGATCTATGCCACAGAGGTTAGTGGACGTGGTCTAGACTGAAGTTGACAGAAAATGGTGTGTAAAAGAGAAACTATATAGCGAAATGAGTTCACCTCAACAGTTTAAAATCACTTGTTTTTAAACCACAATGCTTAAAGGGGGGTGGTTGATTATGATTTCACTTTTCTAACTGTGTAATGTTGCAGTTTGAGCATAAACAACATTTCAAAGCAAAGGGAGATAGAGAGAAAGCAAAGGGAGATATTTTCTTTTACAGAAATTGCATTTTAAAGGGTTAGTTCACCCAAAAATGAAAATTAAGTCATCAATTACTCACCCCCATGCTGTACCAACCCCGGAAGGCCTTCGTTCGTCTTCGGAACACAAATGAAGATATTTATGATTAAATCTGAGAGGTGGATCACTCCTCCATAGGCTCCCTAAGGGAATGACACCGGACGGCCCAGAAAGTCATTAAAGAAAATGTTTAAATATTCCATGTCACAACAGTGGCTCAACTATAAGTTTATCAAGCGACGAGAATACTTTTTGTGCGAAAAAACAAACAAAAATAACGACTTTATTCGACTATTCCTTTTCTTCCTTGTAGGCCTGAAACGAGACTTCAAGAGATTTCCACGACGCATGCGCGAGAATTGCGATCTCCTTCAACTACTTCAGTTAAGTTCTCGTGCGTGCGCGTCGGGGAAATTTGCATTTAAAGGGACACACAAAAAGTCACGTTTTTGCTCACCCTCAAAAAGTGAATTTTAACATGCTATAAAAAATATCTGTGGGGTATTTTGAGCTAAAACTTCACATAAACACTCAGGGGACATCAGAGACTTCTTTTACATCAAAGGGCATTAAAGGACCCCTTTAAAAATACATGCAAATGATAATACTTTGTGACTGCGCAGTAGAGGTCTGCACTCCCGCGGGAGTCCCGGGACAAATTTTGAAAGGTCATTGCGGGAGCGGGCGGGATGATGAGGTGCACTTGCGGGTGTGGGCGGGAGGGATGATACGCTGGAGTCCCGCAAATTAAATATGAGTGTAAAGTAAAATATATAAATGAGGGAGATTTTGATTGGCAGCAATAAAAACGTTTTAAGCACCCTAAACTTGTGAATGTTGTCGGGTAGGGCGGGGCCTAATCTCACGCACACTTGTTAGACAATTCCTTCCCGCTGTTCGAATTCGAAAGCTAGTTCAAGTTCAAAATAAACAGCGTGGACGAGGAACAGAGCGCCTCTAGTGCTTCAGATATAGGCCTAAGCGCTTCAGATGTAAGTACTTCTCGTTTTGTGTTTTGTGATCACATTTTAAATGTTTAAATGGCCTGTGATATAGTGAAGTATATAATATAGTAGATAAGAATTATCCGTTTTACAAATGTTCCTATGTGTAGGCAATGCCTAAGGCTGTTTTTATGTTACACGTTAAGCCTAATGGAATTTGGGCCGATTAATGTTTATCTTTGTTGGCGTTAGTTACTGATGCCTATTTAATGTTTTGTATGGTTGAACATATGCAGGCTTACCAATAAATATGTTACCAAGTATTGGTAAGGAATTTTGTGCGCACGCATTTTTTCCCCAAGACCTTTCGTCAGATAGAAAGTGCGGGCGGGAGCGGGACATTATATCACAGCTGCGGGCGGGAGCGGGACTAAAAATGACAAATCTTTGCGGGAGCGGGACTGAACACTGCGGGAGCGGGACTGAACACTGCGGGAGCGGGCCTGAAAATTCTGTCCCGCGCAGGTCTCTACTGCGCAGCACATAACCTTAGAGACTATAGTTCAAAATATCTACCGGTTTACTAATTATTACCTGTTTATTATTGTGTCGACCGATATATCGCCCACCCCTAGTTTATGTATTTATATATCTCGTAAAATGTTTTCCACATTTTAGCGACTGCATTCAGAGAGTAAACTTAAATTAAGATTAAAGTAAATGATCTGCAAAGGCCTCATATTTGGCTGGCATCAGCATAGTATTTAACAGGAAGTGCTCCGTCTGCTCACCCTGTTGCATCTGTCCCTGTGGTGACAGCATGTGCTTCTACTGTAGTTTGCGTCGTGAATCCCGCGTCAGTGTGTCCCACTGCTCCGATCTGTCCACGTGCCAAATATGTGATTATTAATGACGGCGGCGGGTGGTGATGCATGTCTTTTATCAGACCACTTTTGAGGGATGACGACATCTATTCCTAACACTCACCCCAGTGATCTGGTCTTCATTGAGTCATTTTGTGCAGTAGGAACATTTTCAGACGAGCCATCATGCGCTATTGAACAGAGCTCTCAAGCGTTCCCAGATAGGCCGGTTATGAGACTCACAATTTCCAGCTTATTCATGATGAGAATATTATCTGTTTAGCTTTATATTTCTAACGCAGTAAATGTTTTTTACTCTTGCTTCATTACACCCCTGATCGAGGCCAGATATCACTTGTTAATTTGAATGCTAACGCTAAAGCTAAGTGGCTTTTCAGAGCATGTGCAGGATTCGCTGCTCAAGAAACTCAAGGATTCTTTAATGAATTCAAAAGAACAACATTTATCTGAAATGGAAAGCTTTTGTCACATTATAAATGTCTTTATTAAAATAAAAAAAGTCTTACGATCCCAAACTTTTCAGTGATATATATATGGTTAAAATGGTCTAATGTTGTTGCTATTTAGTGCCATTTTCATGATTATTTTTGATAATGTACAATCACAAGAATATTTTTTTATTACAATTTAATTAAAAAACAAAACAATTATCTGTTTTAGTTAATTTTAGCTTCAGTTTTCAGTTATTTTTATTTCAGTTAACTAAAATATTTTCATTTAGTTTTCCTTAACACTGGGAGGAATAACAACCCATATTAATGATTAATCAGTCTTACAGCTGAGTGAAGATATAAGCCAGTGTTGTTGTTGTTTTTTTGAAGGATGCTGGGATAATTTCAGGCTGTTAATTTGTCTTGCACCTTGCATTAGTCAAATTTGTCTGGCTTTGAAAGTACAACCCCAACAGGGATGAACAATCAGCGTGACGTTCGTTGTCCTAAGCAATAGTTCAATATGGTTTTGACTAAATGCTTTGTGTGGAAGTAGAGGTCACTGAAGTATTGCACTGGCCTTTAGTTCTTATCTTATCTACTCACTCTCACATTACTGTGTCATGTCTATTCTGCCAATTCCCTCTAGCGATAAAGAAACGGAGTCGTGTGAAAGAGACAGGTTCAGTCGGTGCCTGTTAGTCCTGTGTATTGTTTCTGCAGCAGTGCCCTAGTGGAGCCACCTGCTGTCATGTCTGGCAATCTTTTTGTTAGTGGGGATTGTGGCAGACACTGGAGATAGACACAGACACAGATGTCAATGAAGCCTTCTGCTCGTCGCCACACTTTCAGAAACTTTGAAGTTGAAGGACTTATACTTTAATGCTGTTTTTCCTCCTTAACCTGCTTATCCTATAATGTGAGTTTAGACATAAGCAAAGCTCTGTGAAAATGTAGAGAATTGACCTTTTCTTGCACCTAGATGAGTGCAAGTTTAATTTAAAAAATTTTTTTTTTACTGGTTTGTTTTGTGATAGCTAAACTTTAGAGTGTTTTCTTCCCCAGCCATGCATTGTTTAGCCCTGGTAATGTATTAATCATTAAAGGAATATTCTGGGCTCAATACTAATGTAAGCTCATTCAACAGGACTTTTGCCATTTTTTTTATTGATTATCAAAAAATAACTGTAGAATTGTTCTCTTTTTTTTTGGGCCATTTTTTATGGACTAAATGAGTACATTATAATTGTATTAAAGCACTTACATATACTCCTGTTAACTTTTTAACATTATTATTTGAGCTATAAATATTGTACATATACAGTATATATGTGTGTCATTGCAACTAACTTGTAAAATTGGACATAACTACACTTTCCATACTAAAATCTTCTTTACATCTTGTTGCTTCTATTGAAACTAGTAATTCTACTGAAACAGTAACTGAAACTGGAAATATTCCCAAGACTTTTAGATTATTATTGACCAAGCTGATCTCCAAGCAAATTTATTAGCCACGTTTTGTTGCAGGAGCGTGCAAAGTCTGTCGGAAATCTGGACCATTAGTATAATGCAGCAAGTAGAAAGTGCTTGCACAGGTGAGTTCCCACAGTTAAGAGATAGGTATCAGATAGTAGAGGATTGTGTGTGTAGTGTGAGTAGGTGAAATATAGTAGGACACCTTAGATTTCTTCTGTTCTTTGTATTACTGTTCACCTCTGGGAGAACGTCCAAAACTGATAGAGAACTCCTTCTATTCCCCTTTTGTCTTGGAAAGGTTAGTCAATCTAAGAGCGAAACGCCTTCTCTTTTTTTTTCTGGCAGTGTAAGGTGTTCTGTTTTCCCTCAAGCATCTCTTTCAACAGAATCAACAAAGGCATGATGTTATAAAGCCTAGGTATGCATTTGAATGTGTTGCTGGTGGGCCCCAGGAGCTCTTAGATTTATTCACTCCGAAACATGAATGAAACGACGGCGGATTTGTGGTCCCAGAAGTCTGTCGACCCATTGTAGTCGTGTCTCAACAAGTAGTCGCTGAGTTTTTGGTTATTTCCTTTCTTGGAAGTCAGCGTGAAGAGCTTTATTTGTTGATTAGATGAGCTTTGCGGTCTTTAGGATTGCTGACGCTAGTATGCGCTTTTCTTTGTCTGTGACTGTAGGTGGGGATGGCTGTTCCAGGAATTGTGAACACTGTCAAATTTTGTTTTGCCAGCATGCGTTATAGCATAAGGGTGAGAGCGGAAACTTTGGACAGGGAGAGGTATAGATTCCAGTTGTGGAACGTCAGCACGAAGGCCGCAGAAGCCTCGCAAACAACCAATCCCCCAAGAACGGCCGGAGACAGGCTGAGGACGAAAAACAAATCAATCCTCTGGGAAATTAAAGCGCCATGTTCACACCCTGCTGAGTGTGTTAAGTATCAAACCTCGGACATCAGGGTATTTCTCCCTGACACATCTTGAGAGTGTGCACTGCTGCCTAGTCAAGTGCTAAGGAGGTTCATCTAAGAACTGTCTATAGGTTGAGTAGGGGTGTAACGATACCCTCATGTCACGATTCGATACATATCACGATACTGAACTCACGATACGATATTATTGCGATATGGTAAAAGGTTGACAAAAAATGTACTATTGATTAAAATGCTAACTTTGATATTACATTGTGGGTTTAAATGAATAGGTTTGGATTTGGTGCTTGTAACCCAAGGACAATGGTGACACCAGAATAAAAATATTCATGATTCTGAAGCTGAAAATACAGAATTATTTAAGACTACTATGCTTGTACTCTTTCACTGACTAGATATATTTAAAATAATGTCGGCCTTTTAATGGTACATAAGACATTTGGCATTATCCGGACCCAAAAATATTCCCCCATTCCATTATTATACATTATAATCAACATTATGTATAGTAGTTTAATGTAGTACTGACACTAAAACTCTAAAAAAAAAATTTAAATTTCTCACACAGTAATTTTTATTTTGGGGGGACTATCCACGATACATATTGTCACTATCCATGATACGTATTGTTGCATTTTTGTATTGCGATATATTGTGGCACGATATATTGTTACACTATATATATTTTTTATTTATTTATTTTTTATTTTTATTTTTTTTGCAAGGAGTCATTTTAATTATTTATTTATTTATTATTTATTTATTTATTCTTCATCCGTTAAAGCCTGGTTCACACGGCAGGATAATTAGGCCGATTTTATCCCTGATTTACCCCTTCCGACAATCTTAAGGATGCTCCGATTATCGTAAAATAATCTGATCAGATATTCCTGCCGTGTGTGTGGTGTGTTAAGACTGATTTCTCCTCGTGTGTGGTGTCCCCCGGGGACAAACGAGCACGCAGCCTGTGAACTGTGGCGTGTAGCCAATCAGAAAGCGAGGTGACGAGACGCAGAGGAAACACCGGGAAACAAAATCAAAACAGCCGGCGGCATGGCGCACCAGAAAGTCCGGTGGACGTCGGAGATTCTTTGACCATCGCCTTTTCTTTTGATAACGTTTTTTTCCCCCCGGTTAACTATCAAAACTATCGCCACTGCATCCTCTTCGTCCACCATGATTGTTTATCTCGAGGGATTTTGCGAGATTCTCTATCTGACCTGGGAATGCTCGGGAGTCAAATCGGTTCGTGTGCGATGTTGATTTTGCCGTGTGGTAGCGCACCACACACTGTACGACCAAAACTGTTAGACCCGTGATTTTTTTTTATCGCCGTGTGTGGGGTCTCTCAGGTTTTGAAAATCGGCAGACAATTTTAAAATCGTCCCGTGTGAACCAGGCTTTATTTTACAAAAGCACAACGTTTTGTTGTTATTGTGGATTTACACAACTAACAGTTTCGAATGATGTATTACTCTTATCTGCATGACCAAAAATTAGTATTTTAAGTTGTTATCAGGAAAAAATGCAAGTGATCATGCCGTTGACTCCATGTCATGCGCGTTATACTTTAGCTTTCACAAAAACTTGCACCTAATAATAGTGCAGATTTATGCATGTAAACGTTGGAGGGAGCGGCCAAGTAAAGTTGCTACTTAGATGTTTCAAATGATAAGCCATATTTGAGGTTGATGGATGATAGGCGATTGTTTGGATTTCCTGCCCGACATACTTTTTTTTCTTCGACTAATATAATTTTAGCTTCTTCTTGTCGACTAACGTTTAGTCGACAAGTTCACGTTCATGAATCGGACTGCTCTGCTGTATTGTAAACGGTAGGTCATTGCGTGCAGCCTGCAAGGCCAATTGAAAGAAACGTTTTCTTGCCATTTTTTTAAGGTACACTGTTTTATTTTCTTGTCACTTTCAATTTGGGCTCAAAATGACTTCTTTAAAACCAATATTTTGGTATTTGTAGCGTTTTTTAACATTAATTTATTTAAAAATCTTTCTCTTGGTTTTAGCTGATAATTTGTGGTGCATATCTTAGAGTTGTTTATGCCTTTTACTGACATTTTGGTTTTATTTGTCAGTGAAAAACAACATAACACTAACATTCAAGACAGTTGTACTACTGATCCGTTTAGACCAGTTTTTGCTGTAACAGCTGGGATGATTTCATTCTTGTTTTTATTTACACCATTACACACACACACACACACATCAGCATGCTGTTTTCTGCTCGAATGCGTTCTATCCCGTGTCTTGCTGTCTGGCTAAGTACAGTAAGCGCCTGTTCCGCACACCTTTGTCTGTTGGCTATCGCTTAATGCGGCCGTGCGGAGGCCCAGCGTCACACTGTTGCTCTCAAAACTTGGTGGAATAGAGTAAGCATTGTCTTGTCTACCGCAGTCAACCCCTGTCGACCACCCCTCCCACCGCGGACAGCATTTCACTCCCTCATAATCTACCCGGCCAAGCTAATCCTCCTGGCCCGTAGCAGACTGCCTGACTCAGTGAGCACACACCCTGTGAGGGCAGGAACAGGACACCTGTCTGGTACAGGGATCAATCCCTATGATTCAGACCTGCCTAAGCCTGCTGCTGTTTACCGGCTGCCGCTACATCCCTCGTTGTTATTCCCGTTCTCCACACGGCTGTGGCTCGTGTGGCACCTCCTAAACTCCCATCCCTGGTGCTGAGCAAGCAAGCTAGTGAAGTGGGTCACCTGATTGTGATCAAGTGGAAATCCAGAATAAGACTCTTATCTAGTACATCTGATTCCGACTTTGCTTCATTTGACCAAGTGGAAAGACTAGGATTAAGTTTGATAGGTTTAGCTCACTGGCATTGTTCATTAGGTTGGTCATTAGGTCATGAATCAGTATCCGGATTTATTTTTGCAGTGGACTAGGGGTGGGGGATATACCGGGAGACATGATTAACCAGTAGAAATTTGTCAACCAGTAGAAATTCTTGACAATTTTTTTGCCGTTCTGTGCTTATTGTTTGAATACGTTTTGAAGCCTTGTGGTTTAAAAACAATGGATTTTAAACCATTCAAGCGCAGTAAGCACCGAAAGAGGACTCATTTCGGTATATACACGCACTGAGAGACTGTTTTTGAGCACGCGCACACATAAAGCCGCTGCTCATACGGTGCGTGAGTAAACTTAGTGCCTAGAGTTCTTTTTAACACCTTACTGGGCTTGAACAGTCAAATAAACACACTTATGTCACAATGCCCGCCTTTGCGAGTATCCTTATAAACACATTTGTTTATGTCTGAAGTGAACGTAAATGGTTGAGAAAGAATACACATGTCTATTAGTATATTAGATCAGTGCATTCTTTCTTAGTGACGGCAGCCTAATAAACCTGCTTTGTTCTATTGTAGTTTTTTATTTCTAGTGCCTAAAGTTTTTCAGGTAGGTCTATTTCATGTCTTCGTTCTATTGTAGTTTTTTGTCCTGTTGCTTGTAATTATTTTCTTTATTCTAGCTGATGCTTATAAGCTGTTAAATATTATCATGTATTTTTTTTTTATGGTCTGATAATAAACGGTAATTTGCTGATATTAAATGCTATACTATTTAGGCAAACAATAAATGTGTTAAATGTAGGCTATTTGTATTTTTTATTGCTTATGTTTTATTAGTTTATTTTCCCTTTATTTTTGAATAATAATAATAATAATAATAATTATTATTATTATTATTTAAAAACATTTTATGTATTATATAGCCTATACTCTGCATGTTTTTTTCATTGTAATCAAGTTGAAAATCTATAGAAATTATATATCTACAAAATGTATTCTGTATGTGAAGTTGTTTTTTTATTATTATTGAAAATAATTGATCTACTTAGTATATTCTTTTCACTGTAATAATTTTTTATTTGTTTAAAATTTCCAATTTTTAAAAAAAAAAGATGAATTAATTTGTTAATGTTTTTTCATTTAGATGTAATGTGTGTAATGGATCAAAACTAATCTCCATTTACAAATGCTACACAATCAGTTTCTTATTGGTAGGCTGTCATAGTCAAATGTGTCCATGGTTTAGGCTATAATAAGAATTGACTTGCTTGAAATAGTGCCAGTTACTGAATTTTACATCCACATGTGCTAGTGTTTCTGGGAATGACCAGCTCAATATAAGATGGATATAGTAGAAGTTTATTTAGAGAGTAATCCCTGTGGACCTGTGGATCATCCACATTTCCATCAAACACATTTTTTTTTTTATTTGGTGTTACTTGAAATAGATGCTAGAGAAATATTAGCACAAGGAGGTTAAACTCAGTAAGCCTAAATACACTTTGTTTAATTGTTTAAATTAGTTGTATGCTACGTGAAGCTGAAATTGATTGATATACTCTCTCAATACAGTTACAGTATGAAATATTAGGAGTGTCCCTGTTATAGGGTGCCTGGCCTCTTTTGGTTTGTTCCTCTAGAGTCTTGACACCCTCCCGTCCCCCACCATCTGGAGCAGTGCCCTGCTCTCTCACCTTTCACTGACGACACCACTAGATGGGATTTCATGTTTTTGTGTTGTGCCCCTTCCGAAGGGCCCACCGTCAACAGACCGTGTATGTTTAATGAGAAAACTAGCCTTAAGCCAGAGCACCAGTCTTATCCCCGTTTCTATATTTGATATCTTTTTCCTATATTATATTAGATTATATTTATTATATGTGACCCCTGCTGGCAAAATGTCCAAATGAGCAAATTTTCAAAAATGAGTAATCGTTATTTTCACATTCTAATTCTAAAAAAAACCCTTCAACAAATGATGTATGATTTCTTGGAATCAGACTAGAAATGAATGACCTACACCTGTTTCAAGTAGATAGAGTCAGCAAAGTCAATTTAGAGAAGAATTGAGTAAAAGTTTTCTGAAGCTTCCAAAACAAAATCACCTAGCAACCAAACCTTAAAATCCCTGGTAATAACACCAAATTTGGCACACACCAAGTCACAACCCATATCTATATTTTTTACATTTACATTTATGCATTTGGCAGACGCTTTTATCCAAATCGACTTACATTGCATTTCAAGGTACTTATCAGTTCTTATCTTATCAGTTCTTGCTTTCCCCGGGAATCAAACCCATAGCCTTGGCGTTGCAAGCGCAAACGCTCTACTGTTTGAGCTACAGGAAAGCTATAGGAAAAATACATATTCTACTTTTTTCCCCATTATACCATAATTGTTTGATTGACATTTAGACAGACGGCAATATATTAAAAGACCTACTGTACCGCACGGATCTAATATAATGTTACACATCAGATGTTCCCCCCAACCCAACAGTTAACCAAACATTCATTTAAGACTAATAATGCTTGTTTGAAAACTCGCCAAGACAGATATTTTGAAGTACTGTAGTTCTGTGTATGTGTATATCGGGATTGTGCGAGTCTTTATGCGCACGCTTCGGATGTGTCAGTCAACGCGAGTAAGATCTTTTTTGTTTACATCAGCCTTAGTTTGAAAATGACATTTTATTGGTTCAGACTCATGTCATCGAGAATTCGCTACGAGTATTCACAAAGTTGGAATGCTGCGCTTTACAACGATACCAAAGTTGTGCTGAGGGCAAGCACCAGTCGTCGAGAAGCGAGTAGAGAAAAACGACATTTTTCATGGACAAAGGAAAGGAACTCCTCAGAAAACGTACAAAAAAAAGATACTTTTAGATGTTTGATTGCTATTTGGGGCATTGGGATCACTAGACGGGGTACTAATGAACTAATTTTAGTGAAAACCAAAATTTGACCAAAATTAGCATCTTGTATAAGACAATCATATTGTGGGCTGAATTTGAAACAGATATTTAATGTCTGGTATTTAAAACGCAGCTTGTAACTAGGAGAGGCAGCAAAGACACTGGAAGTGCTGGAAGCTTAGGCTCGGTGAGTAAAAAAACCTGCCACCGCAGGATGGCCTGTACTGCCAGCACCTTTGGCCTCCGTAGAGCACGAAGACAGAAGGAAGCAAAGCAGAGGTGACTGTACAAGCCAAGCCGGGTCTCTTGTGCCAGCTAGCCGGGCATATCCTGCACCATGCCATCCGAAACATTGCAAGACCTCAAACGCCCACGAGTGCAGTGAGCCCTGTATAACGAGGCAAAAAGACACCCACCAGCCTTTCCAGATTCAAACCGCAGACCTGTGACGGGAATACGCTTTCAAAAGAGTTACTTATTCCTGTCATTCAGATGCTGTCCTTAATTTATGTCTACATCGCCGTTGGGCTGCAGCCCTGCTTTAAGGGCTGTTTTATTACGCGTGCAGCACTGTCTTTAGAGGATTTCAAAAGTTCACAATGTTTACATTGTTTTTTTCTCTTATTTTTTTGTGTTTGATCACAGGCGTTGAACCATCGACATTAGTTCCTCAGGCTGTCTGGTTGAGGACTCTGTTATTAGCGCTAGTCGCTCTTTGTGAGTCAATCTTTGTGAAAAGAACAGGCTAAATACTATTCATGAAAAGGCCCTCAGAACAAGTCAAAAACAGCCACTCTTTTTGCAAGGCACGTGGGAAAAATGGCCCCTGAACACTTCATGTATTTAGGTCTAAAAATCTGGAAATTGTTAGGCAATGTTATGGTAGACTGTTACCTAGCCAACTGTCTGATTTGTAATAACTGTTCAGCCCTCCATCTGCAAGCTGGGATTGAGTACAGTAAATGTGAAGATTTTAGGCGGCTTATTAAAGCGGTTTTACGTGGTGCGGGTCCTATTATGCGAGACCAGACAGGTATGAGACTCTAATATTGTCAGGTAAAACGGCTTTTACTAGTTTCGCCAGATTTGAGCGGTAGACTAATAAGGACGTTAGAGAAAATGTCAGTGTTAGTCACCGACAGGCGAGAACATTTTAGACGGTGTCTCCTGTTAAAGTCGAATTGATTTGTTTCAATTCAAAAAGTCATTTGTGTGTTTATTTGTTTATCCATCGCAGACATAGTCTGGTCATTGGCAGCTTCAGCCGCCCCTCTTTATTGTTGTTCTGTTATAATGTCATCATATCATCCGCTCACAGTCCGCTCACATTCACGTCATATTGACATGTTTTTGTAACCCGAAGGTTGTGGGTTCGATTCTCAATAACGGCAGGAAAATTTAGGTGAGCGAGTGAATGAACAGCGTACTCTTTCACCCTCAATATATCCACGACTCACTTCTCACTTCTAATGTGTGTGCACCAACTGGGATGGGTTAAAGGGGTCATGAACTGCATTTATTTATAATGTTTCCTGAGGTGCACTTATAATGTTAGTATGATTTTTACATCCAAAATAGTCATAATTTTGAAATAAATGTAGTGTAGGTCGACTGTCTGCTTAATATCTGTTAACACTTTATTTTGATGGTCTCCCACAGACATTCTACTGACTATAAGTACTGTAACTTTGCAAGTACATGTCAACTTATTCTACTAACCCAGGGTTAAGCTAACGGTCTACTAGTACTCTGACTGATAGTTGAGATGTAGTTGAAAAAGTTACTTATAGTTAGTAGAATGGTAAAGTGGACCATCGAAATAAAGTGTAACCCCTTTTTCTTCTGCAGAACTCAGAAGATATTTTGAAAGTCATTGACTCATGCCTAACTCAGGAAACTGAGCTGAATTTTGTTTTTATCGTGCCCAAGCGTATTGCAAGTGATATTTGCCATCTTGTATGATAATGAAACTCTATCAGGTGTCACTCTTGTACAGGTGTCACAGCTAGTGAGCATTGATGCGCTGTCCAGCTCGAGCCCTTTTACGTCACTGCTAGTGCTTGATGAACATTATGATCTGGATTTGTTTCTACTATTGGAGAAACTTGAGAAGTGTCACAATTTCTAGCTTAACAAATCAGTAACCACATTCATCCTTGGTAATAGATAGCAGATGATGCTGTGCTATCGGTTTCTGTAAACAAAGGTTTTTGCATTGAATGGGTTTTATTAACCAGAATTATTCATATTTATGCATGAATATTACATGTTACGTATATTCAGAGATCATGTAAAATATCAGTTTATAAAACAAAATGTTTACAAACGCTATAAACATGTATTTTCTTTCCCTCAGTCCAAAACAAATCATTGACTATTCCCAGAACAGAGCAAACGTAAATTATAGCGATATTCGTTATAAACAACATTTGTTATGAATTTATTTAAATTGAAACTGAAACAAACAATGAGAAATAAACTTTAGCACACATACCTCTCATTTCACATCAGCGGCGTTCTCGAGGACGGAACATAATTTCATCCTCCACAAATTTTCAGCACTACCACACATAAGACTAGATGTGACCTTGAGGTATTAGATTAGATGTCTTTGGGACTTAATAATACAGAAATATTCGTGAGAACTGGGAGCCATACATTCCTATTGCTCTCCATCCCACTGGGGGACGAAAGGAAGATTTCGGGGTGGATGTTGCACCTTATTCTTTTGCACGTTATCTGCTGGTGTCCTCTCGCACACTCTCACTCTGATGGAGAGCGAGAGGGAACACACTGTGCCAGCGCATGCAACCTGTTTTTCTCAGACATGCTGGTTTGTGGCAGCCAAGATCAGCGGGGATGAAAAGACCTCAGATGAACTTGGAGAGTTTCCTGAATTAATAAGGAAGAGGGGCTGAGGTGACGATGTTGACTAAAAATAAAAAAGCCTGAGGCATCCTTTCTGTGCTTCGACTGTCAGCGCCACGATACTGAATACAGGGACTCTCTGAGGGGGTCTTCTGTGAGAGCTGGCTTAATTTAACAGGGCTTGGCATTTCCCCCCACCTTTAATAGTAATTCATTAAAGGAATAGTTCAGCCAAAAATGACAATTCCTCGTTTCGTTCCGAATGCCTTTTTTTTTGGTCGCCAAAAATATTGTTATTCCCTGAAAATCAGAAAGTACAAGTATAAAGTAAAAATTCATCACACAAAGTTATCATGTGGCTTCAGACTCAGAATAAAGTGCAAAAGTTGTAGGTGTATTACTTTTTATGGTGTTTCTTTTCAGTGTGAAGAACATTCTGCTAAAAAATGTATGTGCCACTGTTGAATGAAATTCAGCGGGTTTGCTTCGATCCAACATGATATGCAAATCTGAACAGGAATGCAACCAACCGTTTTGGGTTTTTTTTTCAGCCAATTTTATTTTAGTTAAATTTATTTTAGTTTTCTGCCCTGTATTTATTTAACAAATGTATTTTTTCCAAAATAAATTATTGGAATCAGTTTAGTTATAACTATACAGATTTGGAATGACATGAGGAGTAAATTGACAGAATTTTCATTTTTGTCTGAACATTTAATGTCACACATAAAGTACTGAATAGGAATGGGTAACTGGGCAAGTAAAAAAAAATGTTATGATTTATGCAACAAAAGATTTGTGCAGCTTGTTCATCTTCAGCATAATGTAACAAAACAATGTAGATTATGGTTTGACCCGACAGGGTTAGACGGATGTCTGCGTTTCTGTGGTGAACGCAGTGTGGATGGCTTTAGCAGGGCTAGCTCGAAAAAAGGTTTAATTACAATAGTGTGGTTGCTATAAAAAGCTGTGAATCTTTGATCGGTTGTAATGTCAGCATTACTATTTGTTCTTGTGGAAAGGATCTACTTAATGTCAATACGAAGTGCAAGCATTTAGGGCTGGTTTTGCTTCGATACAAGACATGTTATGTAAATGGATTTGATTTGATTTAATTTGATATATTATAGACAAATAGAACTTATTTAATTAGATTTTTTTTACTCTTTCTGATTTGTTTTGAAATGTTCCGGGAAAACATTTATCGCGATCTGTTTAGTCATGTATTCTAATTTTCCTGTGAATATATACAAAAAGCCATGTGTTGTTGACATGGAAAACTGCACAGCTGGCTGGTCCCACAACTGCAAATCAACTTGGTTGACCAGCATGGTAGGAATCACTGCTTGCTAAACGTCCCTGCAGCTGGATGCAAAGAAACTAACAATGGAAATGAACATATCAGTTCTCAGATTCAGACCGAGACGAACCCAGACCTAAATTAAACAAGTTTTTTAAAAGCATGCTTTTTTTTCCCAGATACTAAAAACTAAAAATGAGATGTATTTGCGAAATTGTCTGACAATTTCACGTGGCATTGTATAAAAAATGATACTTGTAGTTGGTAATTATTTTTAATACTTAAGTCCTTACCTAAAATACTTCTCATTGCTTCAATTGATATTCCTCCAGCTATTAATAATCAAAAAAAAGGGAGAGAGAAAATATGAGTCTAGGGCCCAGGTGTTCATATTGGATCTGTTGTTGTGTAAGAAAACAGAAAGTAATCTGATAGTTGATCAGCTCCCAGATGGAGAGAGAACATCCAAGATTTCCTTAGCCAGGTGTTCATTATCATTCACCTGTAGCACACGAGGGGTATTCAGAATCCACACGGTCCAAGAGTAGGAATGTAGTCTTCATTGCTTTCCTCTATGCCACAGTAATGATGTTTTGAAACATTAAAAAGGGCTATTGACTATACATTACTATTCAAAATGTTTTTGTTTTTTTAAAGGGATAATGAGTAGGAATTTTTCCCATCTAGCGGTGAAATTGTATTTTGCCTTCAAACGAATTGTGCTCTCCAGCGCCTAGCTTTTTCAAATGCGTGTTGTATTTACGGTAGCCGTTATGTACCAAAAAGCTATGACAGGATGTCTTCAGATAGCACCCAAAGACCTCGTCGAGTGTTCCTTCCGGTGAACAGGTTTGTTATTTCAAACAAACTGCAACTTGACACAACGAACAAACGAATGTCACAGTATGAATTACTGACTGTGAAACTTCCCGGGGCAGTGACAAGCCCCTCTCACCGCTCTGTCCTCTGTTTCTACTGCTTTCAGTTACGTCACGCTGGCTCTGAACGAAAACGCGTTGTGGAAACGCGTTGGCCTATTACTTTTTGTCCCTCTCTGCTATTATAGTTTTTCAAGATGGCGGACCGAAGCCTCCGTGGACTTACCCGTCCCATGTATATAAAGACAATAAATTCTTCGTTTACGAGGATAAGTCAGATAATTGGCAGAGGTATTTGTACACCATTGAGGACATATTTATGAATAAAAATATTGATTTTAGATAATAAAATACCTAAAAAAGTACACATTGTCCCTTTAAAGGAATAAATACTTTTATTCAGCATGGATGCATCAAAAGTAGCTGTAAATACATTTGTATACTTTTATATACCATTTTAAAGAAATTGTAACAAAGTTACAAATTGTTCTTTGTTCTATTCATCAAAAATCCCGAAAAAAATATTGAGCGGTAGCTACATCTGTTTTCAACAATGATGATGATGAGGATAATAATAAGAAATGTTTCTCGAGCAGCATATTAGAATGATTTCTGAAGGATCATGTGACACTGAAGACTGAGTAATGGCTTTTATTTAAATGTAATAATTTTCCAGTTTTTACTGTATTTTTGATCAAACAATTGGTTTGAGCCTATCAAAAAAAGAGCCACTCCATGAATGATTACATTGTGCCCTTGAGAATACAACATCTTTGGTAATAATGTGCATCAAAATAGTGTTAGCTATTCTATTTATAGATGATTTCTGTGCCTAAACTTGTTGGTAAAGGATGTACAAACGTCCTCTCTATCTTCCCTGACAAAGGCTTTTAGTCAAGGGTGTCTGGTTCTGGTTGGTTTTTTTCCGTGTTTAGACTAACAGAGATTCCAGCATGGTGGCCTTGTGAATGCTCCACCGTAAGTGTCATCAGCTGAAGACGGGATATCTCAGTCAGACTAAATTAGCTGGGTTGTCTTCGTTCTGACCTGATGATAGCTAAAATGGTGCTTTGCAGGAACCGTATGCAAAACAGATTTTTGCATGTTTTAACTATAGGTGTCCTAAACTGAACGGCTGACTCGTTTGTCAAGAATTTGCTCTTTGAACACTGCTCGTGATGAACAATAACTCTCTCAGATACACATTAAACCTCAGGCTAGTGTGCTTTACAAACATTTCCACCAAAGCGTTATGATTTAACTCTTGTTTACTAGCCTCCTCCAGGATAACTGTTGCATGTAAATTACAGCTTGAATGTTTTTGTTTCCCTGTTTTTCCTTTCCCTATTCTCTCTGTAAGGTTATCTGAATTCACACGCTCGCCGAGACCCTCCCTAAAAAAACCATCAGACTGTTGCCGCTGTGGAAAGGCCAACTTTTAGAAATGAAACTAAATAGCCTTTCTGTGGCTTTTGTGAGATATGTGAGATGTGTACCCATAGTCATTTGTAAAGCGAGTTTCCTGCGTTCCAGGCTGTAGATAGAATGAGCGTGTAAGGAAAGATCGGGCAGATGAGTTTCTCTGTTCTAAATGTAGGCCATTCTTGTACTAAAGCTGGTGTTTTCCTTGCTGGTGCTCTGACCTGAATCAGTTTTTCCTCTCCCCTGTTACAATGCGCTCTTATTTAGAATGATAGCAGAGGACTCTGGTCGAATTATACATAGTCTCGGTCGGATGGAATATGCGGACTGGATTCGTTTGTAAAGCGGGACTGGAGTTAACACTGAATGTATCGCCTGTATATGTATATATGAGAATAGGGGAAAAGAGAGATGACTACAGGAATACACACTGTTTATGCGTGACTTTGTGTCTTGCGAGATCACTTTTTTTTTCCCATTAAGTGGCAATATTTTCATCCTGAAATAATTTTTCTGGGGGGATTTATTAACTTTTATGTTGGATTTAGTGGTAACGCTTTTAAAATAATGTATCATATGTTAACATTAGTTAATGTAACATGAACAAACAATGAGTAATACATGTGTTACTTGTATTTATAAATCTTCATTAATGTTAGTTAATAAAAATCCAGCTGTTCATTGTTTGTTCATGTTAGTTCACAGTAAATTAACTAATGTGAAGAAATACAACATTTGACTTTCAATAATGTATTAGTAAATGTTGAAATTAACATTAAGATTTATAAATGCTGTAGAAGTATTGTTAATTCTTAGTTCATGCTAACTAATGAAACCTTAAAGTGTTACCAATTTAGTCAAGTTTATTTGGCAGGGTAATATTTCCCCCCTATAATTTTTTTCATGAACATTTATTAACAAATGTGATGAATTATTTTTTCTTACCATTTATTTATTTTAGTTTATAATCCCCAATATTTCTATACTTGCCCCCTGAAATTATTTTTCACAGGCGTTTATTATAATGTTTTTCCCCTAATATGTATTTATTCATTCCTCATGGAATCATCTATTAATGTACATTTTTGGTTATTTTTGTTTTAATATTTAATTAGTTATTAGTTTATTTGGAAGGTATAATACAGAATAATTAAGTTACAGGAAATGCCATGCAACCAGATGCTCTGCATATTGGCTTCTAGATCATTTGCAGCCTCGGTTAGATTTTCAAACAAAACAAAAAATGATGAAAAATAAGAAATTGAAATGAGAGTGCATTGTTGACAATCAGTGTGCTTTCCAAACCTTCAATTGAATCAATTAGCATAATTAAATGATTTCACAAGATAAACAATGTTGCATATAAAATGTATGTTGTTTATTTATTTTTAAATTTAACTTTTTTTTTTTATTATTGTACTATTGTAATGTGACTTTTTTGGTAGTTTTGTCTCAAGTTAACTGGATAATAATGTAGTCTGTCTCAACATGCCAATGCGTTTTAATGGTGATTTGTTCATTTGTTTTGATAGTTTAAGTAGTATTCTGGCAAAAGGAATACTTTGACTGTGCTGAAGTATGTGCCTGTACTTGTTTGTGAACTGTACAGCATTGTATCCTTGAGGCTGTTTGCAGTAACCCTTATCAGTCAAGCTTGAAAGACAGTACGGAGGTCAAGAGGAAACAGACAGTAATGGAGAGAGGACGTGCGATCACATGTCCCTGACCCAGAGCTGCAAACCGCTTGGGCTTAAGCCAGGCTTTTAGCCTCACAGCCGGGTTATGATATTAACTTTATTTGAGCTTGCATGACTTGACTTCCTGAATGTTGTAAACTAGTTCAAATAAGGTGAGGATCTGAAAGCAGTATGCAAAGCAGATAGGTCTAATTTTACCCATTACTCTCTGTGTATCTCTTTTCTCATTTTTATTAGTCTTATGTGTATCTCACTGCAAAGAAAAACAATTTATAAAAATTATTTTAGACTATTTTTATATTTTCCAACCAAATTCATGGTACTGTAATGCAAATATGTATATTATTTCAAGGTATATTGTGTATTGTTTATTTTTACATTATGGTAGTATTTATTGTCCTACTATATGATTAATATAATACAATTTAATCACCGTTCTTTAATTTTAAAGTAATTTCTCAAAATTATTTTTTTTGTGGTCGAATATGACATTCCTTTGTGAGAATGACAATAATATCTAACAAAAACAAATGATAGACGCCTTCTGATATTATGAGACTATGGAACAAAGGTGCATCTCTAATCAAACTTAATGGCATGAGGATTTTTTTAACTTGATGGATTCATAACCCTATTTTCTGCACAAATACATTACAAGGTTTTAATTGAATGTAGTTTTCTTGACACAAACCCAGAAAATATTCATATCAACATTTTCCACCTTGCGTTTCTCTCCAGTTTGCCCGAAGATGTGTGGACAGCGGGCGTGCACTGATTCGGGCGAGTGCTGCCACCCCCAGTGTCTGGGCAGCTGCACCGTGCCCGACAACGACAGGGCCTGTGCCGCCTGCCAGCACTACTACTACGAGGGGAGCTGCGTGGAGGATTGTCCGCAGAACACGTACAAGTTTGAGGGCTGGCGTTGCATCACCATGGACTTCTGCTCCAAGGTCCACCTGCCTGATTATGACCGTTTCGTGATCCACGGAGGAGAGTGTATGTCTGACTGCCCACCCGGCTTCACGCGTGATGAGAACCGGAGGTACGATGACTTTCTGTGCATTCAACTTTTTATTTTGAAAGTGTGCATGTGATAAATGGTTATAGTTTTTGCGAAAATTAGTAAATCAAAGCATATCTGTGATTTTGTGAATTTTTGTTTCTGTTTTTTGATCATATTTCTGTTACATTGTAAAGTTTTCGCTTGTTTTACTTTCCAACATCCGTTTGGAGTTTGAGTAACATGAATATCCTGCACTGACAAAGTTTTAAAAATCGTTCATATCATTATTTGATCTTTTTTTATTTGTATTTTATTTGTACTATATAATCCTGTAAGTGTATAGTGTAAAGTTTGGGGTCTGTAAAAAAAAAAAAAAAAAAAAAAAAAAAAAATTTTTATATATAAATAAAGATTATTAGGTTTTCTTTTTGTTTATTTTTTTGGAAAGAAATTAATACTTTTATTCAGCAAGGATGCATTAAATTGATCAAAAGTGACAGTAAAAATCTATAATGGCCCTTACAAACTTGATAATACTTTCATCTACCAGTAAGAAGTGTTAAAATCCAATAAAGAATTCAGCAAATTTTTCCTCATAATTAGTGCCTGAAAAACCTGACAAAAGTGTGCATTTGATAAAAGGTTTATTTTTTGTGAAAATTAGTAAATCAAAGCATATCAGATCCTGTACACATACAAAGCAATCAGACTAACCCAAACAAAAAATGTTTTCTGGTTAAACCAAACGACTATACAGATATATGCAGAAAGACGGTGCACTCGTATTACTATGAATGGGTGAAAGTGCAACGCGCAATATGGCGGAATAAGTCCCGTCTTCTAAAGAAAATAGCCATTAGCCGATTGGTAAAGTCATTGCGTCACTGCAGCTGCCATTAGAAGCTCCTGTTCCTATAGAAACAGTCAGTCTTCTGAGACGCGTGCTTAGGACTGCGCATTATGAGACAGTTGTTGTCAGATTTCATTGGTGATTTCAAACATGAAATTTAATTGTAAGCTTGGCGAACAGTTTTGGAGAATGTTTCCCCATTCAAAGAGATAGGAGCTGCACATGCATGTCTTAGAGGCGTTTCAAATATGGCCGCTGAGTGAAATGACTTGTCTTAACTCATTAATAACCGTTCTGATTAACTCAGAACAAACCAATCATGTTCTTTTGTTGGAAAGATCGAAAAAAGTTCAGTTGCATTCAAACTTTAGCCTTCAGTGAATTGAATGTCACGTGATAATGTGAAAGTGAGATATTTTGTTATCAGTATTGGTGACACATTTTGATCGTCCTTTTGTCCCAGTGTGTCTGGCAGCATGACCTGCACTGCCTGTAACGGCCTATGTGACAAGATCTGTGATGAAAAGGTCATTGACTCAGTGGACGCGGCTCAGTCCCTCAAGGGCTGCACCGTTATCAAAGGAAACCTGCATATCAAGATCCGCCGTGGCAGTGAGTATCTGCGGCTCAGCGGCTTCTGTTACTGACTTTCCACCGCACTGCTCACCGACACTCTTTTCCATCTCTCTAGCCAACATCGCCTCGGAGTTGGAGAACTTCCTGGGACTCATCAAGACGGTGACGGGATACATTAGGATACGTTCATCACACACCCTGAGCTCGCTCTCCTTCCTCAAGAGCCTGAGATACATCCATGGAGAGGAACTCTGGGATGAGTAAGATGTGAATTTAACACTTTGCACCATGTCCTAACAGGGTTTGTCTGTCCCCACTTGCAGTGGAACTTCGCCGTTTTTAAAACCGCGTAGTATGTCGGTAGTATATGTAAATGAACAATGTTTACTTATTCTCCGGTTTACCTGGACTGAGAAATTCACGTTTATTTGTCAGCAAAATCCGCGTTTTAGGTTATCTGCATCATTGGACCGTGGACAGTCGGGTCGTCAGAGGGTTATTAACAGAACAGTTATTGTAAGGGTAGGTTCATCACTGAAAATTGTATCATACTATGCTTACTCTTTAAAGGTCTCATCTGATGCCCATTTTTTCAAGTTGGTATGATTCTTTAGGGTCTTTATGTAACATTTGTAACATACATTTGGTTAAAATTCCTCAATGGTTGTGTAAAACAACACCCTTTTTCCCTTCTCAAAAACAGCGACCCGTTTCGGTGCATGTCTCTTTAAATGATAATGAGCAACTGCTCACCCCACCCCTCTCTTCTGTGGGGGGTGTCGACACAAGAAACATAAACTGCTGCCTTGGCGGACAGTGTACAAATGGCTGAGGACGGAAATATGCTAATACGGGACAGTCCATCAGTGGTTTTGGGCGGCGCATGAGCAATATGACATCATATAAAAGTGAATTTTGCATCCGATGACACCTTTAAACTAGCCTGGAAAAACCCAGACAACTTCCGGCAAATTTAGATTTGCTCTGAAAGTTAGTCTGGCAAAGAGCTCATTCAAGCCCATTTCCAATCCGTCGAAATCGAGGCACCAATCAGAAACGTTGGGGCAGGCTTTCCACGATGACGACAGCGCTGGCATTTTGAAGCAGATTTTGTAGCCTACATTACAAAGATGGATGCCGCCGTCGAACTTCACTCGTTCGAATCAGCTATCGCGTCTGTTTTAAGCGATTTGAACGTTTCCTTTTTGTTAAAAACCGAGCAAAGAACAACACTCCCGCCTTTAAACAGCAGTATGGTAAAAATAAAACGCTATGCCAACAGCTTTCTTACCTGTACGGTTACCTGTACCTGTCAGTTAGCTTCGAAAGATTGGGCGGAACTGACAGAATGGCAGTTTCTTTGTTTTTTCCCTCCGTTTGACCTAAAACACTGTGTCCGTGGTCATTCAGTTTGAAATGTTGACTACAAACACAGACGTTTCTAGTTTCTCTCCATATTTACGATTCTTTGCAGCCTTTAGCCACTGCCTACAATGAACTGGATCCTCCACTGGAAACCGAAAGTAACTCATTACCACTAATCATTTAGTCTTTAAATTCTTGCACCTGGGAACAATACAAGTCAACACCATTATGACTTAGAGTTTGCTAAGAAATATTTCCTAAAGCTAGGCAGTATTTGACTCTGGTCAAGTGTATCCATAGCAGACTGGTTGGAGTGGCCTTGGACAACAACAGTTTTCTCTAGTCGGGTAGCACCGATTTAATTTTTCTTTTCACCTTTTTACTGTATAGGCTCGCCACGTTTAATTGAAAGCCCTTTTGTCCAGCTGTAAAGTACATCTTTAATGCAAATTAATGCTCAAAATGGGGCAAATCACAGCAGAAGATGTATAGTAGTTAATGAATAGTAATGATGGTAGGATAGTGGACCAATGAGATTTTATTTTGGGTTGGGCTACTCAGTGCAACACTATATCGTCATTTAAAAAAATAACAAGTTATCAAACATTTGACATTCACAAGCAGGAGTTAGGCGTTGTTGGTTTATAAGGGTTCCATACGGAATTAACGGAATTAGACTGAATGGGTCCCGTGCGTCATAGGAGAAATGTGTAATTTAATTCAATCCCTGTTTGTTTACTGTTATCCCATTTTCAAAACAGATCAAAACATCCATCTCTGTGCAAAGTTGTTACGAAAGACTAAATTGAGCTCTGGGAACGCTTTTAGAGACAAAAACAAACAAAACAAGCCCTCCATCCACATTTAACATTTATAAGTCTGTTCCCTTAAACATGCATCATCAAGCAAACATCAGAACAGTACTATACCTGTTTGATAAATGCGGCAAATAGAGCATTTGTATTATATTGACTTGACTAATAAATATAAGCATGTCAGTGTGCCACTTGCAAAAGTGGCAAAACATGCGTCAGACTAAAGCTTTCAAGTGCGCTGTAGGGTCAAGGGAAACGCTTGCTTTTAATGCACATGAATTGCTTACATTCCAAACACAGCTTTTACTGAAGCTGTTTATCTTTTATGATAATTTGCGTCAATACTGGTGAATCATCAGCTTATATGTCCTGTAAAGTAATGGCCACAAGACCCTGCAGCAACATACACACAGAGTTTGAGGAGTGAAATCAGATGATTGTCACTCTTATAATGTTTGCATTTTTCTTTAAATATACATTGTGTGTATAACCAGCCTAGTTGTTAATGAAAAGATGGAGGTATGTGTATTGACTAATAATTCACAAGTTTTGACAACATTTTCTCTTACCACCGTAGTTTTATACACCAACCTTGTGGTTAATGAGTAAACTATGTTTCAGTCCAGAGAAAACGCAGTTTCAAAGGACAGCGTTTCCACAATCATGAAAAAGCTGGAAAAATCAGGGGAAATGGAGATTTGGATTTCTAGTATTGGAAAAGCTAAATAATCAAAAAATTCTTTAGTAAAAAATAAAATTGTTTTTCAATCTGTTTCTAGTGCTCCGCTCTAAAATATTTCATAAGCTAGAAATAGTTTGTGTTAAGTACAATCTATATAAAATGATTGTGTGTTTTTTTTTCTTTTCTATTAGTTTATTTCTAACGATGTGGAAATATCTGGGAATTTGGAAATTGTGATTTATTTTTATATTTTTTTAAGGTCTGGAAAAGTCATGAAAATAATCTCTAAAAAATTATATAGTGTAATTTTCTAGGTATATAAAATGTAATCGGTTTCTATTGCTCAGCTCTAAAATATTTCATAGACTAGAAATTGCTTTGTTGCAAGTACAATCTATATTAAGTGATTTTTTTTTGTTTGTTTTTTTGTTAAAGGGTTAGTTCACGCCAAAATAAAAAATATCCCATTGAAAGTTAATAAAGCTAATAGTTTAATAGAGATTGAATTTACACAAAGCACTTTCTAGCCTATTAAAGCTGAGCAATAATTTAGAATGTCTTGGAAAATTCATGGAAATTTAATTAAAATGCATTAGTAAAAAAAAATTGGAAACCCTGAAAGAACCATCTTAATTTAGCATCTCTGTTGTCAGATGATAATACTCCTCCAGTCACTAATACTGTATTTAGTTGAAAATGACTAAAATCGAATTAGTTAAAACTGTTGATATTTTTCTTGTTATTTCTGCATGTTGATTGTAGCTATGATTGTCACTATATCAATTGACTTTTGGATACACACAACATTAGTCCTGCATTTAAAGGGATAGTTCACCCATAAATGAAAATTCTGTCATCACTCACCCTCAAGTTGTTCCAAACCTGTATGAGTTTCTTTCTTCTGTTGAACCCAAAAGTAGATATTTTAAAGAATGTTAAAAAAAGCTACCGTCAACTGTCTGGTTACCAACATTCTTCAAAATATCTACGTTTGTTCAACAGAAGAAAGAAACTCATACAGGTTTGGAACAACTTGAGGGTGAACTAACCCTTTTTAAATGTCTTGCACTCCCAAAACGGTACAGTGTGTAGGTAGCGTAGTGTATCCAGATGAAGCACATTTTATTGTTTTATCTGTTTTGTCACTTATTCATTGTTATTGTTATGTTGTCTTCAGCGCGTATGCCTTTGCTGCTTTGGATAACCAGCATCTCCAAATTCTGTGGGACTGGTCCCAGCACAATCTCACAATAAATGCTGGAAAACTGTACTTCCGCCTGAACCCCAAACTCTGCATGTCCGAGATCCGCAAAATGTGGGCGAAAACAGGAATTAAGGAGAAGTTTTTGGAAGGAGATTTCCGCAACAATGGAGACCGTGCAAGCTGTAAATATGAATTGTTCTCAACTGATAGAATTTAAAATGCTTTTAAACTCTATATGCGTATAAAAATTTCACTGAGTAAATTGTTTTTTTTCCTCAGGTGGGAGTAAAATTCTTAAGTTCTTATCGAATAGCACGAGGAGTAATAGAATCGAGTTGACATGGGAATTTTTTCGACCACCAGATTCCAGAGACCTCATCAGTTTTATTGTATACTACAAAGAAACGTAAGTCTTGTGGACATTTTATTCAGATATTTTGAGCAGCCTTTCTCAATACCATTAAAATGTTTAAGCAGCTTTGTAAATATCCGTTGTGTTCTCTCTTAGGCCTTTCCAGAACATTACAGAGTTTGATGGTCAGGACGGTTGCGGATCAGACAGCTGGAACATGGTTGACGTGGACTTACCGCAGGACCAAACCCAAAATCCTGGTGTTACCCTGTCCATGCTGAAGCCCTGGACTCAGTATGCCATCTTTGTAAAAGCTGTAACGCTAGTTGTGGAGGACAGGGACAAGGACAGACAGCATCTTGGGGCGAAGACTGAAGTGGTGTATGTTTGGACTAAACCATCAGGTAATGATCTAGATTCATGTCAAGTCATTTTTTTTCCCACAGAAATCAGCACCCTTATCCCTTTTTTTGTTGAAATATCAAAACATCCTTTAAAAAAGATTTATTACCTGATTAAGTTGCTGCGCGACTAACATTCTTCCTAGTGTTATTTCTCTTTTTGTAACGGCGAGTTTTTTTAGGGCCGTGACATATCAAGCCACACACGTTTTTGAATGACGAATATAAACTATTGATACCTGCTGGGATAGACAGTTGTTTCCTTACACGCAGGTGCAAGAACGCACATGCTAGTCGGCAGACTGCTGTAGTGTGTAGTCTTTCTGGTGCGTTCAAGTGCAGCTTTTTGGCCCAGATTCAGCCGACGCAAGGCAACAACACAAATCGGCTTTTGTCGCTGCTAGTCGGCTTGGTGTGTCACAGCCTTTAGGAGCACACTAGCTTTTAGGCTCAGATCTAACAGACATAGAATACAAGCGAAGCCACAAATCTCTTATTTTGATTGATTTCGATTTAAGTAAGGGTGTTTGCTCTGACGATTTGATTATGATGATTTGGAATGTGACATTTTGGCTTAATTTGATTATTTTGGTATGGTTCGCTCAAATTAATGTTGAAGATACAAATATAGATATGTGGTTTTATGAGTGTAAAAAGGGGTAAGTATATTGTGGAAATTTGGAAATACAATTTTGTTCTATTGCCATGTTTTGTTACTCTGCTTAATTTTTATTACTTAAAACAAGTGAAAGATATGTTAATAGACTTGCAAATACTAGAAAAGACTTATACTACATATATCTCAATCTCTCTATATATACACTTTTATTTAAATGTTTGGGGTCAGTAAGATTTTTTTTTCTTAAAATTATTTTATACTTTTATTAAGCAGTTAAACTTTAATTTGATTCATTGTATTACATTATTAAAGTTAAGACTTTTAAATTGTTCCAAAACTCAAATAAATGCTGTTCTTTTGAACTTTCTATTAATCAAAGAATCCTGAAAATTTTTACATAACTGTTTTCAAGATTGATAATAATAATAAACTTTCTTGAGCAGCAAATCATCATATTAGAATGATGTCTGAAGGATCATGTGACACTGAAGACTGGAGTAATGATGCTGAAAATTCAGCTTTGCATCACAGCAATAAATTACATTTTAAAATATTTTTTAAATATATTTATGAAATCGTACAGAGCCCAAACTTTTGAATGATACCATGCAGTGTTGCTTTTTAAGTCAATTTATCTTGTTTTAAAGAACATTTCAATACTTTAGATGCTGATTAGGAATAGGATTTTTAGCAGTGTCAACTTATTCCATGCAGGGTGTTGCGGCTTAGTGGTTTAAAATCTAGTACCGTAACTCAATGGTTGTATGCTCAACCCCCAGAAGGGATGATTCATGACTTTCCATGGGTTGCACCAAGGGGATTTACTCTGAAGTCAACATTTGTTTGCTAAATAAATGTTTTATTTTCCAGCACCCTCAATGCCTGTAGACATTCGTGCGTACTCTAACTCTTCATCAAAGCTGGTGGTGCGGTGGTCTCCACCTGTGACCCCCAATGGAAACAACACCTACTACCTGCTCCGCTGGAAGCAGCAGGGCGAGGACCATGAGCTCTACCAGCACAACTACTGCTCCAAAGGTCTGGTCTGAATTACACACTCAAACTGAGCACTATTTTCCCCAACAACAATTCAAACTTTTAACCATGAAACAGATAAACATATTATTGAGAACATCTGAAGCATCCAGTGTCGGCGCATCTAGAATAACTAGATCAAATTCTATTTGAAAACTCTCCAAAATGTATGAAGCTTTGTCATAATAAAATAACGTGCAGCATATTCAAACCATTCAACGCTGTCTGTATATTGTTAGTGCTGCTCTTTAAGCCTACTATTACTCATACTTTAATTTCATTTGTTTTCTTTCTTGCTTTTCTGTGGTGCTTTCAGAATTTACATTTTGAGCATATTGAAATGATACCAGATCACTGCAGGAAAAATGTAACCATGTTTATGATTTTCCTGACAGAACTGAAGATCCCCGTCAGGATTTCAGCCACGGGTTTGACGGAAACCGAAGACACCAAACCCACCAATCCTGAAACAGGGGGGAGGGACAAAGTCCCCTGTTGTCCGTGCCCTAAAACAGAGAAGGATCTGAAGCAAATCGAGGACGATATCTACTACCGCAAAGCCTTTGAGAATTTCCTTCATAATGCCATATTCACCCCCAGGTAAACCCAGGAGTTTGATCACATGATTGTTACTTTCTCCAGAAATAGTACTTCAAATAGTACTATAGTTATTTATTTCAATAATTTGAGTTATTTCATTATAATTCATTTTCTAATACTTTTCAGTCATTTTCATTAGAATTTTCTACTGAATATCAGCCAGAATTTTCAACTTACGATCATAATCGCCGTACCGGTCAACCTCTATTGTAAATGTCACTTTTGATCAATTTAATGTGTCCTTGCTGAATAAAAGTATTAATAAAAAAAAAATCTTACTGACCATAAAATACCACTTTTATGCTACTTTTATTTAGCTAAAAACTGTATTTTAACAGAAAAGGATTAAAAAGAGTCTCCTTTTGTATTTTCCATGCTGCTTATTTGGAATGACATGAGCATTAACTAATACTTAAATTGGCAAGAACTTCAAAGTTAATGTCAGAGTTGAAGGCTCGAAAAACATGTGACTTCATCCTCGTTCAAGTTTTGATGCGTCAGCCAGTACAAAACATCCATTTCACTTCAAATTAAAACCTTTAATAGTAAATAAATCCATGTTAACCTTTTGTGATCTCAAAGATGAAGATTGAAAGGGACTGTTGATGTCTCTGGATGTTTGCATTTGTAATGGCTCTTTGTTTCTCGTCTGAGAGGTTGTTTTGGAACATTTTCAGCGTTCCCTTAGTAATTGTTTCCCTCCGGCGCTGGTGTTGGTAATTGTGTGGTACGGGCTCTTGAGTCTGGATCCAAATAACACGGGAGATCATGCAAAGCTAATGTAAATGACTATGTAAGCCTCGTTTTCTCTCTGATCTCAAAGGTGTAACGCATTAAGTGTTCTGTGCTAAAATGAGGACCGACATCTGTATCCTATTATCATCCATCATCGGGCTGGGCGGCGCTTGTGTCCTGCCGAGCGTGCCAAAATCGCTGTATACCTGAGCAGACTTGTATTGAAATCAATGTATTTTTGAGTTTCAGGCGATGCAGGACATCAAAATGGCATTGATTCTCCATCCTGGCCTGCGTGATTCAGGGCTGGATTATCCTGCTCTGTCTGATCCGGGTTTTTTTTTTTTTTTTTTTTTTTGCGTGTTTGTCATTGCTTGGCTGTTGACGAAAGCAACGGTGCCAGAACTATGTCAGCCAGCTGAGAAGTATGTCTGTACCCGGTCCAGCACAACCTGTTTTTATTGAAAACCGAGATATTGAGGGAAGTGCCTCGAGTTCCCTCGAAGTTCAGGATTTGGAGAGAGCCAGAGGAAGGGGGAACGAGAAGGAGAGGAAATCATATCCATTCAGTTTGCCATTCCCCCCCCCTCAAACCGCTCTGCTGCCAGGAAATGCACAGTAATTCCATCTGGAATACCAATGAAATAAAGGGAAGTTCCCCTCCAGCCGGAGAGCACACAGATCAATGAATGCCGCTCTGCACGGAGGGAGCTACAGAAAGAAGATTGAGAGAGAATGAAAAAGCTGTTTCAGGGGCACGTGGGAACAGAAGGGACAGAGATTACGAGGGAAAGTCGCTGGTTTAGAGATGGGGAATGTTCAGAATGGCATACTAACTAACATACTACTACTTTTTTTAGTGGTACTTACTAAAATGGTGTGTGGTCATATTAGGGTTTAGGGGTTTTATTTGATACCTCAAACCATGTGGATTTTTAAATTGTTTGGAATCGCTATATTTATTTATTTATTGCTTGAGACGATGGCATTTGCATAAATATCCATTCCATCATTAAAGTAACTACCGTTTACATGTTGTTTTTTTGGAAAGAAATTAATCATTTATCCATTTAAGGATGCATTAAATTGATCAGTAGTGACAGTATTTAAAACAAATATATATTTACTGTTTACTAATAAATGCTTTTCTTTTGTACTTTCTTGGGCAAATCCGCATCGTAGAATGATTTCTGAAGGATCATGTGACACTGAAGACTGGAGTAATGATGCTGAAAATTTGCATCTGGAATAAATTACATTTTAAAATATATTCTGAAAGAAAAAAGTTATTTTAAATTGTACTAATATTTCACAATATTACTGTATATTTGATCAGATGAATAAAGCTTTAAAAAAATAGTTGTAGCGACACCAAAATATTTATATAAATATTTGAATGAATGGTACATATCAATTAAATGTGTTGTTAATTAATGGAGGGAGTTACGTCATGTGACAAGGTTTTTTTTTTTCAATGGAACATTTGCTGTATTTTAGACGACATGTATTTTGTATTGAAGACGACTGTTTTTACTGACTATTTTTATACACATGATCGCATCCTGGTACTAATAACTGTTTGAGCGGCACATTTCACCATGGACTGACTATGAACATACTGTAAACTATAATGCATGCTTTACTCTTTTGAAAGAGAATGTTGACTTTGCAAAAACTAAATTATTGCTTCTTTCGATGCAGAAACCTTGACTGACCTTATAAGTGAACCTCAGGGAAAAATACAGTTAAAAATACTATGTAGTGTATGCAGCTTATATTCTTATATCTACAGCACTGTTCAAAAGTTCATTTTTTAAATGTTTTTTAAAGTCTCTTTTGCTCACCAACCAAGGCTGAATTTATTTGTTCAAAAATACAGAAGCTGTAATATTGTGAAAACTTTCCAATTTAAAGTAACATTTTTTTATTTGAATATATTTTGAATTTTGATGCTGATTTTCAGTATCATTACTTCAGTGTCACATGATCCTTCAGAAAATCATTCCAATACGCTAATTTGATGATTTATTATTATCAATGTTGAAAACAGTTAAAAATAAATCTTTTTTTAAACATTATGAATGTATTCACTGTCACTAAAAAAAAAAACCTCACTGACAGATTGCATTATGCAATATGCGATAGGCCAGCGATTAGACGGGGCTTGGGCCAGAATATCCAGTGTGCATCGGATACAGACAGAGATGTATAGCTTCATATCACGTCTCTCTGGCCACATGCTCTGTCAAACTCAACCCATCTGTGGTGCTAGGATGTGTGTTTCTAGCAGGCAGAGGAAGGACTTGCAACTTGTAGAGAGTTGAGTGAGAAACTGCTCCAGTGTGTGAGTGTTAGCAGGCTGAGGAATGGAGACCAGCTGTGGTGTGTGTGAGTGTGTGTGAAAGGATTCAGGGGGGATGGAGTCGTTGCCAGATCATCTGAGGACAGAAAACGTGATTGCTTTGGCATGGACGAGAGTAACTTGCTCATGTGGTTGTTACCCCACACGTTCACAAATGGGGTTAAAAATGGTCTCCTCAGTAATCAGTATTGAGGAAAAAGCTTCTCTTGAAGTGTCAGTAAGCACAGAAATTTTCAACTTAAATCTACTAGTAATCTACTAATCAACTAATTCAGTCAATGTTTTATCGTAGGTTCAATAACAGTAAATTAGAAAAAAAGTGATAATCATCATTTGTTGACCAGAAAAGGCTTTTATAATGTAAGGAGAGATCGCGAAAAATAATAAAAACCAATATTAATTCTAAGTGGTGAAGATGTATAAATGGAAACGGATTTTATACTATGTGCTTTTTGTTGTGTGTGTGAGTTAACTTAGTGCTTTCTTTCCTCTACTCTATATAGTATATCTGTGTTTAAAGTACATTTTTATACAAGATAAAAATGTAAGGTAGATTAATTATGATATTAATTAAATACATAAATATTGACTTGTTTGTGAGTTTGCAAAACAAATAACAAACACATATACAGTACATAAAGATACTGTACATATAAATTCACTTACATAGTAATTACACTGTAATTAAAGGGATAGTTCGGCCAAAAATGATATTTAACCCATGCATTACTCACCCTCAAGCCGTTTGAGATGCATATTTCAATCTTGTTTCAGACGAACACATTTTCAGTTATTTTAGAAAATGTCTTAGACCCTTCAGTGGATATAATGTGAAGCAATGGGGTCCACCTCCTTCAAGTCCTAAAATGTGAATACATCCTTCACAAAAGTAATCCATCCGGCTCCAGGGGGATAAACGAAGGCCTTCTGAGGGTAATCCGTGCGGTTTTGTCGTAAAAATATACATATTTAAAACTTTATAAATGAAAATATCTGACTTCCGGCAACGATCGACGCGCGTTCACGGGTGATGGAAGTCGGCGTACGAGGTAAGACGTAGCGTAGGAACCGTCGTGACGTAGAACGAACGCGCCAGCGCAGCCAGAGAGCAGAGCAAAACAAAACTCCACTCAGGATTTCCATCACCCGTGAACGCGCGTCGATCGTTGCTGGAAGTCAGATATTTTCATTTATAAAGTTTTAAATATGTATATGTATTTATATGTATATTTTTACGACAAAACCGCACGGATTACCGCACGGAAGACACTTTCTAAAATAACTGAAAATGTGTTCGTCTGAAACAAGATTGACATATGCATCTCGAACGGCTTGAGGGTGAGTAATGCATGGGTTAAATATCATTTTTGGCCGAACTATCCCTTTAATATTAAAACATGTACGGTTTCAAAAGTATAACCACAAAACTTAAACATCTCATGTGTGGACATATTACTTGAATTTATTCTGCCTAAAAGACGAATTTGGACAACTTTACAGCTCAAACGGGACATTTTATTGTAAATGAAATAACAGAGGTGTTAACAGAGCTCAATTGTGCAGATACTTTTTAAAATAAATGAACATTTCTATAAAAGTTGTAAATATATCAGTTTCTGCACCACCAGATGTTTCCTCCAATATATCTCATCTTTCTCGTTTCAGACCTCCTGACAGGCGAAAGCGAGATCTGTTTGGCGTGGCCAATGCGACTTCCATCCACTCTCTGCTGTCGGGAAACTGGAACCTGACTGAAGGAAACTTCTCAGATGATGAGCCGCCTAGACGGGCATTTTCTTTTCTGGAGAGGAAGGTGAAGGAGCGAACTGCTGACATCAGTGGCCTGCAGCCCTTTACGGTTTACCGCATCGACGTGCATGCCTGCAACGAAGAGGTTCGACACTGCAGCGCGGCCGCCTTTGTCTTTTCCCGCACCAAACCGGCAGGTAAGATCAGGACATGTACATGGAATTATTGGTGGTGAAGCCACCAATATTGAATATACCAAATCATTTTTGAATTGGTATATTCAAAAATATCAATGGCAGACCTTTAGGTTTCTTCGTTTTCTTGTAGAAAGAGCCGATGACATTCCTGGCTCAGTGACCTGGGAAGCTCTGGAGGATTCGGTGTTCCTGAAGTGGCCTGAACCGCATAAACCCAACGGCCTGATCCTGCTGTATGAGATTCAGTATCGTCTTGGGACAGAGGTGCCTGTTGCATTTTCACCACCAAATCAGTGTCTTGTGTTTAAGCAAGGTGTTATAAAATCTCCAACAAAATTGATTTGTTGACTCAAAAATGCTGTTACATTTAAGTCTTTCAAAAAATGTCAATAATATTATGAAAGAAACTGTAGTACTTAAATGACTTCATTAAAAATCTGCTTTAAGTAGTTTGGCACATTATTATTAGAAATATTTTTTAAAAGCGTTTTTTTATTTAGCCTTATAATTAGTTACATTTTACCACATTGTTGATATTGCTGATTTAATGCCCCACCACACCTATATATATATGAAATATGAAATTATTCAACCCCCATTGCAAATCAGGTTTATTGGCAAAATTTACAGACTCAGTTGTTTGCAATGAAAACATCAAACAAAAGTAATTGAAATAGCTCAGCACAACATATCTTTCAAGTGGTTTCCCCAAGTTCAACTGAAAATGCAACTTTTAAATACTTCTGAATATATATGTATATATATATTTATGTATGTGTATATATATATATATATATATATATATATATTGTATAACAATATTCTGTCAATTGATTACAAAAAATTAACTAATTAATCTGACATAGTTCTGTAATTAATCACAATTAATGGTACCTAACTATAATGTTTATGATACATTTATTCCACATTCAATCTTAGTTTAATGGCGTCTTTGTTAAGTAGTATGAATGAAGACCAGAATCAACAATAATGCTACTGATTTCTTTATTTAAGTGTCTTTTTTCTCAATTTCTGGGGATGAAATGAGTATCAATATTTTTATGTGAGGATTGATCAACATCAATATCGCAAGTATTTAGACAATCATGATTTTAATTTAAAATAATATATTTAACAATATATTTATAATAAGTTTACTTAAATGATTAAACCTGCATACAAAAAATTAGCACCTTAGCACTGACCCAGCTAGGGTTTTCCCCCCTGCATTTTTGCAAAAATTAACTAATTTATCAACTATTGATTTATGTTTTGATCTTTTTTTCTTTTCTTTTCTTTTTTCCTCCTTACAGCCTGAGAAGCATGAGTGTGTATCCCGTCAACACTACAGGGAGCACAAAGGGGTAAAACTCTCCTATTTGGGACCTGGGAACTATTCTGCCCGTGTGCGGGCTACGTCTCTCGCCGGAAACGGGTCGTGGACTCAACCCATAGCTTTCTATGTGATTCAGGTTGAACGTAGGTTTACCATGATTTTCATCACTTTCAATTCCAAAAGTATGAGAATTTAAAAAAAAAAATGTTGACGCGTTATTGAGTTCTGACTTTTTTTTTTCTTGCACACTCTAGAAACACATTATGAACACTTCCTGTACTTCATGATTATCCCGATCATCCTGATTTTCGCCGCCTTCGCTGCAGTGGCTTTCATCTTGGTGAACAAGAAACGGTATCGGTTTTATCGCATCTATACTCTACAAATTCTCATAATTGATTTTAACAACAAAAACTAGCCCCTCTGGATGAAATGTACCTATCTGAGAAGTCCAGATTCTGTAATATATTTATAAAAAAGTGATTATATAGAAATGTTTTCCCACTGAATGCGGTCTTTGCTAAATAAGTGCCTTCTGGAATCCACAGAAACAATGACAGGCTTGGAAATGGAGTCCTTTACGCATCCGTTAACCCAGAGTATTTCAGCGCAGCAGAGAGTGAGTATTCAATCAAGGGCAGGATCGACTCCACTTGAATAATTTTTGTAAATATGCAGTATAATTGTGACTAACTTCTATTGTAATTTATGCTTGCAGTGTATGTGCCGGATGAATGGGAAGTGGAGCGAGAGAAAATCACCATGTGCCGAGAGCTTGGACAAGGATCTTTTGGTATGGTTTACGAGGGCATCGCGAAAGGTGTTGTCAAAGATGAGCCGGAAATCAGGGTGGCCATCAAAACCGTGAACGAATCGGCTAGCTTGCATGAACGCATTGAGTTCCTTAATGAAGCCTCAGTGATGAAGGAGTTCAATTGTCACCATGTGGTTAGTCAAAGAACTCATGACAAATCTCATCTTATACTCGCAGTATTGTTGTATAGTAGCCTTAAAACTGTTCAATAGTGTTGACTTGGGACCATGTGATGTCTTTTGTGATTGGTTTAGGTGCGTCTACTGGGTGTGGTCTCGCAGGGTCAGCCCACCTTGGTGATCATGGAGCTGATGACACGAGGAGATCTGAAGAGTTACCTACGCTCGCTTCGATCCGCTGAGGTGAATACAGGCACACACGAGACAACTTCACATCGTTGATCAAATATTTGGCCCATTTTTTCCGAACCGTTCTGAATTCCAGCAAGTTAATGACTGCCATATGGAATTGTGGTGGAATTATGATGCGTAATTGAGCGATTTCCATTAATCAGAATTAATCTTCCATTCACAAATGTCTTTCCCTAAATGGACTGCTCACTGTGGTGCGCTCCTGGTATGCAGCCTCTAGTCTATAAGCCCCTCCAATTCATTTGCTTGATCTCCGTTCCTAAACCTAGTGAGCTTAGCTTGCCTTACCTTCTAAGGCGGCATCCTTAATGAAAAATGCAACCTCGAGAGTGACAGATTTGGAATGTTTTTCTCAGGCAGAAATTCTGCATACACAGATTCATCGGCCAAGGATCGCCCAAGAGGACATCTGACCGACATATAAAGCAACCAATCACAGTTTGTTTTGTTCTGCGTGATGCACATGGCCGTGAAACTGTAATGTCAATGTTCCTACGATAGCTCTTTCAAGAACATTGTGCAAGTTCACTGCAAACTTCACATATTTTTGAAAATCCAGCGTTTAGTTTATCCTGAAAAGTGGTCATTGTCACAGTTGTAAACACGACTGCATTCTTCTTCCATGAGGGGGTTTGGCTTCACCGCATCTTCGTTTCCAGGTGGAACGTTAAAGATTGTGACGCACAAATCTAGCGGAAATCCTGTAGAATTCAACCAATCAGATGACGACTTTGAAGTGTTTACTATTTTGTGTTGCTTATGCATCAGACGTTCACCCAACAGTCTGAGGCTGAGACTAATTTGCATGATCCAAAGTTTCAGCATGAAATGCATTAGACTCACTGGGTTTTGGAACAGAGCTTCAGTGTCATTCTCCTCTTCCTCGTCCTTCCTCAGAACACCTCCAATTTGCCTTTGCCACCATTGAAGAAGATGATTCAGATGGCAGGAGAGATAGCGGATGGCATGGCGTACCTCAACGCCAACAAGTTTGTTCACAGAGACTTGGCAGCAAGGAATTGCATGGTGGCTGAGGATTTTGCAGTCAAAATTGGTGGTATGTGATGAAATGAGAAAAAATGTATTTGCTTTTCTCAACTATGTGCAATATTAAAGACTATTTAAGACTCTTTAAAATAGGGATTTTTTTTCATTTAGCTTTATTATGTTTTAGTAGCAAAATTAATTTTGAGACGCAGCTTCTCTGAGAGGGTTTTAAGCTAGGGGAATTTCACAATAAATATTGATCATTTCACAACACCTTTTGGCATTTTGCACTATTGCTCATTGTTTCATAACAAAATTAAATACTGTGTTCGTTATTTTAAAGTTAATGTATTTTATAAATACGTGTTCTTGATCTGACTCTAAATGATTCATCCAATATATGTTTCAGTTTTTACAAAAAAAAAAGTAATCTTATAATTTTTTATTAAAAAATGAAAAACTCTTCGGGTGAAATTTCATCTGCTAAACCCCGCCCCTTTCTTTCAGTCGACTGCAAACTCGTATTCAGATCTGTCTCTATCCAATCAACAACCTATTGAATTAAGTCCCTGCCCAACATTTTTATTCTTTTTGATAATTTTTTTCAATACCTGCAATAGGATCTGTTGCTACTTCCAGTACATAGCTACTTTATGATTTGTATTACTTAACTATCATGTACGGTAGCTCTAAATAAAAAAAATAATGGCAAACATTTCAACAGATTTATCCATCTTTCATACTTTAAATTTTATTTCCTATATATTCATTTGTAGCATGAAAAATATTTATTTGAGCTTTTAGTTCCCTGAATCGCCAGTTTTTTTTTAAAATCCATAATGAATAAATAATGAGTTGCTGAAAATGCTGTAAATGTTCTTCATTTTGTTTGGCTAAATCTCAAGGAAAACTATAGAACCATAGTAATTTCACTTCATTTATCCTCAATATGTAGACTTTGGCATGACACGGGACATTTATGAGACGGATTACTACAGAAAAGGAGGCAAGGGACTACTGCCTGTGCGCTGGATGTCCCCCGAGTCCCTCAAAGATGGAGTATTTACCACAATGTCTGATGTCTGGTAAGCTTTCATGTATTCTACAGAGAATCAGTGTGTGCATGTTTATATGATGTTAAAAACACATCGAGACATCAACTGAGACGCATAGTGCACAATATAGCAGGGTGCGTCGGTCTAGTCACCGTAGCTGTGGAGCGAGATCTGTGTCCATTACAGTTCCTCCGCTACCTAAACGAGAAATGAAAACCACACTCGCGCAGCTCAACACACATTTTCCATTACACAGTGCATACGTTAATGCGGTAGGCAATGAGGAGAAATATTCTTTCCATATATTTCAAATGAAGCTGGCAATCAAGCCTCATCAGCCCTCATATGAGCTAGAAACATTTCCCTTATATGCTAGTCTCATTTGACAAACTTTCAAAGAAAACCTCGGGGAGTCTAGACCGCGCTTTTCCGGAAACTGCAACAGCTGCGGCTGATATGTGTGGCATCCCAGAGCCTCAAGGAATCTTTAGTCGATTCGTCCTCCCATGTCATAAGTAGCTCTTTGGACTCGCTGGGAGGTTCACACTTAAATCTTTTGTTAAGGATCAGAATCAAGCACTCCCTGTTCATGAAGAGGTTTGAACTTAATTACAATGTTCTCAAGTTTCCTTCCAGGTGTTTGGAGAGTCTGCCCTAACAGTTCACCTTTCATGTCTGTCCAGGGTCACCGCCAGGCCTTGATAATAATGATTGTCCGTCTGGTAAACTTTACACAAGGATCAGACATGGGAGTGGAGTAGTGTTTCGCCAGTAATCACAGATTTACCATTTGAAAAAAATTCTGCGACAGTGGTTGAGATCAGAATTAGAATACAATGGCTGTATCTGTATCACTGTGCAATGGACGTTTTCCACGGACTCTGATGACGCGCTTCCTCACTTATCAACATTGCAAATCTAGTCAAGTTTTTGGTAACACTTTACAATAAGGTTTCATTAGTTCACTACTTTAGTTAACATGAATTAAGAATGAACAATAATTCTACAGCACTAATTAATCTATATTAATGTTAATTTCAACATTTACTAACACATTAGTAAAATAAAAGGTTTTATTGGTTTACATTAGTTAATGCACTGAACTAAAATAAACAAACGATGAACGACTGTATACTGTAACTAATGTTTTATTCATTGTTAGGTTATGTTAGTTAATGCATTTACTTATTTCAACTAATGAAACCTTATTGTAAAGTGGTGTTTCTAACACTACGGCAAATTTGACATTCTTTCTTCTGACTGCTGGAATCAATCTCTCTCTCTTTTTTACTTTTAGAACAAATGCAAATACATTTTATCAGTTGTTGTCTCCCATTCACCGCTAAAGAAGTTTACCCAATTATAACTACTTCCACTTCTAAAAAAAAACCAGAAAAATGTGAAAAGGGCCCATTTTTACGCCAGCAAACGGAATTGCAAAATAATGAATAATGACTCATTTTAAAATAATGAATAATTACTTAGTTTCCTCTGCTTATTAGGTTGGAATAAAAGTTTTAGTATTCAGGCTCTGTTCTAAGTCTTGTAATATACTCTGCTTTAGCCACATTTCCTTACATTGCATATGCATTACAATGAGCACAATAAAAATCTAATTGTATTTGTATTTTTTATTTAGCACAATATCCTTTTTTCCCATTTAATCTAATTTCCATCCATCCAGGGTGTTTCCCTGCTTCAGCCCGGGACACTAGTTAATTAAGTGTGAAATAAAAAAAATATATCTCACTCAATATTTAAATGTGTTTCGCAACATGTTAACGTCACCTATATTGCAGTCAGTGTTGGTCAAGCTTGGTGAAGTGTGTAGTCACATCTGTGCTTTGTGTAAAAGGCAGCACCAGAATGCATAAATCCAATATGGTGAACGGCGCGAGAGAAATGTGGATTACAAAGGAACATTTTATTCAGTACTGTGAAGTATTGATGCAAATAGTTCAGTGCAATTAAAATGTATTATTTCATACAATAGGTGTGTTTTATGAGTTGCTGCCTAATGTAAAGCTTTTCCAATATTTATGCAGTTGTAAACCACAAAGCAGCTCATTCGGTTTTTGGAACAGAGCCTGTATTTATTTGTTGCAAGCTTCGAAGCACTTTTGTATCTAATTTAGATGTAGAACACTTATAGAAAAATAAGAAGAACCAAAAGAAAGATTAATCGAGTGAAGCACGACTGAAGGTATTTTTGTTATGTACTAATAGCTTTATTATCAACAGACCACATTATATTATATCATTTGTCAGAGCGGCTGACTCATTATAATGACAACTTGCTCCCATTTGAAAGTGTTAGGTAAGTAGAACACACATCTCTCACATTCTCAGTAAAAAATATTGATATTTCTTGAAAAAACAAATAAAAAAAAGCAAGCAGCTTTCAACTGAACTTACCCAGATTTTAAACAGAAAATCAGTAACTTGAATGAACACTGTTCGCCATTAGGTATGCTAACGATTAATCGATGATCGATTAATTGTCGATAATAATTTAATCGATCAAACGCATCCATGGTCATAGTTAGAGTGCGTAGTTTTGAGGTGTGTGTGTCTCACGCGCAAAACACATGGAGCAGACAAATGAGTGAAAATGAAGTGAGCACGAGGTAGTTACGTATTCTAAATATATGTCAAGCCATGCAATGCATTAAGAAGGCTAGCCGTTTATTTTGAAACATAATTAACCAAAAGACCCTCCAAACAAGTGATTGTACTGAACATAAGAACTACTTACATGTGTAAAGAATAAACAAGTAAAGATCTTGGTTTTATGAGTGATGGTCTTCCAGCGCTTCTATTCTGTAGCGCATGGTGAATTCGGCATCACCTGCTCTAAATGAAGATATGTGATCTACTATGGTTCACAATTGTTTTGCTAAGTTACAAACAAAAATGTGATGCAAAATCATCATATGTATACTGTTTAAATGTGCTTCAATTTTTCATACTACTTTAAATACTTGGTGTAGTTTGGTCTCTGTGAAACAAATATGCTTGTTTTATTCTACTAGTCGACAATATATGATACGCCTGTCAGTTAATGTACAATGATTTTACAGATCAAATTTAAAGCATTTATTTTTTCACGATATGGAAATTGATCACTTCTAATATGTCAGCAAATTTAAAAGCACTTGTTAAGAGATGGTCATATTCCCTATATTCACCGCTTCGGATATAAGATGTTAAAGAAGAATTGATTAATTGATCGTTAATTTATAGGGATAGTTAACCCATAAATTCTGTCATTATTTACTCACTCATGTCGTTCCAAACCGGTAAGACTTTCATTAATCTTCGAACACAAATGAAGATCTTTTTGATGAAATCTGAGAGCTTTCTGTCCCTCTATTGGCAGCTACACAACTACCATTTTGACGCTTCAAAAATGTCATAAAGAGATCTTAAAACTAATGAATTGAGTGGTTTAGTCAACATTTTCTGAAGTTAGGGCATGTGTCCACCAAAGCGTTTTTAGCCAGCTGAAAATGCTAGACGCTCTGCTGAAAACGCCTAGCTGTGGGCGCTTGAGAGCGTTTTGGCAGCGCAGCGTTTTTTCCGTTGAGACATTTCGTTGCTATGATACAGAATATCCGCAGCACAGTTTACTTGTAGCTGATTTCGCAGATAATTTTTTTCATACCAAAAATTTATTTTTCATCCATTTTGTTCGGTTAGCTCTGCTGGTTGATGTCGTTGTACAGAAAGATGTTGTGACAGTTGGTCGGTGTGGTGTTAGTCCCGGCCCTCGTCCACTGTGATTGGACGGCTGGGTAAAAAGTGACAGTGATGAGCGCTGCGTTTTACCCAAAGTTGAACATTTTTCAACTCTCGGCGACCTGTAAAAACGCCGAGCTCAGCGCTTCAGCGTGAAATAACCGCTCAGCGCCTCGTTACGCTCATGGCGTTCTAAAAACGCGGCACTCCCATTGAAAACAATTGAAAACATACGCCAGGCGCGTGGAAAAACGCTTTGGTGGACACACGGCCATACTCAATCCCTTTATATGATGAGCAGATTGAATTTAGGCATTTATTCACATATAAACATTGATAAGCGAACATAAACAGAAACTCGAACGTGCTGCGTAACACATGAGAACAAACCTTATTGGTTCTCGCACGTCAAGCCAACATCGTTGAGCTTCCATTTACCACAACTGATGAATGTTTATATCATCAAAAAGATCTTCATTTGTGTTCCGAAGATGAACGAAAGTCTTACGAGTTTGGAACGACATGAGGGCGAGTAAGTAATGACAAAATTTTCATTTTTGGGTGAACTAACTCTAATTTAAACATTGACCGATTATGGGAATTTATGTAAGCTGAAACCCCTAGTCACTATCAATGTAGATCTGTTCTAACTCTTCTCGTCTGTTGTCTTCTTGCAGGTCCTTTGGGGTGGTGTTGTGGGAAGTAGCCACCCTGGCCGAGCAGCCCTATCAGGGCATGTCCAATGAGCAGGTTCTGCGGTTTGTCATGGAGGGAGGACTACTAGACAAACCAGACAACTGCCCTGATATGCTGTAAGTCACTTCATTCAATTCATCATCTTTCACTCACTTTATGCGTTTATTTGACTTCAATGGAACACAATATTTGAAAAAGCTTGATGCTGTTTTTAAGCAGACCGTTATCAGAGGATCTCAAGCTCCCAAAAGGACAAAAACATGAAAGTGATCCATATAACTCTTGCACTATATTCTAAGTCTTTTTAATCTTTATTATAGTTTTATGTGAGAAACAGACCAAAATTCAATATCACTTTTTCTTTCTATCCTAGTTGGGTTTCATTTATGTCAAACCTGGTGCAACATATTGATGTGGCACTTTTGAAATTGCTTAATATGAATTTTCATATAGGTTTGGAAGGACATGATGGTAAATAGATGATGATGATGATGAATGTTCATTTTTGGGTGAACAATCCTTTTAAAAAGTAGAAAGTCTGCCACCTACTGTATGATTCAGGTGGTAATGTCACAAAGCTGAAAACAAGAATTGACATAAAAATCTAGATTAGCTTGAGAATCAATGGTATTTAACAAACAGTTTTTGACTTCGGCTATTATTTGTTTTGGATTTTAAAACTGGCAAGTCTAATGCTCTTCCCGTTGGTGCTGTGCGCTAAATTTAAGGATAATTTGTTTATCTATGAGAGCCTCCAAGCTCTGGGCTTTCTTTGGCGTGGTTTGAGTGAGGTTGCGTCTGGCTTCAAGTCTGTGTTTTATCTAAAGTGTGAGAGCTGGCAGTGAAATACGAGCACTCGGAGCAATGCAAGGATGCCACATTTTTAATAATAGAACATTATATCAGGAAAGTTGGTAGATAGATGTGTGTTTTGGGAAGAAAGTGGTACAAACAATGGAAAGCTTTTGGATATCAGAGACAGCTTACGTTCCCATTTGGCCCTTTAACACCAATATTTTTTGTCAGCCACAGCTTGTGTTTTTAATTTAATAAATTACCAAATTAATCTGTTAAATTAGGGTGATATTGCTAAAATAAAATATCTATAAAATATATATTTTTTCAGCCTTGTATTATATATTTAAATGTAAATGGTATATCTATATGCATTTCTAAATATTTATCCATTTTAAAAAGACTGAAAACTATCTAAATCATATTTAATTTAATATTCTTCTGATTTTATATAAATACAATTAATATGAAAAAAATATATATTAATAATATAAAATATGTATAATATTTATGAAAATAATATGCAAATATTATAGGCCTTTTGGATTTTAATTTTTTTTTTTTTTTTTTTAAGAAATAAAATAAAAAGGAAACTTCACAAGCCATGCTTATTGGTGAAACGCATGAACAATGATGTGTTGTTTCAGGAGAAACTGCATTTTCACTGTCCATTGACGGGAAGTGCACAATAGTTTGCGTTGGCCTGTGCCTCATTTTCATCTCAAGGCGGTCTGGTTTAGGGTCTTTGTTGTGGTTGGCCGACGTTTGGCACCTTTTAACACTTATTCAGAGAAGTGCCGGGAAGGATGAAGTGGTCTTTAAAGCTGCCAGAACAGGGGTGGAGGAGGGGGGCATGTGGGAGGCTTTCAGGCTGGTTCATGCTTCTAACAGTGGCAATGGTCAGCCAAATGAAACCTCAAAGGAAGTCCAGCTATTAGATTAAAAGTGGAAATTATGTGCAGTGTAGCGATTGGAACAAAGGCTTTGAGCGATAGTGCTCATGCAGCCGATGTGATATTGTTAATAAAATTGCCACAAAAAAGCAAAAGCCACTGGCTAAATTTAGATTCTGTAATACTTTGTAACCATTCATTAAAATAAAAGCATGGTAACACTTTACTTAAAGCCCTTCTTTATAATGCATTATAAAAGTATTTATGGTGTACGTTAGGGCTGTCGCGGTGAAGGAATTTCCCTTGCGGTAATTTTGAGTGGCTCAATAGCGCGATATGCGGTATTACCACCATTTATTTATTTATATTTATTTATATTTATTTGTTGCTATATAAATACGTGTTATGATGTGGTCAGCATACACAAAAACAATGTAACCGAAACTAAGCGGCGTTTCTGCGCATTGAAAGGCTGTCACTCAGCGCGCACATTGTTACGCCAACGGACTGTCTTTGAGTGAGTCATTAAACCGTTCATTCAACAAAAACGTTCAAAAAGCTGATTCCTTAAATGATAGATGTAATGAAACAAAGTGTTAATTTTTTTTTTTTTTACTTTGAGCTCCACTTTTCAAGGCTCAGCTGGCCAGCAATGCTTCACTTTTGGGCAAAGCTGAAGCAATGCTTTACTTAATAGAGACCAATGGCATTGATTCAATGCGTGACTCGCTGCTTTCCCCCCACGGCTTCCTCGCGCTATGTAATGCTGACCAGCGCTGACGCCATTCATGGTAAACACTCTTACACGTTAAAAGGATGATACGACAAATATTTCGCTTTCCTTGGAAACGGCAACCTTTTCACGAATATACATGCAGAGCCGATCCTGACCTCCCTGGGGCCCTAAGCAAAAATCTGTTAAGGGGCCCCTACCTGACCCATGAGCCATGTAAACCATTTGCCATTGCCACACAGTCACACCTGACACCCAGTTCTCCCACTACAATCCTCCCTCTTTTAGTTAGTACTAATGAAAATGTAATTCCTGATATCAGAAATAGACATATTTTATATTAATATCAATAATTCACATTTTAAATAGTACAAATTTTATTATTGATATCAAAAATGCATCCTGTGAATTAATAAAAGCTAAAATGGCTTGCCATTGCATGTCACTGTGTTTTAAATGATAAAAGCAATAATTGATACTTGATGGTTATTATTTACTGAGGGATGTGCATCCATATTGACCAGTATGTCCAGCCAATCAACATTTTAAATACAATATAGTCAATGTCAATAGATTGCTTTCCATCTTGCTTTATTGCAGAGTTGTAACTAAACTGACTTGGAGACTAGATAATCAATTGTCTTGTTTTAAAAGTATGAGCGCCTATAATGAGGAGTGCCATCACGCCCATATTGTACTGGTAACTGGTCCCCATATGTTTCACTGGAAAGTGCGCGTTTCATTTCCTGCACGCGCATATGAACTCATGTTAACGCACGACGCGGTTATCTTTTCCGAGCTGCAGTTTATAAACAAATAACGTTGTCCGTTGCCCTTTGTATTATCGCCCACGTAATCTCATGAAAGTGCGTATCTATACCACGAATTTAATTTCTCGTGCTATTTATACGGCAAAAATGTTTTTTTGCGTGCATAAGCTACGCACTGTAAATTTCTTGGGTAGGGAGTGTGTGCATATTATAAAAAAGTGCGTATCATGCACGCAAAAACTATTTTTGGCGTACAAATGGCACAAGAAATTAAATTCGTGGTATAGATACGCGCTTTCAATTCACTCACATGGTGTTTTTCTCAGTCTCTTTTCGTGACCAGAAGGATAGTTCCGCTTAGTTATCTCATTGATGTTGTAAACTTTGATTGACGCGCTTTGACACGAGGGGGAGGCGGGGCCTTGAGTTATTTGCGGGGCCCTACGCAACTTGCGTAGTGTGCGTATAGGGAGGATCGGCTCTGTATACATGACTTGACTTCAAAGACAGACGCAGGTAATCGCACGCGCGCAGTCGATCACATTCACTGTCTGTTACTTTAGGCAAATCCACGAAGCCTCTGTACAAATCACCATGATAAACAGTCTTGTTATCATTATTAACTTAACATTCAATACACATGGTACGAACTACGAAGGGTGGCCTTATGAAAAAGAAAACGCGGTTTGCGGTTGCTGCGGTTACTTGCATTCCTCTGCGATTGGCCTCTCAGTAGCGCGGTACTGCAATATTGCGGTTATCGCGACAGCCCTAACGTTATAATTTATATTTTCTATATTTTTTTTTAAATAAGTAATTGTAGCCAAAGTAAAAATGCATTTTAATATTTGCATATTCCTTGTTACATCTGAAATTGGTTGTGTGTTTTAATGCATTTTACTTTCTAAAGGTGTGTTTAGTAAATAGATGAGCTTAATAATGTGTAATTACGGTGGTTACAATTATTCATCAGACCATACAATGCATTATAAAGTGCATTACAAGCAGTAATAATGAATGCATTAAAAATATTTTTCTAATGCATTATATATACACTCACCTAAAGGATTATTAGGAACACCATACTAATAATGTGTTTGACCCCCTTTCGCCTTCAGAACTGCCTTAATTCTACGTGGCATTGATTCAACAAGGTGCTGAAAGCATTCTTTAGAAATGTTGGCCCATATTGATAGCATAGCATCTTGCAGTTGATGGAGATTTGAAGCAAGATGGCGCCGGTGTCTATGGCCTGCCGTCTGTCTCTACGCACTCTGTTTGTATTTACGTTATTTTTGTCAATCATTATTGCAAATGTCAACTCTCTACTGGTTTATGACCGCCAAATACTCTTAGACCTTCGACCCTTGATTAAAAATTCGGTGCCATTTGAGCATGATGGCCAAAAAACCTTCTGTCCTCCGTTTCTTACGGGAATACCAGCTCACCTTTGCCGTGTGTCAGTTCCCCCTTTGCGCAGAGCGCGCCGTAGACGTCGGGGAAAACGCGGTGGTTGGCTGGTGAAACTGAGGACCTGGCTGGCGTCTTCCACCATGACTTTGCCTGAAAACCGTTTGGAATTTCGTCGCCTCGCGCCGTGGCGTTTTTCGGACCCGATCGACTCTTGTTTCGTTCCAGTGGCTGGCTTGGATGTGGGGCTCCCTGCTTGCCGTGTTCAGGCTCCTCACCTCCGCTGGCGCGGGGTGAATCAGCAGAATCTCCAGCCGCTTGCTCGGACTACACTAGCTGAAAAAGCCCCGAATCCAGCTAGGTTTGCCCTGTCGAATGCGAGATCGCTAGCAAACAAAACTTTCATCTTGAAGGACTTCTTCGAGTCGCGTGATCTGGATTTTCTCTGTGTAACGGAAACGTGGATTCCGGTGGGTGAGTCGAGTGCTTTTTGTGAACTCTTACCGTATGACTGTTCCCCGAGGACATCAGGTCGTGGAGGAGGACTGGCAACAGTCTATAAAACAAATTTTAAGTGTAAACAGCTCGCACTCGCTGTAACCTTCGCCACCTTTGAGGTGAATTTGTTTGAACTGAGCGATGTATCTCCAGTGCTGTGCGCACTCGTATATAGGCCACCCAAATACAACAAGGATTTCATCACTGACTTTTCTCAATTTTTGGCCGAGTTTGTGCCAATGTATGACTGTCTCCTTATTGTAGGGTATTTTAACATTCACGTGTGCTGTCCTGAAAAGCCAATGGCAAGAGCCTTTTTAAATGTCATTGAGTGTTTTAATCTTGTACAGTGTGTGTATCTGGCCCCACGCAGGAACGTGGGCACACTCTTGACCTGGTTTTAACCCATGGCTTAACTGTTTCCAATCTTGAAGTATGTGATGCTTTTTTCTCTGATCATATGCCTGTTGTATTTGAAATTTCCCTCTCTGGTGTCGTTGTTAAACCGTGTTCTCCTGTGCGCTGTGGTCGGATAGTTAACCTTTCCACTGCTGATCAGTTTTCCTCTGTTTTTAATTTAAATCATGCCTCTCGTTGTCCTAATACAACTGTTGAAGATCTGTGCTCTGGTTTTAATGCTGCTTGTAAAGCATTAGACACGGTAGCCCCCATAAAAACCAGGCTGTCAAAACCGAGACCTGATCCTTGGCTGAACGATGTCACTCGCGCTGCCAGACGCGAGTGTAGAAGGGCAGAAAGAATGTGGAAGAGGGATAAACTCCAAGTGTCACTTCAGATACTTAGAGAGAGTTGGTGTTCTTATCAAAAAATTGTAAAAGCTGAAAAGACCAAGCATTTTTCTAAAATTATTTCTTCAAATGGTCACAATCCTAGAGTTCTTTATAATACCCTCAAAAGTGTTCTTAATGTTCCACAAATTCAGTGCTTGGAAAACCCATCAAAAATGTGTGAGGAGTTTCTTTACTTTTTTATCCATAAGGTGGAGAGTATTAGGGCCCTTATTGGTCCACCTTTGAATGACCCTGGAATTTTTGTAACCTGTTCTGCTGTCTTGAACCAGTTTGAGCCTGTTAGCTTGCCTTTTTTAGAAAAAATTATTGGTAAAATGAAGATCACTGGCTCCCCCAATGATGTGATTTCTCCTCGTCTTTTTAAAGAGGTTTTTCCTACAGTGGCGCACTGTATTCTTGATATTGTTAATGTCAGTTTAATTACTGGAGTCGTACCTATGAGTTTTAAACATGCAGTTGTTCAACCCTTGTTAAAGAAACCTGGTCTGGACCGACTTGAGCTCTCAAATTATCGGCCTATCTCTAAGCTCCCTTTGCTTTCTAAAATTATGGAGAAAGTTGTTTATCTGCAGTTAAGCACATTTTTGAATGACAATTGTATTACTGAAATTTTCCCGTCTGGGTTTAAGTCAGCCCACAGCACTGAGACAGCTCTGCTGAAGGTTTTTAATGACATTCTTCTGGCTTCAGACTCTGGTGATACTGTTGCTCTGCTGCTACTGGACCTTACGGCTGCGTTCGATACAGTCGACCATAGAATTTTATTGTCTCGACTAGAGAACTTCGTGGGCATTAAGGGGTTGGCCTTAGCATGGATTATGTCCTATTTGGAAGGCAGAAGTTTTTCAGTTCAGGTTAGTGATGCTATGTCCTCTTCGGCTCCTTTGTTGTGCGAAGTTCCCCAAGGGTCTGTCCTTGGGCCGCTACTTTTTTCAATATACATGCTGCCTCTTGGGTTAATGCTTAGAAGTTACAAGGTTTCGTTCCATTTTTATGCTGACGACTGCCAAATATATGTGCCACTAAGCCAGTCAAAAACCCTTTTAGAGTGTCTGAATGAAGTGAAAGCATGGATGGCTATGAATTGTTTGTATTTAAATGAGAGTAAAACTGAGTTTGTGTTATTTGCTCCTAGTGACTCAGCTGCTACGGTTCCTGTTGATCTGGGTTGTCTAACCCGAGACAGTAGCTCTGTGGTTACAAATCTGGGAGTCAAGTTGGACGGTCGTTTAAAGCTTGATGCCCAGATTAATGCAGTGGTGAAGACCAGTTTCTTCCAGCTGAGGCAATTAGCTAAAGTAAAACCGATTTTATCTCGACATGATTTTGAAATATTAATCCATGCTTTTATCACCACTCGTTTAGATTATTGTAATGCACTTTATAGTGGTCTTGGCAAATCACTTATGGCACGATTACAGCTAGTTCAAAATGCAGCTGCTCGCCTTTTAACTGGAACTCGAAAGTTTGGCCATATCTCACCCATCCTCCAATCCCTCCACTGGCTCCCTGTGCATTTTCGTATTGATTTTAAAATTCTTTTATTTGTTTTTAAATGTCTGCATGGCCTGGCCCCTCAGTACCTGTCTGATCTGCTCGTGCCCTACACCCCCATTTGTTTGCTCCGGTCAACTGATCAGGCATGGCTGGTCGTCCCCAAGACAAAACGTAAACTTAGAGGTGACCGTGCGTTTGCTGTGGAAGCTCCGAGACTTTGGAATGAGCTGCCTTTGGACATCAGATTGGCTGAGTCTCTTTCTGAATATTCGAATATTCGATGCTGAATATTCGATCCCTTTCTTCAAAATCTCTCATAGTTAATGATATGATTTTAGATTATAATCTAGATGTGCTGTGTTTGACAGAAACCTGGCTAAAACCAAACGATTACATTATTTTAAATGAGTCAACCCCACAAGATTACAGTTATAAACATGAACCTCATCTGAAAGGCAAAGGGGGAGGTGTTGCTGTAATTTATAGTAATATTTTCAAAACCACTAAGAAATCTAGTTTTAAATATACTTCTTTTGAAGTATTGGTGCTTTACCCTAACCCCGCTTAAAGGGTTAGTTCACCCAAAAATGAAAATTAAGTCATTAATTACTCACCCCCATGCTGTACCAACCCCGTAAGACCTTCGTTCGTCTTTGGAACACAAATGAAGATATTTATGATTAAATCTGAGAGGTTCATGACTGCTACATAGGCTCCCTAAGGGAATGAATCCTGACGGCCCAGAGAGTCATTAAAGAAAATGTTTAAATATTCCATGTCACAACAGTGGCTCAACTATAAGTTTATCAAGCGACGAGAATACTTTTTGTGCGAAAAAACAAACAAAAATAACGACTTTATTCGACTATTCCTTTTCTTCCTTGTAGGCCTGAAACAAGACTTCAAGAGATTTCCACGACGCATGCGCGAGAATTGCGATCTCCTTCAACTACTTCAGTTAAGTTCTCGCGCGTGCGCGTCGTGGAAATCTCTTGAATCTCCGCAGTACTTCGTCTTCGTCTATTGCGATCTCAAAATTCCGGCCAGTTGATAATACCTAGAATATCTAAATCGACTGCAGGCGGTAGATCCTTTTCCTATTTAGCACCAAAACTTTGGAACAGTCTTCCTACCATTGTCCGGGAAGCAGACACATTCTGTCAGTTCAAAGCTAGACTAAAAACACATCTCTTTGACCTAGCATACACATAATACATTATAGACTTCTATAATTTAATGTTAGGCTGCATAGATTAGGTCAGCCGGAACTGGGAACACTTCCCTTAAATCTTGATGTACTCGTTACATCATAAGAAGAATGGCATCTACGCTAATATTAGTGTCTTTGTTTATCCCGAGGTTTTCCCGCAGCCTGCCGGATCTAGGCCGTATCCAGATTAGGGCTGGGCGATATATCGATATAAAAAATATATCGATATATTTTTAAATGCGATATGGAATTAGACCATATCGCATATATCGATATAGTTCAAATATGCGCTGTGATCCTTGCTCCAAGCAAGCTGCTGACCCGGAGCTCTCTGCACTGCTCCCCGCGCATGAAACTGCGCGCTGCAGAAGCCCCAGCCGCAAGCCATCGACAACCCGAAACGGTGTTTCCGCTACATTCATTCTACCGTGGTGGTCCGCCACACCAAACATCATCCCGCCACGGCTGCAGCTTCTCAGTAAAGTCCGATATTATGCACACTATTGTGTTATTGTTAAGCCCCACTAAAGGCATAAAAATATTGTAAAGCACCATAAAGTTTTTGTGCACTATATTCCAAGACTTCTAAAGTCATTCGATTGCATAATGTGAGGTAAAAATTTAAATTTAAGTCGTTAAGTTAAAGTTAATGAAAACTCATCTCTCCTCAGTCATTCTCCATTGATTCAGCATTCAAACAGCGCGTTGCGTTCGGTTACGACAGTAACACGACGACACTCTCTTCAAGATCAATGTTCCCATGATTGTACTTTATTTGTAGATAAATGTCTATGGTTTGCATAAAATTACTATCTTACTGGAGTTTACTGCGCTTTCTAAATCATATTCCTTTCTCCCGGGTGTCTGTTAGATTGCAGCACTGGAGTAGAGAGCGCTATAAATTGTTCTTCATGCGCACTGTAACTGAAATTTAAAACTTAAAAGAAAAGGCTCAATAAACTGTTGGATAGATATCATATTTCGCTTTGTGCAAATGTGAAGCGCTGCACGCTGTGACTGCGCGTTGCTTCGAGTGCAACATTTTGCGCACGGGATGCACATAATCGCTTTGCCGCTCTTATTGGAGCCTTTCATATTATAATACTTAGGCAAGGTTAGGGGCAACGGGGCGTGGCCCATGGGACTATCACAGCCACCACAGCTGGGAAAAAATCCTAGAGGAAACACTGCGAAAAAGCTCCAGCCCCGAAACAAAGCTCACTGCAAACTTAATTTTCCCGCAGCCACCTTATGGAGCTTTGATTTCAAAAAAGGTACTCCTGTTGCTATACAGTATTTATGTTTACATTTTATTGTTATTTGAACAGCTGACCATTTAATTATGAACCAGGTGAAGAAACCTGTTTATTATTCATTTGATTTTGCACCTGTTCACTGAAATAGCCGGTTTCAACTTTCAATAAAACTAGGCTACTTGTGACGTCATATTTGACTTTGACTGAACATTTGCTCTCACTTTGAGGAAAAAATATCGGGATATATATCGTATATCGATATTCATCCTAAATATATCGGGATATGACTTTTGGTCCATATCGCCCAGCCCTAATCCAGATCTGACGAAGGAGATCCGCCTGGACCCGATGACAATGCAGTGCTGAAGTGTCAACTATCCTCTCCCTATGCAGGATCCCTTTCCCACTCTACAGATAAAGCGTTGTGAATTTCGGCTCGCGTACCCCGAAGTGATAAAATAAAACAAAATTCTGTATCAAAATTTAAGATGGAAAAATGCAGTTTTACAGATACTAGACACGTGGCTTTCAAAAGAAAGGTTGGTATCAAAGAGCACACCCAGGTTCCTAACCGACGACGAAGACTTGACAGAGCAGCCATCAAGTGTTAGACAGTATTCTGGGTTATTGCGTGTGGAAGTTTTTTGTCCAATAATTAGAATCTCTGTCTTTTCAGAATTTAGTAGTAGGAAATTACTAGTCATCCAATTTTTTATATCAGCTATGCATTCCGTTAATTTTGTGAATTGGTAAGTTTCGTTGGGTTTTGAAGAAATATACAGCTGAGTATCATCGGCATAGCAGTGAAAGCTAACTCCATGTTTCCTAATGATATCTCCTAATGGTAGCATGTACAGAGTGAACAGCAGCGGTCCTAGTACTGAGCCTTGTGGTACGCCATACTGAACTTGTGATCGATAAGACATCTCTTCATTTACTGCTACAAACTGATAACGGTCAGTTAAGTATGATTTAAACCATGCTAATGCAATTCCACTAATGCCAACATAGTTTTCTAGTCTATTTAAAAGAATGTTGTGGTCAATGGTGTCAAATGCGCACTAAGATCGAGTAACACTAATAGAGAGATACAACCAAGATCCGATGATAAGAGCAAATAATTTGTGACTCTAATGAGAGCGGTCTCAGTACTATGGTACGGTCTAAATCCGGACTGAAAATCCTCGCAGATATCATTTCTTTCTAGAAAGGAACATAGTTGTGAAAATACTGCTTTTTCTAATATCTTTGACTGAAAAGGCAGATTCGAGATCGGCCTGTAATTGACTAATTCTGTAGGATCAAGTTGTGGTTTTTTAACAAGCGGTTTTATCATAGCCAGTTTAAAGGTTTTTGGTACGTATCCTAGAGACAAAGATGAATTAATGATATTAAGAAGAGGATATATGACCTCTGGAAACATCTCTTTCAGTAGCTTAGTCGGTATAGGATCTAACATACATACATTGTCGATTTAGATGAATTAACGAGTTTGCAGAATTCCTCTCCTATAGCAACAAATGAATCAAATTTTTCCTCAGGGAGACTACAATGCACTTCCTGATGCGATACTGTGGTAGACGGTTGCATAGTTATAATTTTGTCCCTGATATTATCAATCTTATAAGTGAAGAAGTTCATAAAGTCATCACTGCTGTGTTGCTTTGACACTTCTGAGCTTGAAGCTTTCTTTTTCGTTAGTTTAGCCACTGTTTCAAATAAATACCTTGGATTATGTTTATTTTCTTCTAATAGGTTTGAAAAATAAGCAGATCTAGCAGCTTTTAAAGCCTCTCTGTAAGCAATCGAGCTCTCTTTCCACGAAATCCGAAATACCTCTAGTTTAGTTTTCTTCCAGTTGCGCTCCATTTTTCTGGCTGCTCTCTTAAGGGCCCGGGTGTGCTCGCTGTACCACGGCGTTTGTTTAGGCATGGGTTGTATGGAATTACAAACCTGCGCACATATTTTCAAAAGCACATAACTATAGAATCAATTCTGAATGAGCATGTGAACGCCATCAGCGTTAATCACAGGTTCGCGTTTAAAGTCTGATCATTTCGATGGAGGTGAATCAATCAAAATGAACTTTAGCTGGAAATTAAAAAGCTGCTTAGAAACAATCCATTGTTAAAAGTGCTATATAAATGAAGATGACTTGACTTGACTTGACTTGACTCTTCAACTGTCCAATTTTTGTGAGCTCTTGCAAATTGTAGCCTCTTATTCCTATTTGTAGTGGAGATGAGTGGTACCCGGTGGGGTCTTCAGCTGTTGTAGCCCATCCACCTCAAGGTTGTGCGTGTTGTGGCTTCACAAATGCTTTGCTGCATACCTCGGTTGTAACGAGTGGTTATTTCAGTCAAAGTTGCTCTTCTATCAGCTTGAATCAGTCGGCCCATTCTCCTCTGACCTCTAGCATCAACAAGGCATTTTCGCCCACAGGACTGCCGCATACTGGATGTTTTTCACTTTTCACACCATTCTTTGTAAACCCTAGAAATGGTTGTGCGTGAAAATTCCAGTAACTGAGCAGATTGTGAAATACTCAGACCGGCCCGTCTGGCACCAACAACCATGCCACGCTCACAATTGCTTAAATCACCTTTCTTTCCCATTCAGGACATTGTCTTGACCAGGACCACACCCCTAAATGCATTGAAGCAACTGCCATGTGATTGGTTGATTAGATAATTGAAATTGAACATTGAGCATTTCAGTGCTTTCATAAAATGTATCAGCGCAGCGATATTTCCTCATATTAATGCTAATGCAAAACCGTTACCTTAAATCTTTACTATTATTCTTACTGTTATTTTTTCACGTTTTGTTGAATTGAATAAGTTGAATTAATTTTAATATTTTTGTATGATCACAGAAAAGTGAAAGATTTGGTGCAGCTCTCTGGAAATTTTAAATAATATTAATCATTAAATAATTATATTTAATATTTATATATATTTATTTATTTATATATAATTTATAATTATTTATTCATACATAATTTTATAATTATTTATTATATAATACATTATATATTAAGACCGGTGTAATAGCAAGGTCAGCCATTACAAATAAATAAATAAATATTACAAGATGTTAGAAGTTAGTCAGGTCAAATTGCATAACCTTAAGAAAACTAAATGATATTCATGATTCAAAAATGAATAATATTTACCTTGAAATTGTTTTGAAAGTAAAGATAAAAAATAACTACTTTTTGCTTTATGGTTACTCAATTTTGCCTTTTAACAACATGTAATTTAATAAATACACACATGGATGGATGGATGGATGGATGGATGGATGGATGGATGGATGGATGGATGGATGGATTGATGGATTGATTGATTGATTGATTGATTGATTGATTGATTGATTGATTGATTGATTGATTGATTGATTGATTGATTGATTGATTGATTGATGGATTGATGGATGGATTGATGGATTGATTGATTGATTGATTGATTGATTTCCAAAAGGTGTGAAACCAACATTAATGCATTAAGTACAATTCTAAGATCTTCTCACTTGCATTTTGAATTAGATTTTTCATCATCAAAAAAAAAAAAACATATTTTGTTGGCCCTAAAACATTCAGACTTTCTAAGGTTACTGCAGGCTTTAGTCTAGTTCCTATAGCACTTTTAACACTGGAGGTGCTAAAATCCGACTGAACCTCCCCATCAATGGAAACTTAATTTAGTGCTATGCAGGAAAAACAAGCTGGAGACTGAGGGCAGTGAGTCCAATCCCTCTGTCTCACAGCTGGAGAGCCAAAAGCCAGTGTGTGTGTGTGTGTGTAACGGTGAAAATACCGCACTTGGATATGCTGGTGTGAATGTTTGTGTATGTGGTGCACGGGTATTTGTAACTGTCAGCTGATGTTTGCGCTAGCTCTGTGTGGGTGTGTAGCCGGCGCTGCTGTTTGTAAGACTAATGGTGTGTGTTACTCCACTAGTGTGTGAGCTGGCACAGGGATCCGACTTTTTTTTTTTTCAGCAGACTCCTCTGGTATTCTTAGTCTGTTTGTGTATAATTAAAATGGTTAACTGGAATGCTCAAGTGTCAGCGAGATCGTAGTCTTATTTTTTTTTTTTTTTTTTCGTAACCCTTCGCTGGCCCTCTCGGACCTCCTTTACAGCTTTCTCCAGCTTTGCAGTGTGATTTCATCACAGTTCTGTGTTTGCTGTGTAGTAAAGAGGTCACAGCATTCACCATGAGCTCACTGCAGCTGTGTTTAGGACGTAACCGCTGATAGCATGCATGTTTACGTTACTGATTCGTCACACTGCCACCTGTTGTTCAGAGCTGCGCAAAATAGGCGTGGACGGTATAAACAAGATGTTTTGAGTGATTTTATAACAATCATAAAATAGAACAATGTTTAGTAATACTATATGAATGTATGTAAATATACATGGTTTGCTTTTTATCCATGCAATTTAGCATTGTCGGAAACTTTTCGGCTAATGTAGCCTTTGGTGTGTGTGTATATATATATAGAAATGTTATTATAATTTTTAAATGAATACAAATTAATAATTAATACATTATTTAAATATAGAATCCAGATTATTTTTTGCATAACTTTTCAATAATGTTTTCAACATTGATAATAATAATAATAATAAACGTTTTGTGATTTCTGAAGGATCATGTGACACTGAAGACTGGAGTAATGATGCTAATTTTATTTAAATTTTTAACATTTTTAAATATATTCAAATAGAAAACATTATTTCACAATATTATTGTTTTCAAATAAAATAAATGTTCAAATAATATAAATATTACTGTCATTGTAATCAAACAAATGCAGCCTTGGTGAGCATAATATTTACAATAGTTAATTTTGTTAATGGGCATCTCTATATATATAATATACAGTATATACATTTTAAATTGGAAATTTACTTTTTTAAACAACACAAAGTATAAGGTGAAATTATTAGAAATATTTTCAATACAAATTAACAATAGCATTTTAACACAACATTCCCTAAAAGTCATATATAAATTCCTAAAAATGAAAAAAAAAAAAAAAAAAAAAAGAATTCATATATTATATATTTATTTATTTTGTGCTGACTTCAACTCTTCTGTTTATCAGACTGAATGTCATCTGATGCTGATAGTCTCAACGTGGCCAAATATCAGCCGGTCATTTCTGATGTTTGCTTGAAAATCATGTCGCTTAGCTTCTCTTTGTTTGATCTTCCAGGTTTGAGCTGATGCGGATGTGCTGGCAGTTCAACCCCAAAATGCGTCCGTCCTTCCTGGAGATCATCAGCAGCCTCAAGGACGACCTGGAGGAGGGCTTCAAGGAGACGAGCTTCTTCTACAGCGAGGAGAACAAACCTCCCGACACGGAAGAGCTGGACATGGAGAACGTGGGAACCATGGAGAACGTTCCTCTGGAGCCCTCCTCCAGCCTGCAGCCCCTCGCCCCCTCTTTGGCCTCCCCTCAACAGTGCTCCCCTGCGCCCCGGTGCTCCGCCACTCCGGCCGGCCCGTCGTCACCGCCTGCCTCCCCCAGCTCCCCGGACAAGCACCCGCTCCCCGCATCGGCGGCAAACGGGCCCTCCATGGTTCTCCGGAGCCCGTTTGACGAGACCCAGCCTTACGCTCACATGAACGGGGGGCGTAAGAACGAGCGTGCCTTGCCTCTGCCCCAGTCGTCGGCTTGCTGATCAGCGGCCCGACCCCGTTTCCGAAAACATTGACGTGTCTCTGTCTGTCAAGCCACTGTGTGGTCTCCTGAGAAGAAATATTAAAATAAAGAGACAAGGAAAGAAAAGAAAAAAACGGTATAAACTGAGAGTCCAGGCAATCAATTTCTTTCAATCATACCTCAACGGACAAAGTTTGAATTTTCTTTGTTTTTTGTGTATTTCGATTGAATCGTTGAATTGATTGACATGAACTCATTTGTTATTTCCGCAGACTGGATCACTGACTGAAAAAACCATGACCTTCACTCTCGCACTCGATAGGCTGACTGTTTTTGTTACGTTTTGTTACTTTTCTAGACTTCCAAAACTGGTTTGGAAGGTCTATCAGAGCCAGTAGTGGTACGGTGGCATTATTGCGAAACACTCTGCATATCTCCAAGCGAATCCTACATCGAAGCGCTTGCTCTCGTCTTTGTTTCCAAAGACGTGCGTCTAGATTAGAGAAAGGTGTGAGAGTTCCTCTTCCGCCCATCTTAGAAGTAAGACCCAACTCCAATCTAGATACGGAGATCTTCGGCTTCCACTCTCTCCGAATCATCTGGCTGTGCAACATAGTGGAGAAATTCACGAATCTGCCAAATCTCTTTTTTTTTATGTTGCCAAATTGTATACTGTTGTACAATCCCCCAAAATATGCAAAAATGTCCACATACGTGGTGATCCAAAGCATCTTTTACTTTAAAACACAATCAATAGAGTGACATTTCCCTGATGCCCACTTCTCTGTCTTCTCGCTTTGGGTTTTTTGCATTTCGGATAAAATAATGCAGAAGTGGAAGAACAAATGCAGCAGATATTAATTACATGGCAAAGAAACTTAAAAAAAAAAAAAAGGGAATTGGGTCAAAAAGAAGCTGAAAAGATTTAAAATTGTGGCATTTGAAATCTTCACAAGAATTCTCTCGTTTGGTCGTTCAGTCGTACTTCGGACCACAGAGCGTGTGCGTCGTTTGTCGGTCACTTTTGTACCTTTTTTACAGTTCAGATTGATCATTTATATGTCTGTGCTGAAAAAAGCTGCTATTTTATTCTTGTTTTTTCTTTTTGTGGTTGTAAAATTGTAAAGAGATTCTTCAGGTGTAATCCTTTGCCTTTCCACTTCAGTCCAATTTATGATGCTTATAGTTCTGCAAAACGAGACGGAAAAACAAAACAATAGAAGGTTCAATCTAACAGTTGAGTTTTCCAATGTAAAGTTCTTTAATGCCTTCTTTTTTTGATAACGAAACCGGCAATAGAACACACTTCTTTCTTCATGCCATTAATGGCGGCACCTCGTTCGACGCGATTCTATAACGGCTGAACACTGTGTCTCTCATCACATTAATGCGCAACAAATACTCTCAGGTCAAACTCCTCAATGTTTCGGTCTCAGAATCCAAGGTTTTGTTCTCTCATCATTCATTCCTCTGTAACCGACAAGATATGACTAAAAATGTGGCAAAGTTTGAATTTGTTTCATCGCTTGCCTTGAAGATAGACTCGTCTCATACTTTGGATTGATTGTTCAGCCTTATTCGTGACTGATCCTGCCGCCCTTTGTAAATGTTATAAACTCTGCGTTTCCTTTCTTCCGAGCAGAGCCTGATAAACAACGATTATACAGATATGATTCAGCATATCTCTATGCAGAAGTTGTGTTTGTAACATAGTTCACTTATATACATTTAAGATACAGGTTTGACTATGAGCGCCAGTTTTTGGGACTTTTGTTTTTATTTTATTTTTTGGAAGGATTTTTCAAAGGAAAAACTGTCACCTTTTATGTTTTCCCCCCATCCTGACCTTTTTATTTTCATTATTTATTTTGTTTCTTTATTTCCCTCTCTCTTGTTTTTGTGATATGTTTAATAATCACTGTAACCCCAAACACCCCCCTTGATTAAGTGCAACATTTTAGATATTTTTATATGCTTTTTTTCATGACATTGGGACTTTTTTTTTTCTTCAGACATTTATCTACCTCACTCTTTTTTTATGTACCTGTATATAAAGTACATCTGACCTTTTTCATGAAAAGGACAATATTACTGCTCTCTGTATCTGGGTAAAACCTCATAAACGCTACAAACCACAATCTCGGAGTGGAGAAATTACCGAATTACGGACATTTTGTATGACTAGCTGCTTTCTTTCCTATCGGATCTCGCTTAAATTTGTTTATTATTTATTAAAACAAGAACAGGTCTGACGATTGACTCCAAATGTGCTGGAATGTTGTCGATGTTTAACTTATCCATCTTTTAACTTGAGGGCAAAAGTCAATAGATGGAATAATTCGAATGGATTCATTTTTGAGGATATAATGGTTCTGATCTCCTCTCCCTTTCATGTCTCTGAATCCCACTGTTATTATTTTTAAGTTGTCATTATACATTCATTGGAATACTGTACTTGTATCAGAAACCAAATGTTCATTGAAACTAAAAGTGGATTTATGTATGTTCCCTCTGTAAGTTGTTGCTGTTTGTCAGGTGCATCAAATGTATATAAGTTTTGCGCTGGCTTTGGAAAACATTTTTTTTTCTCAGCCCAAACAAAAGATCAACACAAAGCGTAATTAAAAATTGAGCAGATGCAATATAAATGTAAATGGTTGGAGATGTTTGTTAGCTGAAAAGCTTTTTCCCCCATGTCGTATTTCATAGCAGTTTAACAAAAATTACTCATGGGCTGATTAAATATGCATTTTATAAATCCAGATTCAAGATATTCTTGTAAATTTTCACTAAAGCATTTTTATAAAAAGGGAAATGTTTAAATTGGCGAAATTCGTCAGATTTTTTTGTCCAATTTGGAAAAGATAATTACAAATCCAACAACAATCAAATAGCAATACCAACATCACGCCCTCCTCCACAGCCTTCGTATCTATGGTAATTTTTTTTTTCGCATTTTTCATAATTCAGATTTTTTAAATCAACTATTGTCCAAGATCACCATCCTAATGCTCTCCTCTGACCATCTCAGACCAATGATTGATTTGTCAGTACAGATCTGTTGACTATGGGCTAGATCTTCTCAGGGCTGAAGGTTCAGGCGGGCGTCCACGGGACAGGAAGTGACCTGTTCCTCGACGCTCGCTCTACCCTGCTGCTGAAAACTGCTGCTCTCCATCATCTCACTGAAGTCCAGACATTTGAGAGGAGAGCATCGGAGGTGTTCGTGGTCTGATGGCGCCATCTACAACCTGGAGAAGGGATGTGTTGTGTATTTCACTCCCTGATGCTGGTGGAGCAAAACTGTTTGGTTGTTCCGTGAAACTGTTGAGATGTGTTAGATATGTGTGTGTTGGTTATATAAAGGGGTTACAGATCAACGGGGGAGGGGAGAATGGAAAAAGTTTTGTGGTCCAAGTCTGTTCAAACCTGGCTGTTCTGATTAAAAAAGGCACTTATTAACTTTATTTGTGTTGTTTTCTTTTGTATACATTTGAAGACACAGGAGTGTAGATGGAGAAGATTGACATATTGTATTTATGGTGGCACATTGCTCAAAAATACTTATAATAAATCCAGTTGAATAGCTTTGTGATGTCTGTTTTTGCATTTTAAGTAGGATTGAATGAATGATTTCGAAAAGAACTAAACTCAATTCTGTCAGTATAATTGATGCGTCAGACAGACCGCATATTAATAAATATTTTAATTAAATAATATTTTCACCTGCATTGGCTACAAATTGCATTTCAGGAAGGAATTTTGTGTCAGTGATGTCATGTGAATAATTAAATTAAGCATTATTATAAATAATTTAATCGATATTGGTATTAGTAGCTTTTAAAAATAACACGTCAGTGATAAGCTATGCACTCAAAGTATCAGAGTTGTCATTCACAAGGTTAATTAAACTACTTTTCAATATATTAGGCCTACTTATTATGAATACATTATTATAATGACAAGCTTTATGATTTCTGTTTTTAATATGACTGAGTAAATAATTCAAATTAATTGTATTTAAATGGCTATTTTGACATTTATCTTAAGGAAATGAACTTTTATAGTAAAATATTTGTATAGTAAATATATTTCATTACATTATATATGCAGCGGCTCATCTCTAGCGGCTTTGATGTAAGGAAAACTACATTACCCATGATGCTCTCTGTATCCAGTGACGCGCTTTCTCTCAGACGGAAGACCAGTGCGGCACAAAAACAACTCCAGAGGTTTTAAACAGGGACCATTTCATTACTACATGCAGGGATGTAATTTAAGGTGCAATTCATCAATGATAATTATTGCTGTGTTGTGTATTTCATATGTCAATTTCATTTTTCACGCATTCAACGAGCTGGCCAGCAGTTATTATTAGATTTCTGCAGAGACTTCAGACTGACTAACAGCACCGTACAGCACAGTATAGATCAATATCTGAGCTCGTATTGGTTCATTGTTAGTGTAACGTCATTTGGTATTTGGCATTACATAATGCCTTTATAGCTAACGTTACTTCTAGTAAACATCAGTTCATAAGTAACTTTATAGTGTCTGTCAGGGTTTTACTACTAGCATGTCCTATTGTGAATTCTGTACATTACCTTTGGTCCATTAAAATTAATATGAAGAACAGTGAGAGATCCAATATTACTACTACTATTATTTTATTTAATTCATTATATCTCTCATTTGATTTTGGGGTGAATATGACTGATTATCAACATGATTGATTTACTTGCTTTTTTTTTTTTTATCTCATTTTTTTTTTTTCAGATTAGAGTTAAGTGGAAAGGAGGGGAAAACTCTCTCAACCAAAGACGGTTCTCACAGCCATGGCCGCCGAACTCCATGCAGCAATTTTTATGGCCAAACAAGAGCGACACAAGAATCTTTTCCTGAACTACAGAAACCTCAACAACTTCCCCGTCGAGCTCCTCAGAGATGAAGGGATGCAGTTCCTGGAGCGTCTCTTTATGAAGAGAAACTCCCTCACATCCCTTGTAAGATCTCAGTCCCAGTGCTGTTAGTCTTCAGTTTTGATTCAGCCCTGTATTGAAATATTGTAATGATATATTTGCCTATATTATCCTAATACTGTTTTCCTCCTGTCAGCCAGAGAATCTGGCTCTGAAGCTTCCCAACCTGATTGAACTGTGAGTATTTTTCTTTATTATACTCTTGTGACTTTGGTTTATGACAGTAAGTTTTGTACAACTGTAATATTACTGTTGCCCAGTAGATGTCCCAGTAGAGTCATTGTGGTGTTTTACCACCCATACATAAATAACTAGATGACTGGATGGGCAAAGAGTTTGGTTGAATTAAATTATTTTAGTTACATTTTTACTGCATCTGATGAAAAACGAGATTATGAAATGTAATCCCACAACTCTTTTTTTTTTTCTTCTTTCTTCTCTTAAAGATACCTGCACTCAAACAATATTGCAATAATTCCTCAAGGTAATTTAATTTTATAATTATATACATCAGTATTTTGATGTCAGATACAATATGCATTGCATGGTACATGATGTTGTTGTTGTTCCAGCAATTGGAAACCTTGTGAAGCTGCAGTCACTGGACCTGAGTGACAACGCTCTTCAAATCATCTGCCCAGAGATTGGTCAACTGCGCTCATTACGACATCTGCGATTGGCCAACAATCAACTGAAATTCCTCCCGCAAGGTGAGTCGTGCACATTTATCAAAAACACTGAGAATGATTGAGCTGCTGAAACTGATTATTGTGATTATCAATTCCTCTATGCATAGAAATATCTAATAATAGAATAATAATCATTTTATAACAAAAACATTAATTGCTGTATATTTAGTTTTTTTTATATTTATGCTTTACCGCACATTAAAATAATATTTCGGATTACATAGAAATACATGCATTTTGCATTTAACCTGAAATATTCCAAAGGTTGAATGAAGTCTTTGTTTTAAGTGATTCGAGCTGAATTAATTGCAGAGAATTAAGAAGAATGCGAAAGAGGAAAGTTCCTCTTTCGGCAACTTTGTAATTAAAAATGTCTTTAGGTAAACAGCGCCTTTATTCTGTCATGGACATTATTTGTAACACAAGATATTGTTTCTTGTGTAATTGAGCAGCTTTAACTGCATCAGATCATTTATTCGCTCACCAGCTGAGTATGAGGACACTGCATCACCAGAAGCTTTTAAACTTCAGTACATGTTGCAGTTATTAAACTTCATTTAATGAAGAGATTTTTGCGCTCAGCATGACACTTAAATGGTTCTGAGGAGTAAAACTTCATAAAGAGACTGTGGGAAAATGACTAAGCTCTTTGTCACTCTCTTTAATTGCTCTGCTTCAAAACACGCATTTGTTTTATATCAGTCTTTTTATTGTTCTTTTCCATTTTAATTGGGTAATGTTTCATCTGAAGCCGAGACTGTTCATGGCTTTAATTTATCATATGTGAATTGTTCCAAACTAAGTGTTTTACAGTGAATTTTTACAACAGTTTCTAGCATATTTTATCTAGTGACATGCATTGCACACATGTTTGAAAGAAGTGTGATTTTTGAATTTACACAATTATAGTTCCTTTTCAGTATTACATAATGTATCATCTTGTATTTTTTTTCCAGAAGAAGCCATAAAGGCACTCCCTATGGTTATAATTAGTGCTGTTAATCGATTAAATGTTTCTGTAATTAATCCCGCTTAATCGCACCTAACATTAAAGTTTTTATTATATTTTTATGTTGTAATAATTTCACATTTAATCTCCAAATTATTGTAGAAACAACATATATTAATACAGTATATTTTAAATATTTGATCTAACTAATAGGAAATGTACAGAAATTGAATTAAGTTATCAAATTCTTCAAAGTCTTCACTGCATAAATTAAAAATGAAATGTAGTTGAATTTTTATTAAAGCTACAAAAGTTATTCAGTCAAGAGCAGTGAGTTATTTTTCTCGGTTTCATTTGTTCTCTGATTGATTAACCCTTCTCGTGTTGGTCAAAAATGACATTTGCTTTATTTCAATGAAATGATTGTACTATATTTTAGTTCGATAATGTTTTTTTTAATTCAATTTAAAAAAAAAAATTTTTAGGGGATTTTATGGTACTAAATTATAATACATTTATTCACTTTTTGTGCATGGATATGTGAATAAGAGCATTATCATATAATGTAACGATAGCTAAAGGTTGGCAGGGGGAAAAAATGGATACTGCGTAAATTGCGTTAAATATTTTTTTTTCAGTTAAACTGAAAAAATAATCGCATGCATTAACGCGTTCATTTTGACAGTCCTATATAAGCCTGTTATTACCTGATTCTTACTTGAAACTTTACAGTCAGCATGGAAAAAATAGACATTTCAGATTTTTCATGGAATATAGAAGAATTTATTATGAATGATTTATCTGTGCATGCACATCATTATTTTTTTTAATTCATGTGCCCTCGTAATCTTTAATCAAAATAACTTCACCTCCCTCTTGCAACTACATCTCTTCCCAGATGATGTGTTTACTGACGTGAGGGCGGGGCTACCTGTCACTCACATGAGATCGACCAATAGCAAACCACAACAATCCAATCAAATCCCCATAGACAAAATGAAGTCATGTCGTACATTTGTGTTTGCTTGTTTGTTTGTTCGAGAAGCCATTTCACTCCGATGCAAGTCATAATAGGGAAGAAAAGACAACCGCAACTTCTGTTTCATGCCAATTTGAACATAAATGTATATTGACTTGTATTGGTAGAGCTGGGAGATCTCCGAGAGCTGGAGACTCTGGACGTGTCCATGAACCTCCTGAGGACTCTTCCAGAGCGTCTGCACCAGTGCCTGTCCCTGCAGTGTTTGACAGCAGACCGAAACATGCTTCAGTGCCTTCCTCGCCAGCTCTGTCTGCTGCCTGACCTCAATGAGCTCTCCATGGCTGCCAACTGCCTGACATCACTGCCCCTGGGTGAGCGGATCGAGGCATAACATTTACAATACATTTACATTTGTGCATTTGGCAGACCCAAAGAAACAGTGTTTTCAAGTTTCACTACCGTTCAAAAATTTGGGGTCAGTTTTTTTTGTTTGTTTGTTTTTTTAAAGTAATTAATACCTTTATTTAGAAAGAATGCAAATGAATCCAAAGTGACAGTAAAACATGTTACAAAAGATTTCTGTTTCAAATAAAATGCTATTCTTTTATACATAAATAATCAAATTAAGATATGAAAAATGTATATATAAAAAATTAAGAATAAGAATGGTCTTCAGCAGCAAATCAGCATATTAGAATGATTTCTGAAGGATCATGTGACTGAAGTAATGCCTGCTGGAAATTCTGAAATAAAGTACATTTTATATTCAAATAAAAGAGTGTTTTTTAAATTGTTATAATATTTCTGTTTTGCCTGTGTTTATGATCAAATAAATGCAGTTTTGTTGAGCATAACGTCTTTCAAAAACATTTGAAAAATCCTACACCAAAAAACTTTTGAACGAGTGTTTCCATAGTCTAGTTAGTCTAAATTCAGTCCAAATACTCCATACAAGTTCTCTGAAGCCATATGATGCTTTATGCGAGGAGCAGACCAAAGGTTATTAAAGCAACAAGACTCATGAAGCCGTGGTTTACAGTGAATTTAGAACAGCTAATAGAAATTCACTGTAAACCACAGCTTCAATTTATAAAATGGCTATAATAATAATGCTTTATATTTCTGTCAGATATGGGGCGTTCCATGGAGCTGCAGTTTGTCTTTGTGGACAACAACACTCATCTGAAGGCTCTCCCATCGTATCTTTATAACAAAGTCATCGGCTGCAGTGGGTGAGCTCTTTTCTGTCGTTGTAGTGTGCTATCAAAATCACAACTTTTATGTTTTAAACATTTCTATGAAGTAGGGCTGTTGATAGATTAAAAAATTGTACTAATAAATTGCACTGGTTTTTGTAATTAATTGTGATTAATCACACCTAACAGTTAAAATTGAATTCAGTTCACATTTTTTTGTACAGCGCTTTTCACAATACATATTGTTTCAAAGCAGCTTTAAAGTAAACGCATGTTTCTACATTACAATCTAGAGTAATCTGTTATTAAAGGTGACTGTGTCACAGAGAGCAGGTGGTTCTATATTTCAGGATGTACAGTAAGATAATACAAATCATGCAGTTAAATAACATCATGTATTCATTTAGGCAGAAACAAGCTCATTAAAGCTACACTGTGTGATTTTTACCCCCATCTAGCGGTGAAAAGGTATATGTGAATATTAGTTTCTGTTCCTCTCAATTCCGATTTCGTTTTAACTCCTACGGTGGCCAATGTAGTCCAAGATTAACATGGCTTCCAGTTCGACCTCGTCCATGAGTGTTCCTTCAAGTGATGAGGTTATTTTAGAAAACTATTATAATTTGCAGTAATTTAATTTGTCAGGTAACATATAGGTTATGACATCTATGTAAAATGAATAATAGTTTTATGTTTTCGTAATTTTTTTACCATTTCATTGCTAACATCAGTTATCAGGTTCCCAGACGAATGCAAGCTAATCTTAGTAAAGTAACTTTTATTTTTAACTCTTTTTCGCTTCCTTGGCGACTCTGATACGTATCCTCGAGAATAAGAGTGATCCTCCATCAGCAACAGACTTTCAAAAAGGCTTTCAGGTTTTTATATATCAGTCTCAAGCAATCCCCCTCTTCACATTCGACACGGTGCCATCGAGTGTTAAAACGCGAAAGGCGAAGCTTGAATTAACGGGTATGTCCCTCTTTGGCTAATGTACTTTCAAGATGGAGGGGCAACATGGCGACCGACATTAGAACCCCTTACCCGTATGTATTTTCAATGGCATATTATACACTCACGAGAATACTTTATTACTTGAACAAAGTAAATATACATTAATGAGCACATTTATTTTTGAAAGAACTAAGTGTTTTTAGTTAAGAATAAACTAAAAAAGTTACACAGTGTAGCTTTAAAGCAATTATTGCATGTTGTGATCATAATAATTACAATATATCAGTGCTGTCGAATCGATTAATCACAATTAATTGCATCTAACATAAAAGTTTGTAAATATATAATGTGTGTGTGTGTGTGTGTGTGTGTGTGTATATATATATATATATATATATATATATATTAGTGCTGTCAAACGATTAAAATATTTAATCGCGATTAATCACATTAATGTAATAGTTAACTCGCGATTAATCGCATTTAATCGCACATTTTTATCTATTCTAAATATCTCTTGATTTCTTTTTGTCCCATTATTTTTTTCTCATTTTAATGCTCTTATCAACATGGAAAAGTGGATCAGCTTGCTTTGAACAGTATATGCCAATATTGTTTTCAATAAAAAACATTTGCACAATTTCACACTAAAACATTCACACTTGGAGCAAATAATCTCTCACACAATGTAACACTGTCCATCAATAAAAAGGTGAAAGAAATACTGGCTAGGTCCTGATATTGATGAGGGGGCGGAGAATTCGCATCAGCTGTGTGTGAGTGTGTGTGTGTGTGTGTGTGTGTGTGTGTGTGTGTGTGTGTGTGTGTGCTTGGCCATCATCAAGTGGTATTCAGACTGGAGGTGCTGCGATGATGATCAGTTCACAACGAAAAAACACACAGATCACTTTGGTCTTGTCAATGGAACCATTTGGCAACTTTTTTAAAGTAAACTTTCCATTCAGAATCTTATTGGCATCCATTTCGGCGTCTCGCGCTCGTCATCCACTCAAAACTGGACGTTTTGAACGTTCCTATAACATTCAGAAATAACGTTTTTAAAACTTAATGGGAACGTTATGAAAACGTTCTTATAACCTAAAATTGTTAGCTGGGGAAGAGGAGAGATTCGCGATTGCACTGAACACGTTTTAAGTGCAGGTACATATTCTCTGAGCGAGCCCAGAGAAAATTCTTACAAGAGCAGCGTGTATCTGAGACCGCGCGACTCGAGCAGAGAGATTCGTGCTCGGCACATTATATTCCGCGCGCGAGCAGAGAGATTCGCGCTCGCGCATCCGGCTCGCAAGCCCAAACAAGTGTGAGCGGCGTGCCTGTTGTTTTGTTTCCGGTCTAGCTAGATCCGCTCAGTGTTGCCAACTTAGCGCCTTTGTCGCTATTTTTAGCGACTTTTCAGACCCCTTTAGCGACATTTTTTCAAAAAAGCGACTAGCGACAATTTTAGCGACTTTTTGGACAAACCTCAGTAACCTCCAAATGTTGCCAGTACAGTACTGTCCTGCGAGCGCGAGCTCTTGCTTTCTCCCTGTCGTCACTCTCTCTAGCTGCGTCTCCCCTGTTCAGTGAATGGCTGAGAGGAGCGCACGGCCGATGACAGACGCGAATGAGCAGTGTTTTTCCAAGGACTTATCACTAATCTCTGCTTTTCTTTTGTTTTATATTTAAAGAATTTAGTTTGACCATTTTCATTGTATTTCTTTTCTTGTGCTTATTACTTGTAACACTCACTATCACAGAGCTTAAGTTAGTTCATCCGGTTCCCTAACTCTCTCAATTCAGATAATGTTCCACATAGGCCTATCAAAAATTTAATCATTCACTATATTATAGCTATTATAGCTATTCGTTCTATTGTTTGAAAACAAAAACAAAAATAGGTAATGAAAACAGCTTTATTTGACATTCGGCTATATTATATTAAATAGAGCATTAATTTAGAGAGAAAACGCACAAGGCTGACAGAATCTACGACGCGATGACGTCATTAATATGCTAGTTGACGCATGACGTCATCTAGCGGCATTTAGCGACTTTTAGGGAAGGCCTTAGCTACTTTCCTTTGAAAATAGTTGGCAACACTGGATCCGCTTGCGCTTTCAACACGTCCTCGCGCGGCCCAAGCCATTGAAATGAATGGGTTTCATAGCGCAGCGCCGCGTCCTGTTGCAAAAGCATGTGGGAAAAAAACTACAAAGTTTGCTAGGCCAAAAAGACCGTTAATATATATATATATATATATATATATATATTTACACACACATAAACAAGCTTTTATGTTAGATGCGATTAATCTAACATAACAGAACTACAATTTATAGGAAACTTGTATATAGAAACAATATTTAGAAACATTAAATATATAATAACACATTTTTATTTGAGTGAACCTTTTACATAAACCCATTATACTAAATGGCTGCGTAGCATCCAGGCAAGGACCACCAGGCTGAAGAACAGCTTCTACCCGGATGCGGTCAGACTAATGAACTCCTCCACACTGCCATGCCTTTGTCTTTTAAAAAAATAGTATTGCACTTTATTTATGTTTTAAATGTTTTTAAGGAAGTTTCTTAAGTATTTTTTATTAATTATTGAAGTAGTTGGTCAACACCGAGACCTGAGTTCTTATCTTGTTCCCCTCATCCGTGTTGTGAGAATGACAATAAAGTCAAGTCAAGTCTAGTCAAGTCAGATTTATATAGATTTTATACAGTGTATTTGGTGATGTTTCACTCTCTGTCAATACTATATAGCGGTAAGTTTATCCCCCCGCCCCCCCCCCCCCCCCCCCCCCCCACACACACACACATTTTAAAGTTTGTTGAAATTGACAGAAATGAATGTGTTATTTTTCCCAGCTGAATTATAAAGACATAAAGCACAAGAGAGAATACGATTTAATTTCCTTTTTCTGTTACCTTATGCTCTTTTTATGTATTAATGTGCCATTATGGCTAGTTAAATCTGAAATAGATCATTTGACATAATTATAGATGGGCATTCAACAAAGTGGAACTTATTGAGATTGTGGCACTCCTGAGCCTGTCAGCTACTTGACAAACGGTGCGGCAGAAACTAGTGGAAAATGTGTGTAGAGTCTTTGGTCAGATTTTCCGTCCATCTGAAAGTAAACAACATTGATTTTTTTCACACATGTAAGAGTTTACTTGCCTCACACAGACATCAAAACTCAAGATTCACTTTGGTAAATCTCACAAAAACTAAGTTCTTCTATAAACTATAAACTTGAATCTGGCTCGTCCACTTTTAACACGCTCTTCTGCTTTCGTTGCACATTTTCCAAAGAGAGATTCTCAGATATTCCAGCTGAGCACCGACTCTGGTACAAGAATCTGCACCATTTCAGTAACAATGTCTAGGTGGGAAAATGCAAGAGTGTTCTGACATTTTAAGTCGGGAAAAGTATCACAGTGCTGCTGATATGGCTATATATTGTTTCTCATGATATTTGGTGTGATTGATCCCTGGCTGTTTCAGACGGACACCTGGTCGAATGTGTCGATGTTCATACAAGGTTATTTATCTGTATGCATGCACAGATGTGGTCTAGCTGGTCAGGTCTCTGACGTGAAGCAGCTCTGCTTGACTCTTGGAGATGTGACTGTTCCTCTGCCCTCTGAAGTGAAGGCCATCGGCTCCGAGACTGACAGTGTGTTGCCTCTGGAAGAGCTGGCATGCAGAGTCCTGCATGCAGCCCACAACTGGACCGGTAAGTGCAAGAGTCGCTAACAAACCTACGACAATTGCATTGGTTTTCTTCACATTTACCTACCAAATGTTTTGACCACTAAAACATGTCTTGTTCAGACTGTCAGTCCAAATCTGATTTTTGTGCATATCCGATTGGAATCCAATCCTATTTAGCAAGTGTGAACGACAAAAAAAATCACGTGAAATACGATTTTTACAAATACGTTTGTGCAAATCCGTATGCGCAGATGTGAAGTTCCTGACTCCGTTCCTGTTGCCCAAGAGTCTACTGGAAGTCGTCCGGTGTCCTCTGGGTCACTGTCACCGCTGCAGTCAGCCCATGTTCACCATCGTCTACACCAAACTGTTCCCGCTCAGAGAGACTGCGCTCGCAGGGGTGCACAAGAGGTACTGATGCTGTAGTAACATCATATCACAAGTGTGTGTTTTGGATTTCCACTTTACATTGTGTCCTAAGCTGGCAGACGTGATACAATAAGGTAAGATTCCAGTGACAAGCAGTTTGTCTGTCCACACTAGACACGACTACGAGACTACTTCCGCCTACTTCCCGCGTGACCTTTCCAACGTGATTACGCAATGCCTGGCGTGTCGACCAGCACAAGATGAACAATTGTGGTTAAAAAGTACTGTATATCAATTTTTTTTTTTTTTTTTTAATGACCGATCTTTTCTCTACATAAGACCCTATTCCTAAGCTGGGATCGTGCAGAGCCCTCTGAAGCTCTTCAAAGCCCTTTGAAACTGCATTGATTTGGACTTCAACAATTAGGTTACCGTTGAAGTCCATTGTGTGGAGAATAATCCTGAAATGTTTTCCTCAAAAAACTTAATTTCTTTTCCACTGAAGAAAGAAAGACATGAACATCTTGGATGGCTTTGGGGTGAGTTAGATATGGACAAATTCATAGATATTAGACTATTTTAACATAATTAAAAATACATACTGAATGACTGAAACAGTCTTTGTCATAGAATACATTTGTTTGTTCACATTGAGGTCTTGTTTCTTTAATTTATTTTCAAGATCTGAGGTGAATTATCCAATTGTCACTTTCAGTATGGCTATGAAGGTCACACAAAATGAAATTGCAACTCACATTAAATTCTTTTAGCATTAAAGCTAACTCAGGCAATGTTTTTTTAAGTACATGTAGTTATACTGGTTCTAAAAATGTATATATAGGTGTGTTCGACTTGAAGCGGCGCTGCGCAGACCGACATCAAAGTACCACGAGAGCGATTAGAGAGCGGCGGTTCTGTATGCTTTTGAATCGCTCTCACTGTACTTCAATGTTCTCTGAATGATTGAATGATTTCTGAAGGATCATGTGACACTGAAGACTGGAGTTATGATGCTGAAAATTCACAGGGATATATAAAAACAGAAACAGTTCTCTTAAAATAGAAACAAATTATTTGAAATTGTAATAATATTTCACAATATTACGATTTTTCTGTATTTTGCTTTCATCATATAAATGCAGCCTTGGTGAGCATAAAACTTACCAATCTTGAACGGTAGTGGATGCCCCCTTTAAATGCACATGCATTCTGGGATTGAGTAGGTCAATAGTCAAGTCACCTTTATTTATATAGCGCTTTTTACAATACATATTGTTTCAAAGCAGCTTTACTGTGATAAAAGGAAAATAATGCAACAAAGTTTGTTTCCAGAAGAAAATAGCGTCACAGTCAAGCTTAAGTAAGTTCAGTGATGGCTAATTTTTGTTGTAAAAAGGTAATTAATTTAGTTCATTTTTATATATATATATATATATATATATATATATATAGCCACTCTGGAGAAAACCATGATGTCATCGTCCAGCTCAGTTCAGTTCTCATATAATGGTGTCATTGCAGGCAGATCAATATTATTGTTGAATATTAAATGCTCAATATTAAATACCAGAATGCATGTGCATTTGCTGTTATGTGCATATTAATTTACCAAAAACATACTCTCTTTCATATATCTCATATCTTGCATTCAGAAAACTCTCACACACACACACACACTCTCTGACCCCTCTCACTTCCCCTATCTCCTCATCTTCCTGCTTGTTTGATTGGTTGAATTGAGCTGTGCTTGCTCTGATGCCCGTCATGTTCCATCTGTAATGCAACGCTGTGGTTTTGGTATCAACATCCAGTAGCGTAACCGAATCAGCCTGCTGGACTGCTGCTCTCAGCTACTTCACGTGCATTAAGAGATCTAATCCACTCGCCAATTACCTCTTACCCTGAGTGTTCGACGGTCGTTTGCAGACCAGCGCTGGTCGAAAAAAAAAAAAAAGAGAGGGAAGCTATTTGTTTAAGGGAATTCTTTTCCATTTGCTTCTTTTTCACCTTTTATACTCTCCGTTTTCAATCGCAGGTCATTGGGTTAGCGTGTATTTAGTGAAAATATAGCAGGAAACCCTCGCTGTTTCAATATCACTTCATCAACATGCTTATGAAAGCTTGTTGTGGGAGTAAAATAACCTCCCTTATATGTGCATATCTGCATATTTTGAGTGCTCAGGGATGAAAGCTCATAAAAAATTTTTTTAAAACATAATCTCTTTCCCTGTGAGATTGCTTCACTTGAACTAACCATACAAGAAATTTGCTAAATGTTGCGTTTGACCTGTGTTTTTGATACTGTATTGGTTTTTGGTAAGGTGAGAATCTTACTTGGTTACTATCTTTTATTTCCTTTTTATTCATGTTTGTCATTATTTCTTTATTTGGGAAAAATACCATAATATGATTGATTACAGAATCAAAAAGTCAAAAATCTAAAGTTTTAATCTGTTTATTTTACAGATTGATTTCTTATCAAGTTATTTTTTCCCACATTGATTCATTTTCAAATATTGATAAATATTAAATAATATAATATTCAGCTGCTCGTTAATGCAAATATCTAATCAGCCAATTACATGGCGGCAACTCGATGCATGTAGACATGGTCAATACGATCTGCTGAAGTTCAAACTGAGCATCAGAATGGGAAAGAAAGCTGATTTAAGTAACTTTTTGAACGTGGCATGGTTGACATTGGTTGTTGGTGCTGGATGGGCTTGTCTTGGGTATTTCAGAAACTGCTGATCTACTGGGATTTTCAAAATATCCAATGAGCGGCAGTTCTGTGGGCAAAAATGCCTTGTTGATGCCAGAAGTCAGAGGAAAATGGCTAGACTGGTTCGAGCTGATAGAAAGGAAACAGTAACTCAAATAAGCACTCGTTACAATCCGAGGTCTGCAGAAGAGCATCTCTGAACACACAACAAAAACCAAAAGCAGACGAGCTACAGCAGCAGAAGAACACACCGGTGACACTCCTGTCTGCTGAGAACAGGAAACTGAGGCTATAATTCACACAGGCTCACCAAAACTGGACAATAGAAGATTGGAAAAACATTGCCGGTTTGATGAGTCTCAAAGTCTGCTGTGACATTCAGATGGTAGGGTCAGAATTAGTCATAAACAACATGAAAGCATGGATCCATCCTGCCTTGAATCAATGATTCAGGCTGTTGGTGGTGTAATGGTGTGTTAGATATTTTCTTTGGCACACTTTGAGCCCGTTAGGACCAATTGAGCATCGTTTAAATGCCACAGCCCACCTAAGTCCATCCCTTTATGACCACAGTGAATCATCTTCTGATGGCTACTTCCAGCAGGATAACACACTATGTCACAAAGCTCAAACCATCTCAAACTGGTTTCTTGAACATGACAATGAGTTCACTGTACTAAAATGACCTCCACAGTCACCAGATCTCAATCCAACCTTTAGGATGTGCTGGAACGGGAGATTCGCATCATGGATGTCCAGCCGACAAATCTGCAGCAACTGCGTGATGCTGTCATGACAATATGAACCAAAATCTCAGAGAAATGTTTCCAGAACCTTGTTGAATCTATATGCCACGAAGAATAAAGGTAGATCTGAAGGCAAAAGGGGGACCATTCTGGGGACCAATTAGCAAGGTGTAACTAATAAAGTGGCCAGTGACTGTGTAAGATATCGCTATTGGCCAAAAAAAAAAAAAAAAGCTTTATCGGTCAACCAAAAAATCTCATCGATTTTGCATTGAAGAAGGGACCTGAGGGTTTTCATCTAATGTTCTAAAAAAATTTAAGTTAATTTCTGAAGATTCAAAAAGTTGCGTGTGGTCACGTCTTTACAAAAACGCACATTCTGATTAATGTAAAACTTCATATAATATACCTCAAATTATTGCATGGTCTTTTATTCGAAGTTTTGAAAGTTTGTACATATCAAGTATTTTCATTTAGGTTTTAGCACAAACTCTTATTGGCCTGGTTTCACAGACAGGGCTTAGATTAAGCCAGGATTAGGCCTTAGTTCAAGTAGGACATTTAAGTTGCTTTTATAATCATGCCTTCCAAAAAAATGCCTTTCAAAACAATGGCAATGATATACCGGTATTTTAAGAAGTGTCAGTGCAAGTTGCGTTCAGTTAAAACGGCTCAAACATGCATTTTAGTCTGGGACTAGTTTAAGATTTGTCTGTGAAACCAGGGGAGAATGTTAGAAGTGCTAATAGTTTTAAGTAGATTTTCTCTGTTTTCTTCCACAGAACCACAGTGAGTTTTGTAGCGTACTGCTGCTCTAGCCAGTGTCTGAGGACGTTTGACCTGCAGGGCTGATGTCTCACACACGATAACCTCACAGCACTGCTCATGGTGCGTTCATCTTCACAAAGGATATCGCAAGAGACTTTCTGTGGAACTGACACCTTTCTGAGCTTCAGGAACATTTGACAGCCCACCGTCCCGGAGATCTTCATGACAGACATTAAAGTATGTCCTCCTGTCCTGAGTGTAGCATCTTTTAAGAAAACCAGCAGTTGGTTAAACCTGATTACGTTTCACAAATGAATGTAGAATGAGAAGAACTGAAGCAATCGATCAATAAAGTATTGTTTGTGTTGGGATTGTTACGGTTTGCTGTAACCAAAAAGGATGAAGGTTTCTTGAGAAACTTAACATTTATTCTGTTTTAAAGATTACCATCATATATAAATTTAAAACTAACGACTTTTAAGTGAGATATGGATATGTTTGGTTTCATTCGAAAGGAAAATAGAATTGTTTTTTTAGAGAAATGTCACGTTTCTTTGAAAAGTACTTAATAAAGACCATGACCCAATTCTTTCCTTTTTAAATATAAACGTGTCAGTTTAATCTGAGGCTCATAATGCGTGTTTAAGTGACCAGGAGTTTAAAACACAATCACATGTGTTGTTTTGTGTTAGGAGTTTGTGAAGCGTTGACTACAGACTGCTATAAAGTGCCAATTGACTTAAATGAAAACATGAAATTGATTTTTCTCATTGAAGGCGGCTTCAAGGGATTGTTCTCGAATAGTACTATTTTTGTGTAAGAGAATATTTTCAAAAGACTGAGACACGAATTGTGAGACTGACACTACACTACAGCTGTCAGTCAGTGTGCCGATACAGCAGCAAATCATCAACATCGTTCGGCTTTCGGGCATGAGCATGACTTTCTTACTAAGTTAATGTATAGATGTTACTGTTACAGTTTCTTTACAGTTCTTTGTTTTCTCTGAAGAGTTTGTTCAGCCTAACTTTTTACCATGTTGTTGATGTTTCATGTTGGCATTTATATGTAATTGTGCTGTTGTTCGAATGTTTGGCAATAATAACAATGTTTAAAACATCTCTTGGAGGTTTTCTAATTTCAATTTCATTCATATTGAACACCGTTTTGACTGTGAATGTAACCGTTATGGGAGCACTGAAGCTGCATCTGTGCATTATACAGCGTGCAGCATAAATACACAGAATCATGACATTGTTTTGCGTTTGAATGTTGATTCTTTGAAGCTGCTGATTGAAATGGCAATGGCAGAAAAAAAAAGACAACTCTGATGTGACATCTAACTTAAGCTGGCTCAGAGCTGGCATAGCATATATGGCTTTTATATGACGCTGCGTCTTTACACAGAATTTAGAAACACTTGAACTCTACTTTTAGACACTTAGGAACAATATTGCTTGTGATATTTCTACGTCATCTGGAAATACTCTGAAAATAGAGTTGAAAGAAATGTCTGCTCTGTGGATCGGAGAATTGAAATACGATCTTTAAGGGTATTATTTACAGTATTTTTCTCTTCCATGATGCTCGGACATGGAGAAACTATTGCATCCAGTACTGTGCTTTCTGAAAATGTGAGCTTTTTGCCTCGACTTTGTATATATACTCCAAAACAATTTGGGGTCTATGCATTTTACTTGGGAGTGGTTAATGTAGTCACTCTAATGATATGTAAATATATGCAAATATAATCATGTCTAATTGCTTGTGCAAATGAAAAATTTCACATTTTGTTGGGGATACACTATTTCTCAACTGAGAGCAGAAACTGATTATTTTATAATTTTAGAATAATAATTTAATAACAGAAAGTATGGATAGATTTCATGAGATCTTACTCGGTGCAGACTGAAAGCAGATATTCACTTCATTCGAACTACATCATCAGTTTTTCAGCCCATCTCTGGAGCAAGACTTTTTCTTCCTTAGTGCTGTCTGCATCATTTTACATAAATTAAGATGCAAATACTTCAGCACCTGTTATATTACTTATTACATTAGTAATTGTGAAATGTATGATTTTATACTAGGTGATTTTATTTATTTAATTCCATTTTTTTGTTCCTCAGCCTGGAAAAAGCTCCAGTCCTCCATTGTCACTGACTTCACGGAGACAGTTAACATTAAGACATCTCATAAATCACCCTGAATGAAACATGTTTGTGATATATTTTCCTGTCCCTGACACTATATTCCCCGTGACAGGCCAACAGATGTCTCTCCTGCTCTTCATCTTCTCACCAAAACTAATGACATTTACATCTACAGTTAAGTAGATTCATAGTAGTTTACTGTAACATTTCCTTTATCCGTTTTGCTTTTCCTTCAAGTGTGTGTGTGTGTGCATATTTCCTCATACGAAATAAATAACATCTGTGCATAAATTAATTATTCTATGTCATCACACAATTCTTTATGTATGCACAAATGTGTTTTCTGCTGATATAGATAGATAGATAGATAGATAGATAGATAGATAGATAGATAGATAGATAGATAGATAGATAGATAGATAGATAGATAGATAGATAGATATGTGACCGAGCGTTCATACAGGGTTCGCCTAGATAGATAGATAGATAGATAGATAGATAGATATGTGACCGAGCGTTCATACAGGGTTCGCCTAGATAGATAGATAGATAGATAGATAGATAGATAGATAGATAGATAGATATGTGACCGAGCGTTCATACAGGGTTCGCCTAGATAGATAGATAGATAGATAGATAGATAGATAGATAGATAGATAGATAGATAGATATGTGACCGAGCGTTCATACAGGGTTCGCCTAGATAGATAGATAGATAGATAGATAGATAGATAGATAGATAGATAGATAGATAGATAGATAGATATGTGACCGAGCGTTCATACAGGGTTCGCCTAGATAGATAGATAGATAGATAGATAGATAGATAGATAGATAGATAGATAGATAGATAGATAACTGTTGTGATATAAATATTGTATTGTGAATTCACTGTACTGTAGCAGGCTCGTGTAATGTATCTATTATGTGGTGACCGGTGTGTGTTTGTGAGGTGGAGTGGAAGGTCTCTGAAGGACACACTGATGTAGAGGGAGGAGCAGCGAGCAGCGCGTGCACGAGTCCAACAATGACTCGGGATTATACCGTGTACATGATTCCTGCTGTTTCAATCCATTCGCTCGGTTTGCGCTCCTTTTGTCTTTCTGCAACTCGAAGGCGCCCGACTGAAGGTGAGAACTCTGCTCTCTGATGTAGCGATGTGGATTTAAACGCGTGTTGGTGAATTAATAAGTCGCATTAAGTAACGTAATTACACATTGATTTAATTAGCTAACTAATTTCGTTGATAACCGTTGCCTACTTAAGTTACGAGCAAGTGTGTGACGTCAGAATTCGTCGCTTTTACGTGTTTTTGTTGTTGAACGTGTCTGTCAGTGATGTTGGGCTTGATGGAAGATAGAAAGTAGTTGCTGCCACTTTGGTTTATAAAAAAGGGTTAATTAAATTGCACTGTAGTCGTGTGTAATTTGTGATAAATTCTTTTAATAATGTGATAATGTGATAAAAAAAATTCTTACATTTACTTTTGTTTATTAAGAGTCTGGTTCTTTGATGTAGGCCTATGTATCGCCTTGTGATGTAAATAATCCAAATTCAATACATTCACAAAGAATGTGTAATGTATAGCTACAGAGTGTATGTGAGTTTTGATGTCAGTTTACAGCATATAAGGCAATTTTGGAAAATAAAAATAATTAGACACTCAACATCAATGCATTAAGAACATATCAAGTGGCATTTATTTAATTATTTATTTATTACTTTTCAAAATGATGGCAAAAATGTAGTGTGATGGTTTCTAAATATTAAATGTTATTAGAGCATGTCCATTGTTAATTCCATTCCCTTTTGTGTGAACACGAAAAATCAAATTGACATCAGTTGATGCAATTCATGTAAAATTAATAACAAAATGGTTCAGAAGTAAAGCTCTACTTAACTTCATGAGTTTAACTGTTTATTGACATTGATGTAGCCACAGAAAAATTGACTTCATATATTCTGACTACAATGTTGTGTTATGATGTTAAAATACAATGCGTCAAGTTGATTGTTGTAAGAGGCGAGTACCACTGTAATGGCATTGATTCTCTTTCAACTGTAGCTCATCAGCATTAGCATTTGACCACTTCAGATTGTCAGAATTGAATCCACCTTAAGCCAACTCTTTACCTAGATATTTGCCTACTTACATTGGCTCTTTCAAACTAATGCTTGTTGGTTTGTCTATATGTAATTGTATATTTAATCCATTACATTTAATTAACAGCATATCTAACCTATCATATGCATGCTTTTTAAATATATCATACCATTTCACATGGGCTTTATGTGTTTTTGAGCTGTCTGTACTTTAGAAGAATTAACTCCATTCTCATGTGGGGTCTGGTCCAACAACACAGCCTTAGACCTCTGGCTGCCTTCTGCCCGACCGCCGCTCCACATGTTCGAAACTAAATGGGTTTACCATCCTTTAGAAATTATACTCGATAAATACAGAAATCAAATATAATTGTCTCTAAATATTAGCTCCCCAGTCTGGCTTCCTGCAGATCCAAGAAGCTTTCTTTTGTGAAGTGGAAATAGAAACGTCTGCGCTTTGCCAAATCAAACTGTACATTAGATTTGAGGAAGGAGCATGAGTGCGCTTTATTAGACAGACTGTTAAGATTTAGTGATCGCAGCCAAACCTGAGGGCTTGAGGAGGGTTGGCGCTGTGCCTCTGGGACTGGACTGCCAACTACTCTAGGCTTTATAAAACTGTCTGGCAATGCGTAACAGAGTATAATACAGAATACAATTCTGTTGTGAACTTAGGCGACATGGCATATTGTTTCATTGCGCTCAACTACATATGTAGCAAAGGTTTAGACGTATAAGTAATAAGTTGCACATTATGTTTGTTGAAGTGTCTTCTCATAAAATGGTGTAAGAAACAATTATCCAGGGTTAGTTTGTGAGAATTGGGATTTTTGAAGAATAGAATGTTATTCTTGAGAATTGTTTCTTTATTACATGGCTCGCTCGTTAGCCTGGTAACACCAAACTCTGCTACTTCGCTTTGCTTCGTAGACAGAGTCTGGAATGGCATAATTGAAAAGTGTTTTCTTTCTCGCGGGGGGCGCTTGTCTGAAGTAATCATTGGTTACCCGTAAGCCAGTAACATAACGCAATCACCTCTCTCTCCAACTTAAACATCACCTCCATTCAAAATGTTTAACAAACACTCTTCTTGTTCGGGCTTCAGTTTGCAAATGCCGGGAATATTCTCCACAGCAGAGCAAATTGCATCCCGTATCTCCATATCCGCGGTCGTTTTCGATTTCCCTAACCTAAAATACAACTTTAAACTCGGCACTTAGCGTCTACGTTACGGCTCTCAGCCCGCCCTCGGTTCGTTGATTGGCCGGCTGTTTTCAGGCTGGAGGAAAACTGAGAGAAAGGTCGCTTTCTCAGACTGAGTACAGAAGCGAACTGAAATTGAGCGGAAGTATGAAGTCTGACTTAGTCAGGCTACTTTCTCGTGGCATTCTGCAGTTGAATTATTTTCGCATAAAGCCGCTGTTAATAATTTAGTTTTTCATGGCAACCATTTTTTATTTATTTTTGATGATGATGATGATGATGATGATGATGATGATGATGACTTTTACACAAGTTAAGGAAAGAAAGAAAGAAAGAAAGAAAGAAAGAAAGAAAGAAAGAAAGAAAGAAATGCAAAAAAACAAGAACAAACAGTGCAAAGAGGTTCCACAGCCTCTCAACAAGAAAGAAAAGAAAAGTTGTGAGTGGAGGCGGGGCTAATTTGCATATTCATATAATATACTAAATGAGTCAAAAGTGTTATATTCAAGGTATTTTAAAAGCGTGAAGATTTTTTTTCAAGGAAAAAACATTTAAATATGTCATTTTGGTGATCAAAGATGAGTTTTAAGGGATACAATTATTGACTACAGGGGACTTTAAGGCCCCGTCCACACTACTGCGTTTTTCGGGTACTTTCCTGTTATCCGGACCCCACCATATACCATTTCGGAACTATAGTCATCCCTGATTGGTCTTAACCCTAGTGACGGGTAGGTTTAGGGGCGGGGTTAGGGGTAGGCCATCGTCCCTGATTGGTCTTAACCCCAGTGACGGGTAGGTTTAGGGGCGGGGTTAGGGGTAGGCCATCGTGGGGTCCGGATAACAGGAAAGTACCCGTTTTCGTTTAAAAACGGAGACCTTTTGCTACGTTTGCACCTCCCGTCCAGACTAAAACGGAAAAAACGAAGACCTAAAACGGAGAAGTTTATAAACGCTGCAGCTCCGTTTTGCGTTTTGAATCTCCGGAGGCCGTTTTAGTGAAGACGGGACAAAACGGAGGACTTTAGAAACGCTGACGCAGAGGCTCACGCTCGGCTCTATGATTGGGTGTCATCAGTCATGACGTGTCCTTCCCTGATTCGTCAGCCACCGTTTACACCGGCACGCGCATGCTTAGTATTGGTGAATGGTCACGTGATCCGCGTTTTCAGTCGTTTTAATGTGTGGACAGAGATCAATTCTAATACGCAGATAAAACGCTGGTGTGGACGGAGATCGTATTCGTTTTAATTCTCCGTTTTTAAACGAAAACGCATTAGTGTGGACGGGGCCTAAGAGAGAGAGAGAGAGAGAGAAATTGTTAAACTAGTTTATTTTCTCGCATCACTCTTTCTTCGAATGTTATAAAACAATTTACATTCAAAAGAGTATTTGGTACATAACCATCTAATAAGCATACAGTCACTGAATAAGTGATAATGACCAACTGACTGACATTTACTATCAGATCAGAATTAGAACCTGATTAAAATCTGATTCACTTAAGTGCAGTTCCATTCATACTTTCACCTGCCTAAAGAACATCAGTTCTGTCTTTTTTAATTTCCGTCCACTCTTTTGACCTATAGTCAATATGGAGGATGAGGTTTCCTGATCTAATTGGAGTTGACTAAGTCTTCTTTTAATCCGATTCCTCAAAGCAATCCTCTCTAGATCTGTTAAGGATCTTTGCTGTCACCTTTGACCCTGTAATGGTAGAATTGCATAGCGGTTCACATATTATGGGCCTGACAAGTAGATTTCTGCAGGTACAGGGAGATTAAATTGTCTCTGTAAAATAAACTGGATTGTGTGCCAGGATTTTTATATTTTATAGAAGGAATTGTTCTCGTAATAGTTACTTCTTCAGAGGGTTGAGGGTTTGTTGTTGTGTAATATGTAATTTGTTGGCAATTATTTCCATCCAGGATGTATTTTGCACAATCTGGGCTTTGTTCACGCATGCTAGTACTTTGGTTTCAAGTCTTATTTTTAGGACTGAATAATATCCACACTGTATAACTAAGACGAGTCACGCAATTGACACTGTTCTCACGCTCTCACGCCACACATCCATATTCTCACGCAGTGAGAGCAAAGAGGACACGGACAATGTGCTTTTGATTTGATTTGATTTGAAAGTCTCAGCTTTTAAATTGTGTACGTTTTATTACGGAATTCAAACAATAAATACCGTTTTGGCGCTCTTAATGTGGCGTGACAGATCGCTGTATCCTCAGTTCAAGCAAAGCTGCAGCGTTGGGCGTACGTCAACTGATCATCTCTTCCACTTACTGCTAGTTATAGCACGAAATAAACATGTAGGAACCTCAGATGGCATGTCGAAAGAACGCCTTGGTTACGTATCTAACCCTCGTTCCCTGAAAGAGAGAACGGCGACGTTACGTCAATTCCTCGGTCAGTTCCGACGTATCATTGAATGTGACTGACTGAAAGGGAACCAGTATGACTTACTGAAATTTATCACGTCTCATGTAATCGCTCAAAAAGTGTTTCAGCTGCGGATAAAATAGTTAGTAAACAATGTCATGTAACTTTACATTTACTTCAGAAAAGCCATTTAATGTCCATGAACTGTATAGTAAGCAAGAAAAATGTACTCTAGAGTGGTGCTTTTTTTTAAAAACAAGAAAACTGCACTAAATTACATGGTCGTTATACACTCTAAAAAATATGGTTCTTTAAAGGTTTTTTACACATAGTAACAGTTCTATTTAGTACTGTATCGTCCTGAAGAATCCTTTGCTGAAATGGTTAGAGTTTAGTGTTCTTTATTCCCGCCTTTTTGTTTTTCAAATCTGTAACTGTCAAAGCCTCCTCATTACTGATTTTCTGAAGTTACTACAAGTAAAGTTACTACACAGACTGTCAACATACTCTCAACAGGTAAATGATTTCTTTCTTAAAATGTCTATAAATTATAACTTTAAAAATTGTAACAATCATTTCCTAAAAATCATGTCTTTTTCTCTTTTAGTTTAACAGAACATGTAGTGTGAGCAGCTCTGTTCAGTTAAGGATAGCTCATCTTATCTTCAAAAGTAAGTAACAGAGCTATGGAATTTATGATCCATATTGTTTGATTTTTTTAAATGTATTTAATTTCAGATGCTGTCACGTATCATAACCTCGTCATCTGCTGAAAGAAATTGCCACTCGGAATACACACATAATGAAGGACGTAAAGACATCGAGGATTGTGAAGATATTTCACTGGAACTTGGTCTTCATTACATCTATATCGTGTTCAATGTCAACTGTTATTTATTAATGTATTCAGCTAACAACTGTTATTAGAGCACTGTCATTTTTGCTACAATCTGCCATGTCAATAAAAAATAAAAATACATGAACAAAAACATGCTGTTTTAAAAAAATGTAAAACCCAAATAGATGCAACAAGATATAAGACCAGGCAGATAGAGGGCTAAAAAAAACAATATTAATAAATCATTTATAAAAAATAATATTTCTAATATGAATAATATAAAGATAATATACGAATAGTAATGAAAATAAATATTGTTGAAAAGGTTATTGATAACACCATTAAGGTTCTATATAGCTCTTTCAAAGCATGGTTCTTTATGGAACCTTATAAAAAGAATTCTATTTAGCACCAAAAAGGGTTCTGCTATTGTTACAAGCCGAAGAACCCTAATTTGGTACTGTTTAGAACCATTTTTCTTAAGAGTGTATTTTTACTCTAATACCATATAAAAAATTGCCTTATTGTATACAAATCAGTTGTTAATTTTGACTTATAAAGTCCCCTGGTGGTGAAAATCAAGTTATTAATGTTGTTTATGTGGTGTTTTTAATATGCGTTAAGACAAACCATTTGCAAATTCATAAGTCAACACCATTGCTGAGTATTTTCTCCTTAAAACTAAAGACAGTCTCAAAAAAGCGGTTTGAAATCGCTGGTGTTTCTGACGTCACAAACTACCTTCTAACCAATCACGTCAACGTGTGATCGTCAACAAGTGGATCTCTGAGCTGGTGTGAGTGAGTGGAGGCGGGGCTAATTTGCATATTTATAGAACAGCGTATACTAAATTGGGCAAGGGTGTAGAGTTGCATTCAAGTTATATTAAGGCATGAAGACATTTTTTAAGGCATTTAAGACAGTTGCTATTGTAATGGCTAAGACTTGACTTTCTTCTGCAACAACTCAGGACAGAAAACTGGTCATCATGCCCCTGCTCACATTGCATGCATCCATTCATATGCTGACCAGATAAACCAAATAAAGAATGGTTTCAGGTCGAGGGATTCCTGATTCGAGCTAATTCAGAGACAGCATGAGATTAACGTACATTAGTTCTCAGTGTGAGCTTTATGATATCATGAACAAGCACAGCAGGACGGAGTCTGTCAGTAGCTCTTACGTCTGGGACTCAGCAGGGATTCTTTGGTTGTGTGTGCTTAAGTCGTACCATAAATAGGAAATGTTCTATTTGCTGGAAGGTGCAGAATATAAACGAAAGAGTAAAAACAAATCTGAGGAGTTGATATTCTTGCAAAAACACTTTGAGAAGCCTGCAAGGAAAAGGAGTCTAGGGATATCTGGCAGATCTTATTAAATGTGTTTTGGACAGACCAGTCAATGTACAGCGATTGAGCTCTTTCTTATGCAAGATGAGGTTGATTGGGCTTTATTTGATGACTGTTATAAATCAATGCATTTAATCAATGATTTGTGCCTTGCTTTTTCTGCAGGATTATCTCTTTCATTTTATTTGGTATTCTGTGTACAAATTTTATTTCGCATTGTGATTATATATCTCACAATCGCAACTTCATATCTCTATGCTGTGACTTATTGCGACTATTTATCTCACAATTGTTAGGTTATTTCTCATAGGAATGTTATTTCTCTGCAACTAATTGTTCATATAATTGTGACTTCAATCTCTCAAAGTTAATTAATATTTTACAACTGCGACGTCACAGTAAAAGGACACTTACATAAACCTTTTTCTTCGGAAAAATATTAAAAATAATACTTTATTCAGCAAGGGTGCACTACAAAGGTCAATAAAAAGTGATAGTAAATACATTTATAATGTTACAAAATATTTCAAGTTTAAATAAATGCCTTTTTTAAACCTTCTATTCATCAAATTACATCACTTTTTACTGTATATTTTTTTATCAAATAAATGCAGCCTTGCACTGTAAAAAATTATATGATCAATAAGTTGACAACGTGTGTTTTTACATTGCTTTAACTCATCAAAATAAGTGAAGTTAAGCAATTTTCAACTTTTTTTAAGTTATACAAGATTTAACTAATTTTTTAAGTCAGTTTAATGTAATTTACATTAAAATTACTTTAGTATTATTACATCCAGGTTGATTGTACTCAAAAATTTAAGGCAGCAACTTTTTTTTTTTTTTTTTTTTTTTTACAGTGGTGAGCATAAGAGACTTCTTTCAAAAACCGACCCCAAACATTTGAATGGTAGTGTATCTATGAATACGTATGGGATCATATTGAAATTTGCTGTAAACGTCATTGTTTTTGGACTACTCCAAACTGATTATACACAGTTACAGACGTTCTTCAGGCAGTTGTGAGTTTTAAATAAACCCGTTCAGAACTTGTACAATTAAACCCTGATTACATTTCCAAAAACTCCAGAAACTCAGTATATTGTTTTGTAAAGCCATCTGTCTGAATACTTCTACAAAAATTCATGCAATAAAACAATCTAGTTAAATTACATCATACTAGAAATAACTACATATGCAGATCTCTTTGAATAGCAAAAACAAGGACATACAGTAATAAACTGTTCAACAACAAAAGAAAGAAGACACGAGACCCCTGAAGCCAGATGTTTTGCAGAACGTATCTGTGTCAGTCTGCATTTATTATGGAAACAATCCCACAACTCTTAATTGACAGACGAGGCCTAGTAGGTTGGATGCAGTCGTCCTCATATAAGACCACAGGGTATAATGCCGTGTTCATGTTTTGTGTAATGAATTATTAGAAGGATTTATGTAAGGTGGCCAGAGCTAGGCTATAAGTAAGATTATGTCATGTGCTGTCTGACAACGCCAGTGGTGTTTCTGACTGAATCGTATTGGTCTGCTGGAAACATTCATCCATCTGAGTCACTCATTGTAAATTATGTTTTTTTTTTATCTGTAAGTGGTGCATTGAATCTTTCAGGTTAGTTTAAGAGAATGTATGAGATTGAGAATCTCTGATTCTAGTGACGTCTGATTTGAGTCGGCTCTTTCTAGTGACTCAGTCAGACCGGTTCAATTGGCAACAACATTTAACACAATTTATGAAGCACTTGGCATCATGTTATATGATGCATTATATATATATATATATATATATATATATATATATATATATATATATATATATATATATATATATATATATATATATATGTAGCCTATGTATGTAGATGGATAGGAATAAGGATAGATAGGAGTAAAGATATAGATAGATAGATAGATAGATAGATAGATAGATAGATAGATAGATAGATAGATAGATAGATAGATAGATAGATAGATAGATAGATAGATAGATAGATAGATAGAGATAGGTAGGTAGGTATGTGATAGATAGATAGATAGATAGATAGATAGATAGATAGATAGATAGATAAGGATAGATAGATAGATAGATAGATAGATAGATAGATAGATATAGATAGGTAGGTAGGTAGGTGATAGATAGATAGATAGATAGATAGATAGATAGATAGATAAGGATAGATAGATAGATAGATAGATAGATAGATAGATAGATAGATAGATAGATAGATAGATAGATAGATAGATAGATATAGATAGGTAGGTAGGTAGGTAGGTAGGTGATAGATAGATAGATAGATAGATAGATAGATAGATAGATAGATAGATAGATAGATAGATAGATAGATAGATAGATAGATAGATAGATAGATATAGATAGGTAGGTAGGTAGGTAGGTAGGTGATAGATAGATAGATAGATAGATAGATAGATAGATAGATAGATAGATAGATAGATAGATAGATAGATAGATAGATAGATAGATATAGATAGGTAGGTAGGTAGGTAGGTAGGTGATAGATAGATAGATAGATAGATAGATAGATAGATAGATAGATAGATAAATAGATAGATAGATAAGGATAGATAGATAGATATAGATAGGTAGGTAGGTAGGTAGGTGATAGATAGATAGATAGATAGATAGATAGATAGATAGATAGATAGATAGATAGATATAGATAGGTAGGTAGGTAGGTAGGTGATAGATAGATAGATAGATAGATAGATAGATAGATAGATAGATAGATAGATAGATAGATAGATAGATAAGGATAGATAGATAGATAGATAGATAGATAGATAGATAGATAGATAGATAGATAGATATAGATAGGTAGGTAGGTAGGTAGGTGATAGATAGATAGATAGATAGATAGATAGATAGATAGATAGATAGATAGATAGATAAGGATAGATAGATAGATAGATAGATAGATAGATAGATAGATAGATAGATAGATAGATAGATATAGATAGGTAGGTAGGTAGGTAGGTGATAGATAGATAGATAGATAGATAGATAGATAGATAGATAGATAGATAGATAGATAGATAGATAGATAGATAGATATAGATAGGTAGGTAGGTAGGTAGGTGATAGATAGATAGATAGATAGATAGATAGATAGATAGATAGATAGATAGATAAGGATAGATAGATAGATAGATAAGGATAGATAGATAGATAGATAGATAGATAGATAGATAGATAGATAGATATAGATATAGGTAGGTAGGTAGGTAGGTGATAGATAGATAGATAGATAGATAGATAGATAGATAGATAGATAGATAGATAGATAGATAGATAGATATAGATATAGGTAGGTAGGTAGGTAGGTGATAGATAGATAGATAGATAGATAGATAGATAGATAGATAGATAGATAGATAGATAGATAAGGATAGATAGATAGGTAGATAGATGGATGGATGGATTGGATGCAGTTGTCCGTCATTAAAACTGGTGTTTTATTAACCACAGATGCAACCCCTCTTAAACAAGTGAAAGTACCACTATGCAAACTACATTAATGCAAAACCTGGACGGCAGAAGAGTCACAAAGTGTATCTCACCGTTGCTGTGAAATTCACTTATGTATTTGCATGATGAATCTCTTAGGATTTGAATAGCATATCATTCCCACATCCATTTCATCTGTTAGGTAAATAATTCACAATAAAAAAAGTTATAACATTTGTCTTGTGATATGGCAATTTGTATAACACCATATTTTAATCTTTATTCGCATTAAATCCAAACTTACGCTCCTATTAAACATTGCTGAAATATACAGTGATATATATATATCGCATTGGTTCCTTCTTTTAAACAGGCTTCTCTTTTCACTTAGAGTTGATGGATCGTATGTAAGGCATCTCGTTGGTTGCCCTGGTAACGGTGGAGCTGAGCGGGAAGGTGTGAAAGTGCAGGAATACGGGTGTTGTTCCTTTGTCTTCCATCAGATCTCAAGATCCGCTCCTTCACTGGGAACATCAGGTGGGAATTCTCTACAAACAGGTTTCCGAAGGACCCGCTTTAAAAAAAAGTCCTTGTAGCCAGTGTTTAGATCTTATTAACTCCATAAACAGTTGGAGTGATCTTTGCTTATATTTCTTGGGAAGCATTCTGAGTGAGGAATAAATACAAGCAAAAGGAAGACCTTCATGGATGTTTTATCTCTCTCTTGGGCTTGGATGTATATCGTACAGCTCTGGAAGGAAACGACAGCATGCGCTGTAAATTAAAGTGATGATGGATGGTTTTCTTTCAGGATTTCTCAGATTACATGTTGTAATTTTAGATGTATGAGGGATTGTGGTGGATTATGTGCACTAGTAGCTGTATGATGTGGTTTTAATGGGAAATAAAATGGCTTGAATTCAGGTTAATGATAAACAGTGTTGACAGTGACTTTTCCTGCTCTTATAATCCAGTGTGTTTAGGATAATACTGGTCAGATTACAAGAGAGATCTCTAAAAATGGACATGTTCGAAAATGTGTTTGACAGGTGTCATTGAAATGTTGCTTGCTAATTTTTACGTCATCAGTGACTCTTATTTGTTCATGTAAAATCTGCACAGTGCCTAACATCTCCTTGCATCTCTTGCAGGTTCTGTTGTGGTGAAGAATGCAGAGAGGAGGTTTACCAAAACATAAACTATAACCACGGGTGAGAAAAGAAGATTTCCATTAGCAAAAAGAAAGAAAGGGAAGTGACAATGGGCCGAAAGAAGATACAGATTACCCGCATAATGGATGAGAGAAACAGACAGGTACGATGAGGACGTCTGCTTTACAAATCCTGTAGGAAAAAAATGTGTTTTCTAGATCTGTAAGTAGATATAAGAAAGCTTTGAGTTGCTACTTCAACAGACTAATGTATTCGCCATACTTTGAATCAGTTCTTAAATCTACAAAGAGCCTTGCACATTTTCTGTTATAGATAAATATTGTGTTGATAAATGTCCATTTCAGTCATTTGCTAAAATTATGTTGACTATATACACAACCGTTCAAAAGTTTGGGGTCAGTCTATTTTTTTAAAGAAATGAATACTTCCTGTATATTCAGCAGAGATGCATTAAATTAACCAAAAGTGACAGTTAAGACTTCTATAAAGTTACAAAAAATATTTCGGTTTCATTCATTCATTCAACTATCTATCTATATCTATGACTCACTTACTCATTTACTAAATCATTCAGAACATTTCTTCACTAAACCACAATTATTAACAAATCTGACCATTCAAATCCTTACAATTCCCATTTATTCCCACTTTAATGAACAGCATCAGATGCAGCCAAATGTATCATCATAAGCTCAATCTGTTTAGCTGTCTTTTTTTTTTTTTTTTTTTAAACCCCTTCATCTTTGTAGACCATTGGAGCACCAGGAACGTCCCACACCTTCAATCCTAACATACGTGATTTATTTCTGTTCGACTGACCGCTCAGGAGTGCCCCATGTCTCATAAGCGTGTTTAATGAATGCACAGGTCGGACTCCATGCGTCTGCACACAGGAGCTCTTGTGTGTGTTCCTCAGCGGACTGCAGTCCCTGTGGTGTGGTCGCGGTAATGAGAGCAGTTTAGCGCTCCACATCTCCCATTACAAGACTAGTCAGTCTGAGGGCTTGTACAGTCTCTCTCTCTCTCTCTCTCTCTCTCTCTGCCCCTGATGGCCATCACTCACAGCAAAACCACAGAGACAGGCCTGAATTTACCTAGTCTGCACTGGGATCTACATTTATAATACTAACCAGCTCCACAGACCCTATCTTGTCTGGGCGCTCTTTTTCAGAAGATTATTTTTGGTACACACAGTGTTTTTTATAAGTGATTTACAATGGTCTATGGAAGTAAAAAAAAAAAAAAAAGAAGAAATGACATATACATATAAATATATTCCTGTGTAAATGAATAATTCCTCTGTACTGTATAAAGTGATTTTGGTGTTTGATTTATACAGTATTAGTAGAAATTCATTATCAGCAAGTTTATTTAAGGCTTCCTTTATTTAAGTCTGATATAAAAAGCCTTATAGCATAATCATTCACTGGAAAAAAAGTGGTAAAAACGTAATTTTTACAACAAAAAATACGTTCACAAGCTACTAATATGTGTATTTAAGGTACTAATATGTACACTTCAGGTAATAATATGTACCTTTAAGGTACTAATGTGCACCCTAAATAAAGTACAATGGTGTACCTTTTGAAAAGGTACTGCACCAGTGAGTGTTTGTAATTTATTTTATACGAGAGTGATAGAAAAACCTCTTATGCTCATCAAGGCTGCATTTATTTGGTCAAAAATACAATGAAAACAATAATATTGTGAAATATTATTATAGTATATAAAAAAAATCTATTTTTAAATATTTTAAAATGTTATTTATTCCTGATGATAAATCTGAATTGTCAGCATCATTACTCCATTTTCAGTGTTTCATTCTGTTACACATTGTAAATACATTTTCTTTTATTATCCAAAAAGCGCTAATAATTCCTCATTCCCCTCTGGAACTTTGTTAAAGCTTTTTCAAATGTGATTATACACTTGTAAATTGACAACAAACATTGAAGGAGTTTGTTCTCAGTGTTTCATGCACGGTTGTAAGAATGTGTCCCTCAGCTGTGAAGTGGTAGCAGTGCTTGAGATTCCTCAGGGAGGGTGATAATTGGCAGGAAACATGAGAATATCTGGCAACTCTGACAGCTGGGTCCCATCAGATGGCTGTGAAGAATGACTTCTTCTGATACTATTAATGAACATACATATAGAGGGAAAAAAAACAGCACAGAATCACAGTACTTTTTGTATGAGTATTAAAAGCTTGGAGTTGTTATTTACTTTTATTTAGACTACTGTTTAAAAGTTTGGTGTCGGTAAGATTTTTAAAGAAGTGTCTTATGCTCACCAACACTGCATTTATTTTAAAATATACAGTAAAACAGAAATATTTTGAAATATTATTACAATTTATAATAAGTGTTTTCTGTTTTTTAATTTTTTTTTTTTAAATGTTTATTTATTCATGTGATGTTGAAGCTGAATTTTCATCCAGTCTTCAGTGTCACATGATCCTTCAGAAATCATTTTAATATGCTGATTTGCTGCTCAAGAAACATTTCTTATGATTTTCAATGTTAAAACACTTGAATGGAAAGTTCAAAAGGACAGCATTTGTTTTTATTCTATTGTTAATTTTATTTTATTATTTTTATCATATATGTTTTTACTCTCATTTTAACCCAATTTAATGCATCCTTGCTGAATAAAAGTATTAATTTCTTAATAAATAGTGTCGTGTAGAGGTAGACATTTAGAGGTCAATATTTGTTTCTACGTCCATAATTGACAGTTTTCTCTGTTTTTTAGAGGTAGCTTTTTTTCAGATGTATCTTTTGGTTTGTGCAAAAACCCCATCAGTCAACTCTTCAAGTTACTTGAACTCTTTATTTGATATCTATGACGTCGATGATAACATATACACCTTTAAGGCGGTTGTTCTGATCTCCGCTGTTTCTCCTATCACTTTCACAGGTGACGTTCACGAAGAGGAAGTTTGGTCTGATGAAGAAGGCGTATGAGCTCAGTGTTCTCTGCGACTGTGAAATAGCCCTGATTATCTTCAACAGCTCCAACAAGCTCTTCCAGTACGCCAGCACGGATATGGACAAAGTCTTGCTGAAATACACAGAATACAATGAACCACACGAGAGCAGAACCAACTCTGACATTGTGGAAGTAAGTGGCTACACAGTTCAAACGCAAAATTAAATGAAATTGATTGAAAAAGATTTTAAAGTCGGCATGAAATGGAATTTGCGGTAGTCTTTTCTTCCCTATATTGCGAAGTATATCCGAGTGAAACAGCTTCTCAAACAAGAAAAAATGTAGGGTGGGACTTGATTTTGTCCATTGATAATTTGCCTTTGGCTAAGCCACACCCTAGAATGTAGATTGACCAATCACAGCGCAGCCAAGAACGAGCTCCCACAGAGGTCCGACACTTTTTCACAGCGCTCCATTGACTTTAACACAGGCGTCTCATATTTTTGGTCTCGGCAGGCTATTACCGTCGTAGTTTTATCAAAAATATGGTTAAATGTTGTGCCTGGGGCATTTGTAACACAGATACGCGTTTCCCAGAGAGGTTGGAGGGGTGTGTACGTTTTTTTCTCTTCCCAAAACCGAAGTCAAATCCTGACAAGTTTAGCACACGCTGCTAATAATACAACATTATACTCGCGTAGTCCGTTTGCTTTGTAATAACGATTATAGAAGTGAATAGAGACCTACCCAGCTTTGCATGAACAGTGTTGCTCCTTGATATTGTTAGTCCCGGCCTCCGTCTCGATTAGTAGGATATGCGGTGGTTAATTTTTTGACTGTGACCGGTATGCTTTTGCCTCTATTTGGATGCCTTGTTGTTCCTTGCGTTTCACCTGTATGTTGTAAATATAGCCTTCGAACGTATATTGCAGCCCCTTTTGCCTACTTCTATCGGACACTTTATTTGCTGCTTTATAAAAGTTTGATAAAATTTCAGCAGGAAGAGCTGTCACAGCATAAGCCATGTTGATACCAGAGCCAGAGTTTGTTTGTCAGACATAGCAACAGTAACTAAGGGGGGCGGGGCTTAGCCAAAGGCGAATTGATTGGCTGGTTTGCTATTGGTGGATTTCATGTGAGTGACAGGTTGTAAACACATCATCAGAGAAGAGAAGAGATGAAGCTGCAAGAGGGAGAGAAAGTCTGAATTTTTAAAAAGATTACGAGGGCACATGAATAATGATGTGCACGGATAAGTAATTTACAATAAACTGCAATATTCCATAAAAAAACAAGAATTGATTGCATACAACCCATTTAATGTGCTTCCCTACACAGATATCTCTTTTAGTAGTGGTTGATTTCTATGACCCATATCTGATTTTACAGAAGGGCCGTTTACAGATTACACAAATGCACCTTGTAGCAGTAGCATCTGGAGATGCGGGCTGCGTTTACCGTTGTTGTAATGCAGTTAACAAACAGTTGTGTCTGCATCTCGAGTAATTATAGATCACGGTCTTCTGTGAGGCATGTGCTCAAATGACATCTTCATTGTCACATGCATTTGCTCCATTTTCAATTAACATGTGAAGCTAGCCAAGGCTGTTCTGTGCTTTTCCTTTTGCCAAGGTATATAAGCAATTGTCATCTGTGTTAAGATTTATTCATAGAAGCTTTCATCCAAAGCGACTAATTCACTACCAGTAGAAAGTTTGGAATAATTCATATTTTTTTTATATATTTTTGAGAGTCTCTTATGCTCACCAAGGCTGCATTTATTTGAACCAAAATACAGTAAAAACGTTAAATAGTTTTGAAATATATGAAGTATTATTATTACAATTTTAAAGAATAGTTTTCTGTTTGAATATATTTTAACATGAATTTTCAGTATCATTACTCCAGTCTTCAGTGTCAGTTTTTTTTGCGTAATGTTTTTGTGGTCACTGATAAAAAAAAAAAATCTGGATTCTTTGAATGAGCAGCATTTATTTGATATAGAATTTTTTTTACATTATACATGTCTTTACTGTCACTTTAAAGGCAGACTTCTAAAAAAAAAATCTTAATTCTTTCAAACTTTTGACCAGTTCGTCCGGTAGTGTGTAAATTTTTTTGTCTTAAATAATCAAATTATTCTACATGCAATATTTGTTGTGATTGTGAGACTATTTTCTGTTGAGATGCCAGATTTAAAGTAAATGGTGAATGTTCAGCGTCTAGCTATCTGTAGCTAAATGCTGGTGCTGAAGTCATGTGAACAGATTTTCTGCGAGTGGTGCTAATTGGTTGTAGCTAAAAATAACGATCCAGTCTTATCCAACATTCATACCGAGGAAACCTGAGATACTATCAGTCAAGGACGTGGCACTTTTGGCAAGCGCTGCACCCGTTAGCGTCTATTAACGCTATCGCTTGCGTGTACCGGGAATGCATTTCTGAATCAAAATTATGTGTGCTGGTCTATGCACTATGATGAGAAATCATAAAATTATAAGCAAAGTGTTATACGCGGAGTTTTTTTTTTTTTTTTCATCTCTGTTATGTACACTACCTTTCAAATCACGCCCATTTAGTGCCGGTCCTGCATCCAGAAAGCCATAGCAACTAAAATGTTTTTATTAGGTGTTCAAGCACGAAGTGCTGAAAACCTATTGTATTCGTTCCGATTTTTATTAGGTGTTCAAGCACGAAGTGCTGAAAACCTATTGTAATTGTACTGATTTTTATTATTAGGTGTTCAAGCACGAAGTGCTGAAAACCTATTGTAATTGTACTGATTTTTATTATTATTAGGTGTTCAAGCACGAAGTGCTGAAAACCTATTGTAATTGTACTGATTTTTATTAGGGGTTCAAGCACGAAGTGCTGAAACCCTATTGTAATTGTAAGGATTTTTATTATTATTATTATTATTCTCCCCTAAAACGCATCGTGCAGCCCAAACCGTAAGTGCTGGAGCTCTGAAACTTTGTCAGATGGTAGTACAAAAATCGAGGAGAGGTTATCAAAGTATGAGCCCGATTGGCCAATAGGTGGCGCTATAGCGCAAAAAACAAAAAAATGGCACTGTTTTCCTTAAATCTCAATAACCCTTTGTCCCAGCATCAAGTGTCTTATATCATTGGAATCCTTGGCTCAAGCCGAACAAAAAAGGCCTCAAGGATTTCATTTCCGGTATGCAAATTTTTCCGCCATTTTGAAATTTGTTAAAAATCTACTTTTGCGAACTAGTCCCTGGTTTTTTGCACAATCGGAACCAAACCAGTGCAGAAATGTTCTCTGGAGTCTGAATATCAATAATTATCGAAAAAAAGTTGAAATTTCGATTCACTGTCACTAAGGGGCGTCAAAAAGTTTGCAGGAGGCGGAGCCTATTTTACTAAAATGGCTATAACTCGTGAACGAAATGAGATATTTTTACCAAACTCGGTACACATATGTATGAGCTCAATTTGAGGTCACGATAAAAAAATAGCGACAATCGAACTCAAGGTGGCGCTATAACATTAAAAAAACATAAAAGGGGGTGTGGCCACCTGACCGTTAGTCCAATTGACTTGAAATTTGGTATGCAGTGTCTTGGAACAAGGCCCCATGTATGTGTAAAAGGATATTGGCGTATCTCAAAAAACATGGCCGCCATTGGCCAATGAAGTTTGAGCACCTATGAGATGAGGTTAACGAAGGCTGATCGGAACGAAACTCGATGGGCATGTTCGACTCATGGCCCAAGAGGTCTGTAAAAGTTTTGAAAGAAATCGGCCACTAGTTGGCGCTAACGAGTTCTACGGCTCTGTAATCACGTGGTGTTGCACACATCCCCAAAATATGCATATCAATTGATAGATCTCCTCATGCTAAACAACTTTGCCTCTAGAACCATTGCTGTCAATCAAACCGTTCATTAAATATTCACGAAAATGTTAAAAACCTACTTTTGCGAACTAGTCCTAGGTTTTTCGCCCGATCGGAACCAGACTAATCTAGGACAATTCTCTGGACTCTCTGGATTAATAATTATCAAAAAAAAGTTGAACTTTGCCCTTTGGTTCACTATAACAGGGTCATTTAGAAAATGGGCGTGGCAAAATACACTTAAAAGCCTATAAATCATAAATAAAAACTCAGAACTTTACAAAAATTGGTGAGCATATGTGACATAACATCATTAACAAGCATGCAAAGTTTCATGGAGATCGGACAATAGCTGGCGCTATAACTGTTAAAAATCTTAAAAACCATGTATTCCCTATGGTAAATTGGCAGTATTGACTGTAAATGGTTTGTTCCATCTAAGATCATATAAATTTCATATAATAACGTTCAAAACTAGTGCAGTACAATTCTCTGGACTCTCTAGAGCAATAATTATCAGAAAAGGTTGAACTTCTGCATTTTGATGGCTATAGTTGGGTCACTTCAATGTGTAGCCTTGATTGAGCGTCCCCGAAAGCCTATATCTCTTCAATGAATGCTCAGATGTTATTAAAAACAAGTCTGAACATGTGGGCCATGAATCTAAATAATCTTGAAAATTTTCGGACAGATTGGACAAAATATGCCTGTAAAACAGTTAAAAAGGTGAACATTATATGAACATAATGGCCTATTAAGCCAATAAGTGGTATTTTACTGCCCCCTGCTGTTTAAAAAAAGTCATTTTGTCACACTACTCAACTATAATTAATATTTAGACTTTATAAATTCACTATTTTAATAATTACAAAAACATTTAGTCAAAAATCATCTATTGAAGTGACAATTGAGTCACATTGGATCCTGAAGTTCCAAATGTCTCTATCTACAACAGAATGAGTGTGTGTAGATTAAATGATATGAAAAACATGGCATATTGTATAAGTAGGCTGTAATAGCACTGTTGTCCACTAGATGGAGCAGCAGCATTACACATTTCTAATCTTTTTATCAGCTTTCAGCATTGGCTAGAAACATGGTAAATCATAGTAAAAAAGGTAAATCATGCTAGAATCCTGGTAAATTATTCTAGAATGTGCTATATCATGGTAAATCATCCTATAACATGGTATATCGAGGTAAACTATGGAAAATCATACTGGAACATGGTAAATCATACTGGAACATGGTAAATCATGAAAAATCACACTGAAATGTAGTATATCATGGTAAATCATGCTTGCTACATAAAACTTAATGTCTTTTGATGCTTTTGTGCTTAACGGCCTTAAAAGGCCTTAACTGCTTGAACCCCGATAAATGCTGCTTGCAGCTTTAATTAGGTGTTCAAGCACGAAGTGCTGAAAACCTATTGTAATTGTACTGATTTTTATTATTATTATTATTATTATTATTATTATTCTTCTGCCGTAAAACGCATCGTGCAGACCAAACCGTAAGAGCTAGAGACTTGAAACTTTGTCAGATGGTAGTACAAAAATCGAGGAGAGGTTATCAAATTATGAGCCCGATTGGCCCATAGGTGGCGCTATAGCAACCAATTGCGCGAAACTGCTCATAACTCCTAAACCGTATGTCGTAGACTCAAGTGTCTTATATCAGTGGAAAGCTGAGGACCTGGAGAACAAAACGTATATCTCCGATTTCATTTCCGCCATGATAGATTTTCCGCCATTTTGAATTTTGTCAAAAAACGACTTTTGCGAACTAGTCCCTGGTTTTTTGCCCGATCGGAACCAAACCAGTGCAGAAATGTTCTCTGGAGTCTGAATATCAATAATTATCGAAAAAAAGTTGAATTTTCGATTCGGGGTCGCTAGGGGGTGCAAAATGAACGTTGTGGGAGGAGCCTATTTTACTAAAACGGCTATAACTCCAGAAGTAAATGAGATAAGTTGACCAAACTTGGCACACATGTGTATAAGGACAGTCTGAGGTCACAGTAAAAAAATCGCGTCGATTGAGCTCTAGGTGGCGCTATAACATGAAAAAAACATATGGCCACCTAGTGGTTTGTCCGATTGACTTGAAAATTGGTATGCAGTGTCTTGGTCCAAGGCCCCATGTATGTGTAAAAGGATATTGGCGTATCTAAAAAAACATGGCCGCCATCGGCCAATGAAGTTTGAGCACCTATGAGACGAGGTTAACGAAGGCTGATCGGAACGAAACTCGATGGGCATGTTCGACTCATGGCCCAAGAGGTCTGTAAGAGTTTTGAAACAAATCGGCCACTAGTTGGCGCTAACGAGTTCTACGGCTCTGTAATCACGTGGTGGTGCACATATTCCCACAAAATGCATATCATTTGATAGATCTCCTCATGCTGAACAACTTTGCCTCAAGAATCATTGCTGTCAATCAAACCGTTCATTAAATATTCACGAATATGTTAAAAACCTACTTTTGCGAACTAGTCCCTGGTTTTTCGCCCGATCGGAACCAGACCAGTCTAGGACAATTCTCTGGACTCTCTAGATCAATAATTATCAAAAAAAAGTTGAACTTTGCGCTTTGGTTCACTGTAACAGGGTCATTTAGAAAATGGACGTGTCAAAACACACTCAAAAGCCTATAAATCATGAATAAAAACTCAGAACTTCACAAAAATTGGTACGCATATGTGACATAACATCATGAACAAGCATGCAAAGTTTTATGGAGATCGGACAATAGATGGCGCTATAACTGTTGAAAAGCTTTAAAACCATGTATTTCCTATGGTAAATTGCCTGTATTGGCTGTAAATGGTCTTTTCCATCTATTACGTCAGTGTTTAAATGTATGCTAAATAAAACTTAATGTCTTTTGATGCTTTTGTGCTTAACGGCCTTAAAGGCCTTAACTGCTTGAACACCGCTAAATGCTGCTTGCAGCTTTAATTATTATTATTATTATTATTATTCTTCTGCCGTAAAACGCATCGTGCAGACCAAACCGTAAGTGCTAGAGACTTGAAACTTTGTCAGATGGTAGTACAAAAATCGAGGAGAGGTTATCAAATTATGAGCCCGATTGGCCCATAGGTGGCGCTATAGCAACCAATTGCGCGAAACTGCTCATAACTCCTAAACCGTATGTCGTAGACTCAAGTGTCTTATATCAGTGGAAAGCTGAGGACCTGGAGAACAAAACGTATATCTCCGATTTCATTTCCGCCATGATAGATTTTCCGCCATTTTGAATTTTGTCAAAAAACGACTTTTGCGAACTAGTCCCTGGTTTTTTGCCCGATTGGAACCAAACCAGTGCAGAAATGTTCTCTGGAGTCTGAATATCAATAATTATCGAAAAAAAGATGAATTTTCGATTCGGGGTCGCTAGGGGGTGCAAAATGAACGTTGTGGGAGGAGCCTATTTTACTAAAACGGCTATAACTCCAGAAGTAAATGAGATAAGTTGACCAAACTTGGCACACATGTGTATAAGGACAGTGTGAGGTCACAGTAAAAAAATCGCATCGATTGAGCTCTAGGTGGCGCTATAACATGAAAAAAACATATGGCCACCTAGTGGTTTGTCCGATTGACTTGAAAATTGGTATGCAGTGTCTTGGTCCAAGGCCCCATGTATGTGTAAAAGGATATTGGCGTATCTCAAAAAACATGGCCGCCATCGGCCAATGAAGTTTGAGCACCTATGAGACGAGGTTAACGAAGGCTGATCGGAACGAAACTCGATGGGCATGTTCGACTCATGGCCCAAGAGGTCTGTAAGAGTTTTGAAAAAAATCGGCCACTAGTTGGCGCTAACGAGTTCTACGGCTCTGTAATCACGTGGTGGTGCACATATTCCCACAAAATGCATATCATTTGATAGATCTCCTCATGCTGAACAACTTTGCCTCAAGAATCATTGCTGTCAATCAAACCGTTCATTAAATATTCACGAATATGTTAAAAACCTACTTTTGCGAACTAGTCCCTGGTTTTTCGCCCGATCGGAACCAGACCAGTCTAGGACAATTCTCTGGACTCTCTAGATCAATAATTATCAAAAAAAAGTTGAACTTTGCGCTTTGGTTCACTGTAACAGGGTCATTTAGAAAATGGACGTGTCAAAACACACTCAAAAGCCTATAAATCATAAATAAAAACTCAGAACTTCACAAAAATTGGTACGCATACGTGACATAACATCATGAACAAGCATGCAAAGTTTTATGGAGATCGGACAATAGGTGGCGCTATAACTGTTGAAAAGCTTTAAAACCATGTATTTCCTATGGTAAATTGCCTGTATTGGCTGTAAATGGTCTTTTCCATCTATTACGTCAGTGTTTAAATGTATGCTAAATAAAACTTAATGTCTTTTGATGCTTTTGTGCTTAACGGCCTTAAAGGCCTTAACTGCTTGAACACCGCTAAATGCTGCTTGCAGCTTTAATTATTATTATTATTATTATTATTATTATTCTTCTGCCGTAAAACGCATCGTGCAGACCAAACCGTAAGTGCTAGAGACTTGAAACTTTGTCAGATGGTAGTACAAAAATCGAGGAGAGGTTATCAAATTATGAGCCCGATTGGCCCATAGGTGGCGCTATAGCAACCAATTGCGCGAAACTGCTCATAACTCCTAAACCGTATGTCGTAGACTCAAGTGTCTTATATCAGTGGAAAGCTGAGGACCTGGAGAACAAAACGTATATCTCCGATTTCATTTCCGCCATGATAGATTTTCCGCCATTTTGAATTTTGTCAAAAAACGACTTTTGCAAACTAGTCCCTGGTTTTTTGCCCGATCGGAACCAAACCAGTGCAGAAATGTTCTCTGGAGTCTGAATATCAATAATTATCGAAAAAAAGTTGAATTTTCGATTCGGGGTCGCTAGGGGGTGCAAAATGAACGTTGTGGGAGGAGCCTATTTTACTAAAACGGCTATAACTCCAGAAGTAAATGAGATAAGTTGACCAAACTTGGCACACATGTGTATAAGGACAGTCTGAGGTCACAGTAAAAAAATCGCATCGATTGAGCTCTAGGTGGCGCTATAACATGAAAAAAACATATGGCCACCTAGTGGTTTGTCCGATTGACTTGAAAATTGGTATGCAGTGTCTTGGTCCAAGGCCGCATGTATGTGTAAAAGGATATTGGCGTATCTCAAAAAACATGGCCGCCATCGGCCAATGAAGTTTGAGCACCTATGAGACGAGGTTAACGAAGGCTGATCGGAACGAAACTCGATGGGCATGTTCGACTCATGGCCCAAGAGGTCTGTAAGAGTTTTGAAAAAAATCGGCCACTAGTTGGCGCTAACGAGTTCTACGGCTCTGTAATCACGTGGTGGTGCACATATTCCCACAAAATGCATATCATTTGATAGATCTCCTCATGCTGAACAACTTTGCCTCAAGAATCATTGCTGTCAATCAAACCGTTCATTAAATATTCACGAATATGTTAAAAACCTACTTTTGCGAACTAGTCCCTGGTTTTTCGCCCGATCGGAACCAGACCAGTCTAGGACAATTCTCTGGACTCTCTAGATCAATAATTATCAAAAAAAAGTTGAACTTTACGCTTTGGTTCACTGTAACAGGGTCATTTAGAAAATGGACGTGTCAAAACACACTCAAAAGCCTATAAATCATAAATAAAAACTCAGAACTTCACAAAAATTGGTACGCATATGTGACATAACATCATGAACAAGCATGCAAAGTTTTATGGAGATCGGACAATAGATGGCGCTATAACTGTTGAAAAGCTTTAAAACCATGTATTTCCTATGGTAAATTGCCTGTATTGGCTGTAAATGGTCTTTTCCATCTATTACGTCAGTGTTTAAATGTATGCTAAATAAAACTTAATGTCTTTTGATGCTTTTGTGCTTAACGGCCTTAAAGGCCTTAACTGCTTGAACACCGCTAAATGCTGCTTGCAGCTTTAATTATTATTATTAGGTGTTCAAGCACGAAGTGCTGAAAACCTATTGTAATTGTACTGATTTTTAGGTGTTCAAGCACGAAGTGCTGAAAACCTATTGTAATTGCTATTTGAAAAAAAAAAAAAACCTAAAACGCATCGTGCAGCCCAAACCGTAAGGCCTAGAGACTTGAAACCTGGCCAGGTGCTAGGGCCTCAGTTTGGGGAGAACCTATCAGAGCATGACCCCGATTGGCCCATAGGTGGCGCTACAGCAACCAAAAGTACTGAATTGCTCATATCTCCTAGACCGTTTGACTTAGAATCAAGCTTTTTGCACCACTGTGTTCCTTGGCTCAAGATGGACAAGATGTATATCTCGGATTCTCGATTTGAGCAAAAAAAAATTGTTATGGCCAATTCTGTCCAAAACCTACTTTTGCGAACTAGTCCGTGGTTTTTTGCCTGATCGGAACCAGACCAGTCTAGGACAATTCTATGGACTCTCTAGATCAATAATTATCAAAAAAAAGTTGAACTTTGCCCTTTGGTTCACTGTAACAGGGTCATTTAGTCAAGGGGGCGTGTCAAAATACACTCAAAAGCCTATAAATCATAAATAAAAACTCAGAACTTCACAAAAATTGATGAGCACATGTGTCATAACATGGTGAAGAAGCATGCAGAGTTTCATGGAGATCGGACCATAGGTTGCGCTATAACTGTCAAAAAGGTCCCCTATTATTAGGTGTTCAAGCACGAAGTGCTGAAAACCTATTGTAATTGCTATTTGAAAAAAAAAAAAAACCTAAAACGCATCGTGCAGCCCAAACCGTAAGGCCTAGAGACTTGAAACCTGGCCAGGTGCTAGGGCCTCAGTTTGGGGAGAACCTATCAGAGCATGACCCCGATTGGCCCATAGGTGGCGCTACAGCAACCAAAAGTACTGAATTGCTCATATCTCCTAGACCGTTTGACTTAGAATCAAGCTTTTTGCACCACTGTGTTCCTTGGCTCAAGATGGACAAGATGTATATCTCGGATTCTCGATTTGAGCAAAAAAAAATTGTTATGGCCAATTCTGTCCAAAACCTACTTTTGCGAACTAGTCCGTGGTTTTTTGCCTGATCGGAACCAGACCAGTCTAGGACAATTCTATGGACTCTCTAGATCAATAATTATCAAAAAAAAGTTGAACTTTGCCCTTTGGTTCACTGTAACAGGGTCATTTAGTAAAGGGGGCGTGTCAAAATACACTCAAAAGCCTATAAATCATAAATAAAAACTCAGAACTTCACAAAAATTGATGAGCACATGTGTCATAACATGGTGAAGAAGCATGCAGAGTTTCATGGAGATCGGACCATAGGTTGCGCTATAACTGTCAAAAAGGTCCCCTATTATTAGGTGTTCAAGCACGAAGTGCTGAAAACCTATTGTAATTGCTATTTGAAAAAAAAAAAAAACCTAAAACGCATCGTGCAGCCCAAACCGTAAGGCCTAGAGACTTGAAACCTGGCCAGGTGCTAGGGCCTCAGTTTGGGGAGAACCTATCAGAGCATGACCCCGATTGGCCCATAGGTGGCGCTACAGCAACCAAAAGTACTAAATTGCTCATATCTCCTAGACCGTTTGACTTAGAATCAAGCTTTTTGCACCACTGTGTTCCTTGGCTCAAGATGGACAAGATGTATATCTCGGATTCTCGATTTGAGCAAAAAAAAAATTGTTATGGCCAATTCTGTCCAAAACCTACTTTTGCGAACTAGTCCGTGGTTTTTTGCCTGATCGGAACCAGACCAGTCTAGGACAATTCTATGGACTCTCTAGATCAATAATTATCAAAAAAAAGTTGAACTTTGCCCTTTGGTTCACTGTAACAGGGTCATTTAGTAAAGGGGGCGTGTCAAAATACACTCAAAAGCCTATAAATCATAAATAAAAACTCATAACTTCACAAAAATTGATGAGCACATGTGTCATAACATGGTGAAGAAGCATGCAGAGTTTCATGGAGATCGGACCATAGGTTGCGCTATAACTGTCAAAAAGGTCCCCTATTATTAGGTGTTCAAGCACGAAGTGCTGAAAACCTATTGTAATTGCTATTTGAAAAAAAAAAAAAACCTAAAACGCATCGTGCAGCCCAAACCGTAAGGCCTAGAGACTTGAAACCTGGCCAGGTGCTAGGGCCTCAGTTTGGGGAGAACCTATCAGAGCATGACCCCGATTGGCCCATAGGTGGCGCTACAGCAACCAAAAGTACTAAATTGCTCATATCTCCTAGACCGTTTGACTTAGAATCAAGCTTTTTGCACCACTGTGTTCCTTGGCTCAAGATGGACAAGATGTATATCTCGGATTCTCGATTTGAGCAAAAAAAAAAATTGTTATGGCCATATCATTTGATAGATCTCCTCATGCTGAACAACTTTGCCTCTGTAAATTGCCTGTATTGGCTGTAAATGGTCTTTTCCATCTATTACGTCAGTGTTTAAATGTATGCTAAATAAAACTTAATGTCTTTTGATGCTGTTGTGCTTAACGGCCTTAAAGGCCTTAACTGCTTGAACACCGCTAAATGCTGCTTGCAGCTTTAATTATTATTATTATTATTATTATTATTATTATTTTCCCCTAAAACGCATCGTGCAGCCCAAACCGTAAGGGCTGGAGCTCTGAAACTTTGTCAAATGGTAGTACAAAAATCGAGGAGAGGTTATCAAAGTATGACCCCAATTGGCCCATAGGTGGCGCTATAGCAATCAATTGCGCGTAACTGCTCATAACTCCTAAACCGTAAGGCGTAGCCTCAAGTGTCTTATATCATTGGAAAGCTGGACTCTTGACTTAAAAAACGTATATCTCCGATTTCATTTCCGGTATGCAAATTTTTCCGCCATTTTGACATTTGTCAAAAACCTACTTTTGCGAACTAGTCCCTGGTTTTTTGCACAATCGGAACCAAACTAGTGCAGAAATGTTCTCTGGAGTCTGAATATCAATAATTATCGAAAAAAAGTTGAAATTTCGATAACCTGTCGCTAGGGGGCGCAAAATTAACGTTGTGGGAGGAGCCTATTTTACTAAAACGGCTATAACTCCAGAAGTAAATGAGATATCTTCACCAAACTTGGCACACATGTGTATAAGGACAGTCTGAGTTTACAGTAAAAAAAACGCGTCGATTTAACACTAGGTGGCGCTATACCATTAAAAAAACATAAAAAGGGGTGTGGCCACGTGACCGTTAGTCCGATTGACTTGAAAATTGGTATGCAGTGTCTTGGTCCAAGGCCCCATGTATGTGTAAAAGGATATTGGCGTATCTCAAAAAACATGGCCGCCATGGGCCAATGAAGTTTGAGCACCTATGAGACGAGGTTAACGGAGGCCGATCGGAACGAAACTCAATGGGCATGTTCGACTCATGGCCGTAGAGGCCTGTAAGAGTTTTGAAAGAAATCGGCCACTAGTTGGCGCTATCGAGTTTTACGGCTCTGTAATCACGTGGTGTTGCACATATCGCCAAAACATGCATATCATTTGATAGATCTACTCATGCTGAACAACTTTGCCTCTATAACCATTGCTGTCAATCAAACCGTTCATTAAATATTCACGAATATGTTAAAAACCTACTTTTGCAAACTAGTCCCTGGTTTTTTGCCCGATCGGAACCAGACCAGTCTAGGACAATTCTCTGGACTCTCTAGATTAATAATTATCAAAAAAAAGTTGAACTTTGCCCTTTGGTTCACTATAACAGGGTCATTTAGAAAATGGGCGTGGCAAAATACACTCAAAAGCCTATAAATCATAAATAAAAACTCAGAACTTCACAAAAATTGGTGAGCATATGTGACATAACATCATGAACAAGCATGCAAAGTTTTATGGAGATCGGACAATAGGTGGCGCTATAACTGTTGAAAAGCTTTAAAACCATGCATTTCCTATGGTAAATTGCTTGTATTGGCTGTAAATGGTGTTTTCCATCTATTATGTCAGTGGTTAAATGTATGCTAAATAAAACTTAATGTCTTTTGATGCTTTTGTGATTAAAGGCCTGAAAAATCACACTAAAATACTGTATATCATGGTAAATCATGCTAAAAATAGTCTATTCCATCTATAATGGAAATGTTTAAATGCTTGCTACATAAAACGTAATGTCTTTTGATGCTTATACGCTTAACTGCCTTAACTGCCTTAACTGCTTGAACACCGCTAAATGCTGCTAGCAGCTTTAATTATTATTATTATTATTATTATTATTTTCCCCTAAAACGCATCGTGCAGCCCAAACCGTAAGGGCTGGAGCTCTGAAACTTTGTCAAATGGTAGTACAAAAATCGAGGAGAGGTTATCAAAGTATGACCCCAATTGGCCAATAGGTGGCGCTATAGCAATCAATTGCGCGTAACTGCTCATAACTCCTAAACCGTAAGGCGTAGCCTCAAGTGTCTTATATCATTGGAAAGCTGCACTCTTGACTTAAAAAACGTATATCTCCGATTTCATTTCCGGTATGCAAATTTTTCCGCCATTTTGAAATTTGTCAAAAACCTACTTTTGCAAACTAGTCCCTGTTTTTTTGCACAATCGGAACCAAACCAGTGCAGAAATGTTCTCTGGAGTCTGAATATCAATAATTATCGAAAAAAAGTTGAATTTTCGATAACCTGTCGCTAGGGGGCGCAAAATGAAAGTTGTTGGAGGAGCTTATTTTACTAAAACGGCTATAACTCCAGAAGTAAATGAGATATCTTCACCAAACTTGGCACACATGTGTATAAGGACAGTCTGGGGTCACAGTAAAAAAACCGCGTCGATTTAACACTAGGTGGCGCTATAACATTAAAAAAACATAAAAAGGGGTGTGGCCAGGTGACCGTTAGTCCGATTTACTTGAAAATTGGTATGCAGTGTCTTGGTCCAAGGCCCCATGTATGTGTAAAAGGATATTGGTGTATCTCAAAAAACATGGCCGCCATTAGCCAATGAAGTTTAAGCACCTATGAGACGAGGTTAACGGAGGCCGATCGGAACGAAACTCGATGGGCATGTTCGACTCATGGCCGAAGAGGCCTGTAAGAGTTTTGAAAGAAATCGGCCACTAGTTGGCGCTACCGAGTTTTACGGCTCTGTAATCACGTGGTGTTGCACATATCCCCACAAAATGCATATCATTAGATAGATCTCCTCATGCTGAACAACTTTGCCTCTATAACCATTGCTGTCAATCAAACCGTTCATTAAATATTCACGAATATGTTAAAAACCTACTTTTGCGAACTAGTCCCTGGTTTTTCGCCCGATCGGAACCAGACCAGTCTAGGACAATTCTCTGGACTCTCTAGATCAATAATTATCGAAAAAAAGTTGAACTTTGCCCTTTGGTTTGCTATAACAGGGTAATTTATAAAAAGGGGCGTGTCAAAACACACTCAAAAGCCTATAAATCATAAATAAAAACTCAGAACTTCACAAAAATTGGTGAGCATATGTGACATAACATCATGAACAAGCATGCAAAGTTTTATGGAGATCGGACAACAGGTGGCGCTATAACTGTTGAAAAGCTTTAAAACCATGTATTTCCTATGGTAAATTGCTTGTATTGGCTGTAAATGGTGTTTTCCATCTATTATGTCTGTGGTTAAATGTATGCTAAATAAAACTTAATGTCTTCTGATGCTTTTGTGATTAAAGGCCTGAAAAATCACACTAAAATACTGTATATCATGGTAAATCATGCTAAAGATAGTCTATTCCATCAATGATGGAAATGTTTAAATGCTTGCTACATAAAACGTAATGTCTTTTGATGCTTATACGCTTAACTGCCTTAACTGCCTTAACTGCTTGAACACCGCTAAATGCTGCTAGCAGCTTTAATTAGGTGTTCAAGCACGAAGTGCTGAAAACCTATTGTAATTGTAAGGATTTTTAGGTGTTCAAGCACGAAGTGCTGAAAACCTATTGTAATTGTACTGATTTTTATTATTATTATTATTATTATTTTCCCCTAAAACGCATCGTGCAGCCCAAACCGTAAGGGCTGGAGCTCTGAAACTTTGTCAAATGGTAGTACAAAAATCGAGGAGAGGTTATCAAAGTATGACCCCAATTGGCCCATAGGTGGCGCTATAGCAATCAATTGCGCCTAACTGCTCATAACTCCTAAACCGTAAGGCGTAGCCTCAAGTGTCTTATATCATTGGAAAGCTGGACTCTTGACTTAAAAAACTTATATCTCCGATTTCATTTCCGGTATGCAAATTTTTTCGCCATTTTGAAATTTGTCAAAAACCAACTTTTGCGAACTAGTCCCTGGTTTTTTGAACAATCGGAACCAAACCAGTGCAGAAATGTTCTCTGGAGTCTGAATATCAATAATTATTGAAAAAAAGTTGAAATTTCGATAACCTGTCGCTAGGGGACGCAAAATGAAAGTTCTGGGAGGAGCCTATTTTACTAAAACGGCTATAACTCCAGAAGTAAATGAGATATCTTCACCAAACTTGGCACACATGTGTATAAGGACAGTCTGGGGTCACAGTAAAAAAACCGCGTCGATTTAACACTAGGTGGCGCTATAACATTAAAAAAACATAAAAAGGGGTGTGGCCACGTGACCGTTAGTCCGATTTACTTGAAAATTGGTATGCAGTGTCTTGGTCCAAGGCCCCATGTATGTGTAAAAGGATATTGGTGTATCTCAAAAAACATGGCCGCCATTGGCCAATGAAGTTTGAGCACCTATGAGACGAGGTTAACGGAGGCCGATCGGAACGAAACTCAATGGGCATGTTCGACTCATGGCCGTAGAGGCCTGTAAGAGTTTTAAAAGAAATCGGCCACTAGTTGGCGCTACCGAGTTTTACGGCTCTGTAATCACGTGGTGTTGCACATATCCCCACAAAATGGATATCATTTGATAGATCTCCTCATGCTGAACAACTTTGCCTCTATAACCATTGCTGTCAATCAAACCGTTCATTAAATATTCACAAATATGTTAAAAACCTACTTTTGCGAACTAGTCCCTGGTTTTTCGCCCGATTGGAACCAGACCAGTCTAGGACAATTCTCTGGACTCTCTAGATCAATAATTATCGAAAAAAAGTTGAACTTTGCCCTTTGGTTTGCTATAACAGGGTAATTTATAAAAAGGGGCGTGTCAAAACACACTCAAAAGCCTTTAAATCATAAATAAAAACTCAGAACTTCACAAAAATTGGTGAGCATATGTGACATAACATCATGAACAAGCATGCAAAGTTTTATGGAGATCGGACAATAGGTGGCGCTATAACTGTTGAAAAGCTTTAAAACCATGTATTTCCTATGGTAAATTGCTTGTATTGGCTGTAAATGGTGTTTTCCATCTATTATGTCTGTGGTTAAATGTATGCTAAATAAAACTTAATGTCTTTTGATGCTTTTGTGATTAAAGGCCTGAAAAATCACACAAAAATACTGTATATCATGGTAAAGCATGCTAAAGATAGTCTATTCCGTCTATAATGGAAATGTTTAAATGCTTGCTACATAAAACATAATGTCTTTTGATGCTTATACGCTTAACTGCCTTAACTGCCTTAACTGCTTGAACACCGCTAAATGCTGCTAGCAGCTTTAATTATTATTATTATTATTATTATTTTCCCCTAAAACGCATCGTGCAGCCCAAACCGTAAGGGCTGGAGCTCTGAAACTTTGTCAAATGGTAGTACAAAAATCGAGGAGAGGTTATCAAAGTATGACCCCAATTGGCCCATAGGTGGCGCTATAGCAATCAATTGCGCGTAACTGCTCATAACTCCTAAACCGTAAGGCGTAGCCTCAAGTGTCTTATATCATTGGAAAGCTGGACTCTTGACTTAAAAAACGTATATCTCCGATTTCATTTCCGGTATGCAAATTTTTCCGCCATTTTGAAATTTGTCAAAAACCTACTTTTGCGAACTAGTCACTGGTTTTTTGCACAATCGGAACCAAACCAGTGCAGAAATGTTCTCTGGAGTCTGAATATCAATAATTATCGAAAAAAAGTTGAAATTTCGATAACCTGTCGCTAGGGGGCGCAAAATAAACGTTGTGGGAGGAGCCTATTTTACTAAAACGGCTATAACTCCAGAAGTAAATGAGATATCTTCACCAAACTTGGCACACATGTGTATAAGGACAGTCTGGGGTAACAGTAAAAACACCGCGTCGATTTAACACTAGGTGGCGCTATAACATTAAAAAAACATGAAAAGGGGTGTGGCCACGTGACCGTTAGTCCGATTGACTTGAAAATTGGTATGCAGTGTCTTGGTCCAAGGCCCCATGTATGTGTAAAAGGATATTGGTGTATCTCAAAAAACATGGCCGCCATTGGCCAATGAAGTTTGAGCACCTATGAGACGAGGTTAACGGAGGCCGATCGGAACGAAACTCGATGGGCATGTTCGACTCATGGCCGAAGAGGCCTGTAAGAGTTTTGAAAGAAATCGGCCACTAGTTGGCGCTACCGAGTTTTACGGCTCTGTAATCACGTGGTGTTGCACATATCCCCACAAAATGCATATCATTTGATAGATCTCCTCATGCTGAACAACTTTGCCTCTATAACCATTGCTGTCAATCAAACCGTTCATTAAATATTCACGAATATGTTAAAAACCTACTTTTGCGAACTAGTCCCTGGTTTTTCGCCCGATTGGAACCAGACCAGTCTAGGACAATTCTCTGGACTCTCTAGATCAATAATTATCGAAAAAAAGTTGAACTTTGCCCTTTGGTTTGCTATAACAGGGTAATTTATAAAAAGGGGCGCATCAAAACACACTCAAAAGCCTATAAATCATAAATAAAAACTCAGAACTTCACAAAAATTGGTGAGCATATGTAACATAACCTCATGAACAAGCATGCAAAGTTTTATGGAGATCGGACAATAGGTGGCGCTATAACTGTTGAAAAGCTTTAAAACCATGTATTTCCTATGGTAAATTGCTTGTATTGGCTGTAAATGGTCTTTTCCATCTATTATGTCTGTGGTTAAATGTATGCTAAATAAAACTTAATGTCTTTTGATGCTTTTGTGATTAAAGGCCTGAAAAATCACACTAAAATACTGTATATCATGGTAAATCATGCTAAAGATAGTCTATTCCATCTATAATGGAAATGTTTAAATGCTTGCTACATAAAACGTAATGTCTTTTGATGCTTATAGGCTTAACTGCCTTAACTGCCTTAACTGCTTGAACACCGCTAAATGCTGCTAGCAGCTTTAATTAGGTGTTCAAGCACGAAGTGCTGAAAACCTATTGTAATTGTACTGATTTTTATTATTATTATTATTATTATTATTTTCCCCTAAAACGCATTGTGCAGCCCAAACCGTAAGGGCTGGAGCTCTGAAACTTTGTCAAATGGTAGTACAAAAATCGAGGAGAGGTTATCAAAGTATGACCCCAATTGGCCCATAGGTGGCGCTATAGCAATCAATTGCGCGTAACTGCTCATAACTCCTAAACCGTAAGGCGTAGCCTCAAGTGTCTTATATCATTGGAAAGCTGGACTCTTGACTTAAAAAACGTATATCTCCGATTTCATTTCCGGTATGCAAATTTTTCCGCCATTTTGAAATTTGTCAAAAACCTACTTTTGCGAACTAGTCCCTGGTTTTTTGCACAATCGGAACCAAACCAGTGCAGAAATGTTCTCTGGAGTCTGAATATCAATAATTATCGAAAAAAAGTTGAAATTTCGATAACCTGTCGCTAGGGGGCGCAAAATTAACGTTGTGGGAGGAGCCTATTTTACTAAAACGGCTATAACTCCAGAAGTAAATGAGATATCTTCACCAAACTTGGCACACATGTGTATAAGGACAGTCTGAGGTCACAGTAAAAAGATCGCGACAATCGAACACTAGGTGGCGCAATAACATTAAAAAAACATAAAAAGGGCTATGACCCCCTGACCGTTAGTCCGATTGACTTGAAAATTGGTATGCAGTGTCTTGGTCCAAGGCCCCATGTATATGTATGAGGAAATTGGCGTATCTCAAAAAACATGGCCGCCATTGGCCAATGAATTTGAGCACCTATGAGACGAGGTTAACGAAGGCCAATCGGAACGAAACTCGATGGGCATGTTCCACTCATGGCCGAAGAGGCCTGTAAGAGTTTTGAAAGAAATCGGCCACTAGTTGGCGCTAACGAGTTTTACGGCTCTGTAATCACGTGGTGTTGCACACATCCCCACAATATGCATATAATTTGATAGATCTCCTCATGTTGAACAACTTTGCCTCTAGAACCATTGCTGTTAATCAAACCGTTCATTAAATATTCACGAATATGTTAAAAACCTACTTTTGCGAACTAGTCCCTGGTTTTTCGCCCGATCGGAACCAGACCAGTCTAGGACAATTCTCTGGACTCTCTAGATCAATAATTATCGAAAAAAAGTTGAACTTTGCCCTTTGGTTTGCTATAACAGGGTCATTACAAAAAGGGGCGTGTCAAAACATACTCAAAAGCCTATAAATCATAAATAAAAACCCAGAACTTCACAAAAATTGGTGAGCATATGTGACATAACATCATGAACAAGCATGCAAAGTTTTATGGAGATCGAACAATAGGTGGCGTTATAACTGTTGAAAAGCTTTAAAACCATGTATTTCCTATGGTAAATTGCCTGTATCGGCTGTAAATGGTATGTTCCATCTATGATCTTATAATCTTTATATTATAATGTTCAAAATCAGTGCAGTACAATTCTCTGGACTCTCTAGATCAATAATCATCAGAAAAGGTATAATTTCTTCATTTGAATGGCTATAATAGGGTGTAAGTTGGATGGCTATAACAGCTATAATAGCTTGGATGGCTATAACAGGCAATAAGTGTTATTTCATCATACTACTACCTAATATTGTTATATATAATTCATATTTAGACTTTATAAAATCATTAGTTTAACATTTACAATCACATTTTGTCCATATTCATCTATTGCTCTGTACTCTCTAGATCAATAATTATCAGAAAAGGTATAACTTCATCATTTGGATGGTCCCCGAAAGCCTATATCTCTTTAATGAATGCTCAGATCTTCTTAAAAACATGTCAGAATATGTGACTCTAAAGAAGATAAGAAATAATGCATCTATGACAGTTAAAAAGGAGAAAATTATAAAAAAACAAATGGCATATTAACCCAATAAGTGGTATACTACTGCCCCCTGCTGTTTAAAATAGTCATTTTGTCATTATTCTAACTAATATTATTCTATAATTCTAATTTAGACTTGATAAAATCACTATTTTAATATTTACACTCACATTTTGTCAATTCATCTATTGCAGAATTACTATTGACAGTTGTATCACAGCAATAGATGTACAATTCATCTATTGCTCTGTACTCTCTAGATCAATAATTATCAGAAAAGGTATAACTTCTTCATTTGGATGGTCCCCGAAAGCCTATATCTCTTCAATGAATGCTCAGATCTTCTTAAAAACATGTCAGAACATGTGACTCTAAAGAAGATAAGAAATAATGCATCTATGACAGTTAAAAAGGAGAAAATGATAAAAAACAAATGGCATATTAACCCAATAAGTGGTATACTACTGCCCCCTGCTGTTTAAAATAGTCATTTTGTCATGATTCTAACTAATATTATTCTATAATTGTAATTTAGACTTGATAAAATCACTATTTTAACATTTACACTCACATTTTGTCAATTCATCTATTGCAGAATTACTATTGACAGTTGTATCACAGTTACAAATGGGAATCCTAAAGTGAAAGTAAAAACGTTGTCCGCCATTTAGGCCACGCCCCCCCAGTACAAATTCACTCATAACTCGAAAACAGAAAGTCACTGCGCGCTCAAATTTTGATGGTAAGGTCCTCTCGGGAATCTTGATCGAAATCTATCGTCGCGGGGCTCGGGAGCGCCCCCCCCCCCACGGATCGCTAATCCGTGAGACCTCCGACTTGGAACGGCTGTAACTCCCGTTCTAGACCGCCTAGATTCTTGAGGGAGAGCTTGTTGGAAAGGGCCCGTCCTCGTCTAGCTTCGATTCGAGTATGGTGCGATTTGGCCTGGGCATTCCCGAGATATAAGCCCACAAAGATATGCATTTCAACGGACATTACTCTCGGACCCATTGACCCAGCAACACCGGGATGGTCTTGTTCAACAGGGCTCCTCGAACACTATCTAAGTTCTGAGTTTCAGATTTTTTCACTTTCTCGTTCCCGAGATATAAGTGAAAAACCAAATTTCCTGTCATTCATTTCAACCGTTTATGTAGGCTGTAAAACCGATGTTGTCCACTAGAGGGAGCAACAGCATTAGAATTCTTTAATCTTTTTAACCAGATTTCAGCAATGGCTAACAAACAAATGCTTAAAGATATTTATTATGTTGGAAATAATATTTATAATAAATAATATAATATTAAATAATGATTTATTAGAAAGTTTAATATTTTTACATCACAAATAAACATCTGAAATGCCTAACACTAGGAGTGCCAGAATTCCATAACTACTAGAACTGCCACAAGCGGTCATTTTGACCGTTAGATTGCAATCTCTATATCTTTAATGATAAATACCCAATTGAGAGATTAATGCATTTATTGTATTAGGATATCTTTTAAAAACAAAACACTAAACTGTACATTTAAAAAAGTTTAATTATACATTTATAAATATAGTAGCCCGTAATTATCGCATATTCAGAACAGATAGGCCTAGCTACATTTCCATATTCAACATAACTCAGAACAAGATAATAACAACTAAAAGTATCTTATTTAGATATTCTTTTGACAGTGAGAGAGACAATGTCACGGTTTATGAATTCGCTGTCTCCTTTCTCGTCTTGTTGTGTGTGTGTGTGTGTGTGTGTGTCATTGCAGCTGATCAGCATGCCCGCTCTGATCAACGCGCCAGCTGCAACTGATCAGCATTCGACCCTTTTTAGTGTTACTGTTGTCGCCTAGTCTTTGTCAGATCGTTGTAGATTTTTCCTGCGTGTTTGTTCCCTGCCTGTATCCCTTTTCCGTGTGTTATCCCGTGTTCAGCACTCCATGGTTCTACACGCAGCGTCCCTGTGCTGCCAAGGTCTTCATACCGGACATTTACACACCTTAACTCTCCCAGCATCTGACCAGCTCTCAATAAACATATCTGTCATTTTGCAATTGAATCTTCTGATTATTTCCTAATACACAAAGGTCAACCGCGAGAAATGTAACAAAAGAATACCGCGAAATTCAGTGCGGTCAATATGACCGTCTATGGCCGAAATAGGTAAATATGTTCATTTGTTTTTTTGCCTTATGTGTAATTTATATTAAAAACATTTTAAATGAAAATACAGACACTTTTAGGAAAAGTCAGGTACGAGCAGGATTTTATTTATTTTTTCAACAAAGTTATTGCAGATATAAAATTCAAAACGATCAAAATGACCGCCGTGGCCGTTCTAGTGTTAAGGACCACAAAAAGAGACTTTCACAATATCATAACCCAAAATTGTGTGTGTGTGTGTGTGTGTGTGTGTGTGTAAGCATGCATAATGGAATTCACATTGAAAGACTGGTTGGCTTTAGTGTACAATACTGATTAAACCAAGTAGTTCAAAATAAAAGTGGTACTATAGCAATAAGTGGTCTTCTACTACCCTCTGCTGGACATTATACTTATTAATAGTCTTTTCACATGTGCTTTTGCATTCATATATTTAGACACTAAAAAATAACCTTATGTGACAATTACTATAATAACACAATCATATTTTGTCTTTCAATTCACTTTACTGTTCTGAAGCTTCACATAATTGCTAACAACGTGGTAAATCATGCTACAATCCTGCTTAATCATTCTAGAATGTGGTATATTATGATAAATTATTGTGTAACATTCGGTCACAACAAGGTAACATCAAGGTAAACTAAGACAAATCATTTACATTTACATTTACATTTAGTCATTTAGCAGACGCTTTTATCCAAAGCGACTTACAACTGAGGACTAAACCAAGCGAGTCATCGTGAATAGACAAAAACAACGCAAGAAGTGCTCAAAATACAAAGTTCAGACATTGCTCGGAGTAGCATAAGCCAGATAAGCAAGGATTTAAGGAAAAGGAAAGAATTTAAATTTTTTTTATGTTTAAGTGCTCACAGAAGAGATGAGTTTTTGTCTTTTGAATGCTGTCAGGGATTCTGCATTCCGGATGAGGGTGGGCAGATCATTCCTGAAATATGAATCCTGAAGGACAATTGCAGTAAACATTTCTTTTTTTCCATCACATAGTTCAAATATCTGTATCTACAACAGAATGTGTGTGTGTAGTCCTAGGTTTCTAAATAAATGCTGAATAATCTGATTAATACTTTAAAAACACATTATGTGAAATGCTTATAGACCATTAAAGTATATTTTCATAATGACACATCGCAATAGCATTGAAAACCACAACAACAACAACATTTGTCTTTATTTGTGTGTGTGTGTGTGTGTGTGTGTGTGTGTGTGTGTGTGTGTGAGAAAGAGAGAGCATAATGTCTAAATATGAGTGCAAAAGCACCTGTGAAAAGACTTTATTAAATAAGTATAATGTCCAGCAGAGGGCAGTAGAAGACCACTTATTGGCTCACTTTCATTTTGACAGACTTGATTTTCACCAGTATTCTGTTTTTTCCTTATTAACTATTATAAAACAATCATATTTTGTCAGAGTTTATCACTTCATTTGTTCTGATGCTTCACACAATAGCTAGCAACGTAGTAAATCATAGTAAATCACGATAGAAACATGGTAAATCATTGTAAACAATACAATTACACGGTGTATCATGGCAAATCATGCTACAATCCTGCGGTAAATCATTCTAGAATGTGGTATATCATGATAAATCATCCTATAACATGGTAAATCATGCAAGAATCATATTAAATCATACTAGAATATGTTCAATTGTGGTAAATCATGCTAGAACAGGGTAAATCATGGTGAATCATACTAGAACTTGGTATATCATGGTAAACTATGGTAAATCATGCTAGATTCATGGTAAACTATACTGGAAAATTGTAAATAATGAAAAATCACACTGAAATGTGGTATATCATGGTAAATCATGCTAAAACATGGTCTATTCTATCTATGATCTCAGTGGTTAAATGCTTGCTACATACAACTTAATGTCTTTTGATGCTTTTGTGCTTAACGGCCTTAAAGGCCTTAACTGCTTGAACACCGCTAAATGCTGCTTGCAGCTTTAATTATTATTATCATGATTCTAATTTGGGAAACATTTGAAATGTTTTCTTGTTTAAAGGCACAATATGTAGGATTTTTGATTAAAATATCCAAAACTCCAGACTCTGGATTATAAAAAAATCCAGACTCAAAACACATCTGTTTAGCTATGCATTTACTGAATGAGCACTGTGCCACTGTTCGTCCGACTGTTTTTACTGTACTTTATTTTATTTTTTATTCTAAACTGTTTTAATTATTCTTATTTGTTTTGATTATTTTATTTTCTCCTATGTAAAGCACTTTGAATTACCATTGTGTATGAAATGTGCTATATAAATAAACTTGCCTTGCCTTGCCTTGGTCTCACATTAGCATACCCTATTGTTTTACAGTATATTTGAATGCAAAATGCAGTAACTATGAGCTTTCATTTGAAATTCTGTTAAGATATGTATCCAAATAGGGATTATTATAAAGAGTGTTAAGGAGGCTCATCTTGAAGCTGTTCAGACAAAAAAGTAATAAACCTAAACAATTCTAAATGTAAGAATTTAGCTTTTTGCCTCCTGCTTTTCATGTGTCTCTCCTCTGTAGTAGACCAGAAGATTTCATTTCGATTTCTCCGTGATTATTGTGTAATTTTTGTATTTATCAACTTTTATTGGAGGTCTACCATTGGAGGATCCTTTCACGTTGATTACTCAACAACGACGAAGGTGGTCATGAAATGCATTAACTTCAAACCATCAAACCTAGGCGGCCCGGAGTCGGTTATGATGATTTGATTGGGGCAGATCTTGTCAAATCAAGTCAAGTCATTGCATATTTTATTTTTTAATTTTTTGGTTTTGACTTACCGGTATTTACTATTAAAGCATAGATTTGTTTTCCAGATTAATAGAGAGTCAGAATCTCTTAGGTGAACTCTTGAAGTCATTGTTGTAATATAAGCCCAGTTATAACATTAAAGCACAGAGTTACAGCATTACAGACACCTGAGGATGAGATAAGCTTCTGATTTCCATTTACTCTCATAAGGGCTCTTAAACTGCTACAAGAGGGTCCTTAATCTACTGTCCTGCACTTACACTTTTGCTTCAGCACTCTAATGTTCTGTAACAGGTCTGAAAATATTCTGCATCGACTGAATACCTGCACTCAGTTTGACCTTTCATTTCCAATGTGATGTCGATTTTTAATACCATCATACATCATTCTTTGCTGTTTTCTACAGGTGCTGAGCAAGAAGGAACACAGAGGTTGTGACAGCCCAGATCCAGAATCTTCATATGTCCTCACGCCTCACTCGGAGGAGAAATATCAGAAGATTAATGAAGAGTTTGACAATATGATGAGAAATCATAAAATTGTAAGCAAAGTGTTATACGCAGGGTTTTTTTTTTCTTTTTTCGTGGCATCTCTGTTATGTAGACTACCTTTCAAAAGTTTGGGGTAGTAAAAATGTTGTTTATTTCAATGTTTTTGAAAGTCTTTGAAAGCCTAGTTCCAACCATCAAGAACATCCTAGCAACCACATACGGTATGTAGAGACCCACTAAAAAACAGCCCCCCTTCATAGGAATCACGCCCCTTTAGTGCCGGTCCTGCATCCAGAAAGCCATAGCAACTAAAATGTTTTTATTATTATTATCATGATTCTAATATGGAAAACATTTTAAATATTTTCTTGTTTAAAGGCACAATATGTAGGATTTTGGGATTAAAATATCCAAAAATATCCCTGTTTAAAACTCTTTGATCACCAAAATGGCATATTTAAACGTTTTTTCCTTGATAAAAAATTTGTCATGCATTAAAATAGCTTGAATGTAACTCTACACCCTTGCCTCCTGTAGTATTCGCGGTTCTATGAATATGTAAATTAGCCCCGCCTCCACTCACTCACACCAGCACAGAGATCCACTCGTGGACGTGATTGGTTACAAGGTAGTTTGTGACGTCAGAAACACCAGCGATTTCAAACCGTGTTTTTGAGACTGTCTTTGGTTCACTGCAGTTTTAAGAAGAAAATACTCAGCAATGGTGTTGACTTATGAATTTGCAAATGGTTTGTCTTAAAGCATATTAAAAACACCACATAGACACATAAACAACATTAGAAGCTTGATTTTCACCACATGGGGACTTTAAATTCAGAGAAATCAGCTATTTTAACCAGTGTAACGGCCCGTGTCAATGACGTCATTGATTTCCATTAAAACACCAAAGACGCTTTACTCTATTTTGTCAAGTGGCTAACATAGTAAAAATCAGAAAGAGTTTTATTTGTAGTAACAGCAATACACCATATAATATGTTTAAAATTAACTACATGCCATTTAGCAACACAAGTCATCCAGCTTTTATTAATATGATATTCTAATATCGATCTAGCTTAATGCAGTGTGAACTGGTGTCTCATAGCAGCCACTGAGCGAACGCACAGAGTAACGTTAAAACTTTCAACGCACTCAAATGTATTTTAGTATGATTGTTTTGACCAAGTAAAACAGCCCTGCGTTGACGTATAATTCATCAAATAAAACGAATTGTATGACTAGTAATTCAGCACTTGCAGCACTAACTAAAATAATGTCAATTTAAGTGATCAAACGCAACTGTAACAATGTTCAAGTTCAGGGAAGAAGGAGACGGACACATAACTGCAATAATCGTAAAAAAGCCATAAACAACAATACGGAAGGAGCGGCAGCGGCCGACTGCAGCATAAGCATAATAAATACAGCGACGTAAAATGTCCCAGACTCTTGGATCCGCCCTGCTTCACACCTCAGTAACGTTAATAAAACTTTAATACATTAAATGAACATCATTTCTGCCTGAGTCCCGTCGGATGTTTCCACCGGCCGTGGAGAAGAAGACTACAGCTCATGATTCCATGCTCATTCACGATGTCATCAAGCCACGCCTTTGTTATTGTTTTGAATAAGCAACCTCTAGTGTTGAAACTTACAAACTGTGCCTTTAATCGAACTTCATCCCTGAACGTCTCTCTCAATATTGCCTCTTCTCTGTCTCAATCAGCCGGCTGCTTTGGGTCACCAGAGTTACTCCATGCCTTTGACTTTGCCCGTCCCCAACCCCGCCACCTCCTACAGTACAGACAGCTCACTGGACACCCCAGTGTCCCTCAGCGGGGCGAACATACTGTCTCTGTCCTCCAACGGCTTCCAAAGCACCAACAGCACTGCTGTCGTGGGTCAGGATCTACATCATTACCATACATTTTTTAATGCAATACCATCATAATGCTGTGGTGTTCCATGTTAATTCCAGTGAGGTTTTGAGGTAGTTTTGAATGCCAATGGTTGATGAATATGATAATCATCCATTTCCATGGTAAATATCAAAATTGCTTTGGTTCATAGTGTTTATGTTTTTAAGGAACTATACTTTAAGGAATCGGTCTCGTACATTTTGAAATGAAACATTAATTTATATCTCTTAGGTTTAAGTGTCTTTTACAGAAGGTTTTGTTTCTTTGATTAATTTATGTTCAGATGGTATACCAGGTTCCTCAGACGTCCCACTTCCAAATGGTGTGCACTCCAGTCATGTGGGTAGGTGCTTTTTTGGTTAACTTATACAATGTGTCTGACCGTCATGATAAAGTTCCACTAAGTAACAGTTTGTTTAAAGAACACTTCATTTATTTCTATGCTTGCTGTGCAATTCTATTTACATACAAACCATCCACAAGTCATATAAATGTTTCTTAAAGAGCAGGATTTGTATTTTGTAGAGAGATTTATTGTATTATCAGCATGAAGCCATAAAATTTTCACTATACTGTACTGCACATACTGTACTTGTTCTTAACCCTCTATGAAAGTATCGGAATGTCAGAGATGCCGTATGTGTTTGTTTCTGTGTGGTAATACCTGGTGTGGGCAGGATGTGAGGTCACGACCTCATGGAAGTTGATTTCTTTATCCACTAGTTCTTCCTGCGTTCCTGGGGCCATTTTTCTGTGTTATTGAAATACTCCAGTTTAAAGACAAGTGAAGCTCTATATATGCTGTCAATTACCATAGAAAACAATTCAGATTTTTCTCACAGTAAAAAATAAATAAATGTTTTTGTTCTTTTATTCAGCAATGATGTATCAAAGTAAATACATTTATATTGTTATGAAAGATTTGTATTTCAAGTAAATGCTGTTCTTTTGAAATTTCTTTTAATCAAAGGATGCAGCAAGTCAGCATATAAGAAGGATCATGTGACACTGTAGACTGGAGTAATGATGCAGAAAATTCAGCTTTGCATCACAGGAATAAATTACATTTACATTTAACCTACACTTCACGCAAACTTGTAATAATCTCCCTTTTTATTGTGCCTTATTCAGCCAATGGCTTCGTCAGTGGCTCGGAAGGAAGTAGAATGGGGAAAGTCGTTTCTGCAAAACCTCAAGCCTCGTCCACAGTGTGCCTCAAACCTGATCTGAGAGTGCTCATTCCTCCTGCGTGCAAGAGCAGCGCTTCTTCCCTGGTGAGAGATGCTTTGTCTGCCATGTGTCAGACAGAGAAACATCCTGAAATCATTAGACAATGAGAGAGTATTGACCTGCCTGAAACGCCCCTTAAATCTTTTCTTGCAAGCTGCCAGAAGGAGAAGAACATTTGGTATCTGATCATGTTTTATTCAGAAAAGCTTTTCAAAAATGACTCGTTATCTACGTCATGAAAATTTGAAGAAAATCACTTTTATTACAGCTGCCTAGTGTTCAACATTTACATGCTTTGAGGCCATCTAGTGGTTCTTTGACACATTACAGTCAAAGCTTTAATTTAATACAAGTTTAACTGAAAAACACAGATTATTTGGACACTTAAGACACATCCATCCATATTTCTTTCCTTCCTTCCTTCCTTCCTTCCTTCCATCCATCCATCCACCCACCCATCTGTCTGTCCATCCATTTGTCTATCTATTCATTCATCCATCCATCCACCCATCCATCTAGTTGTCTGTCTATTTACTCCATGCATCCTTCTATCTATCTATCTATCTATCTATCTATCTATCTATCTAATCCATCCACCTGTCCGTCTTCCTCATCCATCCATCTGATAATGTTTTATTCAGAAAAACTCCAGTTCTCTGCGTTGTTTTGCAAAACAGTGATGTGTGATGAATAGTGATGTATGATAAATAATGAATACTGAGTATAGATTGAATATAATTTTGTTGTTGTTGTCTGTAAATATCTTTTTTTTGCCCATTTATCTCCACACAAATCAACCCCTGTTGGTTCCACCATTTCTATTTAAACCTCAGAGAATAGACAATTCTCAGTCCAGCCAATCACTGGCCACACCTGTGGTATCCATGGCAACCCCCAGTCTGCATCCCCAGGGCTTTGTGTACTCAGCCATGACCTCATCATTCAGTGCAGGTATATCATTGACCTAAACATAATAAATAATCTAATTACACCAGGTTCTGTTCCCCTGGACATCATGTCACTACGAAAGACTATTTTACTATTTAACTCTTTCATTCCTTACAGATTTTGCCTTGAGCAGTGCAGAGGCCAGTTCTTTACACGGCTTCAGTTCATCAGACGATGTCACATCCGGTCCAGGGTCTTCATGGAAACACAGCCAACATAGTCAGCCAGGGTTCAGTGCTCAGAGGTGAGAACATGACATAGAGGTGTGATGCCACATTGTGATCCATTTTGGGCGTGAATTTCCGTCATTCACCAAAAGTGTGAAAGGGCACCTGTTATGCTACTTTTTACCAGATGTAAAATAAATCTCTGATGTCTCTAGGCCCAGAGTGTGAATGTGAAGTTTTAGTCCAAAATACTCCACAGATAATTTTTATAGCATGTTAAAATTGGGGGGTGAGCAAAAACGCGCCTTTTCTGTGTGTGTCCCTTTAAATGCAAATGAGCTGCTGCTCCCAGCCCCCTTTCAAGAAGAGGGCGGAGCTTCAAGAGCTCATGCTCCGGTGGCAACAAATCAGGACAATCTCACACAATAAGCTGGATCACGAACAGTTGGTACTGATCCATCCTCGAGTAATAACTTTTTAGCAAAGCCTGTGTTTTGAATTTTTCCCTTTGTATTGACCCTCGTTCACAAAGCAGTCTGGAGTGAAATGATTTGCGCAGACATAAACGAATTTAGGTAGGCCTATACTTTGCGACGCATTACCTTTAAAAAATAAAACTAATCCACTGCGTCCTCAGTGGCTCGAGACGGATGATGGGAGGAAATGAAGACTCTTATGTTCACTCTTACATCCAACAACAGAACACTAGGATTGCTTACGAGACATTGTCGCTACAGCTGCTCGAGTGTGGTGAAGATGTCGGATAGCGTAAAACTCGCTGAGGGTGGAAACTGTGGCACTGTCAGTCAGCGGCTGTGGGCGGGGCCTGAGCAGTGTGATGTCACACTCAGAGAATCAAAATGGCATGTCTAATGAGAGACTGCTTTGGTTTAATGGGGATTTTAAAAAAGGAGTGGGTGTATTTTTATCATTGTTGGGTGATTGTGTTCACACATTGCCAACTGACATTTTTGTCCAAACACCATGTAAAAGTGGGTTTTGCATAATAGGTGCTCTTTAAAGCACAGGAAATTGGCAATACTTTCAGTCTTTTGTCATTCAAGAGAAGAATTGAAAAATAAGAAAAAAGTTGACATTTTTCACTTAAAAAAGTGAAAGTGGAGTTATTACATCTGTTCCGAGTTGTAAAACCAGTTTAAGCAGTTTTATCATTCTTTCAGTAGCAACTTTCTTTTTCTCTTTTATTCAAAAGTTGAAAAAAAAAAGCCTGACCATCTTAAACTGGTCGGTAAGATTTTTTTATGTTTAATGAAAGTCTCACCAAGAATGTTCATCAAGGCTGCATTTATTTGATCAAAAATGTAGTAAAATTGTGAAATATTATTACAATTTAGAGTAACCATTTCTATTGAAATGTATTTTAGAATGTAATTATTTCTTGTGGTAATTTTCAGCATCATTCCTCCAGTCTTCAGTGTCACATGATCCTTCAGAAATCATTCTAATATGATGATTTGCTGCTCAGAAAAAAAAAATCGTATTGAAAAACACTGCAATATTTTTGTGGAAACCGTGATACATTTCTTCAGGACTGAAGAATAGAAAGAAATCTTTTGTAACATTACAAGTGTCTTTACTGTCACTTTCTATCAATTTAATACATTCTTGATGAATAAAAGTATTAATTTCTTTAAAAAAAATGTTAAACTGCCAAAACTTTTTGAATGGTGTAAATACTGATAACCGTCCCTGTTATCTCTAGAACCACACAACCTCAAGTTCAGGCCTCTGACTCTTCCACCGTCTCCATCAGCATCAAATCAGAGCCCGTCTCCCCCCCCAGACACCCGGTGTACCCCACCATCCACACCAGACCACGGCCCAACTCCACACAGGAAGTGGGCCGTTCTCCTGCCGACAGCTTCAGCTCTTCTGGGAGCTCATATGAGGGCAGTGACCGGGAGGACCAGCGGCTGGACTCCCGCACGGCCACCGCTACATCAGCACAGGGCACTAGATCATCACCCGAGATGGAGAACTCAGTCAAACGCATGCGCACAGACAGCTGGGAAACTTCACAGTGAATGGCTCTTGACAAGTCAAATTTCTGTCGACAGATATGCAGACTGCTGCTCTATCACGTTTTGTGCAACAAACAAAGCGAAGACGCCTTTGAAGCAGCTGTGAAAGTTATTGTAAATGTGTGCAGGTGTTTGTATTGTTTTAAAATTTACATTTTCATATTGTTAAAGAAGTGTTATGAAGTGAACAAGATCGTTCACTTCACTTGTTATGAAGTGTCTTACACATATTTTTTTTTTTTGTCAATAGAGGATTAGCCTTGCTGCATTATTTGCAGTATATTACTTTTACAAGTGTGTTTTTTTAATCTTTTGTGTTTTTATCTGAATCCTCAATCAAAAGCGTATAAATATTGATTAGGAGTTGCTATTTGTTGGTATTTTGTGTATGTGTTTGATGCCATAGGGATCAAATTTTACAAGACATTTGATTTGTTTTCGTTTTTTTTTTGTGCTACGCGCACGCACAGAACCGTTTGAAATAGGAAACTTAAAAAACCTCTGTGGAGTGTTTACTTGTCTGTCAAGTTTTAGATGAATCTCAGGTATCTGCATTTTCAATCATCAACAGTCGGTCAAATGACACTTTCAGATATCTCAAGATTTGTGGAGAAAAGATGATAAAATGTTCCACCAAGGCCTATTAACACCCCTAGAGGATGATAAAATGAGCTACAAATCATAAAATTGCCTTTCTTAAAACCACAATCCCTCTGTAAGAGAACGCAGTTTAAAAATGTCAATTTTGCAGATAATTCGAAAACTATTTAGTGAATTAGATGTTTAAAATAATTTATATGATGTAAATACTGTTACTTAAAAAAACCTGTATTTAACAAGCATTTAAAAAATATATACAGAATATTTAAATATGTTTTTATCCTTTATTCAGACTCTGCTGAATGTAAAGGAACAGTTGAGCTTCAAGTCCTTTTACTAGTTGTTATGTGAACATTGAGCCCACTGTCTCCCATGAGATGATGTTTAGATTTTTGCGGCTAGATTTCCAGTAAATATTCTTACATGCCATACAAAATCATTTCACACTTGATGTCAATGCAATCTATGGAACTCCTACTGGTTGTGTAATTTTGTTCACAAATCAAGATGCTGACCCCTTTATTGTTTGTACACCTTGATAAATGGCAATAAACATCATGTTAATCAGCTCTGTCGCTTTTATACTTTTCATGTATATAATTATTAACTAGGTTGTTTACTTCTGTTAAAGGTTGTTAAACAGGATGTGAATTCTTTGATGATGTTTTGAGGTTCTTTCCTCATCATGCAGGGCTCACATTGTTCCGTTTTCTCATTTGTTTTGCACTAAACATGTTTTTTTTTTTCCAGTTTCTAGTAGCCTACCATAACTACACTGGTTTTTTAATTTAGTCAAGGTTTTTTTTTTTTTTTTTTAGTGATCAGAGCAAACTACCTTTGCATAATACATGTGCATTTATTTCTGCAAGAATGTATACAGAAATGCCTTGTTACATTTAATATACATAAATATGCATTCAGTCAGTGATGTATTGCATCAGTAGTTCCAAAGAAGATTTATTCAAACTAATTTGTCTTTAGCTGAGGCTTTTATCTATGGCTTTTTGCGTATTAAAGTGATGGTGCACTTGACCTAGTACTATCAATTAATCCATAAAAACAAACTAATTTTATTTATCCATTATTCCTTCTTACTTGAGGCAATTTTTGTTTGCAGATTTTATGGGCAGTATAGAGAAAACACACAACAAGTCTGTTTATATCCCAGTTAATGATAACCTTATCTCACAACTGAAAATGATTGACAGCAGCCAGACTCTTGTGAGACACTCTAAGGATTACAATCTGAACCATGTGACTGACAGATTACAGTAGCCTTGTATTATATGGGCCAAAGAACGAACCCGCTGGACGGCAAATGACTATTTTCAATGGGACAATAAGTCTCTGTTCCTCCAGGGGGCGCTTGGTGGCTCAGAACGCCGAATTCTCCATTGACGCCCATTCAAATCTCAGTAGCATTTTTATCTTTTCTTGAGAAATGTATACACTGACAATAATAATCGTTTCAATTTTGCTTTAACTTTATACATGGCTCAAAACTAAAACCGCATGTCATCAATCTCTTTAAAATAGGCCATTGATCACAAACAACTGTGATTGCTCCATCCTGACAGAGGTGAGAAAAGTAACAGGTGTCGCGTGACAACGCTGTGAACGTGCTAGCAAAGACTTTAAAGAGACTTTTACATTTACAACAAGTAATGGCACCGAGAAACGTTTATATTTATTAAATTCGCAATTAATAGTTATATTAACCTATTTATTTTTTAGACCCCAGCTATCCTGACCAAATAAGGACAACTTCCTGATGTTGACTCATGATAATTGCCGTTCTACTCACTTGTTGTATTTCTGTAACTCATCAGTGAAGTGCTGGCGTTTTACTCATGTTACTCGTACTAGAGTCGGAAGTTAGTGAAAGTACTGCTGTGAACACATGAGATTTGACCCCAAACGTCTTTGGTTTAAAGGAAATGGATTAAACGCAGCAACTCAGGTAGGAATAATTCTGATATAGTGATTTATTCAAATTATTATTTATACATTCAAATGAATGAACGAAATGTTTGAATGTTGGACCATCTACCTGTTGGGACTGTCCCACAAGTAAATCTGCATGCATTTGATTGATTTCAATTTATTTTATGACACTTGAAATTTCTTTTTTTGTATAGGCTACCTTAATTGTTAGCACTCTTGTGACAGACAGATAAGATTAATAATAATGCATGTGCTTCAGCTATCTGTTTGGTTCATAACAATTGCAGTCTGACTCTGCACATTTTTGGTTGTCACTTTGTAGAAAGCATACTTCACATTGTTTGAGTTGTGGGAGGGACAATGTATAAGGTTGTGCTATGTGGTATTCTGACATTTTGTGAGTTTAAAAAAGAGCTGAAATGATCTTACAGTAGCCTACCTTCTTTTTACATAACACTGGAACAGGTTTCTCATGTAAAGTTATTTTAAGTCCAGAGACATTCATTGTTCTAAATGTGTGGGAACCAAATAGATTGATAGACAGACAGATATATTCTATAAATTATTTGCAATTACACATCAATTGTGGATTTTGGCCTGAATTCAGTAGGATTTCTTTCTCTTTATGTTAATCCCATTATTTACAAATTGTCTCAAATGTAGGCCCAAAATATAAACATTGCAACCATACGGGGAGGAAGCTAAACAAACTCAGATGTGTACAGATGAGTTGTAGCCTAAATATCATAAAGCATGACAGCTGCATGTGGCTCACTGTACACAGCTGGGACGGAGCCTGACTGTACACCTGAATGAAGTGATAATACTAATGTCCATTGAACCAAGTGGATGCCATTTGTATATCCACCGTAACTGTTACGGTCAGCTTTGTTTACTTGAAAGTTAATGATTATATGCAGTTTGAGTAAGCGGTTGTTGTATCTCACGCCCAATTTGGTTGATGTCGGTGTGTCAGAGGCTGCTTCCGAAATCGTATACTTCCCTACTATAAAGTAGGCAAAAAACCTAACTTTACGGTCAGCTTTGTTTACTTAAAAGTTAATGATTATATGCAGTTTAAGTAAGCGGTTGTTGTAGCTATCTCACGTCCAATTTGGTTGATGTCGGTGTGTCAGAGGCTGCATCCGAAATCGTATACTTCCTTACTATAAACTAAAGTAGGCAAAAATGACCCAGATGACCTACTACTTCCGGCGGGATTCTGAAGTGTGCATACGATGGACACTTTACTATCCCATGAGGCAACGGGAGATGCTTTGTGAATGGCAGTGAAGCGATGTAACTGACGTTATAGGTTACATGATAAAGACTAGCCTACATGGCGAATGTTTGTCCGGATTACAATCATAATATTTAACATAGGCTTTATTTGTTTTGTCCAAGATATTTTAGTTGAAGTTATGCTATCATTAACTGCTAAGTGAAAGTAAAGTGAAAGGCTTTTGCAATAGGCTATCGGATATTTTCTGAAATTGTATTGTAAAATATTGTAGTTACTAGAAGTTATAGTTCCTCAAGTAATTGTAAAAGTAATATATTTTGTTATATACTTCTATTGTAATATAAATTGGATAACATACAAAACAGACTCAAATCTTACTAGCTCAACCTTTTTAGCATGAGAGTTTTGAAATGATTTTCACAGTACAAGAACTATCTGTATGACTGGAAACCCCAACGGTGATATTTACCCAGCCATTTCCTCAAAATGCTTAATTTGCAGTAATCCAGTCCCTGACAATGTCTGAGAGACTGTGGCGTGATGCATCCCAGGCAGGCAAGTCAAGATTTGTTGTCGAGTGGAATGCACTAAGATTTGCATCCATGACAGAGATTGAGCATATCCTGCAGCTTTAAACTTTAATCTCGAGTTCATGTTCACAGTATTTAAACCCTTAAGAGCATAGCCTTTAGACATAATAATTCATATCTATACAACACCGTCCAAAAGTTTAGGGTCTGTAATATTTTTTTTATGTTTTTGAAAGAAGTCTCTTATATACTCACCAAGGCAGCGTTTATTTGATCAAAAATACTTAAATAATATATATTATATATTACTTAAATTGAAATATTATTGCAAATAACTATTTTCTATTTGAATATATGTCAAAATGTCATTTATTTCTGTGATGCAAAGCTGAATTTTCAGCATCATTACTCCAGTCTTCAGTGTCACATGATCCTTCAGAAAGCATTTTAATATGCTGATTTGCTGCAAGAAACATTTATTATTATTATTATTAAAGGGGTCATGACATGGTTTTTTGTTTTGTTTTATTATGTTCCCTTATGTGCAATTATAGTATTACTATAGTTTTTTGTACAAAAAAAAATAAAAAAATGTAGTGATTTATGACCTTTTCCCACCCTGTTTCTCCCCCTCTGATTCAAACAGTCTGTTTTGGAGGTGTTTCCCCTTTAAGAGTTCAGTGTTAACGCCCATTGTTATGATTGGCTAACATCAGTGCTGCTTATGCATACATTATTAACGTTAATCGTTTTGTATCACATGTAGGCTACACAATGCTCCGCCAAGTGAAACTTCGGTCTTCCGATCTTTTACCATCGTGTAAATTCTCAATTGATTTTGATTCATATGCGCGAGAGAGAGAGAGAGGGAGAGCAAGACAGTTCGAAGGCGCGCGCGCGGCCGGGGCGCTCTCTCTCTCTCTCTCTCTCTCTCTCTCTCTCTCTCTCTCTCTCTCTCTCTCTCTCTCGTTCTTTCAGTAACATGCGCTCTGTCACACTCATCTACATCACTCACCGAACAAATAAGGCTTTGGCGGGCTGCATATGCTGCAAATAAACTGCATCCAACTGCTTTACCTGACGTCTGGATCGTTCGGCAGCATTCAAACATGTTGTTTGTCCACAGCAGGAACAGCACATCTGCGTGGCATCGCAGTCATTCGCTGCACGTCAACGCATGCGATGATGTCAAATGAGGCGTAGTTGTCCTGCGCTGGAGGCGGTCATATGCAAACGAATGGTACGTCACTTCGTACCGTGACGTCACTAAGTTCAGAGGATCTAGAACGAGCTGTATTTAGAGCTTGATTAAATAAATGGTTCGTTTATAATGGGGAGGACGTCTTAAAGGGATAGTTCGGCCAAAAATGATATTTAACCCATGCATTACTCACCCTCAAGCCGTTCGAGATGCATATGTCAATCTTGTTTCAGACGAACACATTTTCAGTTATTTTAGAAAATGTCTTAGACCCTTCAGTGGATATAATGTGAAGCAATGGGGTCCACCTCCTTCAAGTCCTAAAATGTGCATACATCCTTCACAAAAGTAATCCACCCGGCTCCTGGGGGATAAACGAAGGCCTTCTGAGGGTAATCCGTGCGGTTTTGTCGTAAAAATATACATATTTAAAACTTTATAAATGAAAATATCTGACTTCCGGCAACGATCGCGCAAAACACGAAAAGCGCGAAAACACGAAAGCGCGTGAACGCACGCGCGTCGATCGTTGCCGGAAGTCAGATATTTTCATTTATAAAGTTTTAAATATGTATATTTTTACGACAAAACCGCACGGATTACCCTCAGAAGGCCTTCGTTTATCCCCCTGGAGCCGGATGGATTACTTTTGTGAAGGATGTATTCACATTTTGGGACTTGAAGGAGGTGGACCCCATTGCTTCACATTATATCCACTGAAGGGTCTAAGACATTTTCTAAAATAACTGAAAATGTGTTCGTCTGAAACAAGATTGACAGATACATCTCAAACGGCTTGAGGGTGAGTAATGCATGGGTTAAATATCATTTTTGGCCGAACTATCCCTTTAAGCTATGAAACTTGCAGGAGGTTTTAATGGTACAAAGACCTCTTAAATACCAAAAGATCAAGGCAAATTTGGTTTCTCATGTCATGACCCCTTTAATGTTGAAAACAGTTGTGCTGCTTACATTTTTTTGTGGAAACCATGAATGTTTTTTTTTTACCAGGATAATAGAAAGTTCAAAAGAAAAACAGTTGTTTGATATAGATTTTTTTTAAATGTCTTTACTGTCACTTTGATCAATTTAATGCATCCTTGCTAAATAAAAAGGTTAAATTCTTAAAATTTATATAAACTCTTACTGACACCATACTTTTGAACAGCAGTGTATATTTAACGTTTATTTTGTTTTCATTAAGAATTTATTTCTATGAAATCGTTCAAATTAAATTAAATTAATAGGAAGGTGAACAACAACAAAATAAGTATCATAATAACAATGACAAACAAAAATATCAGAAATTGCTGTACTTGGTTGTCAAATCTTGTCTTCTCCAAAAATCTAGATATCACTTTCTGTCTTATTATGACTCACACACATGCCCTATTTTGACAGGTGCAGCTTAAAGGATTTTTTCCTGAGTGTTTGTACATTTGAAATGTCCTGAAATGGTATTATGTGGTTATACGGTGTTCTGGATGGCCAGGCAAAAATCATGATGCAGATGACATCATCAAAACGTAGCATCAAAAAAAGTTGAATATTTACTTGGGTTAGGTCAGAGGTTAGTTCATATAATCAAACCTATGTGTGAGCAATAATAATAGTGAAGCTTGACTTAGCAAACACCTGTCTCACCTATCTCTTTTTCATTATCACTGGTGTGTGAAAAAACCCTGATGTGTAGCTGAAAAGTCAAATTATGCATCCACACAAAGACACAGGGATGAGCTTGTGTCTTGAATTACAGCCACAACGTGTTAGGCCAGTTTAAAACAAATGACTTAATGAAATGAAATCAGTCCTGTCCTGACACTGACACTGTGGACCATGCACAGACAGTGCGGATTGATGGGAGTCTCGAACTTGTATGTTCTTCATTGATCCCCCCCCCCCCAACTAAAAAAGGAATGGAAAAAATCAATAGAAAGGTACAGCGAATGTTTGGTCACTCGTAGATGATTAATATATTTTCCGTTGTTTTAGAATAGGCTTCCCTGAGCCTCTAACAAATGTAATTTATATGATTTTAAAAAAGTATTTGGGTAGATTTTGGAAAGTTGACATGTTCTGTGGTGTGACAATATCTAAATGTTTTTTTTTTTTTTAAACACCATTTTGCTACAAATATTTTATAGTTATGCATGCAGATTTAATGAAATCCTTTATGCTCATTTGAATTGAGAAGCTACACGTAATATTTGTACATTCATCTGTGTCACAGCACAGGGACATTTAAAAGGAACTAGTGAAGACAAAGGGTTGTTGAAATGGGTATTCAAACTTATAAACAATGGTAAACACTAAACTTTACAGGACGTGAGACTAGATGAAAATTAATCTGTGCCTTTGAATAACAAGTCAATTTACATTAATGAACAAGCAGATTGACACATGTCAGTTTAAACAGGGTTTAGTAATATTACAACAGACTTTGCACTTTATTTGTGGTCATTTGACAACGATTTTCCATGAGTGAAAGTAAAAAAAATTCATAGTCATGGGCATGCACATTCATAAACTCACTGCAGTTCACTTTACCTGTTAATACAAGCAAGCAGTGCATCATGACGTAAGCCTAATAGAGCCATTTTTAATTATGTTCAGCAAATGATTTTCACACATACAATAAATTGGTATATGAACAATCAAACTGCCTGCCTAAAGTCAGTGCAAATGTTTTATTTATTATGATTTTGTTTTCTCTGGAATTATGTGCACTGATGAATTGTTCTGAAATTCCTGAAAGGAATTAAACCGCTTCACTGTTAATAGAGAAACGCGGCACAGACTGAGGTGATCTGAGCTAATCTCTCTCTCTCTCTCTCTCTCTCTCTCTCTCTCTCTCTCTCTCTCTCTCTCTCTCTCTCTCTCTCTCTCTCTCTCTCTCTCTCTCTCGGGGGCCTGTAAATGAACACGGAGTATTGAGCACAGACTATAAAAGTGTAGCCTACTACACTTTTCTGTGAATAGAATATCGAACTGGAGATCACTAAACTGCAATCTTACCGGTGTTTTCGGAAAGCCAGTGCTTGGCCATGTTGAGAAAAATAAGTAAAACGAGTGTGAAGCTCTGATTAAGGCGAGTATGTCTCTTGTTATCAGGCAACTCCAGTTGTGTTTCTCTGCGGGATAGATTAAACCTTGTTAAGCCTATATTCTATGCTATTCTATGCTGTTGCCTTTGGCTTGCTCAGTTGGGGATATTCAAATTAATTAACCAATCATACCATTGATCAGCTCTACCAAACTTGGATGTTTTTTTTTCCAGTAATAAACAAACATTGTTAAGTTGTTTTGATTGATATGATACTGTGAAGCAGCTTTGATGCAATCTGTATTGTGAAAAGCGCTATATAAATATATTTGACTTGACTTGACTTGACTATTCATTAATTTTACCACATTTCCACTCCGTTTAAATGCTGTTCTTATATTCAAGTTAAGCGCGGTCCACTGCTTTGCACGTGCTGCAGAATCAGAGGGATCTATCGGTACTCGTTCTTAGCGACAAATAGAAGTAGCCTAACCTTGTATGTGACGATACATCAAACACAGCCCTGAGTGGTGCACTTAGTGTTAAATTCCTCCGTTGTAAAATCAGAAAGATGTGCTACAGAAGTAAAATGGGTCCGTTTTCATTTCATGATGATTTTATACTGAAACTGCGAGTGTGAACACCTGCTTTTCGCCATGCCATTGCCAAATCCAATGTGTGTGCAAATAATTACCATGAAGCGAACCCTGCAAATGAAAGGGACTAATGCTAGGAAAATATATTGACAGTTTGTGACTTTTTTGTGTGTTTAGTTTAATTTCTCATATTATCCTTGCAGGTCTAGGTCACAAGCCAGCTGAGAGAGAGGCCTTTACGACCGACCTGCGAAATTCACCCTAAACACCCTATTACGCCCTTCTCATGGAGGACAGAAAGTCTGTAATAGGCACCTTACGCAGAAAAGCCAAACTCTTGCGACACTCGCGGGTTGGCAACAAAAACTCCAATAAGCCAGAGGTCATGGAGGATTGCGTGTTGCAGGAGCAGATGAGTGTCTCTGTGGCAGACCTCCTCAAGCAGAGTCGGACAACCTCCCTAATAGACTTCTCCCACCAGCAGCCAGCTGAAGTCCGGCCATCCTCCATCTGCATCAGCAGCCCAGCAAAAGCCCTCCGCAGGAGTCTGCGAAACATAGGGGGAGGAACCGGGCTGACCAAGCTGGTGGACTCGAGCGACTGGCCTTCGCAGGAGTCAGTCACTGATTCCCCGTGTGAGGAGCAGAACATCTCCAACTCCACAGATGAGATGGATCAGGTGCTGCGCTTGAGGGACACACAGATTCCTTCATCAGAGAGCTTTGCAGAGGTAAAGCGTGTGCTCGGTCTTGATCTTTCAGTTGGGTTAATCATCACGGGAGGGAGGAAGTTTTCTGCTTTTTATGGTCACCATCTAACTAGACTATTTGATTCTTTTGGTGAACTTAGTACTTCCTCGTGTTTTGTTTTTTCCTTCATTTTTTACAAACTGATTGTAAAACTTTTTCTGTTGGAATGTATAACATTTGCACGCTTTTCTTGTAGCTTTCACTGCTTTGGCATGCTGCCAACATTGTAATTTAATCTTAACTCCGGGGAAGATTGCAAAGCATCTCTCTATTGTGAAATGCAGTTCCTCTGAACATGAGCAAGTCATTACTACTTGTAATAACATTAGCCTTAGAATGTGGTAACGCAGACTGGTGCTTCTCCATTTGTTTAAAATGCAAATGATCACACGGGAAGTGTCATGCTACCTTTACGGTACTGAACGGCACCAAAAATAAACACACAAACGGAGATCTTTAATGGTCAGGTAGGGGTAGACGTTTTGTTAGTTATGTAACGCTGCTTCCTTTTGCATCGGCGATCTTTCTCTTTTATTGTAGTGGAGTTATCATACTGCATGTTTCATATGGGCACTGCTTTCGTGGATAGTATGTTTGTTTTTACGGGTGAGTCAGCTGCTAAGTTTTCAAGGTAGTTCAGAGAGTTTGTAAGACCTCAAACATTGAATCACCTGACCTTAAAAGTTTAACTTGGGATTTTCAGTAAAGAAGGAAACCCCTACACTTTGCTTTGTTTGTCAAAGAACCTTACAAGCTTTTAAATTAAGGTAATTTACAAGTGTTGATGCTTTAGTAATGTAAAGCCTTGACTGCTTTTTTAAAAATGTGTTTATTCCTTAGCCCCAGGGAACATAACTGTTAAGCCAGATAACGTGCAACAAAGAACTTGAGGCATTAAAAAGTTTCCACTGCTAAGGATTTTTTAATAAACTTCTTAAGACAGATGATCTTCTGTTTTTCTAGAAATTTGTGCACGACAAAGTAAAACGTTTTTATCACTGCTGACTTCAAGAGATGGACTGTGAAAAAAATAGGAAATATATTCACACCAGTGGTTTGTGAATTTGTGGCTTTTTTGATAATTTCACTCTTCCGTTTGTTGTGTTTGGGAAACAGAAGCCGCATTACAACAGAAATGATTCAGATACATTATCCATACATGACAACGAGCACAATAATGTAAGTATTAGTGTGTGTGTGTTTTGTTGTTTAGTCTACTATTAGATGATATCAAAGGACATGAAGTAGGGTTCATGCAGCTGACATTGTACTTTAAATGCCCATGAAATGGACCATACTGTGCACCACGGTGTTCTTTTCCTGAGCTGACATTGAAGACTCAAGGTTTGCTTCCTCACCATGTTGAAGTTGAATAAAACATAGCATTTTACCATGGTAGCTGATGGTGCTCTTTCGTCGTGAGAATTTGTGATGTAAAGATTATTAATTGAAATTTGGTATGCAAATTAATATTCTCTACAGTTCAAAAAGTTTGGTGTCAGTAATATTTTTCTTTTTGTAAAAGAAATTAATACTTATATTGAACAACAATGGATTATATTGATCAGTAAAAGTAATTTATAATTGTATAAAATATTTATATTTCAAATAAACGCTGTTCGTCTAAACTTTTTATTCACCAAAGAATCCTGAAAAAAATATTTTAAATATTTAAAATCCTATTAAATTAAGAACAACTGTTTTCAACATTGATAATAATAAGAAATGTTTTTGAGCAGCAAATCATCATATTAGAATGATTTCTATAGGATCATGTGACACTGAAGACTGGAGTAATGATGCTGAAAATTCAGCTTTGCATCACAGAAATAAATCACATTTTAAAATCTATGAAAATTGAAAAGTGTTCATTTTAATACAATATACTGTATACTGTTTTTATTGTATGTTTGATTAAATGCAGTCTTGATGAGCACAAGAAAATCGAAATTAAAAACAATAAAAAAAAACTAAACTTTTAAACGAACGGTAGTGTACGAAAAGACCCAATTGCAAATCATATGCAATTACCTCATAGCTGTTAGATTATGAAAAATTAGCACTCAGTCAGTGTTAGTAAATGGGAGATTTAAAAAAAAATGTAATACATTTCTTAAAAGATTATAATGAAAAACAGTTTAAAAAAAGAAGTACGAGGGATAACGTGGCTTGGAAGTACTATAAAAAAGAAAGCGTATGTTTGGAATGTAGAAACTGGTTACCACTTCTAGATTTTTTTCACTATTTTTAAAGACCATGTAGGTTTTTGCAGTTCACTAAATAGTCAAAATACTAAATTTATAGAGCAATTACAACAAATGTTGCTTAAAATAGTTTAATTATAACATGTCACACTGCTGTCACTGTTTGAAATGTCATGGCAACTATACAGATGGAGTATAGCGTTCGAATGACCCATATGAATGACCCAATTTTTTTATTTTTCAGATTCTGGACATGAGGACAGAGACAGCTGGAGTTAGTGAGCATCAGAGGGAACCTCAAAGAACATATCTGCTCTCTATATGCCTAAAGGAGGGACGTGGACTGGTCATTAGAGACCGCTGTGGTGAGTGTCAAATATCTGTGTATAAACACAACACACCCTGAAGCACTACACACATCCTACATTTCAATAACAATCAGTGTTTTCTTGTTTGTTAAGTGGGAGGTATCGAAGCCCAGCAATACGGGATTGTAGTGTAGATGCGTTAAGGTGCGTGTGTATTTTTGTCATTAAAATGCTTCTTCCTTCCTGAGTTTACTGTATAGAGACAAATGTAAATAAGCTTTCAAAACATTGCTCTGCTTGTTTGAATGGTCTGACATGTCTACTTCTGACATGACCAGTGGCGTGAGTTTGGGCCAGCACTGTTTCTAATAAGCCGTTTAGCAATTGACTCATTTGTCTGAACAGACAGGTGTTAGAAACTCATTATTTTCAAATCATTATATTTGGAATCAGAGCCGATCCTGACCTCCCTGGGGCCCTAAGCAAAAATCTGTTAAGGGGCCCTCCTACCTGAACCATGAGCCTTGTAAACCATTTGCCATTGCCACACAGTCACACCTGACACCCCAGTTCTCCAACTACAATCCTCCCTCTTTTAGTTAGTACTAATGAAAATGTAATTCCTGATATCAGAAATAGACAAATAATTCACATGTTAAATAGTACAAATTTAATTACTGATATAAAAAATGCATCCTGTGAATTAATAAATGACTTGCCATTGCATGTCACTGTGTTTTTAATGATAAAAGCAATAATTGATACTTGATGGTTATTATATCCTGAGGGATGTGCATCCATATTGACCAGTATGTCCAGCCAATCAACATTTTAAATGCAAAATGGTCAATGTCAATAGATTGCTTTCCATCTTGCTTTATTGCAGAGTTGTAACTAAACCGACTTGGAGACTAGATAATCATTGTCTTGTTTTAAAAGTATGAGCGCCTAATGAAGAGTGCCATAATGCCCATATTGTACTGGTAACTGGTCCCCATAGATGTTTTACTGGAAAGTGCACGTTTCATTTCGTGCACGCGCATATGAACTCATGTTAACGCGCGACGCGGTTATCTTTTCCGAGCTGCAGTTTATAAACAAACCCCGTTGCCCTTTGTATTATCAAACGTAATCTCATGAAAGTGCGTGTCTATACCACGAATTTAATTTCTCGTGCTATTTATACGCCAAAAATGTTTTTTTTTTTGCGTGCATCCAGCCAGCAATGACATGTGGGGCCCAGATGAGGGCTTCATGGGCGGAAAATGTGGGCTCCATTATGGGCTTGCACCCGGGATCCACATTGGCGCAAGCCGTAGAAGCCCAGACGTACTAAAAGTGGGACCTGTAAGGGTACTGCATGAGTCTTAATTGGGCAATTCATGTCAGACCCATTTGGGCCCCACCTGCCTAAAGGGGTTTAAAGTGGGCTTGCTCCAGGATTCAACCGTGAATGCCCCTATGGGCTTAAAGTGTGCTCTGTAAGGATCTTATGTGGGTCCTAACTGGGCAATTCATGCAAGGCCTATCTAAGCCCAACCATGCCAAATGGTTTAAAGGAAAAATGAATATAAGTCCAAGATAAATACATGACACATGACGCTTTGAACTGCAAGAAATATATTGTTAAATTTAAATTTTGAAACAAAAAGTATCTTTAAAAAACAATTTATATGTCACAATACCATACTGGTAAACAAATCAAAAATATATTTAAAAAAAAATCTCTGAAAAAAAACATCTCTCCAAAAAATACATTAATACAAAATTGTTACATCGAACAACAAACATAATCTTTAAAAATCTATCAAAACCATGCCCACTTGGCCCATAAATATGCCATTCAAGACCCATATATGTGTTCCCAGATCAAACCCATGCCCACTTGGCCCATAAATATGCAATGCAGGACCTATATATGTGTTCTCAGTTCAAACCCATGCCCAATTGGCCCATGCCTGTCCCTTATGGGGCCCATGTAATCAGCTCATATGGGCTTCCTATGTGGGACTCATACTGCAAAACCTACATGGGACCCGCTGATTTCACCCAGCCAAAGCCCATGCCCACACAGTAACCATGGAACCCGTAATTAACCCATCTGGGCCCCACATGTCATTGCTGGCTAGGTATGCTACGCACTGTAAATGGGGTGTGGAGTGCGTGCATATTACACACCAAAAGTGCGTATCATATGCACGTGAAAACTGCGTAGGCCTATCATATGCATTATGTGGCGAATACATGGCACGAGATACGCGCTTGCGGCTTTCATGAGATCGGGCTGGTTAGACAGACAGATAGAGATGCACATCAACTTAACTTTACTGTTCTTTGCTGACATCAAACTTGGAGAGGAGAGAACAGAAGTCTGCCTGATCGCTGTTCCCGCAATTCACTCACATTGTGTTTTTCTCTCAGTCTCTCTTTTCGTGACCAGAAGGATAGTTCCGCTTAATTATCTCATCGATGTTGTAAACTTTGATTGACGCGCTTTGATACGAGGGGGAGGCGAGGCCTTGAGTAATTTGCGGGGCGTATAGGGAGGATCGGCTCTGTTTGCAATTCCCTTGAGTACCAGTGATGACATAGAAATTACACTAAAAATCAAAAAAGAGAACTCCAAGGCACTCTCAATTGAAAAAGTTAAAAAGCCTTTATTATTATGGCTTGGTCAAATTAACCATCTAAAAAACTCCAACGCTACATGCCTTCTTCTGGGAGTTAAACAGATCTCAAACAAACAGAGTTTCTTATGAACTAACAGTCCACCAATCAGAAGTCTCCATCTGTCAACTAAGGTGCTCAGATTACAATTGTTAGTACACAAAAGGGACAGCAGATGTGTACTAACAATTGTAATCTGAGCACCGTAGTTTTTAGATGGTTAATTTGACCAAGCCATAGTAATAAAGGCATTTTAACTTTTTCAATTGAGAGTGCCTTGGAGTTTTTGAGTTTTGGTATTTAGTTTCCCATCCAAAGAGCACCTCTATCTTAAACAAACTTTGGAGTCCAGGAAGCGCTCTTCTACCCCTCCAGTTTTCTATGAATAGAAATTACACTATTGAGCTTTAAAAGTGCATTAAGCAATTTCTGAGCAACACTTTTGATATTTGATATTTGACACCCAAACAAACACTTCCCTCCCTTTGTTGGAACACGCTATGCAACACAGCTAAAGCCTTTTTCACACTGTCAGTCCAAATCGGATTTTTGTGCATATCCAATTGGAATCTGATCATATTTAGCAATTGTGAACGGCAATTGTGAAAAAAAAAAATCACATGAAATACGTTTTGAGAAATATGTTCTTTGAAATCCCATTTAAATCGCATTAATGGAAATCATTTTCAGTCTGACCGCTCTAATCGGATTTCGCATGATTTATATCACTTTCTCACGTAAAAGGCCTGTCTGACCTGTCACCTGGTTATAGAAAACATGCCGAAAGTCGCTGCAGAAACAACGTCGTGTTGTTGCGCAGTACCGGTCAAGCAGAAAATTACAATATAATACAGACATGTTGAATTTTGAGAAGCCTCCTACCCTTCTGCCTCAGAAGATGTAGTAGTTTAACACGGCGGATACACACTGTCATGTTATAAAATAAGACATCTGTATTGCAAACCCCTCCACTTTGCTGTTGTTGTCGTTTTTGGCGTATGCCTACCAACGCAACGCCATTGCCATAGAAACCAATGCTGATATTCTGGAAAACGAAAGAGCGCCACGGCCCACGGGACACACAAATCGGATCTGAATAGTTGCGATGCTCAGTGTGGACAGTCAATAATGTAGAACCGATTCCAATCGGATAAACAAATATTTGGATTTGGACTGACTGTGTGAACATAGCTTATGCTGGTGTATCAGACACTCTGACAATCAGCTGTGATTCAACAACAACAGGAGCATACAATATTTTGGTTCTGTGATGTATAGCAAAAACCAATGCGACTAACATATCGAGCAAAATCAACGACAACAAACAACGCAACCTCGGGGTACATTTTCAGGCCTTCCCACTATCTAACGTCTCTCCAGTGCGGGAAAGCTGTAACCCTTCTTTTTCCAAATGATATTCCTCTGACATTTTCCTCTTCGGTAATATCTCAGCTAGTGTTTCCCAGAGAATTTTGTGAGACTGTGGTGAGGGGTAAGATCATTTTGTACATTTTAACCCTAAATGATCCTTGGGGACAAATTTTGTTAATCTTAGCGGTACAAGATTTGGCTACTTTGCCTAAGTTTGCCACCTGAACACACACAAAAAAAAGTTCAACAATGTTAAGTGGTTAAAAAAATCCTTAATTGGTCCTTCGTGACAAAAGTGGGCACCCATAGGAAATGAATGGGTAAGACTGTAATTCAGAGCAATTTTTTTTCCAATAAAATCAATAAATCCAACACAATGCAGATCATACATACACATAAACGAAGTGGTGAGCCTGTACAACAATCTCAATGTGGCAAGCACTCACACTCACACACACATGATACTTTTTGTTTTTGTTTGGTCAAATAAAAAAGTCACTCACACATACACAAACAATGAATTGAATAACTGAGCCAATAACTGAGCAATTTTTTTTGTAAATTTTTTTGTAAATGTGTTGATGCTTCAAAAGGCATCTGTATATATATATATATATATATATAAAGCATATATATATATATATATATATATATATATATATATATATATATATATATATATATATATATATATATATATATATATATATATATATACTCACCTAAAGGATTATTAGGAACACCATACTAATACTGTGTTTGACCCCCTTTCGCCTTCAGAACTGCCTTAATTCTACGTGGCATTGATTCAACAAGGTGCTGAAAGCATTCTTTAGAAATGTTGGCCCATATTGATAGGATAGCATCTTGCAGTTGATGGAGATTTGTGGGATGCACATCCAGGGCACGAAGCTCCCGTTCCACCACATCCCAAAGATGCTCTATTGGGTTGAGATCTGGTGACTGGGGTGACATTTTAGTACAGTGAACTCATTGTCATGTTCAAGAAACCTATTTGAAATGATTCGAGCTTTGTGACGTGGTGCATTATCCTGCTGGAATTAGCCATCAGAGGATGGGTACATGGTGGCCATAAAGGGATGGACATGGTCAGAAACAATGTTCAGGTAGGCCGTGGCATTTAAACGATGCCCAATTGGCACTAAGGGGCCTAAAGTGTGCCAAGAAAACATCCCCCACGCCATTACACCACCACCACCAGCCTGCACAGTGGTAAACAAGGCATGATGGATCCATGTTCTCATTCTGTTTACGCCAAATTCTGACTCTACCATCTGAATGTCTCAACAGAAATCGAGACTCATCAGACCAGGCAACATTTTTCCAGTCTTCAACTGTCCAATTTTGGTGAGCTCTTGCAAATTGTAGCCTCTTTTTCCTATTTGTAGTGGAGATGAGTGGTACCCGGTGGGGTCTTCTGCTGTTGTAGCCCATCCGCCTCAAGGTTGTGCGTGTTGTGGCTTCACAAATGCTTTGCTGCATACCTCAGTTGTAACGAGTGGTTATTTCAGTCAAAGTTGATCATCTATCAGCTTGAATCAGTCGGCCCATTCTCCTCTGACCTCTAGCATCAACAAGGCATTTTCGCCCACAGGACTGCCGCATACTGGATGTTTTTCCCTTTTCACGCCATTCTTTGTAAACCCTAGAAATGGTTGTGCGTGAAAAACACAGTAACTGAGCAGATTGTGAAATACTCAGACCGGCCCGTCTGGCACCAACAACCATGCCACGCTCAAAATTGCTTAAATCACTTTTCTTTCCCATTCTGACATTCAGTTTGGAGTTCAGGAGATTGTCTTGACCAGGACCACACCCCTAAATGCATTGAAGCAACTGCCATGTGATTGGTTGATTAGATAACTGCATTAATGAGAAATTGAACAGGTGTTCCTAATAATCCTTTAGGTGAATATATATATATATATATATATATTATTTTTTTTAATGTGATCATACCTGTGACATTTGTGCCCAAATTTGTCCACGAAGGGACTCATTAAGGTGCATGAGCGTTAAAGTTAAATTCATCTATCCATTAATTCATTAAATTCATAAATTCATCGAACTGTCTTTGAGAGTTCAAAATTAAGAGCTCCAACTCATGTTCAGTGTGCAAATTGAAAACTGAGCCGTTCTGAGATGCTGAAAACACCGGATCACGAGCCGATGGCGTGAGCAAAGTGTGCACTTCACTTTGAAAGACACAGCGCAAACAGACTATATGTTTATTTAATCAAATAACAGTCTTTTACAATTTGGTATGGGCACAAAGCCATATCTCACTTTCAATTTTAGTTCGTTTGACAGATACTTAGCCAAAGCAATGGTGCAAAACAACGTTCTAGACATTTTATGTTATCATTACGTTTTTTAATATTTTGGGGTTACTATGAAAGATTAGTCCATGGCGGGCCGCCACCGTATAGGTAAATAAAGGGAAACACTGTCTCAGCCATCTCTCTTTCTGCAGTCCCTCTTTCACTCTCTCTTTCCTCCCCCAACATGTGTGAATTGCTGATTTTCTACGAGAGTGTTGTGATACTCTGTGGATCGGTCCATTCCACCTTGTTTTTCTCCCATCTACACAGCCAGGACCATGTATAATATTTTTGAACGCGTTCATTGCTTTCATACGTCAGACAACATTCCTCACAGCACATTCAAACCTGTCTGCAGCCACACCTGAAAGGCACACCTTCAACCTTTAAAGTGACTATTGACTTTCCTGGCACACGAGACACTCATTCGAGACATGTAAAAACAGACAGACAGGTGGGAACTTGAATATGCATTGGCACACTTCCTTTTATTTACTGCTGTTTATTGCTTCTGGTTGCGTCATTGATACGTGGCTCATTAATAAAGCTCTTTTCCCCTTTACCAGTCTGTGTATTTTGCTTTAATTTCATGATTTGGGGTCGTAGGCCTGTTAAGCTTTTTCAGAGCTATCCTGTTGCCATGTTTTCTGAAGAATGTGAAACCGATCTTAATTGTTCCCTCTTTTACCAGAGTTTAGAAAAACACTGTTAGAAAGATGAGGATATTGTTACTGACCTTTTCCTACTATTTGTTTATTGGCAGTTTTCTTACATTACGTGTGTTTTTATATGAGAGAGCACCTTGAGGTTTACATTCAATATTTGCATATTATAGTCAGTGTTTGCACACATGCACTTATTGTTGATGATATCATATTGTTGTTTTAAAGTCAACATGAATGGCTGATTGCAACTCATTTTACTTCAGTACAGGATATTCAGCAAACAGGAGATTTCAAATACACACTACCATTCAAATGTTTGTTTTGCGGTAATTAATGTTTTAAAAGTAGTCTCATGCTCACCAAGGCTGCATTTATTTGAATAAAAATACTGTAAAAAAACTGTACTATCATGAAATAGTATTATATTTTAAAATGATTTTAAATTAAAATGTTCTACTTTAATATTAGAGTTCTTTATTCCTGTGATGGCAAATCTGAATTTTCACCATCATTCTTTAGTGTCACAAGATCCTTCAGAAATCATTATAATATGCAGATTTGGTGCTCAAGATTTTTTTTTTATTATTACCTATGTTAAAAAATTTGCTTAATATTTTTCAGGATTCTTTGATGAATAGAAAGTTCAAAAGAATGTATCTTTACTGCCACTATTGATCATTGTAATGTGTATGCTAAATAAAAGTATTTTAAACAAAAAAAAGCGTTTCCACAATAAGACCAGGAACTTTAAAGCTGACTTTGAAGGGGGCAAATAAAGGAGCAACTGAGGACCGGTTTTGCTCAGACTTACTAAAGGCTGCCCTCTACTGGTGCTTCAGGGTATTAGGCAGCTAGGCAGAATGCTTAGTATTTTTTTAAACTGCCTTATTGAAGCCCCTTTATTATCCATAATTTTTTATAGCAGTTGACCCTACCAGAGGTAGTTGCATTGCAAACTTATCTTTCTTTTTCAAAATGATAGTCTTCTCCGGAAGCGGGCTGGTTTTGCGTCATGCACTGATGTTGCACTTAAGTATTAACCACATCCTTGTCAGACTCAGAAACAAACCCACACACATGACTAAACTAACTGAATGTACTGCACATGTCATCTGATTGAAGGGAAAACAATTGGGAATGCACTTGCATGAGGTTTTCAGATTCCACTAAAAGGTTAGGATTTATATTAAGACTAATTAATATTTACACTAAGATCACATATTTATATCACTGACAAATTACTATGTCTGAGTTGTATTTAAAAAAAAAGGCTTTTAAACATCTGACAATTGTTCCAAGTTTGTTATCTTTGTTTTCATAGATTTTGATTAAGTGTCAATGCTAACAAATGTCAAGTAACCATCAAGTAAAATCCAATATCACATTTATTTACACACTGAATACACTGGTGTATACATCATATTTTTATAAAGGTTTTCAAACATTTTTTTTAAGGTAAGACACATTTTTGTAAGCATTTCTAAATCGTCCATATGAAGAAAAAAAAACCTGAACTAACTTGTGCCATAAAAGGACATATTACTTAATTTGACATTACCATATCACGAGGGTCTTCAGGGGTTTTCTCTGTAATGTAATTTCTTGTTTTGTTGTTATGTAACAATGGCCTGCATGTTAGTTATACAATGTTTGATTAACAAAAGTTTTTCAAATATTAGTGATATTTTAAAGCAAATCTGCAAATAAATAAATAAAAGACAAAGTAACTGTAAAATAAAGTCTAATTAAATTTCATTTGTCAAAAAATTTTTATTTACACTACCTTTTTTACTTTATACCCCAAACTTTCATTCAGAAAATGAAAACAGTCATTCAACCGCATTTTTATCTATTTTAAAATAAAAAATACATTTAACTGGAATTTTAATTTTATATTAAGAAAAAAAATTAGTAACAGGTCATTGAGCTTTAACACATGTAAGGACTATAGCTCAGAAATTTCAGGTGGTCAATAAGAAATGAAAAACTTCTGTCTCCATAGGCACAAGTGATCCATATGTGAAATTCAAACTGGATGGGAAGACCTTGTACAAAAGTAAAGTGGTGTATAAGAATCTCAACCCTTTCTGGAACGAGTCCTTCTCCTTCCCGATCCGCAACTTGGACCAGAAACTCTTCATCAAGGTACTTGTTTACTTTTCTGTGGCATAAATCCATGAACTTTCACATTATGCTGGGATATGTACTGTATAGGTACATTAAGCAGTCCCATCCATCGATTATTTAGGTTTACGATCGAGATCTGACATCGGATGACTTCATGGGGTCCCACGGTGTTGTGCTGAATACACTGGAACTTGAAAAGTAGGTCAATCTGAAATGTTTGTGTTCAAGGTCAAACCAAGAGTGTAGTTTCTGATGCTTTTATTCTGTCTGGTCTACAGGACCAGCGAGATGGTGCTTCCACTGGACGACCCCAACAGCCTGGAGGACGATATGGGTGTCATAGTCATCGATATCACTTTATCTGTGAGGGACGGCAAAAACAAAAAACATTTAACCAAGGTAATGGATTTAAAGAGCCGCTTTTAAAGAGTGAGCTAATGACTAACTCACTCCACTAACTCAACGTTTGTGTTCACATTATTTGTTTCTGTAATAAAGAGATGGGTCCAGAGGAAAAAAAGGAGCTTTACGGTGAGGAGGTTTAGTTTTAAATTGCCTCTAATCTGTTACTAATCGTATTTTGATTCTTGAGTGGTCGTGTCAGCGCTCTCTCATGGATTTATTCAAATACTTCCTGTAATAACATATTCCAAGTAAATTGTTCCACAAACAATGATGTCTGTATGTTAATGTGCATTCAAAAACAAGCTAAATTCACATTCAATATAACAGTGGCTCTCAACTTATTTATTTATTTTGCACGTCAAATGGTGACCAGAATATTTTTTGAATTTTGACGGTGTCCTGCTCTCGGCAGCCAATAATTGACCACAGAAAGCACCATGATGTTTATTGCAAATAATTTGTAATGATTTTAGTCTGGGTTATATCTTGTATAATATTTTTCATGGTTTTTGAGAATGAGGTCATGCCGCACAACCTGACCATGCTGACGTCAGCCTAACTTGACTTGCTTTTACCAAGTGACAGAAACACTGTAGAGTTTGATCGGGTGCACACTGCATGCCCTTTGATGTCATCAACAAAAGATAAATGGTGTTTTTTTCCCTCAATTTTAAAAGTTAATATTTACTACTATTTATTTAGCGTGATTAACTAATATCATGCATTTTATTGTTTACATTTTCCCTGCATCCCACTAGTTCAGAACCACTGCGGTAATACTATCCAGAAACTTTGCATAAGAGATCTCAATATCACATCCCAATATGTTTATTGATCCTCAGGGAAGTGCAATAGAGCATAACAGACGTCTCACAGAGTCTATGAAGAAGAGTCAACTCTGGACCGGCGTCTTTACCATCACTCTGGTGGAGGGGCGGGACTTACCACTGGATGGACAGGGCGACGTGTTTGTTCGCTTCAAACTGGGAGATCAGAAATTCAAAAGCAAGGTACTTACTGGGGAACGTCTGTTGGACCTGTTCAGCTCTTCGCTGAAACATTCAAATTTAAAAAGGAATTAGCAAGAATTGGGCTTTAAGTTTGCCTTCATTTTCACAGAATCAAGTGAAGAAGGTCAACACACTGTGGAGAGAAAAGTTTGACTTCAACCAGTTCCCTAACGGGTCCAGTATTCTAGAGATTGAAGTATTGGGAAAAGAGGGACGGAAAAATGAAGAATGTTACGGACAGTGAGTTCAAGAAATAAACTAATCTCTTTTGACAGAAGTTGGCATAATATCAATTACATCTGAAAATAGTCTTGTATTTTCACAGTTTATAGCAAGGCACTGGAAGTGGAACCAATCATCATCATCATCAATCGGCTGCGAACAAAACGGGTTTGCAGTCGGTCACAAGTTTTCTCCATTCTGTTCGATTACTAGAAGCTCTTCGCATCTCGTCAGCTGTTGGTGGCATGTCATTGTTGATTAGTTTGCCGATGTATGTATGGTATAATGTGCGTGGCTTTCCTCGGCTTCGTTTGCCACGTCGTTCTTCGGGCGCATATAACACATATTTATTAATTTGGTAATTTGGGTCTCTTCAAAGTGAGTGGCCGACGAAGCGTAGCTGCCTTTGTTGGATTTGAAGGATAAGCTGGTTCTTTTCAAATGCTTCGTATACAGCTTGGTTACTTATTCGATCCATCTTCTTGATGCCGAGCATGATTCTGTAGCAACTGGTGGCAAAGCTGTTGAGGGAGTTTTGCATTTTCTGGTTGATAATCCAACTTTCGCAGCCGTACAGGAGAACGGAGATGCACGCTGCTTCAAAGATGTTTAGATTGAGTTTAATTTGGAAGAGTTTTTGATAGAAATACATCCTTCATTTTCCAAAATGCTCCCCACGCTTGTCCTTTTCGTGCTCTGATGTCTGTTTCGCTCGACGCGATGTAAGAGCCAAGATACTTGAAGTCTTTTGTCCATTCGATTTTTTGTCCGTCGAGTTCGATGAATTGATGTAGGTTGATCGGCGTCTCTGGCCCGGCAAGCTCTTGGTTGCTAAATGCTTCCGTCTTTTTAATGTTGACCTCAAGTCCTACTCGTTTTGTCCACTTTGCTGTTGTTTGAAGTTGAGCTAGCGATTTTTCTAGATTTTGCTGCTTGTTGTTGTCGCCGCCCTCGAGCAGCGCAATGTCGTCTGCAAAGTCGAGATCGAGCAGTGAAGTGACTGGATATCTCGATGATCTAGATAAATTCGTCGTGAAGCCATGTGAGCCCGTTGATATTGCATGCTCTTGTTCTGCTTTCTTTAGGACGAAATCTATGACGATGATGAATAGAAAGGGAGCTAGTGTGTCTCCTTGAAGAACGCCAGTTGAGATGATGAACTGTTCCGATAGCTTACCCTCAACCATTACTTGACTTTTTAAATTGTTGTAGATTGTGCGAATCGCTCTTACAATTTTATCAGGAATATGACCGAGTCGAATATGTGAATGTGACCGAGTCGAACGCTGGGCAAATAAATAACTGTTCAAATACATACACTTTCTAAAGTATATCCTCAAGACATCGGATGAGACGTTAAACCGAGGTCCTGACTCTCTGTGGTCATTTAAAATCACATGGCACTTCTCGTAAAGAGTAGGGGTGTAACCCCGGTGTCCTGGCCACATTCCCTCCAATGGCCCTTGCCAATCATGGCCTCCTAATAATCCCCATCCATTGAATTGGCTCTATCACTCTCTCTCCTCTCTCCATCTATAGCTGGTGTGTTGTGAGCGCACTGGCGCTGTTGTTCTGTGGCTGCCGTCGCATCATCCAAGTGGATGCTCACACTGGTGGTGGTTGAGGAGAGACCCCGACATGATTGTAAAGTGCTTTGGGCTTACAGTAGTACATATGAAAGCGCTATATAACTGCCTCATTCATTCATTTATTCATTCATTCAAGACTTTATACATTGTGGCATGAGACTAGTTTTATAGAATTCCTGTAAAACCTTGTCTGTCCAAAGTTATACAGTGTCCAATATTTCAACTCCTGCCATGACTATATGAAACCAGACGATGCACATTGCAAGGATACAAGGACATTTTTTTACATTAAAAATACAACTATTGGAAATACATAACTAGTAGTTATATACATATACTACTGTTCTAAAATGTTTACATTTATTTAGCAAGGATGCATTCAATTGATCAGGAGTGACACGACAGTTAAGACTTTAAAGGGTTAGTTCACCCAAAAATGAAAATTAATTCATTAATTACTCACCCCCATGCTGTACCAACCCCGTAAGGCCTTCGTTCGTCTTCGGAACACAAATGAAGATATTTATGATTAAATCTGAGAGGTTTATGACTGCTACATAGGCTCCCTAAGGGAATGACACCGGACGGCCCAGAAAGTCATTAAAGAAAATGTTTCTCGTATTATCGTCGCTTGATAAACTTATAGTTGAGCCACTGTTGTGACATGGAATATTTAAACATTTTCTTAATGACTTTCTGGGCCGTCCGGTGTCATTCCCTTAGGGAGCCTATGTAGCAGTCATAAACCTCTCAGATTTAATCATAAATAACTTCATTTGTGTTCCGAAGACGAACGAAGGACTTACGGGGTTGGTACAGCATGGGGGTGAGTAATTAATGACTTAATTTTCATTTTTGGGTGAACTAACCCTTTAACGTTGTGACAATTTATATTTTAAATGATCATTGTTCTTTTAACCTTTCTATTTAAAGAATTCTGAGGAGAAAAATATATCAAGATTTCCACTTGTTTAATTAAGCAGCACAACTGTTTTCAACATTGATCATAATAAGAAATGTTTCCTAAAGCTGCTTTACAGTAATAATAGGAAATTAAAGTAACAGATTGTTCAGCTTTGCAATCACAGGAATAAATTACATCTTTAAATATATATTTACATAGAAAACAGTTACTTTTAGATTGCACCAATATTTCACAATATTGCTGTATTTTTTTTATCAAATAAATGCAGCCTTGGTGAGCAGAAGATATTTCTTTCAAGAACATTAACAAATCTTACAAACCCAAACTTTTCAACGGTAGGGAACACTTATAAATGTAGCCACAAAAACATGTTGAATTTTACAGCTTAAATAATTTTAAATAAAGTGGTTTAGCAAAAATACAAACACATTTTTGCTTACAAACCTTTGGAATGCATGAACCTGTTTACATTTGTAATCATATTAAAAAAAAAATCAATTAAAAACAAAATAAAAAACCGAATCAAGTTTGAAATTTTTCCTTGGTAATTAACATTTATGTCACAGATGCTGTCGATCGAGCTTAACTTGAATTAGTCACAGAACATTAAACTCAAAAGACTTTCTCAGGAAATGAATTTCCTCCTTGTAAAGACTGGTTCCCTTTCGTTGTCACTCCGAGTTCCGTCGGATGACGACGAATGGGGGTTTCGCTTAGAAAGCCTATCCGCTTCGAGTAATACAAAACGAGCCAATGGCAAAGAAATGCCATGGGTCTGCAGAATTTGCATGGAGCAGCTCCGCCCCACCTCGTGGGTATAAAGGGCGGAAATTCCAGCAAAGCAGTATGTTTTCGCTTCGGAGCCAAGAGTATCTCTTCACTCCACAGCCATTTCTGACTTCACTCTACGAGACGAGCCACTCTCTCCGGTGTTGGTGTGACGGCGATCTGCAGCGAGTTCACATTGCCTGCTGATCTGTGCAGTGATCTGCCAATGAGTGTGTTTCTCCCTGCTCGCTTCAACATCGCAGAGTTTCTTCCTCCTCTCACAAAAGAGCTCGTTCGCGGCACGTCTTTTTAAAGACGGCTCGCCCGTGCATTTCTGGTTGCGGTCGACTCATTTCCGATTTTGATGGGCACATTCTCTGCTCTGCGTGCTTGGGCTTCATCACGCTAGAGCAGCGTTTGTGGATGACTCACGTTCTCCCCGCGGGAACGTGATCATCGCGTCATTACGGTCGAGACTCAATGATCTCGTTAGAGAGAGAGTCCCCTCATCCACACCCCGATCTAACACTCTCAACGTGAGGTGCTACTTCGGCTGGTGGCCAGGGTGACCTGAGGGTGTGTATGTGGAACAAATCCGCCGACTGTTTGTCCGTGGACCACGCCCCCCTCTTCAGTGACGCAACCCGCGACTGTTCAGGGGATTCCCCGGGTCTATTTTCGGATGCCCCGCGGGTTTCCCTTGACGCTCCAGAATCGGATCTGTTGTCCATCACAGCATCACAGGGTGGGCTAGAATTTTCAGGAAGTGAAGATTTGACAGTGCTGCCACTTTCGGGTGTGCATATGGCATTTGTCGAGTCAGATCCTGAGATGACGGCCATGCTTTCCCGGGCGATTGGTTTTTGGGTGTGGCCGCTGACTCCTGTCAGCGTCCACTCCAATACCTTTTTTCCCGGATGTGCATCAGGAGATCTCGAAATCCTCGAAGACCCCCATGTCTTCCAGCGATCCCTCGTTGATCTCCTTCGCCCTTCCTTCCCTCGATGAGGCTGCTGCCCATGGGTACACTGGGGTCCCCCGGTTGAACGCTCTGTTGCGATGCTACTGTGTCCTCAGAGTGCTTCCTCTCGGCGCGATCCTAAGCACCCGTCCTAAGCCTGTAGTTTTTCGTCTACACTTGTGGCGAATTCCTATAGCGCTACAGGACAGGCAGCCGCCTCACTGCATGCCATGGCCATTCTGCTGGTCTACCAGACCCAGATGCTCACGGACATGCACGAGGGCGGGACTGACCCAGGGCTCTTCAATGAGCTGCGCGCCGCCACTGACCTTGCTCTCCGAGCGACGAAAGTGACCGTACGTTCCCTGGGTCAGGTGATGTACACCATTCTGTGGCTGAACCTGTCCGATGTGCAGGATGTCGGGCGGACCCATCTGCTTGACACCCCCATATCCCAGGTCGGCCTCTTCGGCGGTGCGGTTGAGCGCTTTGCCCAACAGTTCTCAACCGCCCACGAGCAGACTGAGGCTTATTCTGCCCCGACGGCCCCGCCGTCCGAGCTGATCCCTCAGTCTGCCCACCGCCGAAGGCGCCCTCCTGCGGCTCCCACCCCCCCCGTTCACCCGGGCTGGCTCTGGAAGCCGCAGGGGGACGCCACAGCCCTCTCCAGCCCCGCCCCCCGCTATACGCCGGGTTAAGCGGCACTCTTGAGAGGGGCTCCTCAGAGATGGGACTCAGTTCTTTCCAGGAGCTGGTAGCAGGGCCACTCCCTGGTGGAGGGCCGGGGAAGAATCCTTATTCAGAAAGAACTGACTCTCCCGTTTCTGAGCACACAGAGTTCTCGGACGACACGGTGCGCCGCCCTCGGGCCGTGCACCCCTCGTCCTCCTCTGTCCCAGAGCCGGATGACAGTGCGCGCCGTCCCCGGACCGTACCGCTCTCATCCTCCTCTGACGCCAGACCCCTGGCAGAGCAGACTCCCGTGGAACGTTCGTCCTTCCCTGGTCTGCTCTGTCAGGACGCTGTCAATGACTGTGCCCCCACACCGGGCCGCTATGCCGTCCACGTCTGGGCCAGTCATTCTGCCTCGCTGCACCACCGGTGGGAAGTCTGTAGTTCGTTTGATCCCGCTGGTACAGTCGTTGGGAGCTTGGCAAGAGCTTCCCAACCTGTCCCGCTGGGTCGCTCGAACAGTCAGGCTCGGTTACGCGATTCAGTTCGCGCGGTCTCCTCCCCGCTTCTGGGGAGTCCGCTCCACTATGGTCGGTGGCAGTGCCCATATCATGTGAGCGGAGGTTGCTACCTTGCTGGCGAAGGGTGCGATCGAGACTGTCCCTCCAGCCGAAATGAGGTCCGGCTTCTACAGCCCGTACTTCATTGTCCCCAAGAAAACTGGTGGGTTACGGCCAATCCTGGATTTGCACGTGCTGAACCGCTCCCTTTACAGGCTGCCGTTCAAGGTGCTCACCGCCAAACGTGTTTTCGAATGTGTGCGGCACCAGGATTGGTTTGCAGCGATCGACCTGAAGGACGCCTACTTTCATGTCTCCATTCTCCCTCGACACAGACCGTTTCTTCGGTTTGCTTTCGAGGGGCAGGCATATCAGTACGCAGTTCTCCCTTTCGGGCTAGCCCTGTCTCCTCGCGTCTTCACGAAGGTCGTCGAGGCAGCCCTTGTTCCCCTCCGGGAACACGGGGTTCGCATCCTGAACTATATCGACGACTGGCTGATTCTAGCTCACTCTCGAGATCAGCTCTGCGAACACAGGGACTTGGTGCTCCGCCACGTAGCCCGTCTGGGCCTTCGGGTCAACTGGGAGAAGAGCAAACTTTGCCCCATGCAGAGAATCTCTTTTCTCGTTATGGAGATCGACTCGGTCGCCATGTCCGCGCAGCTTACGAGCGAGCGCGCACAATCACTGCTGACTTGCCTGAGACAGTTCGAGGGCAAGAGTGCGGTTCCACTGAAACTTTTTCAGAGGCTCCTGGGGCATATGGCATCTGCAGCCGCGGCAACGCCGCTCGGATTGCTTCATATGAGACCGCTTCAGCTGTGGCTTCGCGACCGAGTCCCGAGGTGGGCATGGCATCACGGCACCTTCCGAGTACCAGTTACTCCGACCTGCCGTCAGACCTTCACCCCGTGGTCGAACCTCAGTTTTCTACGGGCCGGGGTGCCTCTGGAACGAGCTTCGCGGCATGTTGTTGTAACGACAGATGCCTCTGCCACGGGCTGGGGCGCCATGAGCAACGGACATGCTGCCGCGGGCTCCTGGACAGGACCCCACCGCTTATGGCACGTCAATTGCCTCGAGTTGCTGGCGGTACAGCTCGCCCTGCGCCGCTTCTGAGCCGTGCTCAGGGGCCAGCATGTACTAGTCCGTTCAGACAATACCGTGACTGTAGCGTACATCAACCATCAGGGTGGTCTGCGCTCCCGCCGTATGTCGCAACTCGCCCGCCACCTCCTCCTATGGAGTCAGAAGCATCTGAGGTCGCTTCGTGCCATTTATATCCCCGGAGCTCTGAACTGTGCAGCTGACGAGCTCTCACAGCTTCAGCCCCTTCCTGGAAAATGGCGACTCCATCCCCAGTCGGTTCAGCTGATTTGGGACCAGTTCGGGGACGCACAGATAGATCTGTTTGCCTCTCACGACTCGACCCATTGCGCCCAGTTTTATTCCCTGACCGAGGGCACGCTCGGCACGGATGCTCTGGCGCACAGCTGGCCGCGGGGCCGCAAATATGCGTTTCCCCCAGTGAGCCTTCTTGCGCAGACCCTGCGCAAGGTCAGGGAGGACGAGGAGCAGGTCATTTTGGTCGCGCCTTACGGCCCGCCAGGACCTGGTTTCCCGAACTTGTACTCCTCGCGACAGCACCTCCTTGGCCGATTCCTCTGAGGAAGGACCTCCTTTCTCAGGGACGGGGCACCCTATGGCACCCTCGTCCCGATCTTTGGAACCTCCACGTGTGGCTCCTGGACGGGATGAGGCAGGTTTGAGTACCCTACCACCAGCGGTGGTGGCTACCATCACTTCCGCTAGAGCTTCGTCCACGAGACACCTCTACACGTTGAAGTGGAACCTCTTCGTCAGCTGGTGTTCTTCTCACCGAGAAGACCCCCGGAGATGTTCGATCGGTGTTGTGCTTTCCTTTCTTCAAGATGGGTTAGAGCGAAGGCTGTCTCCCTCCACCCTCAAGGTCTATGTCGCCGCTATTGCCGCACAGCACGACCTTATAGAAGGTAAGTCCGTAGGGAAGCACGACCTGATCGTCAGGTTCCTGAGAGGAGCGAGGAGACTGAGTCCTCCTCGTCCTCCTCTCGTACCCTCTTGGGACCTCGCAGTGGTGCTAACTGCCCTGCGGAGTGCTCCCTTCGAGCCTTTGCAGTCGGTTGAGCTTAACTTCCTGTCAATGAAGACAGCGCTTCTGACTGCATTGGCTTCCATTAAGAGGGTAGGGGACCTGCACGCATTCTCCGTTGACGAAGCGTGCCTGGAATTCGGGCCGGCTTACTCTCACGTGATCCTGAGACCCCGGCCTGGATATGTGCCCAAGGTTCCTATCACTCCCTTTCGGGACCAGGTGGTGAACCTGCAAGCGCTGCCCCCGGAGGAGGCAGACCCAGCCATGGCACTGCTCTGTCCAGTACGTGCTCTCCGCATCTATGTAGACAGAACGCAGTGTTTCAGGACCTCAGACCAGCTCTTTGTCTGTTATGGTGGGAGACTGAAGGGAAAGGCTCTCTCCAAGCAAAGGTTGTCTCACTGGATAGTGGACGCCATTGCTTTGGCTTACCAACAGCAAGGTCGACCGTGCCCCCTTGGTGTGACTGCCCACTCCACCCGGAGTGTGGCGTCCTCTTGGGCTCTAGCGCATGGCGCCTCGCTAACAGACATCTGCAGAGCTGCAGGCTGGGCGACACCTAACACATTCGCCAGATTCTACAATCTCCGAGTGGAGCCAGTCTCCTCCCATGTACTGTCTTTTTCAAGCTAACATGGGACCCGTTAGGTGTCTTCGCTTGCTCGCCATTCCACTCCACGGACTGGATACGTGCGATATTCTCCTCAGGTGAGCTTCCCCGAAAGCCCTGAGTTCCTCCAGCACTCCTGATGCTGGCGCCAGTGTCTTTGCCTGCGCGTCGGCTAGGTGCCTCCCGTGTGCATGGTACCTCCTCCGAGCTACCCCCACATGTGTATTTCCGCTGTAAGCCTCTGTTGAGCATGTGTCTTTCCCTTGGCAAGCTACCTTGCCACCCCTGGGGTTGAAATATTCCACCTGCGGCTGGACACCCAGTGATTCCCCATATGCATCCCTCGGGTCATATGTGTATTCTCTAAGTCCCCCCCTCTGGGTTGGCAGTAATTGCTTATTCCCTTAAAAACCTTGGGATATGCTCCCCAGTGTACCTTGGTATTCCTGTGCTAATAGGAGTCCTTCGTCCGTGCTGTCTCACGACAGGGATCTCAGATTACGCAGGGCACTGGAAGACAGCCGAGAAGGTGGCGTGATTAGACTGGTATCCCCATTCGTCGTCATCCGACGGAACTCGGAGTGACAACGAAAGGGAACGTTCCCTACTCCGTTCCCTACTCAGGGAACGAGGGTTACATCCGTAACCGAGACGTTCCGTCTTCCTGCCACTTTCCGCTGTACCGCGGGGATCGCCTGAGCTCAGTCTTGGCTCCTCAGCGAGGAAACATACTGCTTTGCTGGAATTTCCGCCCTTTATACCCACGAGGTGGGGCGGAGCTGCTCCATCCAAATTCTGCAGACCCATGGCATTTCTTTGCCATTGGCTCGTTTTGTATTACTCGAAGCGGATAGGCTTTCTAAGCGAAACCCCCATTCGTCGTCATCCGACGGAACGTCTCCGTTCCCTACTCAGGGAACGAGGGTTACATCCGTAACCGAGACGTTTTGTGTTTAAGGCCTTTTGTGTCTGTGTGCACATTGCAGGTGTGAGATCAACTTGTCCGGGCTGCCCTTAAATCAGCCCACATTGTTTACAAGTGAGCTTGATCCGGGCAGAGGCAAGCTGGTGTTCCTTGTCTCTCCCACTCCCTGCACTGGAGCTTCCATCACGGATCTCGTCGCCCCTCCACTGGAAGAGCCTCATGAGAGGGACAAAATGCTGGTTAAATACGTATGTTAAACCACCCTCTTTAGTACCACTTTAACACAGTAACAAATAATCCTGATCTCCCTTAAAATCTTTTCTTTTTTTCCTGTCTTGGCAGAGTTTCAAGAACTCTCTGAAGGACATGAGAGATGTTGGTTTTCTTCAGGTTAAAGTGATTAAGGCCACTGACCTCATGGCTGCTGATCTGAATGGTATTATTTATTATTTTTTTGATTACACAAAGAGCCTTTTTTGGTTGAGAGCATGTGTGTGAGCATGTCAACAACCACATTCATTGGACCTTCTGTATATTTTTAGGAAAGAGTGACCCATTTTGTGTCCTGGAATTGGGAAACAACCGGCTGCAGACCCACACCATATACAAAACCCTCAACCCTGAGTGGAATAAAGTCTTCACTTTGTCAGTATCACTATAACTTTATTAACGTACACTGCCATTCAAAACTTTAGGGTCAGTGAGATTTTTTTTTTAAATGAAATTAATACTTTTATTCTGCAAGGATGCATTCAATTGAATAAAAATTAAAGACATGTATAATGTTACAGACCTTTTATATTTCAAATAAATTTGAATGTATTTAAATAGAAGACAGTTATTTTAAATTGTAATAACATTTCACAATATTACCGTTACTACTGTATTTTTTATCAAATGCATGCAGCCTGGGTGAGCATATGAGACTTATCTGAAAAAAAGATCTTCTAGACCACAAACTTTTGAACGGTCAATGTCAACTCTATACATACAGGTATGCCAAAATAATAGTGAGATTTATTCAATTTCTCTTTATGACCAGCCCAGTAAAAGACATTCATGAAGTTTTGGAAGTGACTGTGTTTGATGAGGATGGCGACAAAGCCCCAGATTTCCTGGGGAAGGTGGTCCTTCCTTTACTTTCAGTAAGTGCAGAATATTGACATTATTCTTTACATTGAAAGCAATGGCGTGCAAAACATCTTCATTTATTAGAATTGATATATTAATATATTTGAATGTAGTTTAATGTTTCTTCTTCCAGATACGTAACAGTCAGCAGGTCGCCTGTCCTCTGAGGAAAGAGAACTTAGGAGGACTATCTAAAGGAACCATAGTGCTGGAGCTGGAAGTAATCTACAATTCTGTGAGTCTTGACAGATGACAACAGAGAGATTATGCCTTTTAAAGGTAGGGTTGGCAATTTTGGAGAGGCTAGCAATAGCAAGCTAGGTTTGAAAGCATAAGATCCCACCCTCCCTTCAGAGCGTCTCCAAAGCCATGCCTCCTTCAAAAACGTACGTGTTTCCAAGGTGTAATGAGAGACAGCATTAAATTACCTCGTGTCTCAAAGCACATAACATTACAATAACAATGAACATAAACAACTCGTTGTTTTGGTTCAGGAGGAGCTGTAAAAGGCGGCTGCTGTTTGTGTGTGGCGCTCAATGACTGACGTCTGTTGGAGGTATAGAAATACATATGTTGACAGGGAGGTAGGACATCGTATCATTGCATTTGGACGATTTTTTTTTTGATCCCGAGACTTCCAGAGAAGATATATGTACTTTTTTTTCTTTTTTCTAGACTACTTCTATTAATTATTGCTCTCAGGATGTGAAGAGAGTTTCAACCAGTATAACAAACAGTGTTTATTAAAAAAGAATCCTACCCTACCTTTAATAGTTCAATATAATCTTTCTTAGTACTTCACTCAGCCAACCAAAGACTATTTTAAATTAAGTTTACCTATTAGTAACCTTGAATGTTCTACAATGCATGCACTACAACACACTACCTCATAAACCTCGCCATATGCCTTCAGTGGCTTTATGTGCAATATATACATTTTAAAGTACTATATTCACGTACATTTAAATGTGCAATATACATATTCTATGTGTAATATTCTGAGTGTTTCCACTCTAGATTTGTATTGTGTACAGTGACAATAAAGCATCTTACCTACTTACAGAATATGAGAACATTTTTAAATGGTTGAGCTCAGATACATTTTCAGCACCTGATATATTCTGCAGCTGATGTGTTTGTTTGTTCGATGTCTTGACCAGGTCAAAGCGAGCATTAGGACCTTCACGCCTAGAGAACAGAAGTTTCTTGAGGACAATGCCAAGTTTTCTAAGAAGGTATGAGTTGGGTAACATTCACACAGAAAGGTCTTCTGAAGTTTTCAGTAGTAGCCTATCTATATTATGAAAAATATGATCTGGGAATTGGTATATCAACAGGTTCTTTCCAGGAATGTTGTTCGCGTGAGGAACCTTTATCGTGCAGTGTGCCACGTCAACCAGTTCATCAAAAGCTGTTTCCAGTGGGAAAGCGTGCAGAGGAGCATCATAGCATTTATGGTGAGACACTTTTTTTCGTCAATCTCTTTCATTATTCATTTTTGTTGTTTTGTTCTGTATGATTTAGTAATAAATCATATAAATGCTGGGTTACTTTTTTATAGCAGCTTACCTTACACAGTTAAGACTTATGGTTCCAGATTCAGTACCATGGTATCATTATATACATATACTCTGGTATTCGGATAGCATTGGTAAAATCTATTTGAAAGAATACAATGGTAGTGCCACGGAACCATATCCAGTAAAGTGTAGGAAAAATGTACTTTTCTGTTATCTAGTGAAACATTTTGGGTAACACTTATTTTTGATGGTCCCCTTTAGACATTCTGTTGGCTATTAGTAACAATGCAACTACATGTCAAATAACTCTCATTAGAGTATTTGTAAACCGTCTGCATAATATCTGCTAACGCTTTATTTTAATGCTTCACAAAAGACATTATACTGACTAGAAGTAACTGTGCAAGTACATATCAACTTATTCTACTAACCCTACCAGTCTACTAATACTCTTAGTTGTCACAGAGTTAGTTGACATGTATGTCCAACATTACTTATAGTCTATAGAATGTGTAACTTCAGGGATACTTCACCCAAAAATGAAAATTGTCATTTACTCACCCTCATGTTGTTCCAAACCTGTACGAGTTTCTTTCTTCCGCTGCCCACAAAAGAAGATATTTTAAAGAATTTTGATAACCAGGCAATTGACCGTGGCCATTCCTATTTTTTTTCCTACAATGGAAGTCAATGGCTACCATCAAGTATTTAATTACCAGCATTCTTTAAAATACCTTCTTCTGTGTTCAACAGAAGAAAGAAACTCATACAGGTTTGGAACGACATGAGGATGAGTAAATAATGATCGAATTTTAATTTTTTGGGTGAACTATCCTTTTAAGAGAAGCATTGGGATTATGTAAATACATGATGAATATGTGACCTTTGATTAGTTCCAGTCTTCATGAAACCCAAATCTTCTGTGTTCTCCTGCAGATCTTTGTTCTTACCGTGTGGTACTGGGATTTCTACATGCTGCCCATGTTCATGGTCCTCCTCATCATATGGAACTATCTCCAGATCGCTTCTGAGAGAGTCCTAGTGGGTGATTTTTGGCTTAATTGTCTCCAGACAATCAGCTCGTGTTGTCTCTTATTATAGAATATCAAAAAGAGTGGACCGTCAGTTGGGAATTTAGTTAGCATTTGTTTTAGTGGTTTGAAACTGACTGTAAATGTGACAGGCTGACATGAATGAGCACAGTTTGACCTCCTCCGATATGTATTGTCATCTGATCAAATTTAAAAAGCAATCTCTTAAGACCTTGTTAACTTTCATTTTAAAATGATTAAAAATAAGGCGTTTCTCTTGCAGGACACCATGGAGTTAAATGAAGATGAAGATGAAGATGAAAAGGTATAATTCTTTCCAATTCACAAATGTCCTTACATTCATTGATTCCAGGGAATACGCATGGCATTTAATGTCCTACAGTAGGTCTTTTGTTTAGATTTCAAATGTGTCTTCTTGCAGGAATCTGAAAGAAAGGGTTTGATGGAGAAAATTCACATGGTTCAAGAGATTGTCATTACAGTCCAGAATCTTCTGGAGGAGATAGCATGCTTTGGGGAAAGAATAAAGAAGTATGTGTTTTGTGTCTGCTCTCACATACAGTATTATATTTGTACATTTGTAATGGATATTGAGAGAATGGAGGTAATTGCATAATATACCCACTACCGTTTAAATATTTGGGGTCAGTTAGATGTTTTTGAAAGAAGTCTCTTATGTTCACTAAGCCTGCATTAAATAAATATTTAAAAGAATGCACGGATATATTTTCATTTAATTTGAATGCTAGCACATTTCCATTGACCCAGAAGCTTATGTCATGAATGAAAATAATGAAATTAGTATTTTGAGGGCGTCAAAAGAGTTCAAATATTCTTTGTAAAACTGCAAAATGTCTTTCTTTCTTTTTTTCCTCAGTACATTCAACTGGTCAGTGCCGTTCTTGTCTAATTTGGCCTTCCTGGTTCTCACTATGGCCACAGTAATCACTTACTTTATTCCAGTACGCTACATTATTTTATTATGGGGTAAGATTACAGCAGTGTTACTGTCTAACAATTCTTTTTTTCAAATCAGTAAAACCATTGAACTCAAATACAGAAGTTCTTGATGTGAACTGTGATGTGACTGTGATGTGAGATCTGAGTTATCAGTACTAGAGATTGTTCAGCGTTGTTTTTTTTTTTTTTAGGTATACATAAATTCACAAAGAAACTGCGTAGTCCTTATGCCATTGAAAACAATGAGGTGATGGATTTCCTCTCCAGAGTGCCTTCAGATGTCCAAATGGTAATAAAAATAAAGACTGTAAACTTTTCAGCTTTTTTTATCGTAATGTGGTGTTTTCTGTACGGATAGGATCATTGATGTCCATTTATCAATACAATGCCTTGAAGGTATAAATATGTCAATATAATTGAAAGCTCCTGGCAAGTTTTTCCACAAAAGTTTAACATTAAAAAGATAGATAACTAGTATTTTTTTATGACCATGAACATTCATGTAACCCATCCTACAATTTAACACCATAATAAACAAACTTTTCTTAATTTGACAAAGATTGTCTTGTTTCCACCACTGAAAAAGAAATAAAAAAGTAAATTCCCATTTGGGATTAACAAGTCAGAATTGCAATTTTATAACTCACAATTCTAACTTTTTCACAGAATTGGGAAAAATTCAGAATAAACACAATTTTGAGGAAAAAAAATTCAGAATTGTGAGATATTTACTTGCATTTCTGTCTTTTTTTCCCCTCAGAATTGAGATATAAACGCAGTTACGAGTTATAAAGTCAGAATTGTGAGATATAAATACAATTATGAGAAAAAAAAGTCTCAAGGATCTTTTTTATTTCTTAGATGACTAAATGCTCTGCCTTTTCTCAGTTTGCTCATTTGTCTGGAACCTTCTCGCATCTTGATTTCTTTTTCTTCTTCATTCAGGCGCAGTACACCGAACTGAGCAGCTGTAGTCTTCACAGTCCAGCCAAGAGAAAGAGAGCATCACCGTAGACACTAGAATGGGAAACGTTGGTCTCCTGAGAACATTCTGTGTGAAGAACCTTTGAAGGTGCTAGGACACGACAGCCAGGGAATGATCTGAACATTGTGCTTATTTTATTCGAGTGAACTGAAATCATCCCCATCAGATGGTCTTCACTGCTGGGTCGTGCTGAAGCACCTTGGTTAATGACACAGACACGTATTAACACTCTAGCAGCAGCAGCTCTGTTGCATTGAGTGCTGAAGAAATGTAACTTGATAAACTGAATGGTAAAAGTATAGAATACACCACATTGGGCCTTAAATATGCATCTATAGATGCAATGCCTGAACGACACATCATGAACAGTATGAGTGCAATATAATGTAATGCTTTGATTTGCTATTTTATATTTCTTTATTCATTTTTTTTTGTCTTATCAGACTTGTAAAATATGTTTTAAGGAGTTTGTAAAGTCTCATTCTAAATGAGCCACATTTTTTGTTGAATGTACATAAACAGAGAACTTATATTGTAACAATTTTCTTTTGAACATTTTTGTATTATGTAAACACATTGTTTTAATTTATTTTTAATCTTTTATTTGCATCTTAATTATTGCATGGAAAAACTCGCTTGAAAATAAGTACATTGAAAGTGCCTTTGACAAACTCTAGTTGTGAATACTGATTTTTAACTACACTCTCTTAAAATTATTTTTGTGCAATAAGGTTATGGATGTTGTTTTGGATCTCAAGTGGTACAGTAATTGTACATAAAAAGCCTGCAAGTACCTCCCAGTCTTTTCTTCTGATCAGGTGGATATTATATGCGGTATATCACAGATGTTGTCGAACAATTATTTTTGTATCTCTTTTATACTAGCCTTCTTCTATATTGACAATATTTCCATTTTGTGTAATCATTTAACAGTGTGTAGACTCATGAGTTTATAGATCTTATAGAATAATAAGCACAATAGGCTAAATGCTAAATTAATTCATGCAGACTTGTAAGTAAGAATGTGGATAAAGCAATATAACCTCCAAATTCCTTACAGAATGGTTATTTGAGAATAATCAGCCACATAGTGGCAGTGTTTTCCTTTCATGGGAATCTATCCTGCAGTTCATCTGCGCTACTGAAAAAGCTGAATATCAGGGGTGCACCCGGCACCCGCACCCCTTTCTATCTATTCAAGAAGCTGTACAATCCTTTTTATCATCTTGAAGTTTTTTTCAAATGGGTCTTCGTTAAATGCCAATACGAGCTGTGGTTTACTCAAGCTCAAAGTATTTTCACGTTTTATTAATCGACATAAAATGCACAAATACACCCCTTGTAATTTTCTGGTGTCCTAAAAAAGTCGGTTGCTAACAAGTGGCTAAATGGGACTACAGGCTGTCGGGGACATTAAACATCAGAACAATGAACAGGTAAACTCTTTCCACGGCCTCGCTGTAAAAACTCGCGCTCTTGCAAACTAATAAGGGGAGAACTTCCAATCTCAGTAAACTTCCGGCTTCTGAACTGGTTGCAGTTCCACTCTAGTTCCATATGAGGGCGCTCACAGGACGAGTGCAGAATCAATGGAGGTCTATGGAGCTATACCACTCAAAATCCACTTTTCTCAGGATATAATTTGTCTAGTAATTTGAATGTTGTGTTCGAAACGAGATGCAAATAAATTACACATTGTTGGGTGTTAGATTTTTTAGAGTCACTTATTTGCTTTAAAAAGTCTTTTAAAATGTCAATGACGTCATACACATCGTATTACCAGACTGAGATACTGCTTAAATGGATACTCCACTGCTTTTTCATATTGAACTATGTTATTCCCTAAACTAAGACGAGTTGATACATACCTCTCTCGTCTCAGTGCGTGCACTAAATCGCTCTGTCTTGCGGCGAAACTTTGTTAGCACTTAGCTTAGCCCAGTTCATCCATTAGGATCCAAGCAGAGAAGTGACCAAACACCTCCACGTTTTCCCTATTTAAATACGGTTACACGAGTAGTGTAACTCAATCAAGAATGATGACACAAAATAAAACGTTGCGCTTTTCTAAGCGTGTAAAGTGGATAACTATAATGTATGGCGGAATAACATAGCAATTGCTTGGGAGCACTTCGACTCTGCACAGTAATATCATTTTACAGTGTTTACTATGTTATTGTACATTTATTACAATGTAATTATACGTTTATTACAATGTAATTATACATTGTTTACAGTGTTATTATACATTTATTACAATGTAATTATTCGTTTATTACAATATAATTATACATTTATTACAGTGTTATTATACATTTATTACGATGTAATTATACATTTATTACAGTGTTATTATACATTTGTTATATTATTATTATTATTATTATACATTTGTTACATTATTATTTTGTTACATTATTAATTTAAAAAAAAGTAGCGATTCTTTTTTAAAAAGTAGCGATTCTTTATGAAAAAAGTAGCAATTCTTTTTGAAAAAGTAGCGATTCTTTTTGAAAAAGTAGCGATACTTTATGAAAAAAGTAGCGATACTTTATGAAAAAAGTAGCGATTCTCTTTGAAAAAGTAGCGATTCACTTTCGAAAAAGTGGCGATTCTTTTTTAAAAAGAAGCGATTCTTTATGAAAAAAGTAGCAATTCTTTTTGAAAAAGTAGCGATTCTTTTTGAAAAAGTAGCGATTCTTTTTGAAAAAAGTAGCGATTCACTTTGGAAAAAGTAGCGATTCTTTTTGAAGAAAGTAGCAATTCTTTTTGAAAAAGTAGCGATTCTTTTTGAAAAAGTAGCGATTCTTTTTGAGAAAAGTAGCGATTCTTTTTGAAAAAGTAACGATTCTTTTTGAAAAGGTAGCGATTCTTTTTTGAAAAAGTAGCGATTCACTTTAGAAAAAGTAGAGATTCATTTTTGAAAAAGTAGCGATTCACTTTTGACAAAGTAGCGATTCTTTTTCTAATAAGTATCGATTCCCTTTCGAAAAAGTAGCGATTCATTTTTTAAAAAGTAGCGAATCATTTTTGACAAAGTAGCGATTCACTTTCGAAAAAGCAGCGATTCACTTTCGAAAAAGCAGCGATTCATTTTCGAAAAAGGAGCGATTCACTTTCGAAAAAGCAGCGATTCACTTTCAAAAAAGAAGCAATTCACTTTTGAAAAAGTAGCGACACAAAGAACTATTTTTCTTGGCCATTGCACTAGTAGGACTTAAAGGAGTGGCCAGGCTCTCCGTAGACGGGCTCTGCTGGAACGTTTTAAAAGTTTTTTTAAATAAAGACTGAAAGAGTTGTCAGACGTTTAGTAGGCTAGCTAATGGTGACGTTGAACTCGTGCAACCGTGGCTTTTTATTTCTGTCAATTTTTATTAAGGCTATAAAATTCATAAAGGTTGTGTTCATCTGTGTAGATTTTCATGACAAACAAAACGTGTATGAATCATAAACAGAGATTATGTTCTATACGTCATCCTAGCAGGAATCTTCTCACCCTCATTAAAACGTATTTTGTATTCCACAGAAAAAAGGTCATAATAATAATGGTAAATAATGACAGATCTTTTGTTTTTAAGTGAACTAGCAGGCAGCATGAATCTTATTCTCAACAGTTTGAAATCCTGTATGTAGCCCATCCATCGGTTTCACCCTATAGTGAAATACACTGAATACATTTTGAACCAACACACTGAAACACTCAATTTCAGTGAAAATCTGGCTTTCTTAACACCATATGATTGGCCCATTTTAGAACTATTTTCAGTTTTAAACACTCCCTCTCGTTTTGTATAATGAGAGGGCTGCTGTTAAAGAGTAGAACTAAAAAAGAAAGTCCGAAATAGTCATTCCTCACTACAAATAGGATACATGTGATGTGCAAACGGGACACAACAGATTGGGTAAAAAGACTTATTTTTACCCTGGCTGAGCCCTTATTCCTTCTCAATCCTTTCTTCACACAGAAAACCAGTCCTAATTAGCTCATGTGAGCATTTAGCCATTAGCAGAAGAATAACATCATGTCTGGCCACAAAGATGGAGCCCCAATGGATCACCAAAAGATCCAAATTAGTTATGTGATAACAAGATCATATCATGCCCTATAGACTTCATTCCAATTCATAGCCAGGGCAGTTGTCTGAAAAAACACGACTAATTGTGCAAGGAGCAGCAAAGACTGGAAGTCAGTAGTTTGATTTAATTTTTCATGAGTCTGCTCATGATTAACCCTAAAAAACCTGAGCTCATACTCAAAGTGGAAAAAAACACCTCAGTTTTACATGCCCAAGATGAGCAAAATATGCTATGCAATATGGTGCACCTGCAAAAAGTAAGATTCTGATATCTTGTCATGTAAATCTGTGAGATCTTTAAAACATTATGGGAGACTACTTGCATAAAATGCATATTACTGGAAGAAATAGAGTGACAACTGAAATTTATGTCGATATTGCTCAGTCCTATATGATCAAAGTTTGTTTTTGTCGTGGGGGTGAAAACAGTGCAATTCAATGATGGTTGAGAGATGTACAAAATAAATAAATGTTCCTCAAGAGCCTGATGTATCATATTTGTACGTATAATCAAATAAATCTATGTTGCTTCAAGTGTTAATTTTGAAATATAACAATATAAAATGTATTCTTCCGTTAACCACAACAAAAAGACACATGTGCCTTGACCTGAAGGTTTTTACAATTATACTAAAAGGCCTTTTACTTACTAAAAAAGTATAAACTATCGATCTCATGACACAAGGCATGTATTAGACTGTGGAACAGGTTTTTCAGCAAAGTTTTGATCATTTTGATTATTTAGAGTATAGAGTTGATACCCTTTATAGTGTCTAAACATCCGTATATGTGTAGATAATCAAACTATTATAGTGAACAAGATCATGAGGAGAGTCACCGAGAGTAAAAAACAAACTAAGGAAAGATTCCAACATCTGTCTACCAAAGTGGCCCCTATAAAGAGCTCAGAAACAGCCTCTTTTCTCCTGTTTCCTCACAAGACACACTGTGTAGCAGATGGGGCTTCATTCCCTGAGGAGGAAGAGAAGCGGGGAGAGGAGGATGCGGGAGAGGAGGGGTTCAAACACCTACAGCATTCCCCTCTCCTATGCCCTTCTCCAAGCTAAAGGAATCTAGGCCAGACACACAGTAGAAAGAGAGATGGACAAGGCCTTTTCAGGGCATTGTGGGAATGAAGATATTACGCCAGAGGCAGACGAATCATTTCGGGCCGACTTAGTGATCCAGATAATTCAATTTGACAATCAGTAGTTCTATTGAACTCTACCTGAAAACTATACTGATGCTTTTGTTGATTCAGACCAGTGATGAGAAAGCTACTTTAAAAATTGCAGCTTGCCAAGCAGTGAAACAACAGTCACTATTTTGAGAAAAGCAGACAGCTACACTACAACCTACAAACAACTAGCTAGTTAAGCTATTTAAGCAGTAGATTTTAAAATATACTAGCTCACTACAATATATTATAGGAGTTTAAAGCTACATGTAACGTAGGATTATAAAATGTTCGTCCAATCATTGCGATATCCTACCTGCCTGTCAACAGCCACACGATATAGTAGACGAAAAACAGTATGTGACAAAAGTATGTCAGAATTCACAGAAACTCATAAAAGAGCAGGCAAAAAATGCCCGGATGACCTACTACTTCCGGCGGGATTCTGAAGTGTGAATACGATGGACACTTTACTATCCCATGAGGTCACGGGAGAGGATTTGTGAATGACAGTGAAGCTAAGAGAACTGATGCTGGTAGGTCACATGATAATGACAACGTGGCAGAAGTAGTACGTCCGGATTACATTTATACTAAACACACATTCATGTAGAATGCATTCATACATATGGCAAAATAATATATAATTGTCTTAGTGTCTTGTCTATTTTTCCAGTTAATACTGATATCAACCTTGACTTGACATAATGACATATGATATCAAGTCTTGTTTCCAAAGAAAGTTTATGTATAATTCTGATCAAAACTACAGTAAAAACACCTAATATTGTAAAATGTTATTACATTTTTTTTATATATTTACAATGCAATTTATTCCTGTGATGGCAAATCTGAATTTTCAACATGATTCTTCAGTGTAACAAGATCCTTCAGAAATCTAATGTGTTGAACTGGTGTTCAAGAAACATTATTTCTTATTAATCTTGAAAACCGTTATGCTGCTTAGTTTAAAATAACAGCATTTATTTGAAATAGAAATTTGTAGCATTATAAATGTATTTAATGTCACTTTTGATCAATTTAATTTATCCTTATGATTTTAATATATCCTATATTTTACAAGACAAAATTATTAGCCACAGTATATTAAGTCTTGTTTACAAATAAATCTAACCTGTTTTGTGAAGTTAATGCATAAAACAATAAAAATGGCAATTGGGGAAAAAATTGCTTCTGTTAGATTTCTCTTGAAACAAGACATGCAGTTTGCTTCTTAAACAGACCATGAGTTGCCACTTTGTTGCACACCAGCCTTTTATTATGGTGTCTATTTCATATTTACTCACACTTAAGAGGAGCATTCAAAATAAACCGTGGCTCGTCACTTTACAGGTCAGTCCCGTCCTGTGTAAGTGTAAGTCCATGACCACATTATGTTGCCAATTACGCATACACCTCCTTCTCTGCTTTACAAAATGATGGAGACACACGCATGTCAACTAACCTGAACATTAAGTCAACCTTCTCCTGTTCAAAACCTCCTGACTTTATTCTGGTTACATTTCCTTGCAGGACATTGATGGCAGTTAAACTCTGAGAGGATTAACTTAACCCCTTTAGTTATAGGCCAGTGAGCAATCATTTGAAGTGGAGTGTTCTTGCATTTCTGCGTTTAATGTTTGACAGGGCATTCCCGTGATGTGTTCTGTGCCTCAGACACAGATAATCCTGTGCACTTTAACTATAAAGCGTTGGCCTTTGGTCTCTACCGCTGAGTGGAGGCTCTGTATCATAGCTGAAGCAAAGCAAAATAAAGGGAAGATGACGAACGAACAAGGAAGAACAAAAAATTAACATACTGTACACAAGAAGATTACAAGCAAGAGTTGGTTGTTAGTCGCCAGCAGCAGCACACCAGCTCCAGACTAACAATGACTCAAAACTGTCCTGTTACTAGAGCTAAAATTACAACAAAAGCATGTCTTGGTTCTGTGAAACATAGCAAAATCAGTGTTACTCACGTGTGGAGCAACAATAACCTCGGCATCCATTTTCTGGCCTTCCCTCTTGGGTCTCTCCAGCGCTGGAAAGCTTTTCTAACATTAACGCTGGTCCTAAAGCTCTTGCCTGATTATAACCCTTCCCTTTCCAGTAATATTTCTCTGACCTTTTCTCTTTTGTAATGTCTCTCAGCCACCTCTCTTTCTACAGTCTTTCTTTAGTTCAAATCTCCCTCTTGCTCACTCTCTCTCCTCCCCCATCATGAGTGGACACGCCCCCTGCTGCTGATTGGCTACAAGTGTGTTGTGCTGCTCGGTCTGATCCACTTTCAACAGCAATTTCATTTTCAGAAATCGTTTATGTGATGAGAGAAAACCGAGAACCGAGAATTTTGTGTCCATTATACATGAGACAAAATGTTTTCAAACTTTAAAGTTTATGGTCCAATGCAGTTCTAAATCAGTATCTATCATTTCCACCATTAGGTACTGTTAGCTATTCCAACAAGGGTGCTAACATTGAGAGTTCTACTTAAATGTGTCTTTACAGAAACAAAAATACAAAAAAAAAAAAAAAAAACGTTCTTTTCACATTACTTTAATGAAGACAGCTTATCCGTTTCTGTATTATTACAATTGTATAAATTCACAAGATGTGCTAAGACACTGTCTTAAATGTCATGTATGATGAGACAGTCAGAATCCTGGCAATGAAATGCACTGCAGCTCTATTTGTTTGGGATGCACACAGATCATTAGTGGCTGAGGATGGAGGTCTTAATGCCACTGAAGCGTAGGGACAGTGTGTTCCCTTCACACCCCTTCATTAGCCGAATACGGCCTCGATTCTGCAGAAATTGTCTGTACGGTGTGGCACAGATAGATGGTCATATTTCACTCATTTTAACACAAACATACAATCTCAGAAATAAAGCTTATTTTTTGGCATCAATGGTTTCATGAAGATCCATGGAATCTTGCCATTCCACAAAAGTGGAAAAAGTTTCATTACATTTTTTAAATGTTCTTTACCCTAAGAAAAGAAATGGTTCTTTTAGGAACTATTCACTGAAATGGGATGCATGGGAAGACTAACGGATAGCTTTCTCCACTATCATACTCTTCAGAGGTCATCTTAGATAAAGAAGTGTATATTTTAGTAGCATGCTGTCCAGAATTCAACTCCCTTACAGAATTATATTAGTTATCTCACAAAGGTCGCTTTGGAGTTTTGTGTGTGTGTGTGTGTGTGTGTGTGTCTACCATATGACTGAGCCTTTCTGTGTCCTGAGAGGCTGTGAGAATGCAGACGTCTCCCATGCTGTATGCCTAAATGCCTGGGGGGCACAGGGACACCGGGGCCCCAGGCAGCTGGAGCTCAGAGACTCAGATGGGGCCCGTCTAAGCAGTCACTCTGGGACAAGAGATACAGAAGCCAGAGAGAGGAGACAACACCTTGAGAGGAAACTGGCAGAAGAGCGGCCAGAGTATTCCCAAGACACACAGACAAACGTATTTAAAGACATGCATTTGTGATATAAACATACGGCTGTACATTGTTTACATGATATAAGTACAAAGCGACCCATGCAAGCAGTGGAGATGGAAAAATATGCAAATATATTAAATAAGGTTCAGATTTACCACATTGTTGTCCTCGACATGTATCTATTTTCACTTTTAGGTCTAGTTGAATTAAAATAAGGGAATGGGGCTGAACTCCAAAAATCACAATAAAATAACTCATGCAGGCTTCTAGTCGTAAATCTTTTAAAGTCATACAATAGCTTTGATTATTAGTACGATGCATCTTATGTGGTTATTTGTGGGTCATTTTTGGACTTAAAGTAAATAAATAAATGAAAATAAATAATGTTAAAAGCTTAATGTCTATGTTGTGTTTTTAATATTCTTTAAGACAAACAATATACAAATTCACGTCAACACCATTGCTGATATTTTCATTGCTATCTCACGACCAATTTGTACGAGTGAGTACAAGTTGGCTAATTCATACGAATTCTTACGATTTTTCTAAACCCCAGTGATGGGTAGGTTTAGTACGAATTGGGCAACTTAAATATGTAGGATTTAACAGAAAAATTGTACGAGTGAGGTCGTATGAATTCGTACGAATTAGCCAGCTCATAAAAAATGTTTGAATTGCCGTTAGATCGGGTTGGTATTTTCTTCTTAAAACTGCACTGATCTAAAGACTCTCAAAAACGCGGTTTGAAATTGCTGGTGTTTCTGACATCACAAACTACCTTGTGACCAACCACGTCAACGAGTGGATCTCTGAGCTGGTGTGAGTGGAGGCGGGACTAATTTGCATATTCATAGAACCGCGTAGCCGCTACTAAATGAAGCAAGGGTCCAAGCTATTTTAAAGCTATTAAAAAAATTTAAATATGTATTTTTGGTGATCAAAGATGAGTTTTAAGGGATAGAATTATTGACTACAGGGGGACTTTAGCACCCGTCCCCATCCACTTCCAGGTAAACTTTTCTTTTAAACAGTTCTAACTTGTTTAATTTTATTTATGTGAGAGTTCGGAGAAGACACAAGGTCTTCAGGGAGGGACTGATTCAAGCCCTCTAGGTCTCTGAGGAAAAGGAAAGAGAAAGACACAAGAGAAACAAGGATCCCCAAGGCTGAACATATTTTTTTAAGTCCTAAAGGAATCTGGGTTCTCTCCTGGGATAAGACCATCAACTTAACCTCATTTATAAAAACATAAACACAGATGTTTGGTGTATAGTCAAATGTACTGGAGAACTGATGGATGAATTGTAAACATTACCAAGTGAATGCTTATAAGATGTTAATTCAAAGAACTTGCAGTAAAATGCAGAAAACACTGAAATAAAAATTTTAATTTACACGTTTATATTGACATTTTATTCATAGGCTTTTGACAGGACAGTTTGGTGCACTCAATAGATGTATAATTTTTTTTAGGTCACACCCCATTTGCAACTATAGGATAACTTTTGGAAACTTGTGAAAATCAGCGTATCAGTGGCTTATAGTTGTCCTTTCACTGAAGTTGGGTAAGAGAAAATATTTTAACGTGGAAAAAAATTACCTTTAACCTCTACAAGTTCTTAGTTTATTAAACTAGAGGGAGGAAAAGGACTTCATTTCATGAAACAAACACAGCATGTAAACATATTTCACTGAAAGAAACCCTTTAAGACAGTAATGTTTATGTGACTATCTTCAGGCCAAATACACATTTGTGTAAACTCTGCGAGGCCTAGTGAAAAGGAAAAAAATTAAAATATACCGGAATGCTATTGATTTAGTGTGCATAAATCATTGTTCACGTGAAGACAGAGGTATTTTCTGCTCGGGGCTCAAAACCTGAGACATGCTGGAAGCGGGGAACAAATTGCATTGGCAAACTGTATACTCAACCTTTACCTTTAGGCAGTGGGTCAGGTAATACTTACATTAACTGTCTTACTAATTTAGACAAATGCTGCATCTTCACCATATAATGTGATTGCCTTCTGCAGGGCATCTTACTGGAGACGGCTGGGCTGCAGACATGCACGTGGACATATGATATTACAGTATCTCCAATAATAATCCAGGAGTCACTTCACTGGAGGTAAACAGATGGAGCTGCAGTTTTGCCTGAAGTACTACATGCCAGATTTAATTCACTTCTGTCTTTTTCAGGACATAAATAATGCACCAAAGCAAAAAAAAAAAAAAGTGTGTGTTGGTTGGGGGACAACAATGGCCATAGTTACAGAAATCCTGAAACAATGGTTTCAAAATACAACTCTCCAATACTTCTCATCTGGTGTGTAAATTAAAAACAATTATATAGCAATTAATCAGATAAAAAAAAAAGTAAATCAATCAAAATAAACAACTTTCAAGTTTTATGAAAGATTTTTACTTTTCTGCAAAGTATCACTGAGAAGAAAAAAATATTGGCTCAAATGAAGTGATGGTGCCATGGACAACATGGTCCCATTTAATTTAGTGAATAAAATAAAATAAAAGCATTTCACAAGATAAACATATGCATGCAAGCCTCTGTGGCCAAGCCAAAAAAGGTCTTGGTGATAAATTATCTACAATACTTATCTATTAAACTGCATTAAAACGAAGACTGCAGACTTCAGTTGGGTTAGACAGCATATTTAATTTTATGTGGATGAAAACGAGCCTGTGAGGGAGAGACTTACAGTCTTTACAATGGCAAGCACTGATACTCTATCGCGAAATTTTCACAACCAATTCCAGTTTGTACTGAAAGACGTTTAGTAAGCAATCGGTATGTTGTTAAATAACAGTACAATCCATTGAACACGGTATTCTCTCCCTCACAGCCTCGTTTTTATTCACGTCAAAAATTAAATACGGCACTACCCTGATTAAGGTCTATAGGACTAATTTTGTAGTTATCGTTGAATGACTGGTAAAATTCAGTGAGAAACGACTGGAATAGGTTATCAAATTATCGAACACATTTTGACCCTCATCTAAGAAGCTTCAAAAGTTGGCCTGAAACATCACTGTCTTACCAGCAGATCACTTCAGATCATCATGCCAAAGATTCTCAGGTTCACAACAAATAAGACTCATTATTGGCCAGCAATGGGGAATTTGTGATAATCTAAAGTATAATTACACATCTAAGTATAACTATATATCAACACTGACTTGTAGTGCTTTCTGTAGTAAAAACATTATACTATCAAAGCATGAAGTTCATATTCTAAATAATTAGAATGTTCCTCCAATATACTGACATCAGACAAAAACAGCCACAACTTGTACAAGTACAGGCTTTGTCCTGTGACTGCTTTAAAAACAATTTGGGTTAAAAGGCTCAGCTTCAGCTGAAAAAAATCTGCAGCAGCTCATTCAACCAGGACCAGAAGAGTTCCTTGACCACCCACAAAAAGAACAGTTAAGGAGGAAATCCGAAGTTTGTTTTAGGGACTATGGCCATCAGTCAGTGATTCCTCTATGTCCAGTGTTCTGTGAGGTAGAGCTGCAATAGATCAGTCTGTGGCATGGCTTCTGAGGGAATGGAAGCCATTGAGTTTATCAGGTAGAGTTCCACACTCTTCGCTCAGGTTCATAGCTCATCATGGTTCCTGGTAAGGTCTTCGCCGTAGTTAGTGGCTTGGCTGCCTACAAACATGTTCCAGTTCTCAAGAATCTCTTCTTTGGTCAGCATCTGGTCCTGAAAAAAGTAATATTTCATTCAACGCATTATTATAAAACAATCTCTCCTTTAAATTAATGATCAATTAACTTATGCGTTCTTTATATATAAATACACTAAGCTTTTAGTCTGAGACTAGGGCTGTCGAGGTGAAGGAATTTCCCTTGCGGTAATTTTAAGTGGCTCAATAGCGCGATATGCGGTATTACCGCCATTTATTTATTTATATTTATTTGTTGCTATATAAATACGTGTTATGATGTGGTCAGCATACACAAAACAATGTAACCAATGTAACCGAAACTAAACAGCGTCTCTGCACGCTGAGTGACAGTCTTTACATTGTTACGCCAATGGACTGTCATAAACCGTTCATTCAACGAAAACGTTCAAAAAAGCTGATTCCTTAAATGATAGATGTAATGAAACAAAGTGTTAATTTTTTTTTTTTTTACTTTGAGCTCCACTTTTCAAGGCTCAGCTGGCCAGCAATGCTTCACTTTTGGGCAAAGCTGAAGCAATGCTTTACTTAATAGAGACCAATGGCATTGATTCAATGCGTGACTCGCTGCTTTCCCCCCACGGCTTCCTCGCGCTATGTAATGCTGACCAGCGCTGACGCCATTCATGGTAAATACCCTTACACGTTAAAAGGATGATACGACAAATATTTCGCTTTCCTTGGAAACGGCAACCTTTTCACGAATATACATGACTTGACTTCAAAGACAGACGCAGGTAATCGCACGCGCTCAGTCGATCACATTCACTGTCTGTTTAGGCTTAAGTCCAAATCCACAAAGCCTCTGTACAAATCTCCATGATAAACAGTCTTGTTATCATTATTAACTTATTTAAAATTCAATACACATGGTACGAACTACGAAGGGTGGCCTTATGAAAAAAAGAAAACGCGGTTCGCGGTTGCTGCGGTTACTTGCATTCCTCTGCGGTTGGCCTGTCAGTAGCGCGGTACTGCAATATTGCGGTTATCGCGACAGCACTATCTGAGACTTATACGGAAGACAAGAAATTGTTGAATTAAGTCGTTATTTAGGTTTTTTGGAGCATAAAAAGTATTCTCGTCGCTTCATAAAATTTAGGTTGAACCACTGTAGTCACAAGGACTATTAACAATGTTTTTCCTACCTTTCTGGGCCTTAAAAGTGTTAATTAAATAGCTGTCAAAGGAGCCCCCCCTGAGCCATCGGATTTCATCAAAAAATATCTTAATTTGTGTTCCGAAGATGAACGAAGGTCTTACGGGTGAGTAATTAATGACAGGATTTTCATTTTTGGGTAAACAAACCCTTTAAATGTATTACGGGATTAATACTAACATTTTGATTCAGGATTAGAGACACTCCTGGTGAGCATCTCAGAAGGTTCTTACCTTATCAGTGTCCGACTCGTATACCAGATGCCGGGCTTCTGCCTGCGCATGGTCATAGTCCTGCGGCAGGATCCAGTGACGAATCTCTTCTAGGTCCATCTTCCCATCTTTGTTCAGATCTCTGAAATCTGAAAACTGGTCTCGCTCAGTTCTCACCCAGTCTGGCTCTGGACCGCCATCTTCATGAGCAAACATGTCCGCTGTAGAATAGCAAAAAACACTGAAAATATCTTCCCTTGGATGCGCAACATTAAAAGGATAATTTTCCCAAATATGTCAATTCTATCAAGAGTTTCAGTGTCTAAAATTCACAAAAAACAATCATTCATATCCCATTTAGAAGATTTGTAATACCCCACATGCAAAAATACAGATGAACCAACCAATGTATTCGTCCTCATCTACATGTCCATCTCCATTTTTGTCAATGTCCTCCAGAGTTTCCTGATAGAAGGGAGGAAAGCAATAAATCAGTTACTTTATGAAATACAGTCTGCATTATTAAACTGACAGTTGGTACCACCGTCTAAAATTCAAAACCCAAAATCCAACTGACACTCACAAGAACCACAATTTCCTGCATATGATCAAACTCTTCTGGGTGGAGGAAAGCAGTGAACTCCTCTCGCTCTGCGGCTAAATCGCCATTGAGATCTGCAGACTTAAACCTGCGTTCATCTCGTGGAAGCATCTTCTTAAAGCTGAACTGGTCTGTTGCATCTTCAAACTCCTCTGGATTGGCTGGAAAACAATTTCATTAAGGGATCTATCGCAAAAACATTTGATCAATATTAAAACTTCAGATAGTTTGAGAACAGTGTGACTCACCAAGGTAGTAACCGTAAGTTGCCTGCTTATATTCATCCCATGAGATCTTGTTGTCTTTGTTCAGGTCATAATCAGTCCAGACCTTTGCAACGTTCTCATAGACGTAACGCTTCTGTACTCTCTTGATCCAGGCCTTGAGTTCATCAGTGCTGATATATCCATCAACATCACTGTCAATACGATCAACTATTTTCCTACAGAATTTAAAAGTGCACAGAAAGGAAAGTATGTAAAGTATGTTATTTTACATAGAATAAATATTTGCGTATAGTGGAGTTTTCATAGACACATTTCTGGCTTTTCAGCTCAAATAGATTCTGTTACATTTCATTCCAATATAATTGTTATATACGTTTTAATAATCAATCCTATTTTTAGGACCAAAATTGTAATTACTGTAATTTGTTTGTTTTTAGTAGTTCTCATTCTCAGTGGTGATTCTCATTCTTAAAGGGTTGGTTCAGCCAAAAATGAAAATCATCCCATAATTTCCTCACCCTCAAGCCACCTTTAGATTAGTTCCCTTAGATTTTAAAGCCCCCAAAAAGCGCATCCATCCAACATAAAGTAATCCATACGGCTCCAGGAGGTTAATGAAGTCCTTTTCAAGCGAAGTGATCCATTTTTGTAAGAAAAATATCCATATTCCTCACTTTATTAGCTATAATCACTGGCTTCCAGTAAAGGCAGAACACGAGTCTAGTTCCGGCGGAAGAGTGACCTCTGACCCAACGCATGACGTAGTAGAAGTAATGTAAGCTTCGGTGAGAGTAGACGCCTTTCACGGTTCAAACAAATAGGGCTGGCCAACAAAATAAAGCTCCTCTTCTTTTATATTGAAATCCTCTGACATTTCTCTTTAAAATTCCTCGTTTTAGACTTCTAATTCATGAACAGTGTTTTGTTTTGCTCTATCCTCTGCGCTTTCCGCATTCGTCAGGTCAGAGGTCACTCTTCCGCCTGAACTAGACTTGCGTACAACTGTTACTGGAGGCCAGTGATTATAGTTTATAAAGTTATAAATATGGACTTTTTTTTTTCTTTTCTTTTTTTTTTTTTTTTACATAGGCCTCAGAAGGCCTTTATTAACCCCCTGAAGCCGTATTTCTTTTATGATGGATGGATGGATGCACTTTAAGGGATCATTTTAATTTATGGTAATACTACCATGATATTAATACATAATATATATATATATATATATATATATATATATATATATATATATATGGGTGTGTGTGTGTGCGTTTCATATACTATATATAACATTTTATAATGTTACAATGTATATATTTAACATGTATTTGCATTTCAATGATGAGAACTGAGTGGGAAATGTGCTTAACTTTAATGTTCTTGGCTTCATTTTCTTTAAGCAAGCTATAATTTATGCTTATTTTGGTTTGAAATACAACCGGGAAATGTTCTTGACAGGAACTAGAGTCTAAGTAACTAGAAGACTGTCAACAGCAAATTATTTTTTATCTCTGATGCCACGTTGTGATGTTAAGTGAGCCCTCCCATGCATTTATAACAGTACTGGAGAGGGAGTTTTGTGGGAAGAGCACCCAGATTCATGTCTACACCCATTTCAAATGGAGAACATTACAGATGGAACTAGAAAAACCCTGATATCAAGCACCAAAACCGTTGACATGCCAGTGTGGGAAACGCCATGCAGGGGTGCATTTTGTTGTCATATGACACAGGACAACCATAAACTATAGACTCTCTTTGAGGTCAAATGAAGTAATCCTTAGAATATATATTAAACCTGGTATTACATGCTCCCCACGAATGTATGAACAAATATGAATACAAATATTTAATTTCTAAGAACTTTGCACTAGATTATTAAACGATTTCTCCTTTTTGTGATCTAGAACAGCCATAGCCTATGTGCTATTGCCCTACATATAACGTTAGAGATATGCAACATTACTGCCCAAGAAGGTCTCTTGAACAAAAACCCCAATCTTACCCTAATCTGGCTTTGCTTTCCTCTGGGGTGAGTTGATCAAATGTGGTGGCCTCTTCTTTGCCCAGAAAGGCCTCGTGGTCGTACTGATAGCTCTGGTTATCTTCGTGAGGCTGTCTGCTCAATTCAGGCTCGTGATGAACTCTTTCTTTCCTAAGAGTGGGTTTCCCGTGCACCAGCCACGTGCAAACAGACAAAAACCATAAATACGTCGACACATCCATGTCTGAAAGACGGATTCCAACGCTAAGACAGAGTTTAAAACTGGCACAAAGTTAAATGCTGTAACTATTTGATTGACCGCCTTCAAACCCGCAGAAGCTGCGGCCGCCAGGGAGACGCGTGTCAATGACTATCAACTCGGAGCGAAACAATTCAAGTCATCAGAACACGAACAAGTCAGTTCTTTTCATTTTCGATTCAAACATACCCGGCGGATCACTAAAGGCTACAACCAAACCCTGCATGAATGCGTGTCAACGCACAGCCAATCATAGCACGGCTAACAAAGTACGGGAGTGTTAGAAGCTCTGCTATTGTCCAATGGCTTGTCTGTAGCTCGAGATGGGCGTGAACGCCACGTTGCAAGATGACACGCAGAGCGCCTGCTTCTTATTTTAGGAATGCCCAGGCTCTGGGAATGCCATAGTAGCAGGAGAACTCAAAATTATATTATAAAAATTTAGACCCCACATTAGCATGCAAGTACAATTGCAGGGTATATATATTAAGTAGGCCTACATAAATATGTAAATGTAGATACTTAGCATAAAATAATTATTTCAAATACATTTTAGTTTATTTATTTTTCACTTGCTATGCTATGCAGTTGTTTATATTCACGGTGCTCGACTGAAGGATAAATCTTAATCCAAAAGTGCAGTCTAATAAGTTATTTGAAAGCAGGTAGCTGTCTTCTTGTAGTGTCATCATCAAAATTGTGGATCAAGAGATCTCAAGCATGTGCATTTTTGTTTGTTGTTCACTGACATTTGCAATTTCTTAGTTTTGTTCTGTGTGTTTATTTTTTTTTAAAACTTTATTGTTTATTATTTTTTTCCTTTTGAAAAAAACAAACAAACAAAAAAACAGCAACAAAAAAAACAAACAAAAAAAACAGCCACAAATACAATCGTTCAGAACAATCGTTTGGTCACCAATATATTCTTACATAAAACAAAATTGATTAAAGTATATATGTCAGATGGTACATTGGTCAATAAACATGTCATGACGTTGTAATCACAATCCATCTTTCCCAATAAGTCCTTAGTTTGTAAGTACCTAAAAAAATCTAGTTTTCCCAAACCATATTTATCAGAGATCTCCTGAAAGCTATCTAATTCTCCCTTTAATGAAATTGAACTAAAAGAGGTGATGCCAAGCCTATACCAGAGCTGAAACCTCCCATCCGCCCCTTCTATGTGTTTATTTTTAAATGATCTTTCACACTGTACAGCAGTCCATCTGCAAAATGTATTTGAAACATCATGTCAAACAACAGAGAAAAGATGATTCAGATGAAGTCTACAAAGTCATCATTAAAAGATTAAAAGAATTAGAAGACCGTGTTCTGTCAGATGAACTATGTTTCATTAATATCACCAGACTGACCTGATTTAAATTGATAGAGCAAATATAATTTAAATACATTAACAATTCATTACTCAAATAAAAGGCCACTGGCCTTAGGCTAGTTTCATAACAGAGAGCTGTGGCTCTCAGTTTGTGCTGGAAAAGATGGCATGTGTTAGCATATTATGCAAATAATGAATGACAAAATTAATGTTGGCCTGTTTGTAGAGGGGAATTGGAGATGACAATGCCAGCAAGTTATTCCCACAGTACATTACATGAGCTGATGCAAATTTTGAACATATGGAAATATTTATTAATTTGTGAATAAATTTATATAAATATCTTTGACTAGATTTGGCTAAAAGTTACACTGGGAACATCATAGATGTTTAGGTTTGCGTTTCATTTTATTGATTTATTTATTTACTGGAGGCTGGTAGAAAGCACTAGGAAAAAGATCCACGTTTCACTTTTAACGCTAGCCATTTTTAAAACAAAAATTGAAATCGCTAAACTATAAATGATAAAGGCACTTTGTTTTTTGATGGCTAATCATAATAGCCTTATTTCTCCAGCACTTATATGGTTAATTCGGAAGAGCCAGGATATAACTCCCGATTGTGTTTGGCTGAAAGAAGAAAGTCATACACCATGGCATGAGGGTCAGACAATTATGGGATAACACATTTGTGGGTGAACTAACCCTTTAAATTGGCAAATACTTTTTGTGCTGCCATGCTTTAACACAGAGAGGACCAGGAACAAGCAGCTAGTGGAAAATGGCTACATTTTACTATTCTCTTAACCATTGATCTGTAGGCCTTTCGTGTATGTGAACTCACTGTGCCTGTATTTAAAAGCCTTTTACAAATGGAGGGCATCAGTGAGGAAAATATTAGCACCATGTTATAAGAGAAATGTCCCTTTGAGCATGAACATCATGAACGTTTTTTTAACGTGTTTTATGCGCAATAGATCTTAGCTTTACATGACCAGTCTTATGCCATTAATCAACTGGAAGTATATCTACAGCAAGCATCCTGTCACTGTGGTTATTTGGATGAGCTGGGAAGGCCAATAGAGCAGTAGTCCACTGCAGTTACTGTACAAAAAAAAAGGAATTTTCACAATATGATAGTAGGACATATCCACAACCGTTTACAGAAGTATTACGTGTTTGGGGGATCAATATAATTCCTTTACACAGAAGCTTACTGGTATTTTTGGATACTTTTTGGCTGCATATTCTTTGCATTACTGTGCAGTGCTTTTCAAACAAGCATTCCTTGTGGTTATTTTCAGTTTCCGAACCCAAAGGCTGTACTAATCATCTCATCATCTCAGTGGAAGTGTTAATTCTATAGTTTGACTCCCAGCACTATGTTCCATTAATTAGATTAGCCTTCATAAACATGTCTTTTATTCAATAATATAAGACATTGTCCTGACAATTCATTATAGAAATTAAGACAACTGATCATGATTTGTAACACTGATGATAAGCCAGGCTGGGCCAATGGCGTAGATTGTTTTTGGTTTTCAATAGATTGGAAACTACATCTCGCCTCCTAAATATGATAAAACACATATCAGAATAAAGAGAGAAGATGAACAAGAAGTGACAATTTGTGGGTTTGTGTAGAAGTCTCTTATGTTCAACAAGGCTGCATTTGATATATTTATACTGCAAGTAAAATAAGGTTCAAATATCACTCACACTCACTCTTTCGTCATCCAAGCAATAATCTCTGTTATTCAGTATCTATCAAAATGATCTCAGAAGAGAAAGTGGGACAAGGACAAGATAATCAGGGGGTGACACCAAATGCTTCCTGTGATCTAAAATCTGGAAGTGACATAAGATACAAAAATGATTGAGGAAACAAAAGGAAGAAAGATGTGCTTTTGTGTGGAGTGAGTGATGCGATGATTATAACCATCAAGCTTGGATTGAAACACAGACACATCTCTTCATAGTCAGCCAACTGGTGCGCCTCACGGGAATTCAAATGCTTTACGGTCCTGCAAAAAGAAACAGAAAAAGAAACATATTCTCATTCAAACTGTGTGATCTGGGAACAGATGCAAATGTATTTCATATGGTCCCTTCGGTTGCTTATGAGACAGTGACAAAAATCAAACTAGATTAAGTCGTCAACATAATACAGTGTTTAAAAAAGTAACAACCAAACTTTACCCAATATAAGATGTGTGATTTGAGATATTCATGACTGTAGCACAAACAGTTTAGTAGTTATTCTTAAGGACTTGTCTGTGAGCCTTAACCCTATAAAGCCTTTCATATTTGATGCACAAAATTCTAAGGCCATGGTAATTATCAACATGATCAAAACTTTGCTGAAAACCTTTTGTACGCAATCTGCTACATGCCTTTTGCCATCTGATTGAAAGTTCATTTTTTTGCCAGTTAAAATTCTTTTCAAAATTTTCCTTCATTCTAAGGGTACGTTTACACAACAACGATGTACTGAAAACGGAAACGTTTTTTTGCATACAGATGCCACGATTGTCAAACCGATCCGTTAAATACGGATCCGCTAAAACGGCTAAACATATTGTATTATTCATGCCAGGCCATTGTTGGCGATGTCACTTTGTAAAGATACATTATATATGCATGCGTGTCACCATTTTCACAAATTTGCGTTCTCTTACGAGAGGTTCTCTCGTATTGCGTAAGCTAGCTTACGCTACGGGAAAGATTCATCTTTGCTGAGATATTGAAGCCAAAAATTATTTTATAATTTGTATCCATACACAACGCAGTTCCTCTGCGGCAGACCTAGAGCGGGCTAGCTAGCAGCTCATTGGTTCGCTCAGAGAGAACTGCTTAAGCCTATGGGAGAGCGGAACTGAACCCGCTTCCAATGAGAGGCGCCCGCGCGCTCATTGCGTCATGGCCCGCCAGAGTGGGCGTGGCCAAGGGGTATATAACAGTGTCTCCCAGGCTTATATGTTGATTCATTTCATCTTCAGCAAGCTCACGCTTCTGCTGTGTTCTGAGAGAAAGCCGTCGCCGTCGAGAAGGCACCACTAGCGAGCTCCGGACCCTGAAGAAGCCGGCCGTCTTCGCCACCTTCAGCCGCCCAGCAAGCTAAGCCATCCGACGACAGTATCCTTTTTCTCATATATTTCTAAAAGAGCACGAGCGTCTTTCTCAAGATGCCTCGTTTTTCCTGCGGCTCCTGCCGCGCTCGTCTCGAGGACGGAGACCGCCATGTCATCTGCGCTCTCTGCTTGGGACTCGAGCATGCAGAACTCGCCCTCGCGGATGGAGGCTGCGACTTCTGCAAGAGCCTGCCGCTGTCGTCCCTGCGGGCACGACTTCTGGCAGTGAAATCTGCTCCCGCGCCGCCTGTCTCTTCGCCGCCGAAGAAAAAACGCCGCTCTCAGAGGCCGCCGGAGCCACCAGCGGAAACATGCGGGCCGCCGCCGCCGCCTCCCGCTTCCCGCTCTCCCTCCCCGCCCCTGCCGGACATACAGTTGCCGCCGAGTGGCCGCTCTGTTGCCTCCGATGACGCCGCGGAGGAGAAGGACTCCTGCTCACTGCTCGCTTCCGACAGTGAGGACTGGTCGCTACTCAGCCATGCCGCCCGTCGAGGACTTGGTCGCCACGCACCTCTGCCCGCCCTCTGCTAGATGGCGTTCCTCACCCACGCTTCCTTCTAAAGCGTGCAGAGCGACTTCGAGTTTTCACGCTCGCGCATACGCCGCCGCCGGTCAGGCCGCCGCCGCGCTTCACTCGATGTCTGTCCTCCAGGTTCTTCAGAGCGATATTCTTCGTGAATGTGCCGAGGGCGGCAGGAACCCCGCCCCCGCTGTCACGGATCTAAGAAGTGCTACGGACCTCGCCCTTCGCGCCACTAAAGCCGCCGCACAAGCTCTGGGGAGATGCATGGCCAGCCTGTGTGTTGCCGAGAGACACCTATGGCTCACGCTCGCCGACATGGGAGACTCTGAGCGCGCCGCGTTTCTCAACGCGCCCCTCTCCCCGACGGGCCTGTTTGGATCCGCTGTCACGGGCATCGTCGATCGCTTCTCGGAGGTACAGAAAGCCACCCAGGCGATGAATTTGTTTCTGCCGCGCTAGCTCTTCCGCGGGCCGCTCTCGCGAGCCTCCCGCCAGAGCTCCGCCACAGCGACCTCCTCCGCAGTCTCAAACAGCCCAGCGCAGACAGGGCGCCCGCCCTCGCTCTCGCTCTGACAGCCGCCGCAGACCGCCGCCCCCACGAGGCCCGCGTTCTAAGATCACGCTGAAGCCTGATCATCAGAAGTCTGCCTAGCAAGATCAAGAAAACGACGGCGCTCTCCCGCTGTGGCCGGACCGCCGTCAAAGCTTCGCCCTCTGCCAGTCCCCGTTATTTCGCCGACTGCAGTAGTGTTGACCGCCACAAACAAGCCGGTGTCCCAGCCCGCTTGCGAGCGTCAAAAAGCCGTTTTTATGGCTACCCAGAGAAATCTCAAAAAGAGAAATTTTGCCAGTTGTGTACAAAAAGTGCCCACAATCATGTGCTCACCGATACACACAAGCATAACATATCCCGTGTCTCTATCAGAGCCCCATCACATGAAACGGGCAGAGCCCGCTCTAGTTTCAGAGAACATAAAGACGCCCACGAGCCCGTGAGCGTGTCCCCTCTCTGCTCGCTCTGTTACACGGCCCATAGACTCCTCTCTGAGTGCAAGTCCCGTTGCCACACACATTCAAAGCGTGCCCACACACTGTGTCCAGCCCGCTATGTGCAGCAATCAGGGCAATATAGCCATTCGGCCACTAGCCGCATGCTTCAAAGCGTGGGAAGCCATTCCAGGCATCTCCCCGTGGGTGTTAAGCATTATAAAGAACGGCTATCTGCTGCAGTTTCGCCGCCGCCCGCCTCGTGCACGCGCGCAGCTCGAATCTACTGTCAGCCCGCTGGCCGCCGGCACGCTCCGCTCAGAAATTGCGACGCTGTTGCAAAAGGGCGCTATAGAGAGAGTCCCGCCATCTATGACCGAGTCGGGGTTTTACGGCCGTTATTTTCTGGTGCCCAAGAAAGACGGCGGCCTCAGACCGATTTTAGATCTCAGGTCTTTGAACAAAGCGCTCATGAAGAGACCGTTCAAGATGCTCACTACCAGGAAACTCCTCGCGCAGGTGCGCCAGGGGGACTGGTTCATCTCTCTAGACCTGAAAGACGCCTATTTTCAGATCCAGATAAATCCCCGTCACAGGCCATTCTTACGCTTCGCCTTCGAGGGTCATGTTTATCAATATGCCGTTCTCCCGTTCGGCTTATCTCTGGCGCCCCGTACATTCACGAAGTGCATGGACGCGGCGCTCGCCCCCCTGCGAAGCCAGGGGCTGCGCATTCTGAATTATCTGGACGACTGGCTGATTTTGGCCCAATCACAAACGGAGCTTCTGTCGCACCGCGCAGTTCTCCTCAACCATCTGGAAGCGCTGGGTCTCTCTGTCAACTGGTCAAAGAGCTCCCTTCTCCCCAGTCAATCGATTTCCTTCCTAGGAATAGATTTGAACTCGGTCACGATGACGGCTCGCCTGTCTACACAGCGCGCGCGCAGTGTTCAGCGCCTAGCCTCCTCGTTTCAGATGGATGCCCGCACTCCTCTGAAAGCTTTTCAGAGGATGCTGGGTTACATGGCCTCAGCCTCCGCTGTACTTCAGCTGGGCCCTCTGCACATGCGTCCGCTTCAGCTCTGGTTAAACAGCCGTGTACCCCACCGCGCGTGGAACACGGGCCGCCAGCTGATCAAGGTTACGCAGACATGTCTCTCGGCGCTGCAGCCATGGACAGTAGCAGAATGGTTTCGCCAGGGCGTCACGATGGGGACTTTTTCCTGCCGAAAAGTCATCTCGACAGATGCATCCAACACGGGTTGGGGTGCAGTCTGCGAGGGCTCACCGGCCTTCGGCCACTGGTCGACTCAGGAAAGCCCTTTACACATAAACTTTCTGGAAATGCTTGCGGTCGAGAACGCGCTCTCGCGCTTTCTCTCGCTCATTCGGGGACACCACGTCCTGATCCATTCGGACAACAGGGCGGGGGTCTCCTATCTCAACCGTCAGGGCGGTGTCAGATCCAGAAATCTCTGTCTACTGACACACCGCATTCTAGTTTGGTCTCAGAGCCGCCTGCTCTCGCTCAGAGCGACGCATGTGCCGGGCCATCTCAACGACGGTCCAGACATACTGTCCAGGGACCTCATCTCCACGGGAGAATGGTCCCTGAACGCACAAACGGTCCAACTACTGTGGCTATTCAGCAGAGCAAAAGTAGACCTCTTCGCGTCAGAAGAGAACGCTCACTGCCCAATATATTTTTCGAGGAGCGAGGACGCGCTAGCCCAGGAATGGCCTCGCCGCCCGCTCTATGCATTTCCTCCGATCGCTCTGTTACCACAGGTAATTCAGAGGATCAGGGACGCACGCCACTCGGTGCTCCTCATAGCCCCGCGTTGGGAGAGTCAGAATTGGGTTCCGGAGCTCACGCAGCTGTCACAGACAGCCCCGTGGCCCATCCCAGTCAGAGCAGATCTCCTCTCTCAAGCTCGCGGCACGATCTGGCATCCCCATCCACAGCGCTGGGCGCTACATGCATGGGTGATCAACGACTATTCGTCGATTTGCCAGAGGGAGTAAGAAACACTATCATACAGGCTAGAGCACCTTCCACGAGAAGGCTCTATGCGTCTAAATGGTCTGTGTTCTCAAAAAGGTGCACCGAAAAACAGCTGGACCCACGGTCATGCGAGGTGCCGTCTTTGCTAATGTTCCTTCAAGAGATGCTGGACAAGGGCAGGTCCCCCTCCACTCTCAAGGTTTACGTGGCAGCCGTCGCAGCGTTCGCTGAACCCCGACGCGCTCAGTCCCTGGGCAAAGACGAGTTAGTCATCCGCTTCCTCAGAGGAGCTAAGAGGATGAACCCTCCGCGGCCCCCGTCGGTTCCTATTTGGGATCTTTCCATAGTCCTCGAAGCTATGAAAGCACCCCCGTTCGAACCGCTCGAGTCTGTGGACCTAAAATACCTCTCGCTCAAAACCGTTTTTCTGACGGCTCTGTCCTCAGTAAAACGCGTAGGGGACCTTCACGCGCTCTCATCCAGCGCCGCGTGTCTTGAGTTTGGGCCGAATGACTCGGTTGTCATTCTCAAACCTAGGCATGGCTATGTCCCAAAAGCGATTGGTACCCCGTTCAGGGCGCAGATTATCTCCCTATCGGCTCTGCCTGCATCCGATAGCGAGCGCGACGCCAATCTCCTCTGCCCGGTGCGGGCTCTGAGGTTGTACACGACGCGCGCTGCCGCGTTCAGACGCGCTGAGCAGCTTTTCGTGTCGTTTGGGGGGCGCACCAAAGGTCTGGCCGCCTCCAAACAGACACTGTCTAGATGGATAGTGGACGCGATTGCCTCTGCTTACGCATCTAAATGCCTGCCATGCCCTCTGGGCATCAGGGCGCACTCCACTAGAGGCATGGCCTCATCGTGGGCATGGTCCTGTGGAATTTCCATTCATGACATCTGTGTGGCCGCGGGATGGGCCTCCCCGTCCATTTTTGTCAGATTTTACAACTTGGAAGTCCCCGCCTTGCAGGCAAAATTACTAGCTGTCTAACGACCAGCTCTCTAAGAAGCTGCATTTCTGAGAGTCCCTCACAACCGGTTCGCCCCTTGTGCTCTCCTTAAATGCTTTACACTTCATGTGCCCGCTCTGCTGGCCCTATACATGCTTATGTGTACTTTTCGTGTGCCCGCTCTGCCGGCCTCATAGTACATTCACTCCACGTTAAAAATCCCCCGGTAGATCCCTGGGATTTCATGTGTGGTTTCATAGCGCGCACGGCGTTGACCAGGTGTTCCCGTAGCGTAAGCTAGCTTACGCAATACGAGAGAACCTCTCGTAAGAGAACGAATCGGTTACCTAACGTAACCTCGGTTCTCTCTAGAAGAGGGAACGAGTATTGCGTTCCCTGCCGTGCTTGCGCTACTAGCGTTTCGCTTCACGCTGAAATAAATCAACATATAAGCCTGGGAGAGACTGTTATATACCCCTTGGCCACGCCCACTCTGGCGGGCCATGACGCAATGAGCGCGCGGGCGCCTCTCATTGGAAGTGGGTTCAGTTCCGCTCTCCCATAGGCTTAAGCAGTTCTCTCTGAGCGAACCAATGAGCTGCTAGCTAGCCCGCTCTAGGTCTGCCGCAGAGGAACTGCGTTGTGTATGGATACAAATTATAAAATAATTTTTGGCTTCAATATCTCAGCAAAGATGAATCTTTCCCGTAGCGTAAGCTAGCTTACCCAATACTCGTTCCCTCTTCTAGAGAGAACCGAGGTTACGTTAGGTAACCGATTCGTTTTTGTAGTTTATACAGAGACGATAATTGTATCGTTTTCAAAAACTTGTACTTTGAAACCCATTTTCAAAAGTTTGCGTTTTCAGGACCCCAAAACGCTGTTGTCTTGTAAATGAACGTCCAAACGCAAAAAAAACTAAACAAAAAAACTATTCTAATAAATAGAAATATTTGTAGTGGATACGATGCTTTTGAACACTTTTCCTGTCGCATATTGTGTTTTAATGTTCTAACAACAGCAAGGATTGCTTGGCGCATGATAAAAGGCAGAACTCTTCTTTTTTTGCGCAAATAATCAACTCAACTCAATTTTTATTTACATAGCACTTTAAAAAAAACGAGGGTTTACCAAAGTCCTGTACAAGCAATAATTAAAATAAAACAATAACATAACACGAAACAAGAACATTAAAACACAACAGGATCATAGCAACACAAATAATGATCAATAATGCACAATAATGCACTATCTGTTTCCATAAAAAATATAGCAATTAAAAATACAATTTGGCTAGTGGAAAAGATTGAGAAAAACTTTCTCTGAAATTTATTTTATACTATTTGATTTATTTATTCAAAAACAAGGCAAGGATAGGCTACTAAATGATTTTTAGCAACATAATGTGACGGCACATCCATCTCTCATGTTTTTCCTAATGTCTTACCATTAAAGATGGTATCACGTGGATGAATATGCAGATGCAAATGATATGCAGATGAGGATATGCATAGTAAAACTCTAGGCATTGTTAGCTCCATGGTTATTTCGGGGTGGAGACGTAGGCCTATGTTCACACAATCTTACGCTGACTGGGATTTATAAAGGGAATTTTGAGCATGTTCTGGAGTACACAAGGTTTTATAATTCTGATTTTTTTTTTGGGCCGTACGCCATTTTTGGCTTTTGGGCGTTTTTGGCTTCTGTTACTTGGTTTATTTGGGCTCCGCTCTTTTATATCTGAAGTTCACAACATAATTGATGCCTTGCTCTGGCATCAGCTGTTTTGGCATCCCTCCACTTCCCCAAATCCACCAACATAATTTAGCCATCTTGCTATACTCATCATCCAAGCATTAGTAGTCCCACTGGGGGGTATATCTAAGCTCGAGTTGAAGCTGCTTCCTCGAGTCCCTCCACTGCGGAGAGCAAGCCAAATACGCTTAACTTTATTAGCTTAAAGATTATATGGGCAAAGGAACTCGTGAAATAAACCTTATTTGCATGTGGATCCAACCTTCCCTCCTCTCTGATTTCCCCCCCACGTCAAGCCAAGCTTTAACTCCAAGCATCAGTTAAAGACACGCGCGATTACAGTGAGACTTTCACCTAAAACATTTGAGACCCTTTCGCAGTCTCTCTCTCTTTATTCGGCCCTCATCACACCCCCCGGCCCCGGAATGTTCCATGTCAGATGATTAATAGCTGATTAGTGTGTGTTAATAAGGGTCTGCAGAGCCTGTAGTTCTGCTACTGCAAAGGTCACAGTCAGCAAAGGGGGCAGATGGGTAATCTGTCTTTTAGCTACTGCAATTCCTTGGCCAGTTATCTAACGCTTCAGCCAGGGCCAGAGGCGACCAGAGTGTCACACAATCATCAAATGATTTCTGACCTCAATAAGCTGGCTGGTGCACAAATAATGTAGAGCGGGGATAAAGGCACACCTTAAGAAAAATGTGCTTTTCACTACTCCGATGTCACAGTCACAGGCATGGAAGACGAAGACAGATAAATACCGTTCCAAACATAGTTTAATAACAAGTAATCCGACGGCAGACAGGCATTAGCACAACCTAACATAACTGTGACCGGACACTGAATGATGGTGAAGGGGAAAATTAAGTACTGAATGCAAATGAGGTAATGACAATATCTGATACACATGAACTCATAATGATGGTGTGACTGACACACACACAAAAAAAAAACACACACACATGGGGCAAAAGGCACAAATTATTAAAACAAATACTTTGGATAATTTTTTTTTAAAATGTCTATGTTAAAGGGTTAGTTCACCCAAAAATGAAAATTAAGTAATTAATTACTCACCCCCATGCTGTACCAACCCCGTAAGACCTTCGTTCGTCTTCGGAACACAAATGAAGATATTTTTGATTAAATGTGACAGCTGGATCACTCCTACATAGGCTGCCTAAGGGATTGAAACCTGACGGCCCAGAAAGTCAATGAATAAATGTTTAAATATTCCATGTCACAACAGTGGCTCAACTATAAGTTTATCAAGCGACGAGAATACTTTTTGTGCGAAAAAATAAACAAAAATAACGACTTTATTCGACTATTCCTTTTCTTCCTTGGCCTGAAACGAGACTTCGAGAGATTTCCACGACGCATGCGCGAGAATTACGATCTCCTTCAACTACTTCAGTTAAGTTCTCGCGCGTGCGCGTCGTGGAAATCTCTTGAAGTCTCGTTTCAGGCCTACAAGGAAGAAAAGGAATAGTCGAATAAAGTCGTTATTTTTGTTTGTTTTTTCGCACAAAAAGTATTCTCGTCGCTTGATAAACTTATAGTTGAGCCACTGTTGCGACATGGAATATTTAAACATTTTCTTTAATGACTCTCTGGGCCGTCAAGTGTCATTCCCTTAGGCAGCCTATGGAGGAGTGATCCAGCTGTCACATTTAATCATAAATATCTTCATTTGTGTTCCGAAGACGAACGAAGGTCTTACGGGGTTGGTACAGCATGGGGGTGAGTAATTAATGACTTAATTTTCATTTTTGGGTGAACTAACCCTTTAATACTTGTTCAACCAACCACTTTAGCAAAGTTTGCACTTTTTATGGGGTTTTTTATTAAAAAAATTTTGTTCAATAAATTTAGGCTGTTATTAAAATTATTTTAAAAATGCAGAAACAAAATAAAAAAAAGTAAAGATTTTGAATGCATTAAAGGTCCTATAATAACTTAATATAGCTCTACTGTAGTAACAAATATTATATTTTATTATCTTATATGATTAATATCATATTTTAAAATATGAATATAAAGCGCACCCATCTCTGGCTCTGCGCCAGCTAAACCACAAAAGCATGTTTGAATTATCAGTGAAGCACTGAACGTTCTAATCCCACCGGTGTGAATGTAGCCTACTTGTCAATGTGTTGAAATCAGTGGCGGCTGGTGAAAAATATCTTAGGTGGGGCTGTATCATATTTGGCATTTTCAATAGTCTGGTAACAATGGAACTCAGGTCTTTTAGCATTGTGGCATGCTCTTTCTCAAGACATCTGTCAAGCATCCACCCTCTCTCCATCAAAAACCTCCTAAAAACACTTAAAAAAAAATCTGAATATTACTCTTCAGCTCACAATCTTTAAAGGTTCCATGACATGCTTTTTTTTGTACGCTTTGATGTAGACCTCTGTCTTGTTATGGATATTGTAAGAGATTATTGTAAGTAACCTCTGAATATTACTTTCTGTCATCTTGCAGACTTGCATGTTGAGGTTTATTTTTTTATTTTTTATTTCTTAACCTATATTGTAAAGCGACCTGGGGTGTTGGAAAGGCTATATAATTAACAATTCTTAATATAATTAATTTTAATAACCACCCAAATACAATTTAATGATACCAGTGCTCTGTGAAAAAGTAATTATTTAATGCTAATATTAAAAGGTATTTTTGCACAAAAACAAACGTATTGCATAAACTTTCCATTTGAAATTGAACTCAAACAATATACTTAGTGATTGCTTAATTAGCTGATTAAATAAATAAAAAGTATTACCCACAACAATGTTGAGTGATTTTTCAAGCAAATATTCCACATGTAGGCCTACAGTAAATAAGACTTGTCCTGACTTTAGTAGTGGTGCACACATGGGCGCGGGAGCGGCCGCTTGGGGCGATACAAGAATCGCCCATTGCTGACTAGATTTGAGCTCGCTGATTTGCTACAGTTTATGTCAATCATTTATATCTTAAATCAGCGATTGGCTTAAGCTGCTCCAGAGACCCGCCTTCCTGGGGCGATTTCTCCAGCGCCCCAGAGCTGATCACGTGCACTCTATCCGTGCACTACAGGAAGGGGAAGTGTAGAAAAAAACAGACATTTTGAATTTCTATTTTATTTTTCACATATATTGGGTGTGTTTAACATCTCAAACACACTAATATTGACAATTTGTATACATGATTTATGTATTTACTTATTTATTGCATTTGGCTCATAAACTGTGGTCTCGCTCATCGAGGGAGGGCGGCGCCCTAGCGCCCTCTATTGGCCAGCCGCTCCAGGTTGAAATAAATCCGTTTCGGGGGTGGAGGGGGGACAAATTTAAACGGAGTGGGCACAGATAAATTCTGAGGGGGCAATGCTCCCTTTTGCAGTCTCGTGGAAGGTGGAAAGCAACTTATGATCTTTACCATCTGAATCTGTCACTTAACTGTTTAACATGGTAACTGTTGCTCTAATTACCTGAAAATCAGTAACAAGATATTTGTCTCAAAATATAGCCTCACACGTCTCGGCTGGCGGAAGCTTCCAGTCTAGGGGGGGGGGCTCTGGCGTAGTATCCGTCAATCGGGCTGGTGACGGCCCGGGGATCTGGGGTAGACACTCTTCAGAGACACTCCACATCGGGTCAAAGCAGCAAACTGTACTGCAATATCCATTTTGGGCCCGTTCTTCTGTCACGCACGATCGCAAGAACACACAATGAAGAAGAATAGGTTCAGAAAGTCTTTAATAATCCACACGAAACTCGAATCCAGCCAGGCAAACAAACACAACTCTAGCTTTAACGAGACCGGACAAACTAAAGAGGAACATGCCTGAACTTCAGACGATATTATACAGACGATAACGAGGTGCACACAACTGAACAGAATGACTAATCAAAATAGTTAGCCTACTAAATGACACCAAAATCATGAAACTAAGACAACGGATTTACCTTGTATTGTGACAAAGACAAAATATTTTTTTCTGTTCTGACCAACATAATCACCCATGCAAAAATAAGTAGCCTATTCAAGTTCATTTTATTAAGTAGCCTATACTTACGTAAAGTTCAAGAATATATATTATTAAGTATGCAGTACTTTGAAGTATACTATATGTAATAAGGCTGTAGGTGTGTGTTTTACTGCACTGGACTACGCCACTCCAATTTTGTTTGGGGAGGAGATCCCAAGTCACTAGAGGGTTTCCCGCTCGACTATCCAATTGAATGAATAAAGGCAAAATTACTATAAAAAAATCAAAACATCACTTTTATTGAATACAATGATTCTGGTCTCATCTGCTTTCACTCAAAGCTGGCCAAATGTAAGCCTGAGAGGTGGTGGTACAATTAACTATGGGAGGTAACATAACACTCAAAAAGAAAATGCACACAACAAAATGAATAAATACAATAAACCCCAAAAGAATTCAATTTCTACATGCCACACTAAATACACAAAAACTCTTTACACACCACACTTGTATGAATCAAGAGAAACTATCTTCCCTCCCGTAGTTACTATACTCACAGCTACCGAGGATGACCTGGTTATAGTTCACAGAATAAACCATATAAAAATGTACAACTGTTAGTCATGGGCCAACCAAACCAAAATTAATAAAATATCACAAAAACCATAAAAAACAAAAATAAAAGGTAGGGAAAAACAGTGGTCAATTGCACAGGACAAATCGAATTCTAAATAAAGAAAGAACAATAGTAAATCAAACAAAAATACACAAATCAACCCATACAAAAACCACAATCTCATTTACTGAAATCATATCTAAACATAACATTGAAAAATAGCATCACATCATAACATTAGTTCAAACTAGAAACCACTGTCCATATATTTATTTCAATCAACATGGTTAAAATATGCTAGCTATTACAACATTACATCAAGAAAAATAAATACCTTAGTTGGCTTTTGGCCAACTTCAGGAGCCACAGGAAATGCAGCAGCAGTTAATATCCATCGCTTATCCAGGTCAACATGGCCAACGTGAAGGCCTTTAAACCAACTCCTCTACAATGAAAGTCATTTACCCTAATACATACAACACCGGGTTATCAATGATCGTTTCAAAGAAACATAACTCGTTTTGACCGTATCAACACTCACATGCGGTAATGGTAATTCAGTGTCCACCGCTCATCCAGCCAAACGTTAACAGCATTAGGGCATTTAGACCTCACATCTAAAACAAACCAACTACATAGAGACAATGACTTGATTACGTACAGCTGGCCCATTTGAATTAACATTGTCACTAAAAATTGCTGGCTCTTGGCCAACACATCAAAAAGATCACAAACATCATAAACAAGCATTAAAACACTTCTCATAACACCTATTAAAATAAACCTACCAGAGCTTGTTCTTCCAGCGACCATGGCAAACAATTCAGGTACTGCACCCATACCTCACAGGAAGTGGCCTATTTAAAGGGAAATTACACCCTCTACAGATACCCTCAGCAGTGCCCCCTATTGACTTGGCTACATACACCCCTATCTTAATAGTCACCGTCCCGGTGAATAACCTGAAGGAAATCACTACTGCCAAGGCCTAAAGGGGAAAGTAAGAGAGCTAACCTCTGCTATACCATTGAATCCATTCTGTACCACAGACTGGGGTAGATGAAAAGGATTTTGGTGTTGGCCTGCTGTCCTACGAGTGGAACGTCTAAGGGAGGGACTAGTCTCTTCTGGCTGACCAAATGATTGGTCTATAGGGCGCTCTACAGAAATATCTACATTAATTACTAGATCCGACTCCTGCTCTGGTGTGACGGCATGCAACTGCACTCCGGTAGGTTCTCTTATACTACTGGGAGAATGGTCTCTTGTTGGTCTTGCAAAACGAACACAATGGTCTAATGACTGAGGGCTAGAATCAACCTGGGCACCCGCTCTAGTCTGAACCACAACTACTTGTGGCTGACTTTCCACTTCTGGTTCCTCAGAACTCACTTCACTACCAAGACCAGAAGGGGAAGCCAAAACACTCCTAGTGGGTTGAAACGGCCTATCTGTACCATGGGGAACCAACTTAAGCTCTGAACGATGCATGACCTTAATAGGGCCCTCTTTTCCCTGTGGTCTTACTTTATACAAAGTCCCTACTTCATCAGTGCAAGTTACAATTTCAAACACAACAGAACTCCAGACATCCTGGATCTTGTGGCGGCCATGAAAGTGATTTCTACAGTATACTAAAGTGCCAGAAGGCAGTATGAATATGGACTCGGGGAATGCAGCCCTACGACGCTCAGCTGCAGTCTCCAAGTGCCTATGGGCACTAGTATAAACAGAAGACAAATACTCCTGATGCTGAGCAACCCAATCTGAGGGGGTACGCTCTTCTTCAGGTTCATCACTACGACCAAGCAGATGGTCAACAGGCAATTTAGGCTTCTGCCCAAACATCAGCTCATAAGGGGAGTGTTGAGTCGATTGGTGCACAGTTGTATTATATGCAAAGAGGAGCTGGGACAGCAATTGCGGCCACTTTCGTTTCTGTTCAGATGGCAAAGTACGAAGCAAATCATGCAATGTCCGATTAAATCTTTCGCATTGGCCATTACCCTCAGGATGGTATGGGGTCGTTCTACTTTTAGAAACACCGTACAGGTCACAAGCGCCTCAACAATTCCCCCTCAAAACTACGCCCCTGGTCGGAGTGAATCCTCTTTGGCACCCCATAGACATAGAACCATTTCTCCGTCAAGATCTTAGCTACAGTACTCGCCCTTTGATCAGATGTGGGGTAAGCTTGTGTAAATTTGGAAAAAACGTCTGTTACAACAAGGACATTTTCCTGCCCATTACTAGCTCGGTCCAAAACTGTAAAATCAATTGCAATGATTTCTAGAGGTCTACTAGCTAACAAGCTTCCCAAATATGTTCTCACCTTGGGTTGGGAGGCCTTGGCAACAGAACATCGTTCACACTCAGTGCACCATTTCTTTACATCTTGCCACATATTAGGCCAATAACACCTTTGACGTATGAGATCAGTGGTCCGCTCTATCCCTTGATGACCATGATTATCGTGGAGGCTAGTAAGCACCTCTACCTGGAGCCTCTTAGGCAATAACAATTGCCAAACCAACTCTTTTGAAGGCGGCACCTGAACGGTTCTATACAAAACCCCATCTACTTCTTGCACCCTGGGCCACTGTTTCACCAACTGTTGGACATCCCTTGGCATATTCTTCAACTCAGCAACTATTGGGCGCCGCCCCTGCACCCAAAATGGTAGAAAGCTCTTTATACACGGATCTGCAGCCTGCAATGCTCTCAAATCAGCCTTACTCCGGGCAGGAACTGCATCCACTGCTGATAATTCCACCACCTGGGGGCTCAATCCAGGTGGTTTCTCCTGCATTAAAATTGACTTCGGAACAGTGATACCTGGTAATGCAATTTCAGATTGAACAGCAGGGGGCAAGGGCAACCTGGAGAGCGCATCTGCATTGCGGTTTGCAGTGCCGGGTCGATATTTAATCTCATAGTTAAATAATGCAAGCTGGGAAACCCAGCGCTGTTCAACAGCCCCCAATTTTGCAGACTCAATGTAACGCAAAGGATTGTTATCAGTGTAGACCGTCACCTTACTACCAAGAAGATATTCTCTAAACTTTTCTGTCATTGCCCATTTAAGGGCCAGGAGCTCCAGCTTCATTGCACTATAGTTAGTCATGTTCCTCTCGCTTGGCCGAAGCCCACGACTGGCAAAAGCGATAGGTCTCCGTAGCCCCCCTTGGTCTTGTGACAACACTGCGCCCAATCCTAAATGACTTGCATCGGTCTCCAGGATAAAAGGAAGAGTGAAATCAGCATACCCTAGCACAGGAGCTTGGACGAGTCTTTCCTTTAAATCACTAAATGACCGTTCACATATGTCATTCCAGTATTGTTCAAAGGAACCCTGCTTAATGGATGTGGTCCGCTTCCGGGTACCCTGTAGAGCACCAACTAATTTATGCAAGGGGGCCGCTATTCCAGCAAACCCTTCCACAAACCGACGATAATATGACGCAAACCCGAGAAATGACCGCAGCTCTCTAACAGAGTTAGGGCGGCTCCATTCCGAAACAACCCGGATCTTGTCTGGGTCAGTTGACACCCCCGCCGCCGATATCACATGACCCAGATATCCAACCTCTGTTTGGAAGAAATGGCACTTTAGTTTTGCTTTTAAATGCTGGGTTTGAAGCCGACTCAATACCATCTCCAAGCGCTCAAGATGTTGGTCAAAAGTACTGGAGAAAATTACAATATCGTCCAGATATAACAAAAGAGCATGGAGGCTCTGATCACCAAAAATACGCTCCATGAGCCGTTGGAAGGTGCTCGGCGCATTGCACAACCCAAAGGGCATACGGTTGAACTCAAATAGCCCAAAGGGGGTGCAGAACGCCGTCTTTTCTCTATCCTGAGGGGCTACCAGAACCTGATTATAACCACTTGCCAGATCCAATGTACTAAAAAACTTAGCCCCACTAAGCGCGTCTAATGTCTCCTCTATTCGAGGCAAAGGAAAGGCATCCTTACGAGTTTTGGCATTAAGTTGACGATAGTCTACACATAAACGAATAGAACCATCCTTTTTTTGGACCACAACTATAGGCGATGCATATGGACTACAACTGGGTGTAACTATCTCCTGTTCAACCAGCTCTCGAATGTGAGCCTTAACCAGATCGTACTGAGAAGGTGGTAAACGGCGGTATCGCTGGCGTACTGGTACCTCATCTAATAGCGGGATAGTATGCTGGAGTACGTCAGTACAGCCCAAGTCTCTGTCACCATTGCTGAATACATTGGCATATTTCTTAAGCAATGAGTGGGCTTGTTGATGTTCTTGACAAGACAACGTAGGCCAAGTGAGCTGAGAAAGATCAAGATTTGGGCTACCCTCTACCTCAACTGACTGGATAAATGCTACTGCCTCTGAATCGTCGTTCTGTAACAGGAACTGGACAGAAGGTGTTAAAACAGGTGACTGAACAATATGCAATTCTCCGAGGACAGTCTTTGGCCAAAGCCAACGATCCTGATTTCCCACATTAATAACTGGCACCTTCACTACCCCACAAGCAACAGACAAGCAGGCAGATGGAACAAGGAGGTCCCCAGGCAACCGTCCCTCTACAAATGATACCGGCTCCAAAAAACAAGCATTAAATGTAGCCCCCAACCCCTGATGACAAGTTGCCGGAACCAATTTCATGGCGCCTGCTGGCACTCTCACGGCTGGGCCCTTCTGAACTCGAGCGAGACCCACATACCCACTTTCTAATGCATGTTCCCGAAGTTGGCACTCAGAGAAAGCCCTCTGCCATACGTTCCCTGCATGTTTAATAGGTGGTGCATTAAATAGCCTAGTCCCATGTTCCAAAAACAGTTCCTGATAGCAACTGCTAATAACATTCATTCCTAGCAGGCCAGGAACCTGTTCTCGTTTCAACTGGATAGCAGGATCAGCAGAATTTTTCACTACTAAAATCCCCATCTTGGGCAAAGTCTTTCCAAGTATATCTATGGTAGTTTCTAAATACCCCAAATAAGGGATATCAAGGCCGTTGGCTGCTTTGAGCTTAAGCCATTGGCAAGATTGCAACTGAAACTGGAAACGTGGTTGCAAATACTGCTCAAAAAATTGCTGGGTGACCGTAGTCACCATAGATCCTGTATCCAGCAAACATGGCACAATGACACTACCAATAGAAATATCTACTACTGGACATCTACCTAGGAGTTGAAGCTCCACCCCAGGGGAAGTACCCGAAGATTCCCCACCCGACGCATGGGCATTGCTGTCGGGGGGCATTAGTTTTCCGACGACTGATTAGCGGATCTAGGCCCTGCAGCTACCCTCTGTGCTGTACCAAGTTCGGCTTTGCAAAATCTCGCAATGTGACCAGGTTGATTACAGCGCAAGCATATAGGTCTACCGTCTAGATGATAACGATACTGAGGGCTACGAGTATCACCCCTCAGGGTAGCCGGAGCTGGCGGCAAAAACAATCCGGAAGCGGCCTGGGGAGCGGAGGAATCTAAACGCTTCAGAATATTATCTAGCTGCATTTGCTGTTTACGAAGACTTTCTTTAACTTCCCTCAATTCATCTGATGGTTTACCAAGAACAGCATTAGAATGGGCTGAGAGTTCTGTAATATTAGCAACATTACACGACTGGGCACGAGGCCGCTGTACACCAGGGTTATCACCCTCTTCTACCCAACGCAAAGCTTCCTTTCGGGCATCTAGAAAACTCAGGGTAGGATCCAGCCGAACATGACGACGTAGTTCACGACGAAGCATGCTATCTCTCACAAATTCTATAAATTGATCTCGTAGAACAGTGTCTGGGTTAGCAAAACATGCTGGATCTTTACGTTTAATCACGTCCATAAGGGACATAAGAGCATGAGAATACTCTCTCAATGATTCACCGTCCAATTGACGTCGCTGGAAGAACTGCTTCTGAAGACTAATATAAGACTGAGAGCACCCATAAACACTGGTTAATATATCGAATATTTTTTCAGGGTCATTTCGTTCAGAAACTGGACGGAACCTAACCTCTGTCCTAGCTTCACCATCCAGCAAATCAAAAATGGCCAAAGCCTGCTCAGAACGTAACATTGGACGCATAGACAGATGACGTCGGGCCTCCTCAACCCAATCCTCTACAGTTATTGAGTCTTGGGATATTCTCCCAGAAAATCTAGGGCACTTGCGTTCTCGTGGTACATAAACATAACGTTCTATGGCTCCCACAGGACTTGGTATAGTAGAACCACTCATAACACTAGCACCAGCAGAAGGAGGTTGGTGTTCCCTAATAGGGGGAACACCCATGGGGGCAGAGGGTGAGCTCTGACTTGCCTCTGATCTAAGCTGTGCATTTTCTACCTGGAGCTGTTGCACCAACTCAGTAAGTGTCCTAAGCTGAGCTGTCAAATCCTCATCTGCCATCCTGTACCAAAAAAAAACAGGAGAAAAATAAAACACAAAAAGCAATCAACCAAAACTAAACTATAGGAGGCACCGTTGTCTTCAGGCTTGACCACGATGATCGATGACTGGAATCCTTGACCACTGTTTTCCCACCTTTCAAAAACCAAAAAAAAACTACACCAAGATTTAGGCCCTGACAAACAAACAAAAATAACAACAATAAAGCCTTAAAGTTACCCTGCCGTCTACGCCAAATGTAATAAGGCTGTAGGTGTGTGTTTTACTGCACTGGACTACGCCACTCCAATTTTGTTTGGGGAGGAGATCCCAAGTCACTAGAGGGTTTCCCGCTCGGCTATCCAATTGAATGAATAAAGGCAAAATTACTATAAAAAAATCAAAACATCACTTTTATTGAATACAATGATTCTGGTCTCATCTGCTTTCACTCAAAGCTGGCCAAATGTAAGCCTGAGAGGTGGTGGTACAATTAACTATGGGAGGTAACATAACACTCAAAAAGAAAATGCACACAACAAAATGAATAAATACAATAAACCCCAAAAGAATTCAATTTCTACATGCCACACTAAATACACAAAAACTCTTTACACACCACACTTGTATGAATCAAGAGAAACTATCTTCCCTCCCGTAGTTACTATACTCACAGCTACCGAGGATGACCTGGTTATAGTTCACAGAATAAACCATATAAAAATGTACAACTGTTAGTCATGGGCCAACCAAACCAAAATTAATAAAATATCACAAAAACCATAAAAAACAAAAATAAAAGGTAGGGAAAAACAGTGGTCAATTGCACAGGACAAATCGAATTCTAAATAAAGAAAGAACAATAGTAAATCAAACAAAAATACACAAATCAACCCATACAAAAACCACAATCTCATTTACTGAAATCATATCTAAACATAACATTGAAAAATAGCATCACATCATAACATTAGTTCAAACTAGAAACCACTGTCCATATATTTATTTCAATCAACATGGTTAAAATATGCTAGCTATTACAACATTACATCAAGAAAAATAAATACCTTAGTTGGCTTTTGGCCAACTTCAGGAGCCACAGGAAATGCAGCAGCAGTTAATATCCATCGCTTATCCAGGTCAACATGGCCAACGTGAAGGCCTTTAAACCAACTCCTCTACAATGAAAGTCATTTACCCTAATACATACAACACCGGGTTATCAATGATCGTTTCAAAGAAACATAACTCGTTTTGACCGTATCAACACTCACATGCGGTAATGGTAATTCAGTGTCCACCGCTCATCCAGCCAAACGTTAACAGCATTAGGGCATTTAGACCTCACATCTAAAACAAACCAACTACATAGAGACAATGACTTGATTACGTACAGCTGGCCCATTTGAATTAACATTGTCACTAAAAATTGCTGGCTCTTGGCCAACACATCAAAAAGATCACAAACATCATAAACAAGCATTAAAACACTTCTCATAACACCTATTAAAATAAACCTACCAGAGCTTGTTCTTCCAGCGACCATGCCAAACAATTCAGGTACTGCACCCATACCTCACAGGAAGTGGCCTATTTAAAGGGAAATTACACCCTCTACAGATACCCTCAGCAGTGCCCCCTATTGACTTGGCTACATATAATTTACTAGAAGTATAATTGTAAGTGTACTATTTCGAAACAACTTGGGACTCTATTGGCCCACTTTTTGGTGTATAAAAGTATACTTTTTATGCTTTAAGTGTAACAGTAAACTTTGAGTACAAAACTACTTTAAAATTATGTTTTTTTGTCGGCATACCACGTTTTCTTTAAGTGAACTTAACATCAGTTTACTATTCATGTATTATTTTTGCACTTTAAGTATACTATTGTTATACTTAAAATATATCTTTAACTGTGCTTTGATTTGAAGTAAATTCCTGTTCACTGCCAGTGGACTACATGAAAATGTACATACTCAGAATGAGGAAAATATCTATTTTCTTTATAAATCAATATTTTCAAACAAATCTATTATATTGGATGCCAAAACATTTAAGTTTATAATCTGTTTACTATGTGAAAAAGTATTCAATAGGCTACTCAATCAAAAGAATAAACACAACTACAAGCCAATTATACTTAGAATACTTAATTATAATTTTAAGTATGTCTAATTCGAAAGATTGAGTACAAGTATAGGCCAAATGTACTTAGCATTTTCTGTCAGTATAAGACAAGTATACTTAAGTACAATTTTTAGTATATATCTGAGCAGTAGCCTATATAAAGTATATTTCTGAGAAGTACAGTACACAAAAAGTAGACTGAAAGTATAAAAGAAGAATAGGCCTAGTATACTACTTGAATATAAATCTTTTTTGTAAGGGCAGTTTCTCAATATTTTTTTTCTTCTGGAAAGTCATAGAAATGCTATCATAGATTTTTTTTCTTTTGCTATTCGGGCAATATATATTTTTTATTTATTTGTTGTATAGTTTCCCCATAAGTTTCCCCAACTATGGTGACTTCTGCTCCCAAAAAAAAGTTGAACCCTGGAAATGTGAACAGGGTCCATTCAGATAATTCTTCTTCCTGTCATTCCAAATCAACTTGTGACCAAATCAGTTCAAATTCACACTCATGAATTGAAACAAATTCAGTTCCTCCGTTCTGAATTCTGCACCTTTCTGCGTACAAAGAGCGTGTGCGTGTTCCTCCTCATACCTCTACACGCGCTCGCTTCCTCTGTCGTACTTCCAAGAGGACGCTGCTGGTCTGGATTATCCCAGAATGAAGCTTGTCCAGAGGGGCTTCTCTTCTGGTGTCTGCAGCTGTGGAAGAACATGGACAGATGCTTTCATTGGCCAGCCATTTTCCTGCTCTCATCAAGAGAAAGGAATGACAAACTCAACTGGCTCATGCACCTGACGGCTCCAAACGCAGCGTTCCAACTCACTGCATGAGAGGCTGTTGGGCCTTTTTAGTCAAATATGTGTCTGAATACATACACAAAACATTTTGGCTCATATAAACTTCACTATGTCACTATCTATGTGAATGCTAATAGAGAATCAACTGTGTGTGTATGGCCATGCAGGACCACAGGGAAAGACAGAATGAAAGAGACAGGCTGGGAAACAGATGGATGAGGTTTCGGTGTGGGCACAGAGCAGACGGGGCTGGCACAGCCTGGCATAACTGTGAGAACAGGTACAGCTGTGGTGTGTGCATATTGGAAAGTCCTGCTCAACCACAGCAGTCATAGATACATTTAGAAAGATATAAGAGAAAAACAGACACAAGGTAAAGTCAGTTCAGCCCCCTTTTCAGCAGCCATTCATAAAATCTTGTGTTACATAATTACAAAGATGTGCTGCTTTAGTAATCAAGAAAGATTTGTCGCTGTGCTGCTTAAGTGAATTTAAATGTATACATTTTACAGTTTTGACTCAATCATATTTGTATCGTATCTCTATATATTTACAGTATACAGTACATTTATTTTTGTAGCATGTGTTACATGTAAACACATTTATGGAACATACATATGTCTGACAGATTTTGATAGTTGAATGGTTAATTTTGCATGTGATTGCTCACATGATGAAAGCATCTTTAGAAGTTGTGAAGAGTATGACAGTGTGTCAAGCAGGACGAGGCCGAGAGCCGTGGGAACGGATCGAGGCCGGTGGCGCGAGTGTAAATGACCGGCCTCGAGTCCCACGGAGGAGCTCCGGAAGGATAAAAGGAGGAGTGACGGCAGTGGAAGAGGAGAGAGGAGCAGGCCTTGGACATATAAGTTGTTGTTTTGTTTTAGTTTATGCAGCAGTCCTCCATGAGGGGCTGCCTCTTTTGTTCTTTGTGTTTATTTTATAATTTAAGTTATGTTTATTGTCTGCCGGTTCCTGCCTCCTACTTCCTTGAGCTTAAACATTGTTACAGAGAGTTTCAATGAGAATCAGCTCATCAGTTTGGAACAGCAAGCCATGTGAATTATTTATTGTGCAAAGAATTCAATAGTAGCCTACTTCAATGAACGTTCAGTTTGCTTAAAGGGATAGGTCATTCAAAAATGAAAATTCTGTCATTAGGCTACTCACCCTCATGTCATTGCAAACTTGTAAGACTTTTGTTCATCTTCGGAACACAAATTACGATCTTTTTAATGAAATCTGAGAGTGTTCTATCCCTCCATTTACAGCTACACAACACAACTGCCACATTCAAGCCCAAGAAAGGCAGTAAAGACATCATAAAAGTAATCCATGTGACTGTGGTTTAACCTCAGTTTTATGAAGCGGCCCAGTGCTTTGTATTTGCAACAAAAAAAACAAAAACAAAAAAAAAACACACACACATAATTTACCACTTTATTTACAAAATATTAATCTCAGACGGGTTTACAACTCTCGCGTCAAAACACAACAGCATGCGGTGCTCTCGTGAACGGGCATGATGTTGCGTCAATGGAAGGTAAAAAAAATCTCAGATTTCATCAAAAATATCGTAATGTTTCGAAGATGAACGAAAGTCTTACGGGTTTGGAACAACATGATGTGGGTGAGTAATTAATGAAAGAATGCGCGAATTGTTCAGAGATCTGAACTTAATTTTTTGAGAAAAAACATTCTCATTCGAGAATTGAGCCAAATAGATAGAAAAAAAACTGAAATGTCTTTACTGGTTCATATTTAATAGATCCTTGGTAAATAAAAGTAGCAGTTTCTTTCCTCAATCCAAACTTTTGAAGAAAAAAACATGGAGTTAGCTTTCACTGCTATGCCGATGATACTCAGCTGTATATTTCTTCAAAACCCAACGAAACTTACCAATTCACAAAATTAACGGAATGCATAGCTGATATAAAAAATTGGATGACTAGTAATTTCCTACTACTAAATTCTGAAAAGACAGAGATTCTAATCTAAAAAACTTCCACACGTAATAACCCAGAATACTGTCTAACACTTGATGGCTGCTCTGTCAAGTCTTCGTCGTCGGTTAGGAACCTGGGTGTGCTCTTTGATACCAACCTTTCTTTTGAAAGCCACGTGTCTAGTATCTGTAAAACTGCATTTTTGAAACAATCCATTGTTAAAAGCGCTATATAAATGAAGATGACTTGACTTGACTTGACTTGAATGGTAGGCCTAGTGTAAAAATGATCTCAAAACTTAAAAAAAAAAAAATTGTGACAATGAAGATCAGTCGTTGAGATGCATGGGAAAAAAGACAGAGGGAAGCAGATGAAGTTACCCAGCATCACTTTTGGTTTGATCTTCTACTATATTTAATCGCTTGTTAAACTGACCAAAGTGATTTTCACTTTAGATGTGGGCTGGCTGGCTGCTGCTAATTTATTTATTTCACATAGGCCTGATATCACAGAGTAAGACGAAGACTGAGAACATCAAGGCGTGCAGCTGAAATAATTAGAGACAATTGTCCGATTATTATTATTTAATATTATTATTTATTGTGTTGTTTTTTAACTAATTTATTTATTTCACATAGGCCTAGATATAAGACGAATAGGCTACTAGAGTATTCAAGACGAAGACTGAGAACATCAATTTGTGCAGCTGAAATAATTAGAGACGATTGTCCGAAAAGAAAAGGTAAAAAAAGGATGACGGATTCATTTGAATAAAGTAATAAAGAATTGAGTAAACTGACTGAGTAATAAAGAATCGGCACCAGACCCAGTTCGAGCTCAATTAGAGAGTAACGCGTACGATACGCTCGCGCCTGCGCCATAAGTGCACGCGCGTCTGGTAATGCGGTCACTGGAGGAGAAAATTAAGATAAAGCTCTCCAGTGGCGCTGACATTTCCTTCTGCTACTGGAAATCTATCTATCTATCTATCTATCTATCTATCTATCTATCTATCTATCTATCTATCTATCTATCTATCTATCTATCTATCTATCTATCTATCCATCCATCCATCCATCCATCCATCCATCCATCCATCCATCCATCCATCCATCCATCCATCCATCCATCCATCCATCTATCTATCTATCTATCTATCTATCTATCTATCTATCTATCTATCTATCCATCCATCCATCCATCCATCCATCCATCCATCTATCTATCTATCTAAATTAATCACATTAAGCAACAACATATTTGACAAATATTTTTCTATTATTTAGAACTTTGCTTACATGTTTGTGCTGTCTTGAAAAATAGATGTCACTTAATATTTTGTTATGTAATATAATGACCTTCATATGGGTGAAAGGTGATATCTCTATTCACCTTCCTGAAATACTTAAAATCCTATTTGCAATAGACATTATTGCCTGAACTATAAAAATAGGCACCATCAGTTGTCAGTATTCACACTACGTGTGTGAGTGTGTGTGTGTGTTTGTAAGTCTATCAATAATTCAAGCATAATTTAATTGCAGAATTACAAAGTATAATATCATAAACAGAATCTATGTGAAGTAGCCTACTGTACGTAGACTAATTGACCTTTGACCTGGTCCAGTGCATGCAGCTATGATGGATACACTCAGCTGGCATTATACAACAAACATGACATGAGATCCTCCTGGACTTGTTTCTGTAGAGATTATACATATATAGTATATGCTATTAGAAGTTGTTTTGGTAAAGGCATTTTTATGTGCATAGTGCATGGTACCATGATGTAGACAATACATCATCGTTATATCATGGTATGAAGTTCAAAAGAAAAGTTCAAAGTTCACAATTCAAAATCTTACAGCACTGAATTCACAGTGCACCAAGACACATGTTTTGAGTCCGTGTTCCATTTTCAAATCCTCTGAACCACAACATATTAAATTAATTTGATCCATAAACCACCAGAGGGCGCACTAACACAGCATCAACAGGACCCAAAGGCTCAGATTCTTCACTTCACTGCACACTGCACAAAACTCAAAACACTCGGGTATGGATGTTTTATGAGACTTATGTATGTATATTGCATTTTAAATATTTGCTGCATAATCTGCATTTTTTTCATGTTATGCTTGATAGGCTTACTTTGCTCATAATCATCTAATATTTGAATCGCATGCCAATTAATAATATAAACCTATGGTGTTTGTTACTTTAACAACTCAATATGTAATGCAAAATAAAAAACTGAAATGCATGAAACTCCTCTTGAAATGCAGCCTAATGAAGGCTCACTGAGCTAAAAAGAGTCAGCTCACTGCTCCAGGGCAACTTTACACCCACGTTGTATTTTAGTCACCCTAAGAGTCCTGAGAGATTAATCATCGTACAACACCACTGAAGCAGGACAAAAACAAACAAACAAACAAAACTGAAAGATTCTGTGGGCAACCAAAAATGGTTCTTAAAGGGCCACATATACTGAAGAGTATATGAATAATGTTAGATCTCATCATCTAAATGACCCGTGGGAAAAGAGGAGGAATTCATGCCCGAGGAGTATACAATAAAAAAAAAACAAATGTTAAAATATTGCATATTCGAGCCATAGCTGCAGTTCAAATGCTGTGTGGAAAATATCCTTTTAACAGTAGAGATCCTTGATGCCATCATTGCATATACTGTATGTGCATTAAATAAATTAAAAACCAAAATGTATGTTTTAGAGAAATATTACACGGGCTGTATACTGCAGAAGTCTACAAAAATCAAAAAAGTGCACTTGACATTTCCCCTTTGAGTTTAGTTAAGACATCAAGAAGCAGAAGTGGGATTATTTGGGTCAGTATTGGACCTGTTGGAGGCTGAGTTGTGCCATCAAGCTAATGTATTGTGATTGCCTCTGGCTTCCGCGACTGAGCCTTACAGCTGTCCCACAATCAATAGATGTCACAGAACTATTAGGGCAGTCATGACAGACACCGCAAACCCCGGCCTCCCACTTGGTTATGACAAATGTGCTCAGGTTCTCAAGACTGGGGGGATTAATCCACTACAAACTTTACTTATACCCCCTAAACCCCCACCCATGTGTCTATCTGTGGACGGAGGCCGGTACATCTGCTTGGGGTTCAGAAAGTGTAATTCTCCATTATTGGCCTTTATTCTCTGCGGCCTTTAATTACAGCAGTGATTCATGCAAAGAGCAGATGGTACAGTGACAGGTCAAGAAGGACTTCATCGCCTGCATTGTACCGTTGTCCTAGTGAGTTTCTAAGGTTATTAAACAGAGGTTTGCTCAGGTCAGGTTTGGGATCTCATCTTCGAAAACAATATAGGTCTTTGAAAATGAGTGGGAACAATTATTGTCTTAAAAAGACCAAATTGTAAAACAATATAAGCGTCTAAAAATGTTACATTGTTTTGAATATATTTTCATGTTAAATGTTTGAGGCCAGTGTGATTTTTGAAGTCTCTTATACTCACCAAGGCTGCATTTAGTAAAACAAAAACATTGTGAAACATTATTACAATTTAAAATATCCGTTTTCTATTTGAATATTTTTTAAAATGTAATTTATTCCTGTGATGGTAAAGCTGAATTTTCAGCATCAATACTCCAGTCTTCAGTGTCACATGATCCTTCAGAAATCATTCTAATATCTGGATTTGCTGCTCAAGAACTATTTCTTATTATCATCAATGTTGAAAATAGTTGTGCTGCTAAATATTTTTTGGGAAACCATGGTACTTTTTCAGAACTCTTTTATGAATAAAAAGTTAAAAGATTACAGCATTTATTTGAAATAGAACTCTGTTGTAGCATTATAAATATCTTTACTGTCACTTTTGATCAATGTAATGCATCCTTGCTAATTTAAAAGTATTAATAAAAACAAAAACAAATCTTGAACTGTTTTGTATTTTGTTATATATAAATATAATATAATATATATAGCCCACACACATGGAGAAAGTTACCTTTAAAAGTAATGCGTTACAATATTGCGTTACTCCCTAAAAAAGTAACTAATTGCATTAGTTCCTTTTAATGGAAAGTAATGCATTAAGTTACTTTTGTGTTGCTTTTTCTTTCTTTACTTTTGTTGAATATTTTGCATTATTTTACAAGTTACTTGAAAAAGGTAATCTGATTACATAACCAGTGTTACTCGCAATATGTTCTCTCAACAATGTACTGTATATATACAGTATGTATATATATATATATATATATATATATATATATATATATATATATATATATATATATATATATATATATATATATATATATATATATATATATATATATTATATATATATATGAGGTAGGCCTATATTTTACATTGTAAACATCACAGAAAATGGATGTGATATTACAAATGTTGATATCCAGACCCCTTTAGTGCAATAGAAGCAATAGACACTTTCACTAAAATGAGATTCTCAGAATGAGATAGTTTACGGACCGCATATGACAGGTCTGGATTTGCAAATTGAGGCCAAAACAACACCACCACATCATATTTTAAACAGCAGAAAAGCATTTCAGAATCTACATATTCTGCATCATGATTCATTGATGCTTTGCATTTCCATTAAAATGAGAAACATGTACAAAAGGCAAAAGAGGCCTATTTTTTCCCCTTTGCATCACTCGTTGGCCTATTCAAGGATGGGATTCGCACCCAGCAATCAGTTCGATTATCTTAAAAATACACACTGCATGATAGAATGCGTCAGGCAGATGTAAGATGGGATGAGTGGGGTCTCTCCCGAGTCTATTTTCCAGATGGTTTGCTGTTGTTATTGCCTGATTTAGTGTGAGCTGTCGAACACGGAAAGGGTTAGCAACACAGGATCCATTTAAACCTATCACTTGGATCTGCGTTGAGTTCCTCACGCTAGGTGCTCCTTAGTTGTGCCCATGCTTTCGCCCCGAGTGAGGCTATGCTGTGTGGCATGCCTTAATGATTCTGTTTGGGCACGTGGCGTGTTATAAATGTGCACGCTCTTGTGAGGGTTTCATTAATAGTTAATTATTGAGAGTCCCTCATGAAGCACTTTACAGCTCGACTTTGCCATTCGCATTTCAGTTTTATGTCACATAAGACTACAGAACATTAGGCCACAAACATAAACACAGCTGGGGGTGATATACTGTATGTGCTAAAAACACATGAACACAGCAGTAAACAACCAAACAAACACACACACACACACACACACACACGTTTAGCTAGGTATCTCAATGGGAACTGTCATAGACTCCTCCTATTGTTTTACAATAACAAGGCATAAACCTTAAAATACAGCTCTTTGCATTTTAGAGGTGAAAAACTAATAACTTTTGTAGAGATTTTTTAGCCATTGTGATCCCAAAAGTATGGCTAATAATGGTTCTCACACTAAAATAATGATATTTATGATACTCTTTTATTAAGCAACCCCCAATAAATGAACTGCTTCAAATTTCTTTTTTTTTGACATGTTTCTCTATTGTGAGGACATTTTTAAATAGCGCCTGATTAGCCACAAACATATTTCCATCTATCTCTTAGGTCAACACTGCACTGTTAAGTGTTCTTTTGTTTAACTCTAATCTGGCATGGTAACATCATTTGTTAGTCACCACTCAGCGTAAACGCTTCAAATGTGGGCAAAAATAGATGCGATTTTTGAATGACTTTGACCGACTCATTGGCACAGGAACCAAGTTTCCTGTTACTATCGTAAGTCGCAGAGAGGGAAGTCACACCTGGACAAGCAGGACCACAGAAATGACACAAGAACAAAAATTGAGTAATTATGTAATATGCAATATATTTTACAATAATTATCTGATCATATATGGATAGACAGACAGATAGACTGATATATAGAGATGGATGGATGGACAGACAGACAGTTGGATAGAGTAATAGATGGATATATAGAATTGGATCGATGGATGGATGGACAGTAAGATAGAGTGATGGATAGATATATAGAGATGGATGGATGGATGGATGGACGGACGGACAGACAGAATTATATGGATGGATGGACGGACAGACGGATAGACAGACAGACGGATAGTCTAATAGATTGATATATGGATGGATGGACAGACAGACAGTTGGATAGTGATGGATAGATAGATGGACGGATGTAAGTAAAGACAGAATTATATGGATGGACGGACAGTTGGATATTGATATGGATATATAGGAATGGATGGATGGATAGATAGACATAAAACATTATACTTATTATATATTTCATTTGAGGTATTTAACCTCAGGCCTTAACACGGAAATTCGCCCCTCATAATTAATTCGGTGTGTATTTTGAACTGAGCAATACGTTTCCACTGAACGTTATTAAATCGTGGGGAGTGACGAGCTTTTATTTGTGCTGTCAGAGCCTCTGACAGCCTCGTTAGCTCCCATTTCGCCCTGTCAGCTCACAGTTTGCGCCGGACACTGAGTCTCCTCTCTCCGTTTACCGTGTTATTGCTGGCAGCACTGCGCAGAGCGATCAATCACGGGCAGGTGTCAATCATTTCATCCTGACTCAGGATTCCTGAGACTACACTACTTTATTAGGCTAAAACGCTTTCTGATACAACACATTTTCCAGGACACCTGTGTGAATTTAACTTAATTCACTAAGAAACACATTGGAACCAGAAAAAAACAAAACAAAAAAACTATTGAATCATTTGTTGTACAGTTTTATACATATTGTAAACGTGAAATAATTTCTGATACGAATGTTAATTAAAAAAACAACTATTGCATGTTCGTTCATCATTGCAGAGTTTCCATGTTCAACATATATGATTGTTTTGAGCTGGCCTATACTGTACAATTAAAGCTTGCGCTGAATCTTTATTCTGGCTCTGCTTTCAGACTGTGGGTCGTATACTCAGGCTTGTCACATTGAGGTAAAGTGAGTTTCTAACATCCAGGGCTTTGCTGTCTGCGCCGGACAAATTGATTGCGATCAGCCTGAGGGAATTCAGTTTGGGGGGGGGGGGGACCGATATTGCTGAAAACCCGAAATACACATAATACACATCACAAAGTCATCAGCTTCTGGGAGAAACAACAAGGACCTGAATGTAGAGATTTGGGAAGACCTCATAGCCTATACTCGTACAATTAAATCTTAATATCTTTAAGTATAGGCTATAGTCTTGATGAGAAGAAGGGAAAATTTGAAATATTATAAGTGCATAATTATGAAGGATTGTTCATGCACTTTTGTTCTTTTGAACCCATAGAAAGAGAAAAGAAACTATTGCACATTCAAACATGATGACAATGCATAATCCAAAATAATGTTATCTGTAATGCCTGGTCAGTGCTGAACCTGTTACCAATATAGCGGAACAGAAGGCAAACCGTCTGCCTTTTCAGTGCTTTAATTCTTTAATGTCGAATCATATAAAAATGAAATCCATAATTTTACGAACAGCCAATGATATTTTAATAAAGGCGCGTTATGAAGATTAAGGAAACTTTGGAAAACTACTCAAAATTACCTTATAACATGTCTTAAAAACTTTCTTGAAATACTGTAATTATGACGCTCACGTGCTTATTTGAAGACCAACATCATATTTCCTTTTTACGGACCCATTTAGCCTAGATTTTTATTCCGTAAAATAAATTGTTGTGTATACATAAGCGATTATGTTATTAAAACAACATAGCCTATTGTAATTAAAAAAAAGAAAAAAGAAAAAAAAGAAACATTCATTAATTTTAATAACGAACATTTGAATTGCTCATATCAAACTCGTTATTGAAATAGGCCTACAACACCACTTGAAAACTTGTTATTGTTGTATAGAAGAGAAATGTAGCCTATGTGTGTGTGTGTGTAAATGTGTGCGTGTGAGATAGATAGATAGATAGAGAGAGAGAGAGAGAGAGAGAGAGAGAGAGAGAGAGAGAGAGAGAGAGAGAGAGAGAGAGAGAGAGAGAGAGAGAGAGAGAGTGGGGGGAGAGAGGATGCTGAGAGGCCGGCTGAACAGATTTTCCTTCACGCCTGGTCGGGTTCTTGAGAGCGGGGCGTCGTGGAACAGGGAACGGAGGCACCTGGCCCGGCCGCTGCGCAGCGTCTTCTTTTATTGACCGCATGATAAGCCGTGCGGTTTCCAGCGATCACCTGGAGAACCCTGCAGCGTTGCACGGTTTCTGTGGCCCTTAATTGTGGTTACGTCAAACAAAGGGCTGAATAATGCTCGTGTGCGCCCCATACCTGCTCCATACGTCCTAAAGAACCAACACAACCCATTCATTTCCTGAGAGACACACCACTGAACTGTTGCGCATTTGCGCACTATGGACAGTGACATTGTACGTCACGTCATATGAAGTAAATGCCATGTTGCTTCACCTTTAGGCTATTATGTTTATGTTATAATGTTTTCTTTGTTTAGATGCTGCACAGAATTTCATAAACAGCCTATAGATATGCGCAACAGCTCCCCTTTTAGGACGAATCGAGAAAATAGTCCAGAAATTGTCGTAGACATTAAAGAAAACCATACACAGCTATACACAGCTATAGGTGGAAACAAACATTTTCACTAAACGCGCTGTATACCGGTTAACCATTTGATTTTCCACCTGAATGAGTAGGGTAAATAAGATCTCCGTGACGCCTTGGCCAATATTTGCTTAACAGACGGATAGCAACTTAGGATCAAGAAGAGAGGCTGACATAAATAAATAAAATAACATTCGACGTTTTAAAGTTTCAAATATTTGCATTATAAAAATATATAGGCTTTTTGCAGATATTGATATTGGCTATTAAAAACCGTCAAAACTTGTCTTTCTGCAATTACTGAAACATATCAAAGATAATTATTTTTAATGTAGGCTACTAACTAGAGCCCATGTGCATAAGTGTAAAAATAGGATGATTTCTGGAGAACTAGCAAACCATAAATCATTTATTTAAAAAAAAAATATTTTTGATTTCTTGTTATCAATATAGTGGTGCGGATTTAGAATATAGCATAAACATTATTCAATAGCCTATATTTTATTAATATTATCATTACATTATTAGGTTATATTAATATGTAGGCTATTTATTAAATATTGATATTAACTGCCTCGCTCTAGGCCTATATCAAAGAAATCCCCTTCTTTAGGAAACACCAAGACAGAAACAGAAGCATAATTCTCCTAATTCTTCACTTGAAATATAGGGCAATAATCACGCCAGCCACGTCTTGAAAATCGAGGCTAATGTGAGAGCATGGAGTTCCCCTGATATGTTGCATGCATGGCTGTGTGAGAACTATTTTCCAGCGTGACGTAGCGCGTCATCTGACCAATCGCCGACGAGCTGAGGCTGATATTAAGAGAAAGTTTACAGTGAGTGAGGGTTACACCGTTTTTTCACTCTCACTGACATTTCCACTCCAAACGGGATTCAAACGTGACAACACAGTCTGGACTCATGAGATCGTTTTAATTTATTCAATCGCAAGGGCTTGAAACTGCAGGATATTGATCAGAAGTCAGAAATATCCCGGTAAGTTAAGAAATACTGCATGTTTTTCCCACCGTCCTCAGTAAAGCAAATGCACGGCATATCTTCATTAGGAAAACACATTTTATTATCCTATCTTTAATATACGTATTTCCTTCAGTTTATGTCAAATTTAGACACCTACATATTTCTGCTGTTGAAATTATTAATGTGTTACATTGTCATAACATGAATTACGACAATTCATCAGTGCAGATACACACACACAAAATTAAGTTTTTAATAGGCTACATTAAAAGCACCTTTCCATTTTAAGAACAGTTTTAGGAACGATAGGGAACGCAAATTAACACCAGAATTAATAGGCTAGTCAGTGAAATATGTAAAAAGGTTTCCATTTTTTGCCACAGCAATTAGAATTAATTTGTTTACTAAAAATTCTTCTTTCCTAATAATAAAAATAATTGTGAAATCGGAGGTGCCTTTTCTATTAATATTTTACGTTAAACAAGACATTTTTGTTTTTATTACACAATATCCTAATAAACAAAAATAAAAGAAAGTAAACAATATAAATAACTAAATCTTATTATGAAAAACATCAACTAAAAAAAACGTTGGTGGTAAGTACATTTCTTTGGTTCCCAAACTATAGCCTATAATGATTTAAAAAACTTATTTAAATCTGTCAGCCCGTTCGTGACTTTTTATTTATTTTTATCGATCGACTCTTTTGTGTTCGCCTGAATATGACGTCAGTCCCATTCCCTCCTCTCTTTCTCCTTTTCTAAAAAGTTTCCTACAGAAGACACAGTGAGCACTTTGCCCAAGAGCGAAACGGCTACGAGATTAGGGATTACTTTTCACGATTTCGTATACTAATCCCAATTGGGCTAATTGCTTTGCGTGTAGAATTGCTATCTGCAGGGTCCGTGTGATGTGGAGGGTTTGTATGGCCTGAAGGCTGATGATGCGCCCTGAATCAGACCACTTCCTAAATACACCTCATTAACACGGAGAGGATTTACAACTGATCTAAATGACAAATCAACAGCCACGGAACAATTACTACGCTTATAGGGCATTCTTTTAGGGTTATGCAGTGCCTTTGCTTCTTTATAATACATTTGAAATAAAAACGAACATATACTATTAAGTTGCATTAGAGTCATCAGAGGCTGAAACAGATAAGAAGAGCTCATTTGTGGAAACATTTGCAGTAGTACGAGAGAAACTCTGCAGGGCCCATACAGTGCTGTTCATTATCCGTTCCCATAAGGCCTTTTTTAAACTCTTTGGCAGCATCGTTTGTCTCCTGGCTTTTTGTGACACAGTCACAGATAGTAGGCTACTGTTTATTGATGAGCGTTGGCTTTTTCCTAACTTTGCATACGGCGGGAAAAGTTAATGCAATGGCTAACGTAGCCTATACATTTTTCTTTTTCTTTGTAAAATCCCATCAGCTCTTAACCGGCTCCCATAGACTCGGGACTCGTGCTACGACAGCTGAATACGGGCGCGGAGGAGTTGCTTTATATACAGTAAACAATTATATGATCAATAAGTTATGGCAACATATGTTTTTACATTGCTCCTCAAAATAAGTTAATCAATCGTCAACTTAAAAAAAATGATACAAGCTTCAACTAATTTTTTTAAAGTCAGCTTAAATTTAATTTAAGTTGAAATGACTTAAACATCCAAGCTGACTGTACCTAAAAATGTAAGGCAGCAACTTCTTTTTTACAGTGATATATATATATATATATATATATATATATATATATATATATATATATATATATATATATATATATATATAGGCCTAGCCTTTATTTACTGAAAACAGTACTTCACAATATAAATTATGTGCACAGTTTAGGCAAGTGTAAATTTCTAAACTATTTTGTAGCAGGAAAATATGGGAACATATATCAAAGTTCGAGACGCAGCGCAAAAATAATATAGAATTTTTAAAATGGATTTGTCTGTCGACAGACACGTATAGCCTACTTTGGAAAGAATGGTTGCTTTACAACAAGCCTTTAAATTAGCAAAAATTCAAAATCCTAAATTCACTATTTTGAAACTACAACAAATTCAGCCTCCGGGACCAGTAATTCCCGCATCTTTTTAATTTTATATGCATATATCCATCTATTCTCCAAACCGCTTATATGTCGCGGGCTGTTACAAACTGTTGTAAACAGATGTCATCACTATTTGCGACTCCGATTAACGAGCTGTAAAATTAGTGAACAGTGAACAATTTAGGGGGCCACGTGGACGCGGAGGTAACCTCCACGCGCGCAGATACTGTGCAAAAGCTCGTGAGTGTCAACAAAAGCACGTGGAGAGTGTTTGCGTTTGTTTTAGCCAGTTGCACCAGGGACCATTTGCAAGTGCACTTAATGCACAGAGCAAACAGGTTCTCCTTTTGAATTCGCAGCTGTCAACAGGTTGCTTTCTTTTATCAGTGTCATGGAGGGCCAGATCTCTCAGGACTTAAAAGCCCCATGCAGCAAACAAACAATCAATCAATCAGGAATATTCAATAAAACAGATTTTTGCTGTAACACTTAACAACAGTGTCCATATAACGTTCAAATAATGAAGTAGGCCTTCTAACAATTATAGTTATAACATTGAAATATTAAATAAAAAGTGATTAGTTGATTTAACTTAAAAAATTTGAGGAAACCAGTTGCCTTAAAATTATTAAGTAAATAAACGTCATGCTTAATCGAAAAAATCAAGTAATGTGGAATTGTCAAGTTCACTACTTATTTTTTTTCAATTAAGCATTCAGTTTATTTACTTCATAATTTTTAACACTTTTTACAGTCTGTAAAATGTGACCCGAGTTACTTATCACACATTTCGAGGCAAAATATGAAAATACATAAGACAAAAGAGACACTAAAATGTATTTTCGGAGTGAGCTCAAGTGGTGAGATTTAAGCAGTGCATCCAACAGAAACAGAATGCTACACCACTGCATAAGGCAATATTGAGTGAGTTGGAGAGGGGGCGCTCGGCATTTGCATGCGCGGAATGATTAGTTGGTTCAAAAGTGGCCTGTTTTCTGTTCTGTAATGGCAGAGGGTCACTGCTTCTCTCTAATGGGCCAGTAAAGAGCTGCGACTGGGAACAGACAGACTAAATACATCAGTACTATCACCAATCAGGATAGGTGTGTTCAACTCCGTCTCTCTCTCTTTCTCTTTCTCTCGCGCGCGCTCTCTCTCCCTCCATGCGCCTTCACTTTCTCACTCTCTCTCACTCACTCACTCACTACACATGCGAGCACACACACACACACACACACTCTCAATCCCTGAGCAGTCCTGACATCTCCGCTCACTGTCAATCTGTGTCTCATTCGCAGGGAATTTCCTTCCAGATAGAGGGACGCTGGAAAAAACTATATTTTAAGAAGAAATTACTATTGGAGATCCATTGTTTCTTTCCCAGTTTCACTATTTTGCTCGGAAGGGCTCAGGCGGTGGAGCAGAATGCCTCAAAAAGGTGAGTGCGCACGCTGAAACTAAAAGTTTGTGGTTCGTGTGGGATCCAGTAGCTACTATTTTACTGGAGTGCTCCACCTTATTATTATTAATATTCATTAACGTTAAGTTTATTGTTAGGGGAGTTTCCAAAGTCAAATAAAAACGTGCTGTTAATAGTTTGTAGGCTAAGTGTAAAACTAAATGAGGCTACTAAATAAAGCTGAACTCTCAGATTATGTTTTATTTTTTCGGACTACTTTTTAGGCAGAAAACCGCTTCTGTTTATGGAGAGTAAATATGTATCTGTGAGAGGAAAGAGTTCGAAGTCACATTAGGCCTGAACAGTGTTTTTTTCTTTCTTTCTCGGAGCACGGGAACGCACTGACCCGTTGAGTAAAGGTGTCAGAATGATTCATCAGCCGAGTGCCTTCTTAAAGATTTCCTTGAATCTCACGAGGACCTGCTTGTTTATTATTATTTGCATGATAGGAATATTTGTATTTAGAATTTTTGTAATTGGTAAAAAGGAGAGCTGATAAAGTTCAATATTTTTTATTTAATGCACTGTCAAGACTTTCCACTTTTGGGTTACAATATATAGCCTAAAAGTAAACATCAGAACATCGCACGAATGAAATGTAATAAATAAAATGATTTTTTAATAATTTCTTAATTTGTATTATTTAAAACCTTAAACAAACCACCACAGCGGACTCGTTTATTTTAGCATCCAGCAAATATTCACCAGGCCTACTTATATAGCATTAGGACGCTCAAGTCCTCATAAACATTCACTAAATAAATGTAGCTACAAAAACACAAAAGATTTCCCCATCGATGGCAGTATAAGATGATTAGGGCATGTTAATGTCAGATCCTTCAAAACTTCCCACTGCGCTTTTGTACACGTACAGATGCATGTCTGCATGTCAATGATGTTTATGGAGAACACTGTTTCCTGAATAAGCATGTTTAATTAAAGCAATTGTAGTTAAGGATTACACAAACGAAAGAAATGCAGATGAGATTAGTTAACCTCATAAACAACAACAACAGCCTGTATAGGACGTTAGATAAATCATTAACGGGAACACGCAGAGTCGCAATGCAAGGAGCGAGTGCGAATTAAAGGAGCACAAAACAATTAACATTTGCTGTGATTAAGAGCTATAAGGCTGTGAAGGTATTTAGAATTTACCTTCGGGTTGTAGTTTCCAATTGACGTGTAGCCTAACTTTTTTTTATTAATCTTTTTTTCTTTAAGATATTCGGCACTAAAACAATTAAAAAAAAAATACACACTTATGAAGGCAAATGACAGCTGACAACCTCTTGACACATTATATATAAATACAATAGAATATGCTTTACTGCTCAATTTCTGGGAAATTCATCTTGGACAACTATTACACAACATTAAATTTACATAATAAATTACTAATAACCAACAATCCAATATATATAGGCCTATATATAAAAAACTACAGTATACCAAACTGACATCTAATTTTTGTAACTCTGAATAGTTTAACCGCAAGTGGCACAAAAGAAAGAATATATATATATATATATATATATATATATATATATATATATATATATATATATATATATATATATATATATATATATATATATATATATATATATATAATTAACAATTTAATTATGTATATATTAATTAGTTTCTTGTTTGTGGTGGGGAAATTATCAAATGAAAATATAAGAGTTAAAAGATTAACAATTATTTAGAAACAAATCCACAAAATGTTTTAGGAGAAAAAAAATCTTTAGAACACTTAAATGCACATTTTTAGATGGTTTAAATACAAATTTACTGATATGTTAAAGTTTATAACACTTTTTCAATTAAATTGGAAACGTTAAACACTTTCAGTTCTTCAACCTTGGGAAGAGAGCGAATGGAAACGGACACACCGGTTTTGTTATTTCAGCGTCGGGAGAGAAAATGAAGCGAAAGACTTTCCTTCCCTGGGCCCCTTTTTAGCAATGTCGCTGAATAGATCCTTTATTGCAATTGTTTTTTTCCAATTGAGCACCCTACTGGGCTGTTGCATCCTTTTACAACCCCTAACAACCCACACCCGTTACACAAACACCTACAGATATTTATAACGCGAAATTACTTTTCTATTTCCCCAAACCTCACAAACAGAAACACGCATTGGGGTTCGGGCACCGGGGTCATGGCCGTCAGGAAAGTGACAGTGGATGCTGTGTGTGTGTGTGTGTGTATGGTCGTCTGGGGGGCAGGGTGCCCTCGGCTCTTTGTATTCGGGCAAGTATTGGTACGTTTGGTGGGAGGTTGTGTTGCTAGTTGCAGAGGCCGAGTTGTGATGGCTGGGTTTGGGTATAGAAGGTAAAAGAGGCGCATTGTTGAGCTCCAGCAGGCTTTGTTAGGATCCTCTCACCCCCTCTAGTTCTCACTTTTCAGAGCACTGATGCGAAGTAGACAGCGTGTGTCACTGTACACTTTTGACGGGAAGATCTAAAGAGGAAGGTTGAACATTTTACAGACCACCAAGAAATTGAGACGTGAACTCTTCCAGATATATTCGACTTGACTTTTATAGCCTATTTAATAGCCTACCTCAAATCAATTTCTTCTATTTTATGTGCCATAAAATAAAACGGCAGGTGCAAAATGCTGCGTAAAATGCTATGTAGGCCTACAATTAAACAACTCTCTATTATATATTAAAACATGACTCAATACAAGTCATTCGAACTAATATTACTCTTTTGCTTTATCCTAGGAACGATCTAAATAGTCAGAGGCAAATGAAGGGCTAAATTTTTAAACGGACAGTCAACTTCTGTTACCAGGCAAGTTTTTAAAGCTGAAATTCCCCTAGAAAGGATTATTCCCAAATATACATAATTTAACCTCCTTATGCGTTGAGATGCACAGGCCGTAAACGCAACGCCGCAATTGTTGCAAAACTGCAATTAAAAAAGAAATAAATCTGGATTTCACAACTAACCCTTTATATTTTCTTTGTCATAAATAGAATACCACAACCAACCCACGTGGGAATCAGGAGTGGCGTCCATGATGCAAAACAGTAAGTGCAATTCTTATTAAGGCACTCATGTGTATTTTTCTTCTCCAACGGCTGACTGTTTGCTTTTCATTTACGATTAAACTTTAATTGCAGTGCATGATGGGAAATTATATAATAGACCGTGCTAAAGTGTGATTTATGGTCAAATGAAGAGTCATTAAAAATGCGCATTATATATCCACCCCCCACATGAATGATTTCATGTTAATATTTAAAGGAAAAGCCATAGGAATACAAACTGCATTTTACATACATGTCGAGCATAAATGAATGAATGGCTGATGGGGGAGGAGATGTTTATTTCTGCTTGAGTTGGTAACAAATAAATGCAGCTCTGGCTGAATTAATGCAGAAAATTTGCCAACTTCCACAGACAGCTCCCGAAACAGCTAATGCATGAAATGGGACACATGAAATAGTTTGATGATTCCAGGATTTGATTTCAAGATTTTCTGTGCTTGCTTGAGGGGGAAAAAACACGAGTTCTGTTAGCTGTAAACGGCTCAGCGTCACTTAGATCTTGCATTTGGGTCTGACATACGATAAATGCTTGGATTAGTTCTCTGAGATTATGTAATGTAATCACATATTGTTCAGTCATATGTACAAATATTGCTGTAGAAAGACAGACCTCAAATAATGAATGGTATAATTTATGTGTAGAAAGATACATTGAGAAATTTGTATTCATGCGCCAGAAAATGTTAAAACCCAATTTGGTCTGGAGATTTAGGATTGATGTTTACAATTCACAACATATGTTTCCCCATTACTAGGGGAGCGATACAATACAAGTCTCATTATGACTGCCACCAGGCCAGATCTACAGTCCTACACCATGGGGAATTATATGATTATTAAGACTTAACCTTTGAACTGTGAAATGACAGGCCGGGTCATGTTTCTGTGTGATGGTGACATCAATCAAATGGATTCGTGGATTCTCCTCCTTACGTTCAAGAGTCTATTAAATCCAACTAATCCAGGAATTATTGAAGACAGAGGATGGCAGTGGATTATTTCACTGGATTTGGAGAGATTACCACACGTTTGTTGTGCAGTATCAGTGCTTAAAAGAATCAAATTTATTAAAATTAGCCCGGTTGGATGTGGTATTTCAAATGTAGATTTTTTTTTCACAGTATTATTTCATATGACTGAATCACCAATGAATTTTAAAGGGTCAGATCAGAAAGAAATACCTTACTTTCACTTTTTTATACAAATTTAGACACTAGCATTTCCCACAATACTCCGGCAGATGTTGGGTTTGTTACGACAGACTCACAAAAAAAGAAACCTTTGTCAGATTTAATATGTTTAGAAACACGCAAGCCCCTGTCCTCGTGGGTTGCTCCTGTAGCTAGAAATAAAAGGAAGCCTCCCTTGAAGGCAACAAGAGCAGAATCCAATTTCGTCTGATATTCAAATGCAGACAGAAAGGGTCGTTTTATCATGCTACCATTTGTCGTGACGATGCGTTTTTCAAAAGCAGAGCAGTGTCATATAAAGTGACAGTCCTGCCACAAGTACTTCAGCTGATCTTTTCAATGAGCCTTCCATGCATGATCCGAGGCGACCTCCGCCTATTTCCAGAAATTAAGCTCAAACTTGACGTGCAGCTAGCTTTATTCTAAAGACAAATGTCAGAGAGGCTCATCATATTTTCCCCCCTCTTCTTCTTCTATATTTGGAGCTTATTTATTGCTTAGGAGCTCGGGCTCCTGCAGTCAGACGAGAGAGGAGCAGAGAGCTAGAGCACACACACACTCCGGGGAGGCTTTTCGTAGGGATTCGCCTCTGTTTTTTTTGTTTTGTTGTTGCTCGCTTTGAATTGACTTATCACTGGACTTTCACATCGCATCAAAATACACTGAACTGGTATGCGCTTTTCATATTCTTCTGAGACAGTGCTCATGTTTGCAGTGCATCTAATATCGAATTATTTCGCATTGTTTTTTTTAATGGACACTCCAATGGAAAGCACTGCTGCCGTATGCTTTGCGATAATTGCTCTCTTTCTGTTGCTCCTCAATGGCGATGTGTGTGCTTATTTATTAGGGATTTGTTAGTCTGGTGTGAATGAGAGTTTCCAAACACTGACGCACGGTCTTGTGGAAAGTTGTTCTCTTGAGGACAGTTTGATTATGAAAATTTCAGTTCACTTGAATGGAGATGTTCAGACTCAGAGGTCATTTCATCAGTCGATTCTGTGTGTTTGTTGATTGATTCGAGTCTAGTGCATGACATTCCAGTGTTGATTTGTAGGGCACAATGAGCTGTGTAACAGCACTCAAAACTTGGCGTAGCTTATTAATGATGGTCAGAAAAACGTTATAATTCATTCAAAAAATAATGATAAAGTTCCCTTTGTTGGCTCAAGTTGTTGAAGTGCATGGTTTTTGTAGAAAGTTCGTGTTATTGATTACACTGACATGCTATATTGTATAACATGGAAATTGCAATGTAAAAACTCAGCCTTTTTTTTCTCTCTAATCTGACTCGGGTCGTCAGTAACGCTGATCAAAGAGAAGCTCCAAGAAGTGGAGCTTTATTCTGGACAATGGGACACCACCCATTGAGGGAATGTTTTTGAGGGGGAAAGACGAGCCAATTTGTTATGTCTCCATGTGCCACAGGTCACAGTGGCGTCAACCAGCTCGGCGGGGTTTTTGTGAACGGCAGACCGTTACCGGACTCCACCAGACAGAAGATCGTCGAACTCGCACACAGCGGAGCGCGACCCTGCGACATCTCCAGGATTTTGCAGGTGACCCTGAAGCCCATTAGTACATCCAACAAGCTTTACGGGACCTAGTGAAATAATTATAAAGTCATATCATGGTCACACAACTTCCATGTTACAAATAGTACAGCTGAAAAAAAAAAATGAACAACAGCAATAACAATAAAAAGAAAATATTCAAGATGCTAACCATTTGTATTGCTGAGGCAAACACATGTAAAGTGTGACTAATTAGCTCTCAAACCTTTTAAACGTAATGAAATCATCCTAGCAATTTTAAGGCGTATTTTCTGTGTTCATAGACCCATGATGATGCAAAAGTCCAACTGGACAATAAGAACGTAAGCGTATAATTGTTTGAAGTACATTACTTTATTTCAATTTAGTCTTAAATAATGTATGTGAATTGTGTATATTGCTGTCCATTCAGGTGTCGAATGGGTGCGTGAGTAAGATTCTGGGCAGATATTATGAGACCGGCTCCATCCGACCTCGAGCCATCGGAGGCAGCAAACCGAGAGTAGCGACGCCTGAAGTGGTCGGGAAAATAGCACAGTACAAGAGGGAGTGTCCCTCTATCTTTGCCTGGGAAATTCGTGACAGACTACTGTCTGAGGGGGTGTGCACCAACGATAACATACCCAGCGTAAGTGCAAATTATGATTCATCTGCATCCTTTGATTGTGCAAACGGTGCACTTCTTATGTCAATAAATAAACCACATTTCTTAATAGGTGAATAAGAATGCATATGTAGGCAGATTTATAGATGTATTCTTGCAATTGCAATGCAATTTTGCTACTTATTTCACATTTATCCAAATTGCTCAAATTTACGGGTATTAACACAAATGGCATTTATGGACGGAGCTATAATGGAACAGAATGAAATAAAATGGCATGTTATGGCTGATGCATTAAAACAGTAATTGACTGACTGCCTTCTTTATACCTTTTAGGTGTCGTCGATAAATCGAGTCCTACGCAACCTGGCTAGCGAAAAGCAACAGATGGGTGCAGATGGCATGTACGACAAGCTGAGAATGCTCAACGGGCAGACCGGCACGTGGGGCACACGCCCGGGATGGTACCCTGGTACGTCTGTGCCAGGACAACCAAATCAAGGTGAGACAGTCTAAAAGTAATAAGAGCATCACTGTCATGAGAAAAATTTGAATAACAGCAACATAAGGCACAGCAACAATAAAACAACTAAAAAAAATAAAAAAATAAAAATAATAATACTAATATATATATATATATATATATTTTTTTTTAAGATTTTAAAATATGTTAATATTGTTCATTATAAAAAATTATATTATTAATAATATATATATATATATATATATATATATATATATATATATATAATTATTATCCCATTTTCTTCCTATAATATTCATGCTGAAATTATACGAACATATACAAGTATATATTCAATTATTATTTAAAAATATAAAATTTAAAAAAGTATACTATTCAGTGTATCTATATGTAGTATATAAGAATGTACATATTTTGTACATATTTTATATTATTTTTAACTTGACAAAAATTCTGCAGTATTTTATTATTAATTCATGGTGTTCATTTATTTGCTCTGAAAAAGTGCAGGAAATCTCTTGCAGTCATTAGGTCTATATGTCAATCCATCTGGAGATGCATTAGATGAATATACAGAATCTAGAATTGCGTGCCATTGACATGCTTGGATGAGAAAAGGCCATTCATTAATAGAGGAGTTAGTGCTAATTAATCGCTCATCTCAATACGGCTTCTGTCTGGGTCTTGGATCTGCGTGACTAGGAACAGAGTTTTCGGCGGAGGTGTCCATGCGGTACCACCTGCCCCCTCCCCCCGCCGGTGCCCTCGACATCATTTGCGCCCCATGGGGAGTGAGAGAAAAGCACTGTGCGTCCCGGGACAAAAGATGTTTCTGTCACATGCAAGAATTTGTGACAGGCACAGCTCGGTCTCTCTGTAATTGCTCATTAGAGGTTGTTGTTTTTTTTTTGAGGGAGAGAAAGAACATCCACAGGCTTTTGGTTAGAGGAGACAATGATACAAAAGTTTAGTTGATGAATAGTTAAGTTTCTCATCAGGTTGACGAATCCTGCGTGTGGATATTCACAATTTCACAAACACTATCTGACAGCATTGATATTAAATAAGAATAATGCAAGCGATATTTGAATGTATTAGTGCTGCTTAAAGTGATAATACACATTCAAATTGAAAATGCTCACTCTCATGTCATTTCGAATGAGTCTTTAAAGACTTAGTATAGGTTCAGGAGACTTAGCACATAAGTATATGGACTATTTACTACTTTTGGAGCTTAAATGGTATTATTATGAACTGACACTGAATGTTTTTTTTTTTATTTCTACTTTTAAAACAACAGCATACAGGTTAGGAATGACAATGAGCAGAAAATGATCACATTTTCATTTTGTGTTAACTGTTGCTTTAATAGCCTGGATAAATTCTGGTCAGATTGGAGAGACTTTTCCAACCCATCCTAACTAAGCAAGCAAAGGTCTTTCAATGGTCATCTCCTGTTGAACGTATACATCCTAACTGGCGTTTAACAGGGCTGGCCTGGGGTTCTTTGATTAATGACAGTGGTGTGTAGAGGTTAACATACTGAACTGAAAGGTCTGTTGACTAGATCCTTGTGTTATACAATGCTGAGCACTGCATGCCTCTTTTTGTTGTTCCTTTCCAATTGTGCCCTCGGGAGAATTTGAGCCTGACGAAAAAGGCCTGGCAGCCCATCTCTGTCTGCACAGTTTAATGGTTCCCCTCATTCTTCTGGTGGTATTGTGTCATTGAGAAAAGCAGCTCTCTATTCAAGTGTTGGTGGTCACCTCAATAGGTCCCTGGACACCCATACGGTGAATAGCACTAAGAATCCCTATACATTATATGTGCTGTGTATGAAAACATCCAAGGGAACCTGAGGATGATTCAATGCGTTTCTTTTGCTACTTTGTTCTTTGGAACTATGGAGATAATGCTGACAATTCTGGCCTCAAGTCTTGGGGTGTATTCACATCAAATGCTAATTTTCCATCTGAAATAAGTCCGAAATATGATATTAATTATATTATACAAAATAATTTTTATTTGATTTATTTATACTGTACATTTATTTATTTATATTTTGTATGTATACAAAATACATACTGTGTGTGTATATATATATATATATATATATATATATATATATATATATATATAATGATGATTTAATAAATAAATGAATACTTTGCAAATGTATAATATTTTTTTGTCAATTATTCACATGCAACTCAGTGTTGTTATTACTAAAACTGAATTGAAATAAGGCTGAAATAAAATGAAATGAACGAAAAACTTAAAACTAAAACTTATACTTTGATTAGAAATGTTGCTTTGGGAACCATCTTTAATAAATACGTTGAAGTTGAAGTACTAAAATGGCTAAAAATGTAAATGAATATACATGTATTGAAAATAATAAAGCTATATAGAAATGAAAAACAAAAAAATTATTAAAAATAAAAATGTCAACAATACGCACATAACAAAATGACTCAAACTTAAGCTAGAAATAAAAAAATAAATATAAAAATAAAAGCTAATTCAAAATCTTATTAAATGCAATATTATATGCATAATACAAAAATAACACTGATGCAACTTTGTGTGATATTTCCAAAATTTTCCCCCTTTTTATTTTGCAGATGGTTGCCAGCAACCGGACAACAGTGGCGAGAACACTAACTCCATCAGCTCAAATGGCGAGGACTCCGATGAGACTCAAATGCGGCTGCAATTGAAACGAAAACTGCAAAGAAACAGAACGTCGTTCACTCAGGAGCAGATCGAAGCCCTGGAAAAAGGTATGCATCAAGTGTAAGAATCACGTCTCCCATATCCAGCCGAGGTTCAAAGCATAACCTTTGTTTTCACATCGGTTTTAGAGTTTGAAAGAACCCACTATCCAGATGTTTTCGCAAGAGAAAGACTTGCAGCAAAAATTGACCTCCCAGAAGCTAGAATACAGGTGAGAATATGGTAATAGTTCAATTTTAATACCATACCATAACTATTGCATGTTCACCATCACTACTGTCTACATCTATGCTGACCTTCTCTGTGCCTGCAGGTATGGTTCTCAAACAGAAGAGCCAAATGGAGGAGGGAAGAGAAGCTGAGGAACCAGCGAAGACAAGCCAGCAATTCCTCCAGTCACATTCCCATCAGTAGCAGTTTCAACTCGAGCGTCTACCAGGCAATGCCACAACCCACCACTCCTGGTAAATGCCAACGTAAATTCTTGAGGATTACATATAAGGCATAATGTCTTCACACCAAGTCCAAACTGCATGAATTTTGCAGAAGAACATTTTTTTGGTTGTGCTTAGGCTCTGTGTGACTGTGCGGATGAATATTGTTCTTTCGCCTAACTAAAAAGAGAGAGATTATCCACTGCTCATAAAACATTCACTACTAGGCTTAAGAGATATAATCAGTTTAGATGGAAAGGATCTCAAGCTGACTGGCTGAAGACATTACATTAGCTATACCCATTAATAGACACGATACTTCCAGCACAGCTACAACAACCATAATGAAATGACCCTTCACAATAGATAATGCTTTACCATGAACTCTGTTAGAGAGCGACATATGGCAAATGATCTGTTCAATTAATTACCTTACTCACCCGTTGAGTAATAAAAACGCCATCTCCGCGTCGCTTTTACAACATTTCAAATCCCTCAGTTCTCGCCATCTGTGAAAAGCCAAGCCAATGTTGATTCTTGTTTTATTACGAGCTCTGTCGTGTTCCTTTTGCCAGCAGACTCTCCTGTGTTTGGCACTTTTTTAAAAACTGGTGATTCCCCGGAGGGTTGAGATTTAGACACTCAATACTCTATACTCTATACACGCATCAAAGTAACTACGAATATGACGAGACATGCAAGGGTGAATAATGTATGCACGCAATTTACAGCAAAAACCATCCCGCTATATCTAAAATATAAACACGTATAACAGGTTTACCATAGTGAATCAGGGTAAAACACGTTTTGGATTGATGATTTATTGACTCAATTTAGTTAATTTTGAATAAAAAAGTTACAGTGTACCTTTAAAAAACTTAAACTAAACAAAAATTTGAAATGTTGGCTTGGTTTCAAGTTTAAGTTGAAGCACTAAAATTGTTAACTGGAAATAAATAAAAACTAAAACTGAAATAAAAATAAACCACAATAAAACGAATAAAATGGCAAAAGCACAAAGAATTTACAAACAATTAAACCTTTCGCTTTTCTTTTTTACCAGTGTCCTTCACAGCAGGGTCAATGCTGGGCCGCCCAGACACGGCTCTGACCAACACGTACGCGGGTTTGCCTCCGATGCCCAGCTTCACAATGTCTAACAACCTGCCTATGCAAGTGAGTAGCGTCCTGAACAACTGTTTCCTCCTCTACCCTTGATAACTGGATTAATGTGCTGTGTGTGATGCTTCCTTAAGTGTCTCCCATTCCATCATCAAGTTTAACCCAAACTCCTCTGTGTTATAGAAACTACAGTTGTGCCTGTAGATATAACTAAAGCTATATATTCATATACATATATTCTTGTTTTTTATAGCCAAGCCAGACATCTTCCTATTCCTGCATGTTGCCCACCAGTCCGTCCGTGAATGGGCGAAGCTACGACACATACACACCCCCTCATATGCAGGCACACATGAACAGCCAAACAATGGCAACTTCTGGTACCGCCTCAACAGGTAGGCAGAATAAGTTCATTGTGCGATTAACAAACTCACCCTATAGCACATTTATGCTACCGTTCAAAGGTTTGGGGTCAGTAAGGTTTTTGTTTATGAAAGAAATTAATACTTTTGCACAGCAAATATGCATTAAATTGCATTAAAGACATTAATAATGTTACAAAACATTTCTATTTCAAATACATGTTCTTTTGAACTTTCCATTTGTCAAGGAATCATGATCTCCACAAGAAAATTAGGCAGCACACCTGTTTTCAACATTGATAATAATAATAAATGTTTCTTGAGCATCAAATCAGCATATTAGAATGATTTCTGAAGGATCATGTGACTGGGGTAATGATGGCGAAAATTCAGCTTTGACACAACAGAAATCAATTACATTTGAAAATATATTCAAATAGAAAACTGATATTTTAAATTGTAACAACATTTGACAATATTACTGTTTTTACTGTATTTTTGATCAAATAAATGCAGCCTTGGTGAGCATTCGAGACTTTCAAAAACTTTTGAACGGTAGCGTATATGCATACACTCTTTTACCAGTTTGTTCACATTTGTGTATGTATTGTCTGATTGCTCTGTTTACTTTTAAATGCATGATTTTGTGTATCTAAAAATGTGTTTCTTTGCTCCTCACCCATTTATGTAACATTTTTGTTTTGTTTTTTGCATTAACACTTAAAAAAAAAAAAGACCTTTTCAATGTCTAATTTCATCACTTCACAGTTGTGATGATCCATTGTCCTTCTCAATCTATACAAATTCGCACATAACACCAAAGCTTAAAGTTTAAAAAGGAACGTGTTTTTGACCTACATCCTCTCTCTATTTCTAGGACTCATCTCCCCTGGAGTATCTGTCCCTGTCCAAGTTCCCGGAACTGAGCCAGACATGTCTCAGTACTGGTCAAGATTACAGTAAAGAAAAGAGTTACTTCGCCCTTTGACTTCCACACAGAGACTAAGAGAGAACCTGGACCTCTGCAGCAGTATTTTCACAAACACACACACAAGCAAACACGAGGACGAGACGGCGTGTGGTCTCTTTCCACAGTCGGAAAACTTTGCGGCACTACCTTTAGGAGGAAAAAAAACAACAAAAAAACGGACGCTAGAGAGACTTGAACGGAACAAAACGCAACAAACCTCTGCTACATCCACATTTTTCGAACTCCATTTTTTTGTTGTATTTGACATTGGCATTTCTATGTAAAGAGGAAAAGACAATTTAACAGCCAAAAGATATGTTGGTCTCACATCCATTTGAAATGGCGGAGAACAGAACAATATATTGTGACTGTTTTCTACAGAGCTAATATCAAGATTATGGATCAGACTTCATACAGGCCCATATCAAACCAGTGAAGCAGAAACACACCAAGAGGAGGAGCCTATTCATGTGCCCACTACATATTTTCACTTTGGGAGAGTTGCCGGCTGTAAGGACGAGGCTCAAATCAACCCACAACGGCTTCAGTTGATGACACTATTGTATCTACTAAAGGAACAACAGCCATTATGTAAATTACTGAGTACTTTATGATTATGTATAAGGGTTTGGAGATAACTGACTAACTGATTCTGAGGCCGTTTGCGCTTGATAACTTATAATTGTGACGTCAGATGATTGGGAAGTCATAGTACGGTAGACTTTGGCATCAACATAACATTCATCCATTCTGCTACTGTCCAATTGTGAGTATTTGTTTTCCCTCTTGGAATTATCGCGGAACATAAATATATTGTTATTTGTATTGCCCCGAGAAAAATAAAACTAATTGTTTTATACAGATTTTCATGCATTGTTAAAAAAAGGCAAACATTTCTTTAGGTCAGGTATAAGTTGTCTATTAGGTATAGTTGTATTATAGTGTCCTACGGTCAAATAATTTTGTGAGACTAGAAATATTTAATTCCAATAATTATGATTAAAGATGCTTGACAGAGTTTTTAAAAAAAACGTAAGTGTTTGGCAGTTGTTTACAAGTACATATCAGACTTAAACCATTGTTGATTGTAAAAACAGACCAAAGCCTTTGTATTTCATCTATTACACAACAATCTTAATCTTCTCTCTTTTTTTTATTGTTAGTCTTGTGTTGCTACATTTTGTAAAGGAAAAAAAAAAAAACGTCGTTTTACATTCTAGTACACTGGCTTCAAGTATACCTGACTGCGACTTAATCACGCAGTCCTTTATTTATGATCGACAACCATTTGTGGTTTGAAAAACATCTTGACATCTCTTGAATTCTGCGTTTTTGTTGTGTACCTGAAACATGAACACTTGTAATGATTTTAGTGTCAGAGCAATGCTTTGGAAAGCGAAAAGGTCTACCCCTGTCTTGCAGATATTTCAATTTAATTTTATTTAAAAGCTTTCTAAATGTATTTTGTGAAAAACTATTAAAACATTTTGTACAGTATCGGTTTCCGAATTTCCTTTTAATATAACGGACTCCTAATGAAAGCGATACATCGTTTTCAAAAGTATTAGTTATAATTAAAAAAACATGACCACAAACTACCCATTTAAAGACACACCAGCGTGTCAAAACCCCTCTCTTCGCTCCACATACCTCATAACCACCAAAGAGCTCGTGAACAAAGGCACCAGCCGACTCCACACAACTCAGGCATCACAAAAACACACCACAATAGAAAAGGCCTATGCCATTCAGCACTGCCAGCTCTTGTTTTGGTAGAGTTTCGATGGTCTAAAAGGAAGGGGGAAAAAAGCGCGCACGCGTGGGGGGAGGAGAGAGGGGGAAGAAACGAGAAGAATAAAGCGGTCCGAGCGAGCTCAGGGTGAGCGGAGGGAGAGATGAAGCGATTGTGTGGCAGAATGAGTTATTTTGCTTCACTTGCCGTCTCAGCGGGAGGGCCGAGGGGAGAGACACGGAGAGAAAGTGTCCGTGTGGAAGGGTTTTTGGGGGTGGTAGGTCGGTCCTGACGTTAGTTGGGTCAGGTAGTGGCCTATGGGACAGCTCTAGACTCTCTCAAACGCACCTACAAAGACAGCAATGGAAAGAGAGAAGGATGGAGAAATCTTGAATCACAACTAAAGCCAAGTTATACTTGGACAAAACTCTTATATTTCACTACCAAAAAGAGTATCAGCCGTATTACCTTGTGCATGCAGTTATGAGCTCAAAGTAATTGAGAAACTATGTTTGTTCTTTAAAAATATTCATGTGACTATTTAAGTGCACTGCTAAAATTTAAAAGAAAACTAGGTGACCATATTCAAATAATTCAAAATAAACTGAGGTAATTCACAAAAATAAAAACCGTTACAATAAAAACTGTGAACACTGACAGCTACAGCTACTTACAGACAGTGAAAATGAGGCTATGAAACATTAACGCATGTATAAAAACATACTTGCCTGATGAAAACATGCTTTCATAGACAGCTTTATTTATTAGCAGAAATTAAAATTTTGTGCATGCATGCATTTTTATGTTACAAATACATTTCCACATAAAGTCAAGCCGGGTCACGTCAGATGAAATTTATGTCGAATATTATAAATGCAAAAGGATCTTGTTGTAATTAAATTGTAAATAAATGCAGTATCTTATTGTGGAGTCTAAAAAATGCTTCGAGTTAAACAATTATGAAAATGTCCAGGTCACCCCGGCTTTCATCCCAAAAGAAATGATAATTCCTTCAGGAAAAAAGAAGCCTATTAATAGGAAAATTAACTAGAGTGAAAATGTATGCACATTTTCCTCATAAATTTTCATTACTCTAATGAGGTCAGAGATAATAATTCCAAAAAAACTTAGCATTATTCTCAATAGTGATTCCCATTATTTAACAGCATTTTTACTGTACTAAAAAAAATCATAACAGTAATTAAAAGGTTTTTTTTTTTAAATGAAAGGCAGATTAAATTAATATAATCTAAAACATTAAATCCTACTATGATGTATAAAAAATGAATAGATTTTCGGGGAGAATTTTGTGTACGTAATTATAAACAAGGCAGAAAAAAATTGTTTTGTGGCAACTCACAGAAAACAGTGTTCAAAATGACATCACTAAATCAAAAGAGAGAGACTACTGTACGTCTCCAGTCCTGTATATGAATATGATAACCTCTGACCTACTTCATCGCCGTTGAGCTCTCATAAAAACACAAGACTGTACGCAGCTGCCCTGATGCGTAATGAAGCACAACCTCACAGATCTGCACCAACATCTCTCAACCCCTGAATTTAAGATTCCTCACTTACTGGTGAATAACTGTTGGCTGAGTGAAAACAATAAGACACAGATTCTTCATCTGTCCAGTGAAGTACCATTTAAACAACAAAAGGCCTAATGGACACTTTGAAAAGAAGAAACATTTCAGCTTTAAAGGGGACTGATTATTATCCTTTTCAAAGTCTTGATTGTGTTTTTAGGCTCTACTAGATTATGTTTTCATGCTTGGTTTTTCAAAACACATCTTATTTTTCACATATTTTACATTGTTGCAGCACCTCTCTTCCCAGTCTGTCAGTAACGCTCTGTTTAGTTCCTGTCTCTATGAAGCCACTCCTTCTGAAAGGCACAATATGCTTTGATTGGTCGGCTGGACCAGTGTGTTGTGATTGGCCAACTGTTTCAAGCGTGTTTTGGAAATGTCACGCCCCTTACCATAACCGCAAGTTTCAACACACTATCAACAGAACTCAACCAGGCCCTGCCCCTTTTTTTCATATTTCTTGGCTGTTGGGCGTGAATTATTTAAAGTCCCCCTGTACTCAATTTTATTAAAACCAGAATTACATATTTAAAAAAAAATTCCTTGAAAAAATATTATTCATGCCTTAAAATAGCTTGAATGTAACTCTACACCCTTGCCTTATTTAGTGTACGCTGTTCTATGAATATGCTAATTAGCCCCGCCTCCACTCACTCACACCAGCTCAGAGCTCACTCGTGGACGATCACTCGTTGACGTGATTGGTTACAAGGTAGTTTGTGACGTCAGAAACACCAGCGATTTCGCGTTTTTGATACTGTCTGTGGTTCACTGCAGTTTTAAGGAGAAAATACAGCTTAAGCTTAAAGGAACGTTCCGAATTAATTGATTCAATCAAGAAAAAAAAGAAAAACGTGGAACACAAAATTGTTTGTAAAAAAATGAGCGATAAAAACATTTCCTGCAACCACGTTTGTTTTGAACCTGAATAAAAACATGAACTTTTTTAAAAACATTTTTACAAACTTTATTGACACCAAATATTTATTAGCTACATAAACTAATAAACACCAGGAAGCCATGAAGTGCACTGAAAAGTCACTGGTAGCCAAAGCACGTTGCGTCACATTCTCGCTTTATCCAAAGAGAGTAACAGGTGCTTGTCAGGTTCTTGTGACACTGAATATCACCGTCTTGCATTCTTCTCCAAGTTGTGTAATTACTAAACGCTGAGCCATCTTAATCTCTTTCACTAATATTCACAGAAACCGTGTCAGTGCAGGTGCGACCGTAACCTAGTGTTGTCGAAGTGCAGCTCCAGCGCTCTCCTGCCCTTGAACATCACAGGGGTGGTGGTGGGAACTGGAGGGGGAGGGTGCAGGAAGGATGGGAATCCGCTAGAAATCTAGGTGCTTGTTGCCCGTGGCAGTGGTACCACATCCTGCTGCCAGTTCTGTTTTACTCACTCGACTCACCGTCTCTGACAGGTCTGGAGGCAAGTGCAGTCTCTGAAAGAGAGAGAGAGAGAGAGAGAGAGAGAGAGAGAGAGAGAGAGAGAGAGAGAGAGAGAGAGAGAGAGAGAGAGAGAGAGAGAGAGAGAGGAGAGAGAGAGAGAGAGAGAGAGAGAGAGAGGGAGGATGTAAGAGGAAGACTGAAAGAATAATGTGGAGGGCAAAAGATAAAGCTACAAACGAAATTACAATATTCAGGCAGCTGAAAAGGTTCTTACGCTCAACAAAGCTGCATTTATTTGATTAAAAATAAGAGTAAAAATATTCATATTTTGAAATATTTAACAGTTGAAAACAACCGTTTTCTATTTGAATATATTTAAAATTTAATTTATTCCTGTGATGGTAAAGCTGAATTTTCAGCATCATTACTCCAGTCTTCAGTGTGTCACATGATCCTTCAGAAATCATTCTAATATGATGATTTAGTGCTCAAGAAACATTTATTATTATTATCAATGTTGAAAACTGTTGTGCTGCTTAATATTTTTTTGTGGAATCTGTGACATTTTTTTCAGGATTTTTTAAAGAATAGAAAGTTCAAAAGAACAGCGTTTATTTGAAATGTTGGTAACACTACAATAAGGTCACATTTGTTAATGTATTTACTAATATGAACTAACAATGAGTAATACATTTGTTACTGTATTTATTAATCTTTGTTAATGTTAGTTAATAAAAATCTAGCTGTTCATTGTTTGTTCATGTTAGTCCACTGTGCATTAACGAAAGATATCAAAATGCAACATTTGATTTTTAATAATGTATTAGTAAATGTTGAAATTAACATTAAGATTAATTAATGCTGCAGAAGTATTGTCCATTCCTTGTTGATGTTAACTAAAGTTGTTAACTAATGGTGAAACCTTATTGTAAAGCATTACCGAAATCCTGTGTAACAAAAATCAGTCACTTTTGATCAATTTAATGTGTGCTTGCTGAATTTAAGTATTATTTCTTAAAAAAAAATAAATAAAAAAAAAAATCGTACTGACCCCAAACCTTTGAACGGTAATGTATACATACACAGGATACATGTAATGCGTTCTAACCTGGTGTGACAAGGTGCTGACAAGTTTACAAGGTCAAATAATTTCTGTCCTCATTGAGAGTATGAAATCCTACATAAAGAGGTGAAATCACAGATTTCTGAAATATATTTTTGCTTTATGCTACCTTCACGTACTACTAAAATGTCCTACTTCCCACTTCTGCAGTCGTGCTTACGAGCTCGTCGAGTTACAGTGCTTTGTCGGAAAGAAAGGGAATCACGGAGGACACCAGTTTTATTCTTGCCAATTTATTGGGGGAAATCTTATTAAAGCCAAAATGATATTCATCATCCCATTCATTGACAACCATATAAACACCCATCACGCTTCTAGATTGTCAGCTTGCGAATTGAGAGGGCGTTCATGTCCAACATTTAACTAGGGAACTTGTGTTCAAGATAATTCTGATAGCACGTGAAAGCAGCATTAATATAATGAAATGTGGAGTGGGATTTTAGACCAATAACATTCCACTGTGGCGCAAGGCTAGCCAGTTCAAAGAAAAACAACTTGAACATAGAAACAATGAGACTGATAAATACAAAGCTCTGTCATGAAACTCTAGATGGCTCAGGCTAATAGGTCATTAACTCAATTTGCTTGTAATCACATCATTCTCTATAGGGCACAGCTGATTGGTTCCTGCTGTATCAGTAGCCAATGAGCTCGCTGCTCAACCTTCAAATAATGGCTAGCATTTGCTGTTGCAGTGGTTTCAGAAACCCTCCCTCTTCCCCAGCTCCACCTGTATAGATCTGCTACGGGTAAGTCATGTATGCTATATTATACAGCAGCAGCAGCGTCTTACTTGCTCACAGCAGCGTGTCGTTTATGTATTAGGAGTAGCAAGTCGCGTACTTGTTGTGCAGCAGCAGCAATAACCAACAACCGCACTGCAGTGTAGCAGATCTATTCCGCCAAGACCAAATATATCAACATTGTCATAATCATTACCATGCAAAACACTCCGAGAGCTGTCGTAACAGAACTCATGTTGTGGTCGTAGCTGGTTAGGACAAAAAAAAAAGTTTTTTTTTGCTAAGAAACAATGCAATTCTCTCTTTTTTTCGTTTAAAACTGTAAAAAAGCATCTGTATATTGCTGAATACAACAAACTAAACCTTTACAATCTGAGATCAGTTTAAATGAAGAAGTCCTCACAAACACTTTTAGCCATTGATGCCTTTTTCAGCTTCTTGCCTCCACAGTGAAGATCTGCAGATTTAAGACAGGCGAAAAAAACATCCTAGCCCATGTTTGCAGACAGACGAAACGGAGTGTGTGAACACAAATCGCGTTAGACGCTTGGCCATGCACCTTAAATGGTCAGAGAAGTGTAACTGTTAGCGTGCTGCTAAAAACCCTTCAGGGAGGCTCAAGCTTTTTGGCGGTTTGTGCGTAGAGTTACGGCTTAGAGGAGAGTCATTAGAATCAAGCGTTTTATTACGGTAACTTGGCCCCACATGGGCACTAATCTCTAACAAGCAATGAGGTACGCCAAAAGCTTGTGCTAAAGAGGCCAACGAGGGAGCTCAGCACAAGGTACACACACACACACACACACACACACACACACACACACACAGTGTCAAGAGTAGTCAAGTGCACGATTAAATGCAGTCCTGTACGGCCAGTACATCGCCACAAGCCAAACATACCAGAAACTGCAGCCTTGATTCAGGTGATATTTTTTTCCTCAGGTTGATGCTTATCTCCCACCAAACAATGGTCTTCTAAATCTCCTATTGTTTGTTGAACGGCAGGTAAATCACGTTCCTAAAAAGGTAAGCCGGTGGAGGCTCAGGACAATCTGTAATTTCCCTGAGCCTTTTCCACACGCCTTTAAGAGCTTCAGATCCTTTCCCTCTGAAACCCTCAAGGCTACGATGCATCCCAATCAGGAGACACCCAGGATCAAAATGTTAAGCTTATCAGAAGGAATTCTGAAGAACATGAGAACGGATCTGTAGTTTGGAAAATGCTTGGGATAGTTCACCACAAAATGTAAATTCTGTACTCACCCTCATGTCGTTTCAAAACCTTTCCAAATGCTTAACAGATGTGGTCACTATGCTGTTGTATCTAAAAGAGCTACAAATTCTTCAAAAATGTCATTTTGTGTTCCAAATGAGGGCGAGTAAATAATGACAATTAAAATTTGTACTTATTTCTTAAAAAAATAAAAAATAAAAAAATGAGTTGGCAGGTATAAAATGGCACATGATATATGCAGGGGGAGAACTGCTAGCTTTTTGCATTTAAAAAAAGGGAAAAATAATAATAATAATAATATATATATATATAATATTACATAATACTATCTATTAATTAAATGAAATAATATATAAAAGGCTAATATTTATTACTCAAAAACCACAAAGCACAGCGCATGTGACATTTTCAGTTTAAGTAACTGAAATTCATAAAAAGGCTATAATATATAATATAATATTCCGTAATAATATTAATATATAAATATATATTATTATTATAAAAAAAACTGACTAAATATTATTTACTCTATTGCCTCAAAGAAAAAAAGGGTCGCAACACTACTTTGCTAAGCATACAAGCTCCTAAAGATTTGCATTCAACAGTCCCTCGTCTTGAAGACACTGAAGTGTAATTAAAAAAAAAGAAAATCATATATATATTACTTGGCTTTAAAATAATATAATATTTCACAAAGGTAATATTACAAATATTCATATTAAATTACATTTTAAACAAATATAATATTGTAAAAGTGGTTAAATATTTTCATGACCTCCAAGAAAAAAACTGGGCCACAACCACTACTTTGCTAAGCATACAAGCTCCTAAAGATTTGCATTAAACAGTCAATCGACTTGAAGACACTGAAGTGTAATAAAAAAAAAAACATACCACTTGGTGACTCGGCTCTTCAAAGCCCATTATTGCATACAATATTCAATATCATCATTCCTTCATATACTCTCAGCCTCCCAGCAGTCTAGACCAATCAATACTAGAGAGTGTGACTTGAACATGACACACACTTGAACACACCATGTCCTACTGTCTGTGGAAATGCAGGAACTGTGCACCCATAATGCAATTGGTATAGTTTAAATCTAAGGGTGCTCTGTTATGAATGCTGCCAACAAGCAATACAATATGTTTTTATTGTTCTGTATCTTCAGGTTTGGTGTTAAAAATGAATGTGTGAATACCAAGCGAACTAAATGTATACTTTTCTTTTTTGGCCCAGACTAAAAGAACCAAGAGAACCGAACTACAAGTGTAAACACATCCTTAGGTAGTAAACAGCTAGACTTAAAATAATAATGACTGTCTTATAACAGATTTCCTGAATATTGCAGCTGTCCGCCAAACACATGACCCCACCTGAGACTCACATCATTGGTTGAGTCAATGCTATAGTTTCAGCATTTCAAACAAACAAAACCAGAATTTATTTATAATTGCACATTAAGCTGAGATAGGAGAAATTTTTAACCAAGAAAATTACACACTCAAAACAAAGAAAAGACAACCAACTGAGCCCATAGAAACCTCTAGGATCATTAAAGGGATGAGTGGATTATTAAGAGGCAATCATTGTCATGAAGTGCTTTATGCAAACAGCAAGAACAATTTCTGCCAAAAACTCACTTGAACAAAATCAGTTTAAAACACTTGAAGTGATTTACAAGAGGCTCTCGAGAGGAACATTAAGAGTGGCTTTCCTTAAGAGGGTTACAAATAACACTCCACGCCGAACAAAACCTCACACTGATAATAGCTTCAAAGCCCTCCAGCTACTTCTTGCTGGTCGCACTGGCACTTGTGTAGAATCACCACAAATCTCACAGGAGATTGTGTTTTAAGACACTTAACGTAATGTGCTTTGGGATCAGAGGGGTTTGGATTGAAGTAACCGAGTTAGGGGGTGAATTCAGGTAAATTAGGAAATTTGAAAAGCACGTAGCCCAAATTACCTGAATTCACACTAACTTAGCCCAACTCAAAAAGTCTAGGATAGTGTCAAAAATAAGTTTTCTTCACTTTACCCAAGAATAGATCACAATGTGTAATGCAATTGCAACAAATGTTCATATATATACACACACACAGTAGTCAACATTTGAAGTGGATCAAAACCTTTCAAAGATATACATGAATTAGAACAATACCCGTTCTTGTCTTAGGACAACTTTGATAAACTTTTTTGATCCACACATATATATATATATATATATATATATATATATATATATATATATATATATATATATATATACATATACATTTGAAGTGGATCAAAAAAGTTTATACACACACACACACATATACATGTTTGGTTTACATTACAATATATTTTTTCTTTCTATATACATTTATATGCAATGTAAAGCAAATACATGTTTTACAATTATTATTATGAAATAAATTGTATTATAATTCTCAAAAAAAAAAAAAAAAAAAAACTGGCTTCTGGTATTCTGGTATTAAATGGAACCGGTTGAGAATAATAACCAACTCTTGATTCCCAACACTGACATTAAGCTTGTGTCTTCATGTTTCACCAAGCTTTGCATTTCATAAGCAAAATGTTCAATGATGCATAGAAGCACAAACTATAGTTTAAACATGTTAAATATCCCATGCAATAACATTGTACATGTCCAGAAGCCTTTTTATTTGACAGACGAGAGCTAATTTTCCAGAGCAATGCTTCTTATTTTTAAATGCTGATGGAAATCTTTAGAGGCACATACATGTTTCAGGGCAACGGGAGAGGTTTCTGAAGACCAGCTTAGTGTAACTGGAACCATTATTACCTGTTATTTTCTTCTTTCACACAGATCACAATGACCCGTATAATATGATTCTTCGAAGACCACCACCCCACTTTCTTCCGTTTCCTTTATCTCCTGAAAGTCTAGCATTATGTACTTTTACCCATCATCAATGCATTAAGAGCATCACAAATCATAACAGTGGGAACAGCCATACTGTGATTCTTGAAGCAACACTGTACTCAATGCACAGTTCATTTTTAAGAAAGCTAAGGATTCCCAGTGGCTTCTTTTACCATTTAACGGGATCCTCTCTATGTATTTACAATCTCTCTCACACTCACTCACACACACACTTTAATCTGTGTATATATATATTAAATGTATATTTAATTACATTTATTATATATACACATTAAATGTATGTGTATATATTCATACACACTACTTGGCAAACTTCCATTTGTGTTTTCTGCATGGTGGTTTTTATTTAATTAACCATGTTTAAACAAGCACCAAGAGTTAGTGCTCTTAAACACAGCTCTATTTCACAATGGGGGGCCTACATGATATCAGAACCATCGGACATGAAATAATGTGAAGTAATAACTTCTGGCGTCAGCACTATAATTATCACAATTTTCTTTTTCATTTGCACGTTATTCAAAAGCCAATCCAAGCCAAATGACAAGCACCCGAGGACAAGTAAAAGTAACCGAGAGATAATAAAAAAGCCCAACTGTGTACCACAATCAGTATCGTTCTCATTGTACCTCGCCCTCTGGTCAGCTGTGTCCACTGTGCTCCGAGTCTTTAGGCCAGTGACTGCAGAGGTCAGGAGTCCAGGGGGAGTTTTCACTCCTCTCTGCTCGTTCGGATTTGGAGAGGTGCCATAAGAATGGACCCTGGGTGCTGTCAGATGGGTGTTGGATGTACGCTGGGGGCTTAAGACCCTTGCGGACTGGCTGGCCGGAATATGAATGCAGAGGCGGACGCCCCCAAGGTACTTTGGGGTGCAAAAGGCACAGAGGACAAACACGTGTAAGTGCTGCTTTCATATCCGATTGGCTGAGCTGAGAAATGAAGGCAGTATATGATATGACAGTGCATCACGAGGAACACCACCTCCGCTTCTGCTAGCTTCTCCAAATGCTTGTTTTAACCCTTTTGTGGAGAGTTACACAAACATTTTAAATATAAGTGGAAGTTATCTGCGTGTTGTAACTGCCAAGCCACTGTCCTACATGAATCCGTGTGTATCATTCTACAGATCATATAGCAAAAAACATAGCAAAAAAAAAGTGGGTTACACTTTATTTTAAGGTGTCCTTGTTACAGTGTATTTATACATTTAAGTACTGAGTAATATTAATTAACATGTGCTTATGTAAGTTGCATGTTATGCATAATTTATAGTAATTACTATGGAAACTACATGTAACGTGATACAAGGACACTGTAAAATAAAGTGCTACCAAAAAGTACTATTATACATAATGATTGTGTAACCAGGGTTCATTTAAATGTAAATGACTAATAAAATAGGAAAACAGTGACCGGACACAGTTATTGAATATAAATATCTCACTGAAACTAAACATACACTGCCGTTTATAAGTTTGGTATCAGTATGATTTTTTTAAATATTTTTTTTTTAAAGTCTCTTCTGCTCTCAAATGCGGTATTTATTTGATCAAAAAAACAAAACTGTAAAACAGCAATATTTTGATATTTTTTTTGAAAACCAAAGGATTCTTTGATGAATAGAAAAGGGACAACATACATTTGAAACAGAACTATTTTGTAACTTTATAAATGCTTCATTTTAATGCTTCAATAAAAGTGAATAAAAGTTCATTTCTTTTAAAGAAATCTCAAACTTTTGAACAGCAGTGTACTTTTACAGCAAAGTACGGTTTGAAAACTAAATTCAAACAACCACAGGTTAAAGTAACTAAATTATTTTTAATACAGCATATAACAATTGTTCATTTTTGGATTATCGAATTGTTTAAATTGGCAAGTGGGACGTCACGTCACCTTAAATATGGAATACATTACTCAACTTTTAACAAATGAAAACAATGTAGAAATGGGTCAAGCTTATTCAATGACATTGATTACAATGTTGAGATTCAGATTTGAGTCATAATTTAGCACACACTATATTATCTCGATAGTCTACTCTAAAATACCAAATGGAGAACAAACAGACGGAATCTGACGGTAAGAAATTGTACCCATCATACTATATACTACATGATACATGAAATTTGACAACTCTGACTTTGCAAATTATGCAGATTGGAGCCGACAGCCACAGGAAAAAGCTAAAGTCATGTTAGAAAAGGGGCTAAAATCTTTGTTCAAATCAGGTAATATAATCCAGCCATTAATTGTTCATCCCATCACCTTATTGCTCTTTCCTCTGCAATTTTACATTGAAAAGCGACATTTCTGAAAGAACCTGTTGACCATTTTGACCTTTCATGTTCATTACAGACTGGAGGCGCTTGGAACTGCCAGTGATATAAACTCCCCAAAAGGAACCACAAACAAATATACAATGTGACTGAAGCCCTTCTAGTCCGTTCTCTACACGCCCAACAAAACACAGTCCCCGTTCTCCTGCTTCCCACCTCCCCCCAAACCATAAGTGGGGTTCAAACACAGTTTAAATGCATTACGTGCAGGAGTGGCGAGGTCGGCCACGGGTTACTGTGCCGTTCCCTCAACGGGCCTGACCAGTCGCTTGAGTGGAGTCCTCTGGATCACACTCCAGGGTACGTGTGTGTTGCGTGCTAGCGTTACCCCCCCACCGCCAATGTCTAGCAGAATACAAAAAAAGAAACTCTTGTCTGATGCGCCTACAAATGGAGGTGTGGGACTCAATCCTTCAACCCAATAAGAGCAGCCCACAAGCTTAAGGGAAGTGTGCGTGAGAGTGTGTGCATTTGTGTGTGTGACAGCGAGCTAAAGGCTTCTGCTGTTAGCCATCGCTGCTCTTTATGCGTGTGCAGCACCGTGAGGAAGGAGCTAATGAGCCAGCAGGTATTTTCAGCTATCAAGAAGACATGGGAGGAGAAACGCTAGTGAGAGAAGGAAAAAGAGAAGGTGGGGTGAGAGAGGAAAAGGATTCTTTTAGGATAATGGCAGATAAAGATGGGGTTTTGTATGGACGACTTGGCTTTCGCAAGACTGGAAAGGCTGAAGATCAAACCGAGACAAAGGGAGAACTGGGCGTGTGAGAGGACGAGAGAGGAACTTGGAGACAGAGAGAGAGAGAGAGAAAGAGGGCGAAAGAGAGTCTAAGTGTGTGTTTAAGTGCTTCACAGAGTGTTAATGAATTGGGGGTGTAATCCATCACAGGTTGTAACTCTTCACAAGAAAGAGTCCCTTTAACCAAAGGACAGCACTTGTGGGGACAAAGACAGGCATAGTGTGGACTTCATACTGCAGCGCTGAAAAGGTGTTGCCGTTAGTAACCCCATCCCATTGAACCACAATCTACTCTTTAACAGTCACAAGTCTGACCTTAACCAACAACACCAAGCTGACTAGAATGACAACTTTAGGCCTTTATATATCCAGTATACACTACAGCTCAAAAGTTTGGGATCGGTATGATTTTTTTATGTTTTTGAAACATAATAAAATTTGTAACATAATAAATAAATATTTTTACCGTCACTATTGATCAATTTAATGCATCCTTGCTGAATAAAAGTATTGATTTCTACCCCCAATAATAAAAAAATAATAAAAAAATGTACTGATCCCAAACTTTTGAATGGTAGCTGTAATATTACAAAAGCTTTCTATTTCCGATAAATGCTGTTCTTTGAACTTTTTATTAATCAAAGAATCCTGAAAAAAAAGGAACCGTTTTCAAAATTTTCAGCATTTTAGACTGATTTCCGAAGGATCATGTGACACTGAAGACTATAATGATGCTGAAAATTCAGCGTTACCATCAAAGGAATAAATTACATTTTAAAATATATTCCCAAACTTTTGAACGGTGGTGTACACACACACACACACACACACACACACACACCTATATCCAATCAATCAATCTATCTAGGCATAAAGTTGTTGTTTTAGATAGATAGTTTTTAAGTGTGTGTGGCTCATGTGAGGTACACCGTACACATATATGTAATTGTGTGCTGCGAGTGATTTGAAGGTCACTGAAGGACATACTGTAGAGGGGAGAGACAACAACACTCCTTCGATTTCTCTCCTGTCACAACAGGTTTAGTCCAACACACATTATATCAGAGAAACAACAGCTCTGTTACGCTACATACACACCATTCACATCTGCGGAAAGAACAAGTCTACTCTAAAAGAATGAAGAAAATGTCAAACTCAGAAAACGTGAAGTATGTTGAAAAACTTTGCACAGGACAGAAAGTGAAAAACTACTTCTGGTGCTTGCCTGTGCAAAGCTCCATGATGCTAGGTGTGTTTTTTTGTTGTTGTTGTTGTTTTTTTCCCCCAGTAAAAATGTTACTTGTATGGGCACATTATTGTGCACATCTGACAAAAATATCATAAGTGTGAATTTATTATTATGTAAACTACCAACGTTTTTAGAAGGGAAGAGGGGGACTGTCCATTCTGAGACATCTGTCCATTCACTTATTGTAAATAGTTGCAATTCTGTTTGGATATGCTAGAAAAAAAACATTTCAACTCACAGCGATGCTTGTGTGCAGTTCTGTTACAATAAACGCATCAAGATTACAACACCTTAAGAGGATGGGTAACCAACTGGCCACCTTTTCAGACAGAAAACTTTCTGTAATAAAAAAAACAGTAGGCAAAGAAAGAGGAGAAGCAAAAGAGAGAGAGCCGGCGCGGGAGCTTGGCTACAGTTTGTGCTGTGCAATTGAATTTCACACAATATGAGGCAGCAAATGACATGTAAATCATGAACAGCGTCCGGCTTGCTTTTCCACGACAGAGTTAAATACCGGAGGTGTTAGAAAAATCATACGGCCGCTCCAGAGGGCCAGGCAAGAAAACAGCAGGGGTGCAGAGGGCTCCGAGACACTGAAAGGTCTTCCTCGAGCTCCACTGAACAGCCAATCTGGCACACACACACACACACACACAAACGATTGCTTCAGACTCTGGGCCACCACAATGAGGACGAGGCCTGTAATTGTGTTTGTCCACCTGGGTATAAAATAAGCATTCTGGCGATGTGATGCTGGCTTGCTGTGCTGCTGAGTCCTGCGCGGAGGGGAGCAGCCATGAGTGGATACACTTCATTACCCCCAAGATTCTCCCTCCAATTACCCCTAAATAAATACACACAGCCTACTGGCAACAACAATGACATATAGCCCCGAAAGGAGAATGAAAGGAGAACCGTATCCAACGCAATTCACATGCATATATGAGGGTTGTTGGATAATGACTGTGGACAAAGACAGAAATGCACACATTGAAATAATTTCAGACCTGGAGGATCTACATATTTAAGAGTTAAAGAGGGTCAGTGCAAAGAGTCTGCAGAGATCATTCATAATGATAACAGGGATTTATTGAAAGACTGCAATGGGCCGTATACTGAGGCCTTAGTAGGGATCTTTTTATTTGAACTAAAGGAAATTGCATTTCTTTGCATGTAGCAGAATATGTAAATGCAAATAAACAAACAGACAGAGATTTATAGACAGACATATATAGATAGAGAGATAGATAGATAGACATAGAAACATCCAGACAGACAGATAGAGACAGACAGGTAGATAGATTATAGATAGATAGATAGATAGATAGAGAAATACAGATAGAAACATACAGACAGACAGATAGATAGAGAGACAGACAGATAGATCTATAGACACCATAGAGAGACAGAGTCAGATAGATAGATAGATAGATAGACAGACATAGATAGACACACATAGATAGACAGACAGATACATACAGACAGAAAGATAGAGAGAGATAAATAGAGACAGACAAAATAAAGACAGACAGACAGACAAATAGACAACTAGACAGACAGACAGACAAAGGAAGAGCGACTGTGCCCTCACTGCACAGAGAATCAAGTGGAAACAGAGATACACTTTTTGACATCCTGCCCCAAATATACAAACATTAGGGACACTTTCTATCCCCTTTTTACAACCTACCAGAAAGACTTCCATCAAAACTCAAATATGGAAAAACTCCCACTCCTGCTAGGAGAAAGCCCAGCGAGCTCACACATGGCTGCCAGGTTTGTGAGGTCCTGTCACGACGAAAGAGCCTCCGGCAGGACAGAGCTAACAACTATACGCCTAGAGACACTGCTATAAATATTTGAAGATTAAATATATAATTATTTATTTATTTGTTTATATTGTATAGTGTTATGAATGCTTTGGCAATGTAAAGATTTATTTCACCATGCCAATAAAGCTATTTGAATCTTGAATCAGACAGACAGACAGCTAGAGACTGACTGACAGACAGACAGACAGACAGAGATATAGAAAGATAGGCTAGATAGATAGACAGACAGACAGACATAGATAGAAACATACAGACAGACAGAGAGAGACAGACAGACAGACAAACAGACAGACATACAGATAGACAGACAGATCTATAGACAGATAGAGAAACATACAGACAGACAGACAGAGACAGAGACAGATAGACAGACAGACAGACAGACAGACAGACAGACAGACAGATAGATAGATAGAAAGATAGAGACAGACATAGATAGACAGAGACATACAGACAGAAAGATAGAGACAGATAGATAGAGACACACAAATAGACAGACAGACAGACAGACAGACAGAGAGACAGACAGATAGAAAGACAGACAGACAAACATACACATAGATCGATAGATAGATAGAGACAGACAAGTAGACAGACACAGATGTGGAGCAGAAGGGTGTTTATCTATCAGCGATCTAAATAATAATCATCATCAGACTGGAGCACGTGAGCAGTCAGCGCACCTGCTAAAAGGCTGTTCCCACATCACCCGTTTTTAAGTCCTGCTCAGCAAGAGACCAATCACACTCACGGGTGCATGAATGAACACGGCCATTCACAAAGCAGGAGGTGTGCGTTTGCTCATGGCCAAGCTAATGATTTTGATGAGAAACGCATTTGAAAACGCATCCTGTGCAGTTGAGTGACGCTGACAGATGTGAACTGACACCAAAAATGAAACGGGCTCATCAAAATTCCTGTATGATTGGGAACTAATTGGAAACCATCACAGGTATTACAAGAGAGGCGGGGGTTAACGTGCATCCAGTGCATTGTCAGCATTCTGCCATGGTAGAACACCTTTCTAAAGAATCCCTCCACACCTGCACCACCTTGGCTCTGGGCATACAGTTAGTATTTGTCATGCTATTCGATCAGTTGTTCCCACGGAGGAGGGAGGCAGGCACATATTTTCACCAGCTTATAGGCAGGCTTTCGTCTCAGCGAACAAAGTGTAACTAGGATCCTGAGAAAAAAAAAAGAAAAAAGAGTGGGACACCTAAGTCGAGAATAGCAGCTATGAACTGGCATCTTAACCTGTTGCTTAGGACAGCATTGCATGTAAACATGCAGAACATCAGGACAGACAGACAGATAGATAGATAGAGACACAGACAGACATATATAGATAGAGACATAGACATACAGATAGACAGACAGACACAGATAGATAGACATACAGACATTCAGACACACACATACAGATAGATAGACATATATACAGACAGAAAGATAGACAGATAGAGAGACAGACAGAGTGTGTGTGTGTGTGTGTGTTAAAACTGTGGTATCAAATGTTCAAACATTATCTAATTTGTTACACTGCTTATTTAAATTTAAGTTATAATATGTTCTTCTATTATTTTGATGTTTTTATTATTATTCTATGTATTCCAAGCTTTGGCAATATTGTATTATTTACAGTCATGCCAATAAAGCAATTTTGAATTTGAGACAGACAGACAGACAGACAGACAGATAGACAGAGACACACACAGACAGATAGACAGATAAATAGATAGACACAGACAGACAGACAGACAGACAGATAGACAGAGACACACACAGACAGATAGACAGATAAATAGATAGACACAGACAGACAGACAGACAGACAGACAGATAGATAGACAGACAGATGGACATGAGACACACACAGACAGATAGACAGATTAATAGATAGACACAGACAGACAGACAGACAGACAGACAGACAGATAGATAGACAGAGACACACACAGACAGATAGACAGATAAATAAATAGACACAGACAGACAGACAGACAGACAGACAGACAGACAGATAGATAGATAGATAGGACACACACAGACAGATAGACAGATTAATAGATAGACACAGACAGACAGACAGACAGACAGACAGATAGATAGACAGAGACACACACAGACAGATGGACAGATAAATAGACAGACAGACAGACAGACAGACAGACAGACAGATAAGATAGATAGATAGAAGAAAAGTCAGACCTTTGTCATCACAGGAATAAATTACATTTTAAAATATATTTAAATGGAAAACTATTATTTTAGATTTTGTGTCTTTTCAGTTTGATGTATTGCCTGACATTGTCAAACATGGACAGTCATTTAGGCCTCAGTGTTTATAGAGATATGAAGTGGCAACAATGTTTTGGATGTCAAATAATTTGCAATGTGTCTTCTAACTGCTCAAAGCACTTGGGTTTGCTGTGCGAGTGAGCGTGTGTTTGTGAGCTGTGAAATGGAGGGTTGCGTGCTGGGCCAGAGTGAAACGCAGCACAAATGCACGAGTCTGCGTGAATATGAGAGCAGCATCAGAGTCTGATCTGAGACCAGTCATGCACTCTTTCTTTTTTTTCTCTGTTCTACCAACTATTTTCTTTTCTCTACCCCTCAACACAGGCCTGTTTGTGTGAGCAGTGTGAGCAAATGACTTTTCCCATTTTTTTTTATAAATAATATAATTTAAATAAATTATTATAATAGATAAATGATGAAACATTATTTTGTTCATTCATAAAACACATGCATCACCACTGGATTTTCTCAAATCTCAATGCCCATCCTGTGGTACTTTTTTCTTTAAACATTTTTTCATTAAATCGACTTTTTACTCTGACCGACGCAAATCCTCATCTACTTTTTTTAATTAGTAAAATATTACATTTCATAAATGGTTGATTCTTTAATTCTGAAGATTTTTTTTATTATTATTATTCTAGTTTTAAAAAGTAGTTTAACAACTTTTATTTAATTGTGTCCTAATTTTTAAGAATGTTGAAAGTTTACATCAATTATAGAAAACCCTATTTATATATAAAAACTGTTAAAATTCTTTGCACTGACTCATTTTTTTTGGTATTGTATTTTATTAAATTAAACTTGATTTAATTATGAAGATTTCCTCTAGGTAATCATCCGAGTCTTCTGCATTTTTACATCATCTTTCAGCTGGCATTTTTATTACTATTATTTTGATTAAGGTGCTGGTAATGGCCATCAGTGAAGCAGGACTAACTCAAATACATTCATTGACCTTTATGTTTTAGTGTGGGCTTTTCTGAGGCTTAGAGAAGGCGATAGAAAGATGTCACATGGACACTTCATTTACTTTATGCGGCGTAGGGTTAGCTGTAATAGCTGTGTGTTTGCCTTTGATTTACTCAATCTTTATATGATTTTTGTACAGAGAGGAGTCTTATCTAAGGTGCACAATTGAGAAATGAATGAGGATAGTTTGAGCTTTAACATGCTGGACAGAAAATGACTGGACAGTATTCTTAATTGACCAAGTGAATGCGGACAGGAGCTGTTAAGCTCCAAAATGACTAAAATAACACCATAAAAGTAAGTCTTCTGAAGCCATAGTAGCTGTGCGCAATGAGCAGATTGAAATTTAAGCAGCATTGTCACAATATTTTAATATAATGACTATTATAAATCTTTTTATTATTTTGAGCAGCAATTTCAGAGGCATTAGTTAAAAGTATTATGAGATCATGGCAGAGCGGATGGCAGCGGTTTCCAGCTGAGGTGGCACAGCCTTGGCGCCACTGCTAATGCTAACGGAGCACTGAGCACAAATACCTGATTAAGATGTAAATTTATCCATAATTGGAATGTAAATTCTTACATTTGGATGAAGACATCAACTGTCAAATAGCCATGCCATTATATCCCTTTTTCACCCTTTCATACACATCATCATTTCTTGACGTTTCTCTTCAGTTTTTTTGTGTTTTAGTGAAGGCACAGCCCAGCTATTCTGTTTATAATATTCTCAGTTCATTTTCCGTACCTTTTGTTTGGTTTTGTATTTTTATTTCACCCGTGTCTGATACTTTTGCTCCTGTGGGATTTGGGAAATTTGCGTATGAAAATTGCGTTTCGTTTGGTGCCAGTGTTTTGATTGTGCATCCATTACTTCTGCTGAATATTCCTCAATGCAAATAAGCCCAGACCCACCGATGAGCTACATGTATCTGAGATAATTAATTTCCCTTTGAAAGCCAGCTGAAAACGGGAAACCCTGCCAGGAACAAGGAAAAAAATTAGTGTTCATTTAGGTTTTTTTTTTGGCAGTAGACAAATTAATAGTTTTGCCCCAAACAATATGGCCACCTAGGGATATCTGCTTTATTCCTTGCTTCGAGTGGTTTTGGCCCGGATGGACTGGTAATCAATTAACCATGCCGACTGACATTAGCATGCTAATGTTTCTGTAAGCAAGGGTCAGACTGGCTAGACTAACGCCATCGAGGTTTTGCCTCTTTATTGGTAGGGTGAGGTCTGTTGTTGAGTCTGACCATGCTGTTGATCATGTGAAGATCAGTTTTCCATTCAAATGTCTTTCAGCTGTCTGTACTTGGGTGAGTTTCACAAAGAAATGTAAAGATCATATTCCCCCATAAAAGAAAACAAGAAATTACATTTTGCATAAAGAGTATGAGCGATTTTTTGCATTATGACAAGCATTTTTGAAAGGTTCTTTTTCTTAATATTCTTATTACAGTAATGTTAAATTAAATTAAATTTTTGATTATTTTTGCTTTTATACAATTCATCACGGTAGTATATGTTCTAATGGTTAACATTTTTTCTGATTTATTGGAAAAATAGTTATAACTGCATTTTACTGTGTTATGTGTACTGTGTTATCTATTATTGAAAATATGGGGAGTAGAAAGTATATAATAGTAATGTGTGTATTAAAAATATCTTACCAACCCTAAACTTAAACTCAAAAGTTTAGGGTTGGTAAGATATTTTTATGTTTTTGAAAGAAGTCTCTGCTGCTCACCAAGGCTGCATTTATTTGATCAGAAATACAGTAAAAACAACAATATTGCGGCATTTTACAATTTAAGATAACTGTTGACACAACAAAGAAAACAAGGAAATTGGAAAGATCTCTGCCCAATGAAATATGTATAAAATAAAGAAAATTATTAAATGTTTATACTCATAGCACTTATTTTCCAATCCGATTGAACTTCTAACCTCAAAACCAAATGCAAACCATAAGAAATCCAAACTATAACACTCCTATTTCAAATCTAATGACTGCTTAAATAATAAAAACGTAATCTGCAAGATTATATATTCTTAATAAAATGGCCATATTCTTAATAAAATGTGAATGTTTGGCATAATCAATTATGTCATGAACACTTGTTAATAATTATACTGAGGTTATGTAGAATTAATCATCACAATACGCAAGTATCCATATGTATGTGTGTTTGATTCTAGCAATGGTTTACCAATCCAGAATTCACAGCAAATGTGCGTGATTGCAGCAGTGTGCATGTGAATGGGGGGGATGGGACGAACTGGAGGCACGCCAGGGATAGGTGAGCTGTCACTGGTCATTAACATCATCACTGCCACGACACAAGGAAGCAGGGAGGCTGGGGGAAGTGGGCGGAGATTGTTTGGCCATAAAATGCAAGTGTGATGGAAAACTTGCTCTCCTACCTTTCTGAACTGCCACATGGGAAACCCAGGCACGCAAACAACTTATGTCATAATAGTTATTGTCGAAAGGGAACGCACACCAATACAATAATGTACAAATTAATAGCTGTCAAGTTATTCATGGTGACTGAGGGCGGAAAATAAATTGATTGCAAGTACAATTTTAAAACAAGATGATAAAGAATATGGTTTCATGGATGCAATAATATATATGTCATGGTCAGAATTATTGACACCCTCCTTGGTTAAATATGAACAAAGAAGCCTGTAAAACATAAATCTGCATTGTTAATCCTTTTGAACTTTTACTAAAAAAAACTTCTCATTGAAGTAAAAGAATTGAAAATGTGGGGAATATCACTTTATGAAATAAATGTTCTTCTCTTCAGTTCACCTCACTCATTTTCTATAGTGTTCAGGTCTGGGAACTGGGATGGTCACGGCAGAAGCTTCATTTTGTGCTCAGTGACACATTTTTGTGTTGATTTTAATGTTTGTTTTGGATCATTGTCCTGATGGAAGATGCAACCACGGCCCATTATAAGATTTCTAGCAGAGGCTGTCAGGTTTTGATTTATCTGTTGGTATTAGCTAGAATACATGATACCATGTATTTGAACAAGATGTCCAGGACCAGGACCTCCTGCAGAAAAATAGGCCCACAACATTAAAGATCTAGGAGTATATTTATATTTAACTAAAATTGTAAATATGAATGGGAATATACTTCAGAGATATTTTAGTCCTAAGAATTTCTAGGGGTGCCAATCATTGTGGCCAACGTGTTTTGGAGAAAAACATTTATTTCGTAATGTGATTTTCCCCCCACTTTCAATTCTTTTACTTTAATGAAAGGTTCGATTTTTGAAACATTTTTGAAAGACAGATCAAAAGGATAAACAATGCAGATTCACAGCCATCTTTGATCATATTTACCAAGGGTGTCACTAATTCTGTGAATATATATAATATTTAGATTATATAAAAAAAAACTTTCTTAAAACTAAAAACTTTCTTTAAAAAATTACTCACAATAGTTTATCTAATAACAGTTATTTAATAGGCTAATATTTAATTTAAATATTTAGATTATATATAAAGTTTTCCTAAACTAAAAAAATATAAACAAAACATATTTAAATTAAATTTATCTTTAAGTATAAAGTTTTCACAAACCAAAAATAGTTTTTATGATGGTAAAAAAAAGAAGAAGAAAATATTTGGATAAAACTACCATATTGCAATGATTCAATCATGTACATTTTACATTAAGGCTTTAGCGGTGCTTGAATGTAATTCGTCAGTTGAAATGTGACTGGCCCTGACATACTGTAGCCCCGCCCTTGTCCCAATACCACTGTCGCTCGGCATTAATCCTCCTCATTAGCTACGATGGGAAAGTTTGTCTAAAGCAGAAATAGCACCGTTTGGCTCACAGTTCACAAAGCTGGGGTCACAAAACCCCCTGCCAACACAGGACTGGGATTCGGTCTCAGAAACATTCTTTAATATGGATCAGGACCCTCCCATTTTGACTCATGAATAATCTATTAATCTACATTAAACTGCATTGAGAACTCATTAATATGCATTTCCAGTGACCTCGGTCATCTGTTTAGGTTCCATTGAAAAGCAGCCAGCTGTTGGTGCCAGGATAAAGATGGTCATAAAATTCATCAAGTTTTTATGACCACTTACTCAATGACTGCCTGTTTAAAGGTTTTGATTTATGCAACCTTTAGAAGAACCCTTCCTATCCATATTCAAAGAAGAAGTAGAAAAAAAGGGAGGACAAAGCAGCCCAATAATTCCTCCTTTCAACAATAAAATCTTAAAAACGTCATCATCAAGTGTTAATCAAGTATATAATCACTGATAACCAGGGAGTTGGAAATGTACATAACCAGAGGCTTACCATTAATTACCAACTGCAAATTCTCAAAACCCCTCACCTGCAAAATATTCTTTATGATGCACAAAGCTATTTTTACTATGTGGACAGAGTTCAGAAACTAGCTGTCAGATGAAAGAAAGTACTGTGAAAGCCCTTCAAGAGTGTGGGAAAGTTATTTTTAGCAGCCATGCCAGAACCGACAAAGACTTCTACTCGGTCATCTTCTGCTCCGGATCAAAATTCCACCTTTGAACCGGCCGACAGTGGACCAGGTGGGGGTGAGGAGGACTTGCTGATGATGGCAAGTTTAGCTCAAAGTTTGTCGCTGGCTTTTTAAAGTAAAGCAATGCACCTCTAAACTTTTACTTTATTTCTATACAATAATTGCAACATATCTGCTCAAATATTCCAGGAGCAGAGGGAAGCGGAGTCAAATACCAGCTGTTTAACAATTAAAAAAAACATCAGTCAGCAAGAAACTTTTCAATCAAGATATTATGATCTGATTATCACCCAAGTACACAATCCTTGTCTCATCCTTGCTTTTATTTACATCATTTTCATAAAATAGGGTATTATGTTCAGAATGGCACACTGCCTTCTATTTTTTTAAAGAAAGTAGTATGCAGTATGCATACCATGAACAGAATGCACATGCATGCTCTAGAACATTTGCCAAAATTTGTCAATGCAAAGAAAACTGCGTGGAATACTGTATTATCCAATGCAATGTAATTGGCTTGAACTTTAATTTACAGTGTAAAAACTAACATGATGCAATATATACCGAATTTTAACACCTCTTTCTAGACGCCACCTGCTAAAGTGAACATGCAACATAATGAGGTCATTCGACAACATATGAAACTACTGTACATTAATGTTGAGGGAGAGGATGGGTATACAAAAATTTGTGTTAAATTTGTTCCAGATGCAAAGAGATTTCCATCACTTATCTACATTTGTTAAGCACATGCAGCTGTAAATGATACATATATAGTATGATGATATATATATATATATATATATATATATATATATATATATATATATATATATATATATATATATATATATATATATATATATATATATATATATATAAAACACTTTTGTTTTTGCCCCATGTTTCATGAGCTGAACTCAAAGATCTAAGACTTTTTCTATGTACACAAAAGGCCTATTTCTCTCAAATATTGTTCACAAATCTGTCTAAATCTGTGTTAGTGAGCACTTCTCCTTTGCCGAGATAATCCATCCACCTCACAGGTGTGGCTATCAAGATGCTGATTAGACAGCATGATTATTGCACAGGTGTGCCTTAGGCTGGCCACAATAAAAGGCAACTCTAAAATGTGCAGCTTTACTGTATGGGGGGGGGGGGGGGGGATTAGTCAGTATCTATCTCCTTCGCATACAGTTGATCAGGTTGTTGATTGTGGCCTGTGGAATGTTGGTCCACTCCTCTTCAATGGCTGTGCAAAGTTGCTGGATATTGGCAGGACCTGGAACACGCGGTCGTATACGCAGATCCAGAGCGTCCCAAACATGCTCAATGGTTGACATGTCCGGCGAGTATTCTGGCCATGCAAGAACTGAGATATTTTCAGCTTCCAGGTATTGTGTACAGATCCTTGCAACATGGGGCCGTGCATTATCATGCTGCAACATGAGGTGATGGTCGTGGATGAATGGCACAACAATAGGCCTCAGGGTATCTATGTGCATTCAAAATGCCATCAATAAAATGCACCTGTCTTCATTGTCCATAACCAGTGTTGGGTAAGTTACTCTAAAAAAGTAATTAATTATTAGTTACTAATTACCTCTTCAACAGTGTAATTAGATTACTGTACTAATTACTCTCTCTAAAAAGTATTTAATTACTTTTAATTACTAATTACTTTCTAAATCCCATATCAACCTCAACCAGCTGAATAATACAAGGATAGACATGAAACTGTTTTGATTCTTTCAAATAAATACTATAAAATTGCATGAATTATCCTTAAACTGACCAAACAATTTAAAGGGAGAAGGTTACATTATAAACATACTTTTTAACATCAGAAAATACATTTTGATGTTAAACCCACAATTGTTTTATATAGAATTGTTCTAGTTAATACCAATCTGTTCTCGTGAAATTTCTTACTTATTTTACAAGATGGCTAATTCGTACGAATTTGTACTAGTGAGGTTATACGATTTAGACACCTCATAAAAAGCATTCGAATTGCCGTGAGTTCGGATTGGTCTATACACAGTATTTAGCTCAATTACATCAGAAGTAACTGTAATTAAATTACAGAAAAATTAAGAGTAATCCCTTACTTTACTTTTTCAAGAGAAAAGTAATTAAATTACAGTAACTAATTACTTAGTAATTAGTTACACCCAACACTGTCCATAACATACGCCTGCCCATACCATAACCCCACCGCCACCATTGGCCACTCGATCCTCAATGTTGACATCAGCAAACCGCTCACCCACACGACGCCATACACACTGTCTGCCATCTGGCCTGTACAGTGAAAACCGTGATTTATCCGCGAAGAGAACACCTCTCCAAAGTGCCAGACACCATCGAATGTGAGCATTTGCCCAATCAAGTCGGTTACAACGACGAACTGCAGTCAGGTCGAGACCCCGATGAGGACGACGAGCATGCAGATGAGCTTCCCTGAGACGGTTTCTGACAGTTTGTGCAGAAATTGTTTGGTTATGCAAACCGATTGTTGCAGCAGCTGTCCGGGTGGCTGGTCTCAGACGATCTTGGAGGTGAAGATACTGGATGTGGAGGTCCTGGGCTGGTGTGGTTACACGTGGTCTGCGGTTGTGAGGCCGGTTGGATGTACTGCCAAGTTCTCTGAAACGCCTTTGGAGACGGCTTATGGTAGAGAAATGAACATTCAATTTACGGGCACCAGCTCTGGTGGACATTCCTGCAGTCAGCATGTCAATTGCACTCTCCCTCAAAACTGGCGACATCTGTGGCATTATGCTGTGTGATAAAACTGCACATTTTAGAGTAGCCTTTTATTGTGGCCAGCCTAAGGCACACCTGTGCAATAATCATGCTGTCTAATCAGCATCTTGATAGCCACACCTGTGAGGTGGATGGATTATCTCGGCAAAGGAGAAGTGCTCACTAAGACAGATTTAGACAGATTTGGGAACAATATTTGAGAGAAATAGGCCTTTTGTGTACATAGAAAAAGTCTTAGATCTTTGAGTTCAGCTCATGAAACATGGGGAAAAACCAAAACTGTTGCGTTTATAATTTTGTTCAGCGTATATTCAAATGTCCAAAAAAAACGGTCAGTTTCTTAATTGGTGACAGCAATTCTGACAGCAGCTGCATCCAGTGAATTATTTCATAAAGCTTTGTCTGTAAATGGTTTTATAATGTTTTCAAAACTCTTACGTGCAATAGCGAGTGGCCGTTGACACATTTCCTACGCAACAACATAAGCCAATCATTTTCTGCATATGTTTGCTTTTGTGCAAAAAACTTTATTAAAATTTTAAGTTACAAATCCGTCAATACAAAAAAATCCACCTTATGACTCATGACCCCTTTAATTTATTTCCAAAAAAGAAAACGTGTCCTGAACTCACACTTTTGAACGGAAGTGTAAATCAACACTCAAATGATACAAAATTAAGTTATTAACGTTAATTTACATGTTCAATATCCTATCATAAGTTACCCATCAACAATTAATTACAGTAATAATTTCTCTTACATTTAGTTTAAAATTATTCAAAAGCAGATACTTCACTGACTTGCAGAAAAGAGCAAAAGCTTGCCTAATTAAATAAATAAACAAATAAATAAATAAATATGGGGGAAAAAATTATATTGGCCACTGCAAAACTCATACTGGTTAACCACCAAAACTAACCCTCCAAAAACTTTAGTTGGATCACGGCAACAAGGCCCAACCAACCATACCCAAATACAGCACAGGCTGGCCCAGACACAACCAATCAATCAAGATCTTGCCGCAGGAGCAGAACCTTCAAAACTAAGACGGGACAACAAAAAAACAATTACTAAAGGAATGCTTGTGTGGTTATGAAAAGTTATAGAACCAATGTTCTGACATATCACCATAAATAAGTCCACACAAGTCTTAAATATGCCCTCAACTATATAAAAAAAAAAAAGTCTGCTGATCTTTCAAGATTGTACCTCCATGAGCCACGGCTAATTTTACCCAAATCTTGGGTTGAAGATCATCTGACCTCACCTCTAGAAACTCCAACACCCTCAAGGTGTGTTTGGCTCAAGTTTGGGTCAGGGGTCACTCTAGGGTAAGTATAGTTTAATCACATACCTCCTACATTCCAGTCTGAATCCTCACCCCACTCGTTGTCGAACGTTCAACTGGCATGCGTGCGTATGCGTGAGTGTTTGCTAATCACGATTTTCCTCATAACCCCTCTCTCTTTCTACCTGCCGGAACAGGGACAGAGGTTAATTCTGGCTGCAGGGCATTCTGGGCAATTGACTGCTCATCAACCGCCAAATGAACTTTACCAGTCAGTCAAAGACAAGCAGCCAAAATGCTCCTCTGGGTAGATGAGCGACAGCATGTAGACCCAGCCTGCATTAATAACATTACAGCACAGCAGCTCACTTCAACAGACAGACAGAATATCAACAATCTCTCTCAAATCACGCTTGGCAGTATTTGCTTTCGAGAGTTGGGAAGCAAGATTTACTCTAAATGCTTAACAAATGAATTTTCAATTCATTCAATGAATTCAATTTGAGGTTTCCACATGTCTTGCATGGTTTCTATGTGTGAAAACTCATCTTTCGTGGTCATGTTGCCATGACGCGACTAATCTTCGATTGACGTGTGCACTCTAAACGACCTGACTGACACACACTTGGCCTGCCAATCACATTTCAAATACAATCATTAAACACAGATCAGACCTGATTCACACTGACTCATCTTAAAGGGAAAGGTGAAGAGCGTGTCTTTCTTTGTACGAATAAAGGTTGGAATGGCGGCATGGCTTGCAAGAATGATGCCTTAATGTTACCAGCGAGCTGGCGTCAATGGGGCCATATCATAATTCAAGTCATAATTCAGAGGTTCTGAGTGCCAAGAAACACAAAAAAATCAAGAAAACTCTATTCTTCATTATATGACCTTTTTTATAGAAAATGCAGGTTTTTTTGTACTTGATCCTTGATGTGGTGACAATGTAAAGGTAAACGTACATAAACAATTTGAGTCTCTCAGTCAAACCTTCCCATCACGACTGCGTCAGATATATTCACGAAATGATGGCCGAGTGAGGCATGTGGTTTGAGCGCACACACGCTACCAACATCCCCGCAGGGAAAACTCTCTGCATGAATTTAGTTTCGCCCAGTGTAAACTCTGCACGGCACATTTGTTTGTGTGCGTGACAATGTATTGGTGTAACATTATCTATAAAAGACCGGTCTGTATTGTAGGTCTAGATTGGAATGGTAAGATCAAATGGGGAAAATCCCTCATGAAGGCAAGTCACTATCTCTTCCTTTCACTGATATTTTCACATCAATTTTTCCTGAGAAATTCTCAACTGCAAGTTTGCCATGTCCCCTTCATTGTGATGTCATCACACCTGACACAGTGAGAGCTCCAATCAAGAACACATTGTCATAGTATCTAATTTCTAACTATTAATTTGAATTGTGTAATTGTACAACACAATTTGTGAAATAAAATACACCGTTTCTGTCAGCCAAAAAAATCATGGGATCAATTCTCAGGGAATGCAAAAACTGATAAAACACACACCTTAACTGCAATACTGTTTAGGGTACACTCTAAAAAAATCACTGGGTTGAGCAATTTGGGTCTTTTTTGGGAGTTATGTTTGGGTAGATGTAACAACCCAGTGGTTTAGCTATTTATCAATGGCTTGTTCCATCCTCTTCAGGAGAGAGCAGTTCTCAGTGCCATCGAATTTGTGCATGTCTTCTGTAAAATACAAGTTTGTGTACATTTTATTTTTTCTATAAAATCCTTACTGTGCAGTAAATCATGTAATTTTATGTAAAGCAACATACAGGGATGTGAGTCACCTAAATGAGTGTTGAATCGGTCTATTCGCGTGATTGAAACTTGATGCCTTGCGTAAAGATACTAAATCGAAATACTGTGGATGTTAAATATGTCCTCAGTGCTGTTCACTGATAGTTTATGGGCAGGTTATGGTCTCAGTGGCAGCATACTTCAGCTATGATTGAAACGCAGGACGGCGGTCTAAAGTTACGAGAGCCAGCTCCGTTACAGGTTTGTTCAACGGGTTTTAAATGTAGGCAATAGCCCAATTTGATGGGTAAAATTAACCCAAGATTGTGTCCTTTACCCAGCCCTTAGGAATCGAACCCTTGACTTTGGCTTGCTAACACCATGTGTTTGAGTTACGAACTATCCTACTATCCCTAAAAGGGTTGTGTCAAAAGATCAGGTGAAAAGATGTTAAGGTATATTACGCTGCCTAAAAAAAATACACACAAATTCTTCAGCGCTGCTACAACACAAACCTACATTTGAGCCTTTCCACAAACTCAAAGTGGTCGGCCCATTAAACAGCCATTGAGGGAAACCACCTTGACTTTTATTGACCCTATAAATCTAGTGAGGAGTGGAGGAGAGGTCTCTGCCTTAGACAGCGTTTAAAGACAAAGACTACTGGTCCTTCTGAGACAATAGACTTCCTGCTTAACTATTAACAGCTTCACCAGTGATAACTTAATTAGGGGCCAATGATGGGGCTTCAGTAAGAGCCTGGGCCCTTTCATTTGTGTCCACTTGATGGACAGGCACTCATTGGTTGGAAGTGGATGGTGTGTGTGTGAGTGTGTGTGTGGGCTGAAGAGTTAAAAAAAAAAAAAAAACGGTCAAAAAGGGACCGAATAAAGATTCATTGTAGCTTATTTGGGAATTTTACTAACAAACAAGTTTCTAAGTTTTAACAGATCATTTCTACTGACAATAGTTACAGTGTTGGGGGTAATGCATTACAGGTAACATGAGTAATGTAATGTAATCAGATAAACTAACTAGTAAAGTACATTTAAATGTACAACTAAATATCTGATTTACTTTTTTAAATAAGTAACAACTAACTTTATTATTCACATTTATTGGCCGACACCTCTTCTGTACCCATGTTGAGATAAATCTTGAGTAAGTGCAGAGGTGTTGTGTGTGTGCTGTAAAGACATGATGGTTATTGTAGTTTTAGAATAAATGTGAGCATTTACTCATCTAACTTACACAAAAACAGATTAAGTATTTCTCAAAATGAATAAAAAGTCATATGCAAACTCAGAATACTACGCAGACCTGCAATAATCAAATACGTTAGATAATACAAATATACTTGTATTTAATCTGACATTAATAACCAATGTCTTTGCTGTTGACTTTTGATGATCCAATTCAACCATACCAATAAGCAAAAATGATATGAAAATGACTTCAGAAAGAAAATCTCAAAAATTCATGTTTTTTTAGGTAATTCATTGAGGTCTAACATCTCCAGTCTAAAATCAATAGTTTCAACCTTTCAAATTGACACTCAATAGCTGAGGAAAATAAACAGGAATTAGTGAAGCACAGCTAATGTGGACATCGATTCATAATCATGACCTCTTAATATGTGCACTGATTCGAGAGACTTGGGGGAAGAAAAATAAAATTAGCAATTAAAAGAAGTAATTTCTTAGCACCTAGTAACGTCATACTCTTCCTATTCGCCACGAGAACGAACAAACATTAAGATAAAAAAGCTGCATGAATATATATATATATATATATATATATATATAAATATAAAAAATATCTATCTATCTATTATCTATATTTTTATATATAAAAAAGAACCTTTTTAAATGTATCTGGTGTACTGTGACATTATTGTGAACTCACCTCAATTGTGAACTGCTTCCTCTTGAGTTTGAAGGCCAAGTCTTTCGTATCGGGTACTTCACATGACAGACAGTTCAGATGAGGCAACTGACGAACATGCAGGAGACCTGAACAAACACAGAAGACATTAACAGTGAATCATTTTACTGTGTAAACGTGCTAGAAACACATACTGTCAGAGACATTATTCTGTATAGACTACCATTCAAAAGTTTGGAGTCAGTAAGATTTTTTTTTAATATTTTTGAGAGATGTTTATTTTGCTCACCAAGGCTGCATTTATTTGATTAAAAATACATTTCAATATATTTCAAAATGTAATTTATTCCTGTGATAGCAAAGCTGAATTTTCAGCATCATTACTCCAGTCATCAGTGTCACATGATCCTTCAGAAATCATTCTAATATGCTGATTTGCTGCTTGAGAACACACACACAAATTGCGTAGGATTTACTTTTTTAAACAAATTTCACTCAGAAATTGCTAGTAAATTTCATAAATAAGTACAAAGGAACTGCAAGTGGCACATTAAGTTAAATGACTTCTTGTAAATGTTCTCCAAAAATGTCAAACTTAATATAACGTTGATAAAAATAACGTTAATATTATTTCCTTAATTATTCTGATAAATATTTTGTGGAAACCGTGATAATTTTTTTTCAGGATTCTTTGATGAATAGAAAGTTCAAATAATGGCATTTATTTGAAATATAAATATTTAGAAAAATCATAAATTTCTTTACTGTCACTTTTGATCAAATTATTGCATCCTTGCTGAATAAAATCTTCCGGACTGCAAACATTTGAACGGTAGTCTAAACACTGTAGTGCTTATGGGGATCATTTTTAATAAACAAAAATCTAAAACTGCACTCAAAATCCATTTTTGCAGGACATTTCAACGGGCATGACGTTTCTGAGGCTAATAACCATGTTGTGAAACAAATATTTTTCCCAGGTGTTGTTTTGCCTGTTACCCATTTAAACAGACTCTTGCTTTCATTGTCTGCTGAGTTTTACTGTGGGCACATGTAGCTATCATCTTTCACACTGGCCACTATAGCATTGTATCAACCATTATTTTATTAGCTGCACCAATGGGCAGAAACCAAAACATATGAGAGAAGGACTACAGCGGAGGGAGGAGAGAAATGGGTTGGTGGGAGGGAGAGAAAGCCAGAGAGGTGAGTGGAGGATGGGGGTAAAACAAGGTCAGTCGGCATAGGGGCATGTTGGGAAGAGAGAAAGCTTTTTCGCCCTCTTTAATTCCTCCCTCCATCTTTTTTCCCTCAGTTATGTGGCCAGTAGAAATATGACATTAAAAAGAAGCACTGAAGACCAGGATGAGGGGGATGAGAGGATGGAAAGAGCATGTGTGTGTGTGTGTGTGTGTAAAGGCCGCGCTTGTAAAGGGACCCGTGCGCTAGGTTGATTCCGCTCGAGTTGATTCGCTGTGACAGAACTCCCAACATGCTTTGTGCAGTGGACGCACCACAGAAAAGAAAGAGTGGCCTCATGTACGTCTTTACATTACCCAAGACCTTATGGCACAGCGTTATTCATGAAATGAGGTAAAAATCAATAGCAAAAGCTAACAATAACTGTTCGAACACACTAAAAGTAAGGATATGCATTGGGGAGATGTTTGTGAAACCATCTGGAAAGCATTGCATTATATTTTTAAGTATCTTATCTGTTTTCAAACATCTTAAAAAAGGGGTTTTCACATACAATTGAAACAACACTAATATAATTAGTCTTATTTTGTTCACAAATATCGTAATCATCTCAAAAAGTCTCAAAAAAACTAATTCATGAATGTGAAATCATTCATTTCTAACATCTGTATTGCTAAACAAATGCTCTAACAATTATATTGACCACCCATCCAATACGCATTGACATTGTACGTGTGGTATCACAGAATCCATGCATTATCTAATCAAATAACTAAAAACTAAATAAAAAACATTTTGACAAAAGTGACTGAACTAAAAAAAATTTAAATAATGTATTATATTATTATTATTTTATATTTTATATTTTAAATATTATATTATTATATATTATTATAAACAATCATCTGAGGTCATTAGTGTCTGTAAACCACACCCCCTCTGGCCATTCCGTACTTGTAAATGAATGCAAGACAGAAACAGGGCAGGCGGCGGAAACAAGGAGAGAGAACTGTAAACAAACTGACCTTTACAGAGAGATGGACAAAAAAAAGATGAAAAGATAAAGCATGCAACAGTAAGAGATGGCGAGAGTGTACGATGAAAACAAGGGAGGATATAAAGAGATACAATGAGAGGAAAAAGGACAGAATGGAAAGAGCGTGAGCCAAAAAGATCTTCCTCATCTGCAGTGTGGCCACAGAGAGGTTTTAGCCAGTATGAAAATATTGATTCTGCAACTCTGCGGCCCCTGAGGGCTGTGCTGGGTGCTTGTGATGGGGCGGTGGGGGCTCTCTCTCTCTCTCTCTCTCTCTCTCTCTCTCTGTGTGTGTGTGTGTGTGTGTGTGTTTTCCGTGGCAGCTGAATCTCCCCCTGGCCTGTCTGCCAAGGAGCACGTCTGATTGAACACGGCCACACTAACAGGAGCTGACAGCTAGAGAGAGGTCCACCCTGCCTGCCCCTTTCTACTAATGCACTTTACTGAGCGAATGTGTGTGTGTGTGTGTGTGTTTGTGAGAGCCAGAAAGATAGGATGATGCAAAATCATGAATAAGACGAGGGACCAATGACACATCTTTTGAAAATAGATTTTCTGAAGAAATGCGAGGGGTGTCCGTCATGATTCTAGACTGGTGTGGATGGTTGCCAGGGTGTTGCTATGCAGTAGCTGAGGTGTTCTGTGCAGTGTCATTTAAGTTTTATTTATATACCACTATAGTATTTATTAATGTTCTGAATTCGCTTTTAATTTTCCATATATTCAGTTTTCGTGTTAGATTAAGTTTTATTAATTTTGCTTTGTGCTTTTGTCCTTTTTAGTCGTTTTTTTAATATTTTTTTTTATTTAGCTTTATTTTAGTTTTAGTAGTACTTAAGCTTATTTTTTTAACATTTCTTTATTATATAATGTACTGTTTTATTTAACAATATTTGTAGTTAACAATAACACTGATTCTGAGTCAATAACACCCTCATGTCATTGATAAACTATTATTGTTTTTAATATTATTTGAATTATATTTTATGTTTATTATTTATGTTTTCACTTTGATTTTAGTTGAAGTAATTGTTGTGTTTTTGTCATTTTTAATATGTCTATAGCATTTATAAATTGTTATTTATTCATTTTAGTTTATTTAATTTTAGTTATTATTTTAGTACTTCAACTTAACCTAAACAGAAATGAGAAATAAAATTGCTGAAATAAAATAAGTTTAACAAATATATATTTTTTAAATGGTTTTAGTTTTAATTAACAATAATAACCGGTCCTTGTAACGTTCTGGTCTCTAGATACGTCGATTTTTGGTCTCTAGTCTCTTTTGGTATCTGGTCTCTAGATATGTCCATCAGTTTTATCATTCGCCATAAAAAAAAATCGAAATCCCATTGTTTAAATTAGGTATCAATCGGTGCAGAAGGAGTTACAAGCTAAGATTTAATACTTAGGCTTTGGGGGTTTTCTGTCAGTGTATTTGAACTCTTGTATGCGTGTTTCTTCTCACCATGATAGTCTTTGTAAAGTGGGTTGGTCTCCTTCTCTGAGCCTCTGAATGACTCCAGAGCGATGGCTGTGTCACTCAGTCTGATTATTCGTCCCATTACGGCTCTGTTCTGAGAGTGCGAGACAGAAAGAGAGAGTGGGAATAGAAGAGAAATACAGGAAATAAATGAGAAGAGTCCAATTAAAAGTGTACAAACAAATGTAGAAACATCTAGAGCGAAGCTGAGAGCATCTCTTGCTAATTAAACCCATCCTAACAAGCAGGGGTTTCACTCCCTTTACTCTGAGAACTGAATTAGGTCATCATTATCTCTTGGAAAAATGGAGCAGGGTATTCCGGAGGCGGAATCCATGATCTTACAACAAAGCCTGAGCTTACAGATCTAAAACCAGCAGCAGTGATTTAAAAAAAAAAAAAAAATCCATTTTACCAACACCACTCTCTATGATGATTGTTCACATTTGAGGTATCATTGACTACGTTTACATGCAGCCAATATTCGGGTTATGGTCGGGTTAAGGTCACTATTCGGGTTTCTGAAACATTAAGGATAACCCGTTTACATGCGTGAGCAGAGAGAGTTACTCCTGTTTACATGGAATTGCAATATCCCGATGTAAACGGCGACGCACGGTTAGCGTCTGGACGTACGGACAACGCAATATGCGTCATTTCCGATTCTTCTTCCTCTATCCAAAGACAACAACAACAGCAGCAGCACGCGGATAATGTATAGTTCGGGGCAGATAGCGATCGCCTTTGTTTGCGCTTTGGTGCTGGTACTGACCCACCAGCAGCACTTGACACTACTGTGCCAAGAGAAAGTGAGCAAGAAATGGGAAATGTAGCTGGAGCTGTGTCACACTTATCCAGGATACCCGTTACCACCAGAGCCCCCCGGACACTTTGGATGAAGGTGCGCAGTCAGGACTGGTGGGAACGGGTTGTAATGATGGAGTTCACGGACACGGACTGGCGTGACAATTTTCGTATGTCACGTCAATCTTTTTCTAAACTTTGCCGTATGATGGAGAGAGTGATGGAGCCCTGTGAAGTAACCATTCGCACACCAGTGCCTACAGGGATGCGTGTTGCCATGGTGCTATACAAACTAGCAAGCTGCGCAGAGTATCGTGTGATCGCAAACCAATGCGTCTCGCCATGTTTACTTCCGGTATACTGCACGCGGGTTTTTGTATGCACCGAGAAGTTTCTCTACTCAAAAGACCAAGATTCCTTGCGAATAGAACATGCGCAGAACACACATCACTATGGGGATATGCCGATGCGCGTTTACATGACCAAAAATTCGGGTTAGAAAAGGGGTACCCCAGGTATAATATCCCGGTTTTTAAAATCCGGGATATGAGCATATTCGGGTTTTTGCCGGTGTTTACATGGCCGTTCGCGACCGGGTTATTGCTAATATCCCGGTTTTGAACGGGTTATTGGCTGCATGTAAACGCAGTAATTGATGTCCATTTGAGGTAAACATTGTTTCCTTAAAATACATTACAATAAAAAATGTGGGGGTTCAGTAAGATTTTTTTTGGAAAGAAATGAATGCTGTTATTCAGCAAGGATGCATTCAATTGACATAACAATGTTACGAAAGATTTCCATTTCAAATAAATGCTGTTCTTTTGAACTTTCAATTCATCAAAGAATCCTAAAAAGAAATGTATCACGGTTTCCAGAAAAATGTTAAGCAGCACAACTGTTTTCAACATTGATAATAATCAGAAATGTTTCTTGAGCAGCAAATCATCATATTATAATGATTTCTGAAGGATCATGTGACACTGAAGACTGGAGTAATGATGCTGAAAATTCAGCTTTGCATCACAGGAATAAATTACATTTTATATTACATTCAAATAGAAAATATTCATTTTACATTGTGTTAATATTTCACAATATTACTGAATTTTTCACCAAATAAATGCAGCCAAGGTGAGCAAACTTTTGAATGGTAGTGTATGTGCTTATAGCAACCGAATTTGAGAAATGTATGCAGTTTATTTAATTACTGATAATAAGCAGTGGAGCTAGTATGCTTGATCACTGTACTGATAATACTTAGGTTAACAGATTTAAATAAACTCTAGACCTCAGTGCAACTCATCCAACACCTGTGCCATTTGTTTAGTAAAGTAAGAAAGTATTACTTTTCACACATGGTGATAAACAGGCCAGATTTGGGCCACAATATCATAGAGACTTTGCTGTAAGTAACCACCTAGAAACCATCCAGAACTTAGGAATGACATAGCAACAGCCTGGCAAACCTCCCAGAACACCCTACCAATTTTGAATGGGTGTACAATTCAATACACCATTCAATGCATCCAAATTATGTTTTAACATATCAGCATTAATCATGCCATCCAAACCGGTATTATAAGGTTATCTTTGGTAAGGATATCAGCTGTACTATATAATGCCACCACTGTGAAATGCTGCCTTTGGTTGCGTCGTGTGACATTAAATCCATCAGATACAAGAGCAGAACATACGTTTGGTGCTCTGATTCCCTCAAACACATGCTCTCCAAATCTGTCTGTCTCTCTTACTCGGATCGCACAACTCATGCAGTGTCGCCATACGGCACAAATCTGGATGAACGCAAGCACGAAGCCACATCAACTCAGAGAAAGATCCAAAGATCCCGTCCGCTTCAGAGCAAAGACTTCTCACCCATTAATGCTTTCATTCCAAAAATATCTGCTGTTAAATGGTGTAAAAATGCCTTTCAGCTCATCAAGGTTTCGTGTCACGCAAGAATTACACAAGTTCACATTTACACTTTGAAACGGACGAGCTCATAATGCATTTCTGATGATGATTTTCATGGGAAACATTTGCAAAACAGATTAAAATGTGGTAAAACATGTTAAAGAGAGATAAATGTATGATAGAAATGGGCCAGAATGTTTAATAAACATTTAAGGGGCTTGGAAAAGTAAGTTATGAAAACCTCTAACCTTGACCTTATAAAGATCCTGTCATGGGTTAGATTGAACAAACACAAGTCAAAAGAGAAAATAAGCCAGTTTAAAGCGTTAAAGAGCGAAAAAAGCACAAATGCAGATCAAATATGAGCAGCAAATCTGCTGAGAGCGCCTCCTCCTGGCCAAAAACAAATACAGAGACCATTCAGAAAGGCGGGAGCACTGCAAAGACAGACAGAGATATCAGGCTGTAGTGAAAAATTTATCTCTACGCCACTCCTGAATATTTCATGCGCTCCCTCTCTGTAGCAGCTGACGTGGCCTAATGCAGTTTTCATGCATCCGTGTCCTCTTTTCTTTCCTCCTTTCTCTTTTCATTCCTTCTACAGGAGACTTTGAGAGCATGCGTGTTTGTGTACGCAGCCTTGACCCTTTTCCCAAATCTAGCATAAAAAATTTAACCCAAGCAACTCTGTTAGTGACAGTCGCTGCCAACTTAACACCATCACACCAATTCAAGTAAACAATACAGCTAAAAATGCAATGCAACTACACAACAGTTGGGCCAACATATGGAAGACTGAAGTCCAGGATGGAATAATGATATTAGGAAACATTGTGTAGTTGAACTGACTAACCTTCTCGAAGCACCTAAAATAAAGATGTTTTTATGGACATGGCAGAGAAAAAACAAAACAAAAAACGTATGTTAATTAAAAACAGAGTTGAATATGATGCACGAAAAAAGATGCATATGTAAATAAACAAAAGTATACATTTAGTGACAAGTGATGTGAAATAAATGCAAAAGTATCTATTACAAGTACACAGCAAAAAGATAAATCAAATACAGAAATCCTTTCTGCTCGTGTTATGAATGAAGCCCATTATTTTTTAGATATTTAGGCATTTTGTTCAACTTTGTAATATCAGCACACCGTTCATCACGAGACCGCTAATATACACATAGCTAATTTCAAATAGATTTAAACATTAGAAATTAAATCTGAAGAGCATTTTAAAGACACAATTAGAACAAATTTCTATATACATTGGTTTTACATAAATTATCATTCAACTTAATGAAGTAGGTAAGTTTTATGAACATTTACACACTTTTTTTGTTCAATGAATGAAGCCCAGTTGCCGCCACAGTTGGAACCTGTACATTTTTGAGGGGAAATCTGTGCATTTAATAGATTTTATAATGGCAAACAGTGTTAAATATAGACCTTATGTAACCCCGCCCCTTTTCAGCACTGCGCTCGTTGTTTTCTTGTCTTCCGGATTGTACCTCCACAGCATGAAGGTAAAATCTTATGGATTTATGAATAACCGCTCATTTTTAAATCTTCCTGGTCTATTGAAGGTTCAAGTTCAACTTCTGTTTATGTTCGCTGATCAGTGTTTATATGTGAATAAAAGACTCAATTCAATCTGTTCATCATATAAAGCGATCAAGTCTCATCAGAAAATTCGGACTAAACCGCTCAATTTATATGGATTAGTTTTACAATTTCTTTATGAACTTTTTGAAGCGGCAAAGTGGCGTAGCTGTCAATGGAGGGACAGAAAGCTCTCAGATTTCATCAAAAAGATTTGTGACAGGGTTTGTGTACCGAAGATAAACGAAAGTCTTACGGGTTTAAAAACGTCATGAAGGTGAGTAATTAATGACAGATTTTTCATTTTTGGGTTAACTATCCCTTTAATGAAGAAACAAACAATGAATTTGTAAAAGTGTGAATAACGAGTGTTTGCTTTCTGCCCAACTGAACCGATTCCATGCAGGCCTACAGATCTAAGATTGACCTGCTATACAAGTCACATCAAAACAAAAACTAGTCGTAGCGGTCCAGCTCTTCCTTAAACTCCTTCTATCAGTCTCTTAGGCTGTCACTCTTTAGACTGAAAGACTGGGTCTCCAGGGTCCTGGACCCAACAGAGGATGTATCTGTAGGTGTGTGTGCTAGAGGACTATGGCTATTTGAGCAGAGATTGATTAAAGATTCAGATGGACTGTGGCTTTAATCTCATCATAGGAGGCTTTCAACGCCCGGCCCTTTCACGTCGACATTAAAAATACATGACAGAACTTTTTATTACAAGCCACATCAGACAGATTTTAGATGAGGTGCTAATGCAAATAATGGAGGATTAACACAACATCTCTATGAGTTGACCCCGCATTTAGTTAAAGCAAAAATATTTATTCATTATACTGTACACTAGTAATGTTACTGTCATTAAGAAAATCTATTCAAGCTCGCCATATGAGCAGATATATTGATACAAAAGCTTCAGAGATTTAAACTCAAAGTCCAAAAACAAATTGCATGACAATGCTTGAAACTAAAAATAGAATATTGAATCTTAAATTCAACAAAGGCTTAATTTTGGTATTGAAAATTCAATGGCTACGTTTCATTTTTAAATGTAAAGTGTGTATTTCATTAAATCAAAAGCAATTGTAATATTATTATTAATAATAATAAATGTAAAATAATAACATTAACAAAAATAATATATGTGAAGTAATAATAATAATTATTATTATAAACATTGCTTCAAAAGAAGAAGATAAAAGGACAAACATTCAAAAGTTTACAATGTACAATAAAAGTTTACAATGTAAAATAGCCATTTTGTATTTGTATACATTTCAAAATGTAATTTATTCTTGTGATGGTAAAGCTGAATTTACAGCATCATTACTCCAGTCTTCAGTGTCACATGATCCTTCAGAAATCAGGATTATAAAGGATTATTTGATAAATAGAAAGGATTAGAATTTAAGTTATTATAGGTTTACGTTTTAGTTTAAGATTTCAATTCTCACTACTATTAACTAGTTGCTTATTAGCATGCACATTACTAGGATATTGGCTGTTTATTAGTACTTATAAAGCACAAATGAATGCCTTATTCTGCATGACCATATTCAACATCCCTTAACCCTACCCAACACAGAAACTTAACAACGATCTTACTAACTATTAATAAGCAGTGATTAGGATTTTCGTAGTTAATATTGAGAATTGGACCCTAAACTAAAGTGTGACTGAATATATGTATTAGACAAAGTCTGTTTGTGACTAGTTAAGACCTCACCGCCTCAACATACTGTAGTTACTGAAAGGTCAACATGTTTATATCACATCCGTTCCACAAAACCACTTTCAAACCAATCACAGCGTTTACACCATCACCTCCACCGCAGAAAACCGCTGTGTGCCCCCCAGCCTCCCTAAGAGGGGTTTTAGCACTTTGTCTCCAAACGGACAAAGAACAGCGAGATCTTGTCTTTTGAAGCGCTCTTAGAGCACAGCGGCTGTGGCCTGACTCTCGTTGGCTAATGGAGGCACAAAGAAAAGGGCCTCTCAGGAACCCAAAGACGCTGAAAGAGAGAAGCGCCCAGAAAGACTCGAGACTGACCATTGGCTGGCTGAATGCAAAGTTAAGGGCCTCAGACAAAGAAATGTGGCTTCACGCGCCAATAAAGAAGCTCCTCTGAAGGCCAAACATACATGTACTCAAACAGATACACACACAGGCCCCCTGAACCCCAGCCAAGCGGAACCTCATTCACGCAACGGAGGGGGGTCGACTCTTTGACTCCGGCTCATGGGGCGGTTATGGTGTGCCAGGGTTGACAAACTTATGGTGACCTCAATGCTGGTCCATGTGAATGACAGTCAAGTTCAAAAACAAACCAAAAAAAAGTCTAAAAAGACCGTTTTGCAAGATTACTTCTGGAAGTTGATGTCGGAAATGTTCATCTTGCATGTGTCCTGTGTAATTACTCGATTGCAAGTACCGTATATATCCGAATATAAGACGACCCTGAATATAAGACGACCCCCCCATTTTCCAGACATATTTTGGGGGAAAAATAGATTTTTGTGGAAAAAAATCTGGTTTTCAACAGAAAATAATTTTAAGAGCAAATTTCCGAGGCGTTGTTCTAAATGCCTCGCATCACCTGTGCCTCGTGCAGAGGCCCGCTCGTCGGCGGAGACCGGCACATATGCGCTTCCTGATTGGCCATGACTGCGGCTGCCCTGAGAGCGACGGGATGGATTTAATCACCCTGCGGGGTCGTCTGGCCGTTTTCGACGACGATCCGGCTCCTGCTCTCTCTCTCTCTCTTCCTCTGCTCGAGCCGCACAAGAAAAAGCGCCGTTCACAGAGGACGGAGCGGACGGAGACAAGCGAGCAGAGACCACGTAGTTTTTGCCTACTCTTTATTAGTACTGTGAATTGAGATTTACTTTGTCACATACTGTTTTTCGCCTACTATATAGTAGGGAAGTATGCAATTTTGGAGGCAGCCAGAGTGTAGTGAGTAGTCGCTAGGGCATGCGTTGTGGTCATTTTATCCCACCCTAAAGTCTTTATGATATTCTGGTGCCTTAACATGGTTTATGTCCCTCCTTAAAGTCCAACGGTGGTGAAAAACAAGCTTTTAATGTTGTTTATATGTCTATGTAATGTTTTTAATATGCTTTAAGACAAACCATGTGCAAATTCATAAGTCAACACCATTGCTGAGTATTTTCTTCTTAAAACTGCAGTGAACCAAAGACAGTCTCAAATACGCAGTTTGAAATCGCTGGTGTTTCTGACGTCACAAACTACCTTGTAACCAATCACGTCCACGAGTGGATCTCTGAGCTGGTGTGAGTGAGTGGAGGCAGGGCTAATTTGCATATTCATAGAACCGCGTATACTAAATGAGGCAAGGGTGTAGAGTTACATTCAAGCTATTTTAAGGCATGAACAGTTTTTTTTTTTTCAAAGAAAATATTTTTAAATGTCATTTTGGCGATCAAAGATTAGTTCTAACGGATACAATTATTGACTACAGGGGGACTTTAAGTGTAAATCTATGGGACATTTTTGCAGGTTTGATTGTGAAAAATTGAGAATCTGTTTGCTTAGTAAAGTAATAGCTTATCTCAAACTAAACAAAACAGACTGTTTTTTTCCACATTGATAACGGTTTTGTTTGAGATGAGCAAACACTATATAATTACGTTCCTCCATGCTTCACTGTGGCAGAGATTAATTTATTATTATATTTCTCACCATGCAACTCGTGTTTCATAGTGATTCATCACTCCGCACACAACTTCCCATATTCTGACAAATACTTCATTCAGCCTTTGATGATTTTCTGAGACCACAATGGCTTTTTAAGTAGTGCATTTGCTTAAATTGAGCTAATTTCTTGACCAATAATTTGTGGTTAAGATAATTAAAAATGTAGTGTTTAGCCATTTTGGGCTTGGTGCCTTGGTCCATTTTTTTTTGGCCCAGGAGTGTATATATAATCGTAACCCTAAAGTTCAGAAAATTGTTTAATATTACCACTTAATGGGCTTTTCAACCATCAGTCTTGAGTAGAAACCTGAGTAAAGAATATATATGAACAAACAAACCGAGAAACTATTTGATTAATCATACCTGTATGAGGTTCGAGGGTACAGTCACCATAGCGACCGAGAGTGAAGTGCGTAACAGGCCTCGGAGGGCATAGAGAAAGGTGCAGAGGGCGTGGCAGTGGGCGGGGTTATCCTTACAGCACACATCATCCCCCCACAGCGCAGATCCCAGAGAATGAAGACCCAGGCGCAGGACATTCCGAGCCTTAGACTATAGAAGTGGGGGGGTGGGGGGGAACATAAAGAAAGAGATGAACATAAAACATTTGAATTTAAAACAACATTGCATTCTCTCTGAGACAGTCAGGATATGTACAATTCATGTGAACAAATCCACATCTGGCTTTTGCAATGAATATTTCATTAAGGCACCGTAGGGAAAACTTTGGTGAACTTAGTGTTCAATAATGCATGAATGAATATCTTACCGCATTTTAATAAGTGCACCTTAATTTACAAAAGAAACAGGAGAAACCTGAAGTGCATTACACTAATTTACAGTAATATATAAAATTATACTCCATTTTTACCTACAGTGTTTACAACTCTATAACAAGAAATGATGTGGCTAAATAAGACTTTTGTAAAACAAGTGAAAAATGTTATGAGCTAGATGTGCATTTACTGTACTCAAAACGTAATGTGCAAGTTTTAGGTAAGTTTAAAGGATTTAATTATGTGTATAATACTATATCAAAACCACTTTCATTTTTGCTGTTGTCATGACCCTCTGGATTCTTTGTTTTTTTCTGTCTGCTGTGCATGAGAATCAACACACAACATGAATTATGTACTGCAAAGATAGCTATTAATGGATAAATTGTTGCAAAAAAAAAAAGAAATCAATATGTAAATAAATGAAAGAAAGCAAGAAAAGAAAGACAACCCATTATTACAATTCAGTATACAAATACTGAATACCAACATTGTCAATGTTGGTTAGGTTTTGAATGACAAAATGTATATCAATTAGATTTTGAGAAACTTATGAGAAACTTTAATCATAAACCTTTTAGTCACCATGAAATCAAAATGAACTTTTTATTTTTTATGGAATATTGCAGTATTTATTATAAATCAAAAACCAAGACAAGTTTGCTAGTAGTCTCTTGGAGATATTGCTATGAGGTTTTATTTTTTTTATTTTTTTTTAGTAAACTAAGGTCTGAGGTAAACATAACTTGACGATACTTGAATACGTAAATTACCCACAACCATATCGAAAATTTAAGCAGTTATTTGCATTTTAAAAAAACCTATGTATCTAATAAGTAGATGAGAACGTTTGGGGTGTGAGCATGTGCAGTTTACGCTGTAGAATAAAACGTCCAAGTCTCATCAAGTTATGTTTACAATAGACCTTATTTTACTCACAAATTGATTACTCCATTATAAAATCCAATAGGAAAATCCTAACCCTAACCCTAACCCTAACCCTAACAAGTAGCGAATTAGTCTTCCAGGTTCTGACGTCATACCTGCAACCAAGCTCTAGCAAAACACAACGATCCATCCATCCAATCAATTCCTGATGGACAAAATCAAGCCCCACCCTACATTTTTTCCTTGTTCCAGAAGCGGTTTCATTGGGATCTACATCAATAGGGAAGAAAACACTATTGCAACTTCATTTCATGCCGGACGCATGAAGTTACAAGCATAAAGTTAAATATGGAAAACCCAAGACTGAAATTATATACAAAAAGTTTGAATCAAGTTAAGTGTACATTAAGTAGTCAAAGCTGAATTAACTACAGAAAATAATGGAGAAAGAGTTAGAAGAGCAACACTATAAAATCTAGTGAATATGCATAAAATGAGCAATTATTTTATATCATTAGTAAGTTTACACTGTTTAAGCGCATTCTGTGCTTCTGTCTTGTATTGATTTTCTAATAAAAGGATGTTAAAAATCACAGGATGACACTTAATTTACTTTAATTAGAGACTCTCAACAGGACATGATTAGCTATTGTACAATTTCACATTTATACTCTCTCTATAATGAATGAGAGAAAGAAAGAGAAAATGGTGAAAAGCAAACAAAACAGTGTCCAAATAGTATGTCATACATAAGTGTGCAATGACTTGTGTAACTAAGTCAGTAGTGGAGTCCTGTCTGTAGTGAAAAGCCTTTTGTTTGTTGGAGTGAGGGTCATGTACCTCTCAAGCAACTTGAATCGATGAAACAAACAGTCCAGCCAAGACCACTCAACAGCACGGTCAAACGGAACACGATGGTCAAAAGTGATTGGATGACATCTTCCAATCAGGACAGTTGCTTGACATGACCACAATGTGGCTGTCAACCTAAGAGCCAAAATGTCTGCTTCCAACAAGTGCCAGGAAATTCTTGGCACGTTATTCACCAACATCAGCCAAGCTAAGGGGCCATGGGTGAGAGATGTGCCCTCTACAGTGTACAAAGTATGAGAAATAATGACAGAGAATTGAACCTTATTCACAAAGCAAAGAGCTGATTCTGAACCTGCTAAATAAGGATAGAGAGGACAGACCAGAACATCTACAAAACTAGCCTCAGGGAACCATGTATTGGTGAGACACAAATACAAGTTTCAGATGTCTCGAAAAAGCAGGAAAAACTTCCTATTTGCATATTTATGAAGATGTAAATGGAAGTAGATGGTCACAGACCATACTTTTAGTTCAGACCTATTAGCTTAGTAGTCTTTAGTAAGGGATTCTATCACTTTTTGGACAATCTGAGGACTGCAAACACAATAAGTTAGCTACTGTATGATTCAGTCAAATTAACTTTGAACATACAAATAAAAAGAAAGAGAAAAAATTTAATCAAAATACAGGTAATGACACCTAATAAAGCTACTTTCAGATCATACTGTAAAAACCGTACATTTCTGATCTTGACTGCCAATCACGGATAGGTGCAAAATAATATTTCCATGACTTTTACAGGCTATAGAAATATTATTTTGATGCAAACTCTGAATCTACTTGCACCAATGCTAAATTTTCAATATATTGTAATCCTTATGTTAATAATTACGTACACATATACGTATATGTACATTTATGAAATACAATACTTGGACACAGTCACCTCTGATAAAAGATCACTCTAAATTGCAATGTAGACGCATACATTTTCTGTAAAGCTACTTCGAAACTATGTATGGTGAAACTATGTATGGCTTCCTTTTCTCTATCTTTGAAATAGAGAAAAGGAGGCTAGATATCTTAAACAAACCAGCTGAAAATAGTCGTGGTGGTGTTGAATTATCAGCATTCGTCCACTGACAATAAACGGTGAAGTTAACACCCTCCACGCCGTCCAGCAATCCGACGCATCTTAAGTTAAATAAACCTCATTGTTCGACTGTGTTTCCAAAGCTTCTTGAGGGTTGAGCTTGACATTTCACCAGAGAGGGTGTTCCTGACTCACTTGCTTCCTCCTTCCCTTCGGCCACACTCCAGCTTTTCTATCACTCGCACTTTTCCCCCCGCTATGTGTGCATGAGAAAGATGATATGCTTCCAACCAATTCTGATGGTAACATAAACGCTATTCTTTACTAACAATAAAGAAAGATAATATTATATAATCAAATAAAATGTCCATCAGCAAATCTAACACAAGCTGTACACATTTTTTTATTTTAAGTTTATTTCAAACTTTAAAGTCAATGCAACAATTCTAGAATTGAGTCACCAATCTGACAAACGTTTAAGTCAGTCGCACTGTTGCCCTGTTTGCTCTCATTCTGAGCATTCTTGCCTTTGTGCCCATGTTCTCTCAACCTCATCACATTCCGCGACCTCTGCCAACAGAATGGCACTGTTTGATGATGCAAGCGCTTAATCTGTCGGCTGACTGACGGGGATCGAGGACTTCCAGGGTGAGGAGCCTGAGGTGTCCATCAGTGCCACGGATTCAAAGAAAAGCTATGTGCAAATATCAACAAGAAAGAGCTAGCACAAACAAGACATCAACTAAAAAACAGAATAAGACTGATTAGGAACTTGATTTATTCAGATAAAAAAAAAAAGCAGGAATAAGATTGTTTACAAGTCTACAGTTCGAGGTGCTAAACAAATGAAAACGACATGAGCTTGATTTGTACGTTTTTGTTGGTAAGTTCACTCTGTTGGTAAGACTAAAATTTATACATAAAGAGTAATACACAGAATTTTTAAATGTCTTCATGCAATCTAACTAAACTGTACACAGACAAGATTATATTGTCTTTAAATTAAGTGTAGCTCTAATTCAGTTAGTTCTAAAAAAAAGAAAAAAGGATTGCGAGATGTAAACTAAATGTGATATAAATGTCAGATATGTCAAATGTAAACTCTGAATTACAAGTTTATACCTTGCAATTGCATGATATAAACTTGCAGTTGCATGAAACAGAACTTTGAGAGAGTTAAAATTGCGAGATATAAACTCACAATTGCAAAAAATAAAATCAGAATTGGGAGAAATAAACTCGCAATTGCAAGAAAAAAAAAAAAAAGTCAGAATTGCGAGTTATCAACTCGGAATTGTTAGAAATAAAGTCAGAATAATGTGAGATATGAACTTGCATTTCCGAGACAAAAATGCTAGAATTGAGATAAAAAGTTGCAAATACCTTTTTTTTTTTTATGTTCTTATTCCATGGCAGAAACAAGCTTCCATAGTATTTAGCACAACAAGCAATTTCTCTTTTTAATTAATAGCTTGCTGGGGTGACATAAGCCTAACTCAAATTTGTGTAAATGGGGTGTTTCTAAAAAAATCTCTTAAATATAGAATAAAAGTGGTTTTAAAAGATTCTGTAGTAAATTTGAATGGGATTTGAGAGTCTTTGTATAGGTAACTAGTATACTAACTTCATGTAATAAACGTTTACTTTGTTTACTTTAAAGGCCCCGAAATTCTTCAAGCAAATCGAAGAACGATCTGGTGTGACGTCATTTCGAAACAAAATTAGGCAAAAACTAAGTTTGTTTTGTGTTCGTTTCGGGAGTTCGAAGCAGCTTGCCAAACCGAACTTTCCTGGTAAACACCTGCGAACTACCATTGGTCCGTGGCGATGACATCAAAGGTAGCTGTGGCTCTGAGGCTCCGCCTTCTTTGACGTGGAAATCTTCGCCAGTTCATTTCTGTTCAGTCCGTCAAGGTCAGACATCCGCGAGTAAAAACACGAAAACACTGTAGAGCCGTTTTATAGTAGAAATTGAAGTTGTAATTACAATTGAAAGAGACGCTGACACTGTTTTTCATGTTTAATACTGTAAAGCTGCTTGCTTTTAAACAATCTATTGTATAAAGTGCTATATAAATAAACGTGACGTGACTTTACTTGAGTGCGGAATTGCAGAGCATGAGCAAATATCAACATCGCTATGATCAGATGCTTTCTCTACTGTTTTCTCATCTCTGTCATTTTGTTGTTTATTTTATTGAAAGGAAAGCGCGCATATTCATTACATATTCATATAAACGCTGGTCTCACTAGCGTGGGCGGAATCAGGCTATTCGCTAACAGTATAGCCTGCTCACGTATTTGTAAACTTTTTTTTTCTTACCTCAAAGTGAAGAACAGAAAAGAACTTTGCTTTGAGTATATCGGGGTCTTAAGCTGAAACTAAATTTGGTCACTAGACCAAAGATCTCTGGAGTTCACCACATGACAGAAGCCATATTAGAGCCACATAAAGTTGGAAACTGATTAAAAATAGCGAGTGTATCCTCAAGCGGCCTGGTCCCAAGAGCGGCTCGGCAGATGCAGTGCTGATGCGGAAGTCAAGACAGGGGCTATCATGGGGCCGTTTCTGAGAGGGGCCCCCAGAGGGGCCGAACTCCCCTGCTTCTCAGTAGGAGCTAATGAATATGAACAGACAGAGGGCATATTGCCCAGTGTCTGTCTTGGCCTGTTTACCACAAAACTAATAGGACGCGGCTTTAAGGAAGAGGAACCCAGGGGAACCCATCTCCCTCCTGAGAGTGATTCAAGCACAACATATAGAAACTGAGAACTAAGGATGATATGAGTAAAAGAGGAATAAAGGTGGAAAATAAAATAAAACATACAGCCTTTATATTTTAAGTTCTTTTCTGCTTCCTAATTATCACAAGCTTATGAAAGCCACGTTACAAAGGAAGTGAAAGCACAGACAAAATCAGGCAACAATTAGCCAACCGAGACCAATCAATGAAACAACAAATTAAAGGTCTTGTAAAAACATTGCCTGCAGCAAAACGCTTTCATTGTTCCAGAGGTGTGAATGACAGAAAGCCTGTTAACTGTGCATTACATTATAGCCTTTGCTCAACTTAAAGGGACAGTTCACCCGAAAATTACAATTGTGCCATCATTTATTCACCCTCATGTTGTTTCTAACCTGTACTTAGTTTAGATTATTCTGTGGAACATAAAAAAAAGAATCACCATGAGTATGATGAAAGCAGTCCTTTTGACACTATATTCCATGTCTTCTACAGCCTTATGACTGAAAGTTAAGTCAGGATGACAGGATTTTTGTGGGTACTATTCCTTTAAAGTGCCTCTATTATGCTATTTTAAAGGTTCCTAATTTTGTTTTGAAGGTCTCCTATCATAGGTTTACATGCATTCAAGGTCAAAAACACTTTAGTTTTCTTATAATATACATTGCAGCATGACCTCTTTTCTCACAGTGTCTGAAACGGTCCGATCAAGCATTCAGTCTCTCTAAACACCGGCTTTCAGAAATACTCTGTTCTGATTGGTCAGATGACCAGTCTGTAGTGATTGGTCTACCGCTTACATCATGTGTCGTAAATGACTGAATTTCAGTTCTAGAGGCTTCCTTACTACACTTGTATATAGAGTAATGCGAACAGTTACGATGACGTCGATTGTTCACAATGAAGACAATAGGCTGGCATTATGCAATTTTTTTACAAACCGTAGGTTCGAGCAGGAAGTAAAACTGGAATTACTGACGACTTGTTTCAGGCCGGTCTGGATGGGTACTTTCTTTTGGGAGACAATAACTCAATTTATCCTGCACTTTGATCTTTGAAATATGCAGAACTTTTACACTCACAAACAGCTACATAACACACTATATGGTTTCATTCACACCACCAGTGATTTTATGGAATATGTGGGTGCGTTCAAACACATCCCGTAAATATACAGTAAAGACTAAGTCGAGAAACCATTTTTTTCTGATTTGATCATAAACTAGCGCATTGCGTACAGTTCCACTAAGCTGGCGAACGTTCTCACGGCATTGGTCCTGCCTTTTGTTCACACAGGGCACGTTCCAGGACTGATCACAGCAATGTTACTAGGTTCCCAACCCGGGACGTGTTGGAGTTCACAAAAGGATCCCTAGAAATGTTATGGCAATTTTCTGGGATCAACGCAGTGTGTGAAAGGGGCTTATGTCAAAGGTAATAATATCCGAAAAAGCATAATAGGAGCACTTTAAAGTCATAAATATTGGATAAACGTTCATAATCATTAAAACTTAATCATGAACAACAGAGAGAGAATAACAAATAGCCAAACAAATGGTAACTAACCTGGGGTGCGGATCCATCAAACCCTTCCTTACGGATGACCGTCTGGATGGACTTCAGGAGAGCATGATAGGGTGATGGTAACGGACTGAGAGAACATGAGAGAAGAACAAAACTTTAGATGTTAGAGAGACCTAAAGCTAGTCAAAGTAAGCACCCAAAAAACACTAGCATTCACACCAGAAAACCTATAGCTTCATGGAGACTTTGACATAACTTTGGCATGAATGCAATTTAGCAGATCAAATAATTATTATAAAATCTCCATCAATGTGCACATTACCGTAAATACATGTATAATGTTACAAAAGAATCCTACATCAAAGAATCCTGAAAAAAAAAATATCACAGTTTCCACAGAAATGTAAAGCTTTTTTCAACATTGATAATAATAATAATAAACGTTTCTTGGCCAGCAAATCATCCTATTAGAATGATTTCTGAAGGATCATGTGACACTGAAGACTGGAGTAATGATGCTGAAAATTCAGCTTTCATCAATGTGTCAAATAACAGTTTTCTATTTGAATATATTTTAAAATGTAATTTTAAATTGCAATAATATTTCAGAATATTCAGAATTATTTACTGTATTTTTGATCAAACAAATGCAGCTTTGTTAAGCATAAGAGACTTATTTTAAAAACATTAAAACACATTACAGACCAAAAAATTTAGAAGGGAAGTGTAAGTGTAAAATGCAATCCCATTATCATAAGAAAAGTTTAAAAGTTGCAAAGGTGCATGTGCAAGCAAAAGAGTGCTTCAATCTATCTGTTATTTTACTTATTCACATTCAAGCACTTTTCTGAACATAAACCCTTGCATGAAAATGATTATGATTATGGCTTCAGGTCGAAAGTTGATGATACCTGTGTACGCTTCAATTAAAACCACTCATGGCTGTGGCATATGCTGCCAACATAAAGCGGGATTTGCTTCGGTATCACAAAAGCCTGTTGACATCGGCAGTAACCCTGGCAACCAACCCGTACATGTAGATGCAAGGAAATACATCACTAATTAAATCAAATGAAATGAAATGAAATTAATTAAACACTTTGGCACCTCCGTCAGCTCGGGGCGCTCCCCCTGAGGTCTGCGGTGAGTCTGAGTGTGCTGTGTTAACGGGACAGTGCTTCTGATCCCAGTGACACAGCGCTTCTATGTTAAATCAGGGGTAAGATGTGCAACTCCTAACAAGGAAGGTCAAAACAGTTGACCTGCTCTAAGTTGCACATTCTGCCTTTACTTTTTAGACCCTCTAGTTACATTTTAAATTGCATGAATGAAAATGCATTGGATGTCACCAAACCATGTGGCATTTATTTGAAGGAAGGTTAGCATATTGGCACATCTTTCAAGCAAAACATGTTACAAAAATAAGTATATTAAGTTGAAAATGATTCAACAATAGACACACTACTGTTGAAAGTAAAGATTAGTAAAGTAGTAAAGTTTGGGGTCATTAAGATTAAAAAAAAAACTTGGAAATCCAATAATTTTTTTTAATACTTATTCAGTAAAGACATTAACCATTACCAACCCCAAGCCTTTGAACAGTAGTACATACTGTTCAAAATGAAGACAAAGGTATTTGGACACTTGTTTGTTGACTAATGTTAATGTATTTTCTCTGTGTGAACTTACATACGGTAGATACTGTATGTATAATACATATACTGTATACACACACCTTTCATTCTGTCACTTCAGTCAATCATTTCAGGCTTTCCCTCTCATTCTGGCTCACGACATGTTGTAATGACCACACTGTGCCACTCTGCATGAAGCTATGATAGCCATCAATTACTCAGAGATTGAGAACTGGATCTAAAACAGCCACCTCCAGGCCCGTCACTGCCTTTCAGTTGGTTAAAAGGACTCACTCGAAAACAGCATCTATTGCATAATGCCAACAAAATGTCCACAGAAAGAGTCCTTCAGTTAAAAAAATAAATAAATTTGCTTTTAAAAGCAAAAATGAAGCTCATTTTACATTTGATAAAAGCACTTGAATGAAATATTGCGAGTTATTTACGCCGGAAAGACGTTTATCGTGATTTTAGAAGTAGGAATACCGTTCTAGTAACTTCAAAATGTTGCATATCATGTGAAAGTTACAGGGTTTATCGGCTTTACATGGCTAAGATATGACTAGATATGCTGGGTTATAACTGCACAGAAAAAAGCAGTTTTATGACAGTCTCATGCTAACTCCTTACGTTTAAGTCTCAAAGTTTCAAAACTATTTTCTGTGGTAATCAACACTGGGCCACAAATGCGGTTGATAGAATTGATGACAAACCTAAAACATCATGTTACGTGTTTAGTCTTCCATCCTCGCACATACACTACAGTTCAAAAGTTTGGGTTTGGTAATTTTTTTTTTATGTTTCTGAATTGCTGCATTTTATTCATTAAAAATACAATAAAAACCATATGTGAAATATTATTACAATTTAAAATAACTGTTCTCTATTTTAATAAATTTTAACATGTAATGTATTCCTGTGATGGTAAAGCTGAATTTTCAGCATCATTACTCCAGTCTTCAGTGTCACATGATCCTTCAGAAATCATTCTAATATGATGATTTGCTGCTCAAGAAAAAATTCTTATTATTATCATCAATGCTTAAAACAGTTGATCTGCTTAATATATATCATGCTTAGTGTATGACGTTTTTTTTCAGGATTCTTTGATAAATAGAAAGTTCAAAAGAATAGCATTTACTTAGTCACTTTTGATCAATTTAATTTATAAAAAAAAAAAATCTTACTGAACCCAAACTTTCGAACAGTAATGTACAATTTCACGCTCTGATCCCAACTGACTGATCTGCTCCTTAATGGGGTGAAACGCGTGTTTCCCTCTTTTGATTAAGACCTGGAGATGTGGGGGTGGTGGTTATCAAAAGAAGACCCGTCCCCATTGTGTCTGAGACACAGAGACCGCAGCAGCCCAGCGGAGCGTGATCGCTTAAGGTGCCGTCCGTGGAGGATAAAGGCCGACAGGTGAGCTAATTAAGATCACAGTGATGTGAGAGCGAGGGGGACCAGAGGTAGCATCCGTCTTAAACAACAGGCTCCGCTTTCACCAGGAGAGCAATTTGTGCCAATTACGCCACGTAGTGAAACGGAGCGATTTAACAGTCTGGAAACGGCATGGGGCTTTTTATTCTATGAGCTGTGAAACACAGAAAGACAATGAGGGTTTTTTTTGTATCTCAAGACATTTAGTAGTCGTTTAAGCTTTCTGATTAATTGATTTCTCCGAAATGGATATGAAGCAGTTTTCGACATCAGTCCCAATTGGTGCTTTATAGCAAAATTACCAACATAGCCTCATTGCAAAATGTCCCTCTACCATCATTTTTAGACAAACTCCAAAAACGTACCTAATCATACAATTCAAAACAGTTTCCTTCTGAAATAAACAGAGGCAGTAAAACAATGCTTATCCCTTTTCACACAAATTATGAGTTTCTCTATTTTCTGTTCTTGTGCTCCTCTATTTTCTGTTCTTGTTGTTCCTCTTTCCTTCAGTGATTCTGCTTGTTAACAGCAGGTGTTCATCACTAATGCTCAACAATCACTTACATATTCACTTACAGGGGTAGATTATCGATCAATTAAGAATTTTCATACAGTTATGACCAGGGCTTTACATGAACTTTTTTGCTCAGCAGCCACTGTGGCTAGTGGTTTTCCAAAGTATTTTCACTGGCCCCAATTTTGACATCAATTGCATGGGGAAAAACTGCCATTTAGATATTTTTTAATATTATCTAATAATTTGGCAGCAGGTATATTAGGCTGCTGTCACTTTAAGGCCTGATGCATGGATCCAGTATGCTATATGCATTTTCTTTCTCAACTCTGATTACATTCACTTAAAACATAACAGACTGTGTTTACGTGAATACTCACCAAGACCGGCATTTTCACATTATTTTGCGTGTACTTGACTGTTTAAGTGCAATAAGGCAGCGAAAACTAACACAAGATGACTTTAAGTGCGTACACTTAAGAGTGTGAGCACAAAAATCTGCTGGAATGAGTAAAATTATGCACAATACACGCAATCCCCACCGAAATTCAAGCCCGGTAACACCAGCAACATTCATTTGGAGCAAATGAAACAAGTGAGTAAGGAGAGGTGGGTTTATGTTTCAACTCAATGTCGGAGAGATGAGAGAACGAGAAAGCACAGCTGGTATCGTGTATCTATTCTGCAAAAAATGTATATTATAAGCGTTTAAGTATTGATATGTACACTACATTGCACTTATTTTATTATTTCAGATGCATTTTTTAAAGACTATTTAATTTCCAAGCTGCCGCAATACGGACAACGACCAACGTAATAACATTTTCAACATTTACACAAAACATGCAACGTAATATAATTTTGCGGTAATGTAGCCACTGGCCCGTTTTTCCAATGAGCCTGGGTTGGAAATTACATGACGACAAGAAATTCTTCATCAAATATATGTACTAGGAATAACGTCTATTGGGGTTCCTATGGTACGAAAACACATCTAAAAGGCGTTCTAAAAGAGCTAAGGGCTAAAAGCTTTATGACTGCATTATAACACGTCATAAAATCGTAATAAACTGAAAATGGAGGAAGGAATGACGGCAAAATTCCAAAAGCAACACCTACGTAGGCCACGGCATCCATCATGTTGCTACCACGGCACAAGCTGTTCTGCGGACACAGTATCGCCACACAGGAACACATTTACGGATGCGAGTAAACATAGGCTTGGGAACACGGCCCCTTCCCTATGGTGCTGTTATGCAGATAAACAATTAGAAGACCTCTCTGTTTGCGGACATAAAAAGCAGAGAAAGGCTCCATGAAGCAGGGGCTCCAGATTGATTTGTTTGCACTGTGGCCATGCCGTAGACTTTAATGCAACCAAAGCTCCTGCCTCCTCTACACGGGCACCCCTCGCAACCATAAAACAACCGCATTGCAAACACCATTGAAGACTCAACCCTGTCTCTAGCAGCGCTCGCAAAGACCTGGAAGTACAGAGACGTTTTTACAAAACTTTTATTAGGCTGAACACCCATCATAAAATGAAATTGCAGACGTGTTCCTCAGAAACATGACATCAGCATTGAGAAAGCATTTTCTTCTTGGATATATGTGACGATACTTAGCGCACTTATCATACTTGAAGTAAGGACATATATGAAAGATAAGTGCAAAAGGCTGTGTGTGTGTTCAGTTATAATGTTTGGTTAAGCTGTCCCTAATCATAAGCATTCTTTTATGAACTTCCATGAGTAATAATAAAAGCACTGTCAGAGCAATTTAGATATTTACGCAAGACAGGCAGATCCAGTTCCAAAGTTGAATGTTGAATATTCCTACTTGATCCTTTAAACTTCAGACCACATAGCGCTTCGTTGTCTGATGCTCTGAAGATGACATATACATACACTCCCATTAAAAAGTTTGGGGTCAATACAATAGAAAATAGTTATTTTAAAATTGTAATGATATTTCACAACATTTCTGTATTCTTGATCAATAAATGCAGCCTTGGTAAGCATAATAGACCTCTTTAAAAATAAAATTAATAAAAAAATCTTGCGGTCCCCAAGCTTTTAAACGGCAGTCTTTATCTTGGCAAACACAATGTCAATGCTTTTCAAAGCTGGTATATTCCTGGAATAAATCACATTTTAGGTTATCTTATTTTGAATATTGACCATAACTAAACATACATGTTGATACTCAACATAGATATTAAAGCAGACTAGTATTAAATGTTAACCTCAAAGATGGTGACGTCCATGTGAGCATCCCTATGCCCTATTGACTCCGAAGGTCAGAGCCCTTAAAGTGGGGACTTTGAGGGAGCAGGGCACTTGTCTGTCATAATGAAGCCATTTGGAACGCACTTGGCGAAGGAAGTTATGAAAGACCATGTAATTTCCTCATTAGCTTCCCATGGAATGTTACCAGCGACAACAGGAATAAATTATTGCTGTTAGTGTATAATGAAAATTATAAAATATGTAAAGAACATTTTAAAAATGCTTTGTGTGTGTGCGTGTTTCCAATCTGCTCTTAACTTTATAAGCATTAAACACATTTCTTAACTATTAAACTTTTTTAAACATAAATGTTTAGTTCACCCAAAAATGAAAGTTCTGTCATTAATTACTCACCCTGATGTCGTTCCAAACCCGCAAGACTTGCGTTCAGCTTCGGAACACCAATGAAGATATTTTTGATGAAATCTGAGTTAGTTCAAATTTTCTAAACAGACTCAATTGCTTTATATGATGAACATAAATCTGTTCATCATATAAAGCAATTGAGTCTGTTTTTTTTTTTAACTTTTAATTTTTTTAATTTAGCTTTTAATTGAACTTTTATTCACATTTAAATATTGATCAGCGAACATAAACAAAAGCTCAACCGCGCCTGCTTGACTTGTCTCCCTGGGTCACATGACCATGAATGATTAAATGACTTCCTTGAAGTGACCATCGCATGATCCCTTCGCTAACGCACTTGTGGCAGGGCCCTTCATGAAGAGATTCAGCTACTCACTTTCCTTTGGAAAGCCCTAGAAATGGCGTCCCCTTTTCGAAGTACCCTTCAACGGTGCAAAAACGCATTTTGGAATTTGCCCCATAAAATCATTCGTAGAACACAAAACTGATGTGAGGATCTCCAGTGGAGAACAGTGACTGGATCTAAAACCTTCAGATGACACACAGTTCATATCTCCGTCGAGTTACTGAAAACACACCGGTTCTGTTCACACAGCTCGGGTTTTACGAGAGTGCGGTTGTGAGTCCTGAAAATGTACAGATGTGAGTTTGGTGACAGGATGTGGTTGTCACTCCCGTAAATAACCGTAGCTGTGTGTGAATGTAACAGTATTAAGGACTAAATCACCTAGGACTGCCAGCCATATTCTTCTGGTGTGTGAACGTGGCCTTAGTTACCTTGATCCTGTGGTTACTGGTGTTTCCTGTAGCTGATAAAAACTGTGGCATTTGGCTGTTTGCCGTAGCTCAGGCTCCATGGTCTTGGATACGTCATAGTAATGACCAAACCTCAATGAGGACGCCAATGCAGTCTATAAAAAAAAGAAAGAACTTTATTTTCTAGTGGTTTATTTTAAAATACTATAAAATTGCTATTGATTAGTAAACATGTTGACATGCAATTTTATTACACTGTAAAAAGTGATCAATTGACTGAGGAAACCCGTTGCCTTAAAATTAAGTAAATAAACTTCATGCTTAATCGAAAAAATTAAGTAATATTGAATTGTCAAGTTTGCATAACTGAATTTTTTTCAATTAAGCATTAAGTTTATTTACTTCATAATTGTAAAGGCAACTACATTTTAAGTGAACTGAACAGTTTTTACAGTGTAGAAACCCTCACTGATGTAAGTGACATGAAGTTATTTTTATACTCTCTTTGCACCAATTTACAGCCATGTTTTTCCTCATTCATGATCATTTCCCCCTGAAATCATTGTAAAGCATTTTAGGTGTCCAATAGTAGATGATAAAGTGCTATTTAACCATTCATACATTTAACGATTGTTGAACTGTAAGAAACCCAGATGATTCGTTAAGCCATTGAAAACATAATGACTCTCTGACAAGACTGACCACTTAGGCTTAGAAAAACTCAGTTGTACGCAGGCAGACGTATTCCTGAGGTTGTGAGGGGGTCTGGATTTTTTGGAGTTTCTAACGAGCAGTGAGGTGAGCCCCTAATCTTCTCCTGATCTGGATCAGCAACTCTCATGTGTTCCAGCACCACCTTCGAAAATTGACGGCTTGGCGCTCAACCTCATTTAGTGGGCAGGTCGGGTCGACCCCTTTAATGTTACGGGATGGGTTTTGACTGACTGAACTTTGATCTGGTGTCTCCATTGAGAACGGGAAACGAGGGGGACGCTCTATGTTTAGGATGCAAATCCCTTACTAGATTTACTGGTGCTTTGTGAAGAGGACAGAGGTATGATAAAGGTTAAGGAGGGTAAGTATCCCCTCTGAGACGGGGAGGAAGAAAGGGTGATGGGGAGGGGGGGGGGGAAGAGGAAGGAGAGGATGAAATAAGAAAATAAGACTGGAAATATCCAATGAGAAGCAGAGGGAAGAAAGTCAGGGAAGAGAAAGAGCGATTGTACCTTATTCTTAAAAGTTTGGGGTCAGGACGATTCTTTAAATGTTTTTCAAAGAAGTCTCTTATGCTCATCAATGCTGCATTTATTATTGATCAAAAATACAGAAAAAACACTAATACTGTGACATTTTATTACAATTTAAATGCATATTGAAATAGCAAACAGTTACTTTAAAATGTAATTTATTCATGTGATGTGAGGTGAGGGGGGGGGGGGGGGGGGCAGGGAAGAGAAAGAGCAAAAGTTGTCAGAAAACACAGACAGAAAGAGTGAAATCTTTGGGGACTCACTGGTGTCCCCCTAATCTCCATAGCAATCTGGATTATGGGCTGGCGGGAGGGGTCTTTTCTCCGAACGGAAGAAAGAGGCGCACGGGGACGCCACGGCGAGAGCTGTGAAGGGATTTGGGGGTGCTGGAAGCTGCTGTTCCATTGTAAAAGGCTTGAGGCTGAATAGAACCTCCATGTCCTCCTGTCTCCTCGGGTTTTAAGTCCACCTATAACCAGCTAAGCGTGAGTAATCCACCTAAACTGTGAATGAGAACAGCGAAAGCCCATTCACAGTGCTGGGTGGGGAGGAATTGATATATTTATTATAGGACACTATTTTCCCAACCCCCCTTTCCTTAGCCGGTATAAAAGTAGTTGGTCGGAACCCAAAAATGAGTCACAGGTTCCCACATGTTCTGATAGGGTTGCGGAAAGCAGGGATAAAACAATGCTAAATGGTAAATGCAAATAGGAAAATGCAACTAACTAACCATACAAACTTGCATTGGCAGAGTGGTAAAATAAAGAGGCTTGTCAATTTTTAAAAGGGAAGACAACATTCTTCACATTGCTTTGGTTGTTGATATTGAAGGTTGTGTGTCCAATCAAACTATTTGGCATTTTGGCATAAAAACTAGACAAATAAGACAGACGCTATATGGACAGGTTGTGTGACAGCATTCATTCTAAAAAAAAAAAAAAAAAACATTATGAAAACTATGCAAAGAAAAAGAAACGAGACTTCTTCAGATCCGAATTGGCAATGAAGAATAACATTGTGCCAACCAAAATGCATTTTTACATTTTGAAAATTATAATGCATTTGCATGTATGTCAAGTCACCACTTGATGTCTAATGTGAACCTAAGCGAAACCAGTTGAGATCCTCTTCAATATAAACAGGGCTGTCAATTTAGCAAATGCCATCTATACAGGGATTTGTCAATGTGTGTGGTTGATTTCTTCCCAACAGATCTTTTACCTGAACTCTGGGTTGGTTCTGGTAGCGCCAGGCGATTTTCATTGTGTCTGGATTCTCTGGGTCGCTCGGTTGAGGTTGACCCTCATTGGTTTTCAGGCTGGCAACTTCATCCATAATTGGAGAAGGGAGTTCCTATTTAAGAAAACAAATATAAAAAAAACAAAATTAGTTAAAGTTACCATGAAATTGTATGGTTACAAATGTATTAAAACGTTTAATTTAGATTCCAATACAATAGCATTTTATATTGCTTCTGAGTTCCTAAACTTTAGAAGAAAAAGTTCACAACAAAATGAAAATAGACAATTCTTATTTCATTGGAACATTTCAGTATTTATTATGATTTTTTATCATTTTTTTTTTAATTCACATGTCCTCGTAATCTTTAATTGAAATAACTTCCCCTCCCTCTTGCAGTGACATGATATTACTGGCGCGAGGGCGGGACAACCTGTCACTCACATGAGATCGACCAATAGCAAACCACAACCATTCAATCAATTCCTAACGGACAGAATCAAGTCCTAGCCAACATTTTATTTCTCTCTTTGAAAAATGCATATTTTAGACACAGAAGAACATGAAAAAGCAAAAAATAAAAATCCACTATAGCGGACTTCTAAAATGTTTATCCTATTTTGACAACTTCAATCTGAATATGGCAAGACATCTTTTTCCTGACCTTAAAAGCTTTATAGAGGGATTTAAAACTGAAACAATTTTTATCCCATTTTTGAAACCAAAAAATAAAAAAATAGCATTAATCAACCAGTTCATTAACTAAATTGTTACAGATTTTTATATTTGACAAATCAAATATTTGATCTATTTTAAACTGTATCTAGATAGACTAAAGCTCGTTTAAGCCACTGTCTTGGCCAGAGCTCGCCTGTGAAAAGGGAAATAAATGTCAAGTGACCCGTTTTAACAAGGCCAAAAGTATGAACAAACACATCAAAATTGTGCAAGCACTTCAGAACCTGTTGTTTAAACAAAAGGGTTGATACTGTCGTTAATGCCAAAAAATGCCAAAATGAAGGTGGGAACCGTCTCCCTTAGGGGAAAATTCATACAGACACTGCAATAACAAAAAACAGAGACTGTTTCACAAATAACAGCTCAATGCAGGAACAGTCTGAAGGGCAACAACAGGCCCTCATTAAGCTTGTGTTAACTGGGGGCCAATCAGGGGCCAGCGAGAGCAGAACTCCTGTCCACTGTCATTAAGGTGAGACTCGTTAACGTTCACAGGTAACTCCCTGAGCTCCCACACAAAAACATTCATGTATCAGTCTGGGAAAGCTTACATGGGGAAGGAGATGAGAGAGAAAACACTGCCTATGCTTGGAATGGAATATTAGTGTACTGCCTAAAGCAACCAGTACACTAGACATTGAGAACAGCCTAGCATGCTTTTTTTCTTGAAACAGTATGAACTATATAAAAGACAACTATATAAAAAAAAAAAAAAATACATAGTAAGACTATGTGACAACAAATAAAAAAATAAAATAAAATAAGTCTGATCAAATAGTGAAGCAAGAAAATATGCAAATAATGTTAAAATAAGACTAAATAAAACTAAAATAAATAAAATATGTGATCAAATTATAAAGCAAGAAACGATGTGACTTATGGCAAAATAAAATAAATTAAAAAATTATAATAATAAAAATGTCAGATCATTGAATCAAGAAAAGATGTGAATTACATCAGAATAAAATAATTTAAAAATAATAATAGTCTGATATTCTATTCCAAACACACCAAATAACAAAAGTATACAACACAGAGAGGCAGCAGTTTCAAAGAGTCCATAGACCAACAGTAGATTTATAAATTAGACTATGCCAGAGTCATAATAACACATACAGACACTGTGTCATGTTCAGTCAAACTGTTCCCGGCCAAAGCTGAGAATAATATTTTACTGCTAAAGACACACAGATTTCTCAAGGCTTATTATTTTGAGGGCCAGGTACTAGTTATACAAGTAGAATACGATTGTAAATAATGCATTTTGATGTACGTTGACACTTTGGTCAAGTTTTTTGGTTCTGTGAAGTCTAAGGGGCCGAGTGCGAACACTTGATTTGATTCTTACCTGCATGATCTCATCAGGGTGATCTCGGGCGGATGCCAGGAAGAGTTCATGTCCGCACACAACTCCCTCCGCCAGGAAGTACTTGAGCAGCATGCGGGAGTAGCTGTCATAGCGGTCCTCTTCTGTGAACAGAAATCACCATCAATGCCACATACATCAACCCAAACTGCACCAAAACAAAGAGCGGTGAGCCTCATGACGTGCGTCATGACAAAAGAATGGCCAGAGAGTCACCATCGGATCACATACTGTAAATATCCCAACATGGAGAACAAAAACAACACTAAACTTGGTTGAAATAATAGAACAACTGTTTATTCTGGTTGCTATTGATGGCAAACACACTAGCCACTTTATCATAGATGCCGAATGGGACGTCTGACATAGGATCAGAGGCCAGTATGATTGTAATGGATTTAATGGTCAGTCCATCAGCACCTACACCATACATGAAAGGTATGAATATGACATGTTATATCTCCTGTAGCTGAAATGTACTTATACTTCTGTTACAACACAGAACTGAGGAAAAGAGAAGGGAACAGCTGCCTCGATCTATCTACAAGCTCTTCAAAACTAAACTTTATCCTCAACCTTGTGATGATGAAATCTCCATCAGATACAGCTATACAGACAAACATTAAATTAGATTCTGTTGATACCGTACTAGTTCTTCTGAGGTACTGAGATAAACATTTTCACAGCTGCAGACATGTTTCATTTTCTTAGTGAGAAGAAAATCTATTACTGTTACATTTAGATTATTACATGTGTACATATTAAATTAAAAGCGCCAAGAAGGTCTATAATAGCTGAAGAAAGTTATTTGTTAGTATTTCCAATTTCTTCCAGTGGCAGTTGCTTGTGGGGCAATAACCAATCACTCTCATCTAAACCATCTATTCGGTCTCAACTGAATCATTGTAAAGTCCAATTACATTATAGCAAGCTGGTTTGTTTGGACGGTTCAAAATTAATCAGTTCAAAAATTATTCACTGGGATTTTATGTAAATATTTTTCATAGCAAAGCAATATACTGTATAATAATATACTATAATACTATAAAAATGTATTATATAGTATTACTAACTAAAATAAAATACTATATATATATATATAGTATAATAGAATATTATATAAATAACAGAAAAATAAATGTCAGAAAAAAATGATCTGCTCCAACTGAAAATAAAAATATTATATTATGTAAATTACATAAATGTTACCTTTCAAAAGTTTGAAGTTTGTCAAAGAATCTAATTTTTTTTTTAAAAGAAATCTATCATGCTCAGCAAGGCTGAATTCATTTGATCAAAATGCAGTAAAACCTTTAATATTATGAAGTAGCATTACAATTTAAAATAAATTAAATGAAAAACTTCCATTTATTTATTCATTTTATTTTCAAATGTAATTTATTCCTGTGATGCAAAGCTGCATTTTCAGCATCGTTACTTCAGTCTTCAGTGTCACATGATCCTTCAGAAATCATTCTAATGTGATTTGATGCTCAAGAAACATTTATTCTGTTTCCAATGTTTAAAACAGTTGTGCAGCCTCTGTTTGTGGAAACAGAAAAACTGTTTTTTGCCATGATTCTGAATGAATAGAAAGTTAACAAGAACAGCATTTATTTGAAATTGTCACGTTACTGTCCCATTTGATCAACTTAATGTATCCTTGCTGAAAAAAAAGTAATAATCTGTTTTAAAAAGGTATGTTTTTTATTTTATTATTTTTTTTATAGTAAATTAACTTTCAAATCAGCTTCCCAATTTGTTTAGTGCTGGCATAAAAAAAAGAAAAAAAAAGTTTAGTTTATAACAGAAAAATCTGGTGGCAAAATGGTTTTGACCATATCTGACTGGTCAACAATGTATTGGCTTACACAGTATATGTTTTACAATATTTCTTTTTAAATACACATTTACATCCCTTTGCACTACCCCCGTTAATCTGACTTCCTGTAATAGCGCCAAGCAATGGTCCTCTAAGAAACACTGACAGTCTCAACTTTCCATGCTCTCTAACAAACGCCCTCAAACCCACACAAGTCTAAAGCCTGTGTGTGACCTCTGAAGGATTCCTCCAACAGCAGGAGAGAATGAGGGGTTTCCTGTCCTCTTCCCGACTCTTCCTTACAAACCGTGATGCCTCTCATATTCCATCACCAACGGAAGAAAAAAAAAATTCCTCAGCTCTTCAATTTGTCATCGGAAGAACTCCCCTCTTTCTTATTGATGTGTTTCTAGGTCAGCAGGCCTTTGTGGCTTTCAGCGGCCCCGACAAAGACACCCAGATGGGCCCACTCGAGATGGGGCCTATTGTGGTGGCGTTTCTATGGCGCCTTACAAATGAAACCTGCGGGTGCTATTAGCCTAGCGGGGGTGTTTCGGGGGCAGAATGAGATGTGTTGGGGGTGCATATCTCTACTGTAGAGACTCTGGCACATATCCGTCACCCAAAAGGTGGGGCATCTAGAGACTTCCTATCTTTTCTGATGCAGAGAGAAGCCGCCTCTTTTGGTGAAAGAATAATGCACGTCGTGCTTTAAGCATGTGTGTGTAAGGCAGCGGGAGTCTGTGAGTGCAGCGAGTGTGAGTCAGTCACTCAAAGCTGCAGGGGAAATTTGGGTCAACACTTCTGCCCTCCTGCCTCCATATGTTTGCCGTCTGAGTCCCACTGATTCACAGTGGAACCGGTAATACAAATCTAGATTAAATGCGCAACCTCTGGGGACACATCTACCATCGATATTCGATTTATTTACTGTTGCATCAAATAATAACAGCTCAACTTGACTCAACATAAATAGCTTACAAATTGGACCCTAGCCTAAAAGGTGAAGTGTTTATATTTCACTATTAAAACACTTTCTTAAAGGGATAGTTCCTCCCAAAATAAAATTTGTCATCATTTACTCACCCTCATGTTGTTCCAAACCTGTATGAGTTTCTTTCTTCTGCTGAAAACAAAATATGATATTTTGAAGACTGCTGATAACCATTCCATAGTAGGAAAATAAATACTATGGAAGTCAATGTCTACCGTCAACTGTTTGATTACCAACATTCTTCAAAATATCTTCTGTGTTCAACAGAAGAAAGAAACTCATACAGGTTTGGAACAACTTGAGGATGAGTAAATGACATAATTTTCATTTTTGGGTGAACTATCCCTTTAATACGCATGCAAAGACAATAATAACTAAGTCATACATACACTGAACTATTTTTAGTTTTTTATTTCTGCATCGCAACACAGCAACACTGGCTAAACCAATTGTGCACTTTTGGGGCAAAACTATCTATTTAACCAACCAATGGCAGGTCGGATGAGTGTTCAAATTCAATTATTTTTACCATTTAGTTTGGTGCAACTTGTAATGCAAAAATTACACACTTCACCTTTGTTAACATCTGAAAGAAAGAAAGAAAATGAAATAAACTTCTTTTACAAAATTTTTTGTATAATAGACGAAGTAGACCATACCATTTAGGCAGATCATTTCCTTCTATTATAGAAAGAATAAACATCGCTCTCTCACACACACAACAGTGGTATCTTTATGTCGAGGACGCAAGTGACCTAGACAGGACTCGATAGATCATAAAGGACCATGACCAATCCACTTCCAATGAAGTGAAAAAAAGGACAAAAGAATGCAAAGAATAGAAATTAGGATCTAAAGATATAAGATCCTCATGAATATATGTTTTGAAAATAATAAGCTACATCAAAAGAAATAATTATTCAATGAAAAAAACGATATGCTGGTCATATACTAGAGTGCAAAGCAAAAAGGTGGCAACTTTCTTAACCTTATGTCAAAATAAATAAATGAATAATACTGAAGAGGAGCAACAGAAAGACCCTCAATTTTGAATCTGTCAAACTACTCTAAACTGCTGTTAAAGTCATCATGAATCACAATTTTTATTTTTATGGGATTTTTTTATATTTTATGGGGTTCATTATAAATTATTTATCTGTGCACATCATTATTTTTTTGAATTCATGTGCCCTCATAATCTTTACTCAAAATAACTTCCCCTCCCTCTTGCAGCGCCATCTCTTCTCTTAGCAAATCACCATCCAATCAGTTACCAATGGACAAAATCAAGTCCCGCCCTACATTTATTCTTGTTCAAGAATCCAGGATATACATCCAAATAGGGAAGAAAAGACTTGCAACTTCTATCGCAAGGTTTCATGCCGACTTAAAAAAAAAGTCTGCAATCAGAGGTATCATCATATCCAATGAGCCATCAGCCCACTGATCCTAACATTTGTAGTTTCATAAACAACTAAACACACACTATTTGCACTTTTTGTTAAATTCCATTGGCTTTGTACTGTACTCTGAAACATGAAAAGATGAATCTACATCTAATGGAAACATTATTTTTAATAATCCCTGTCCACTAGCCATTATGACATGCAAATCACAGTGGCTAAGTGAAAAAATATAGCATATCTTAAACAACCTAATGACATGACGTGACATGATAGTATAAATAAATTGCTTCAATGCTTACCTACAAGTAGCAGAGTCCCAACTGCCAGACCACCACCTATGGAAAAAAAGTGTATATTTTAATGACATAAAATAATAATATGTTTTATATCCATAACTTAATCAGAAAGGCTCAAATACACCTACATTGAAATAAATGTATTCTTTTGCATATTATACCAGCTAGTATTTAGCATTACGTGCGTCCACACACACAGACAGACACACAAACACATGTCTGGTTCGCTATCTTTGTGGGGACTCTCTATAGATGTAATACTGTACAAACTGTATATTTTGTCCCTAACCCTACCCCTAAACCTATACTCATCACACAAAACTTTCTGCATTTTAAAATTTTCAAAAAATATATCATTTTGTATGTTTATTAACCCATTTCCCTTGTGGGGACCGCGGGCTGGTCCCCACAATGTAGGTGATCTTAGGTTTTACTATTCTTGTGGGGACATTTGGTCTTTTTATTCATCAAAGAATCCTGAAAAAAACTATTACAGGTTATAAAAAAAATTAAGCACCACAACTTTTACAACATTGATAATAAATCAGCATATTAGAATGATTTTTGAAGTACCATGTGACACTGAAGACTGGAGTAATGATGCTGAAGAAAATTCAGCTTTGCATCACAGAAATAAATGATATTTTAAAGTAAATTAAAATAGAAAACCATTATTTTAAATCGTAATAATATTTCACAATATTACTGTTTCTTCTGTGTTTGTACATATATATATATATATATATATATAATATATATATATATATATATATATATATATATATATATATATGTGTGTGTGTGTGTGTGTGTGTGTGTGTGTGTGTGTGTGTGTGTAAACATAACTCTTTTTCTGTCGTTAATCATAATCAACACACAATACAAAAATATTTCATATAATACAATAAAATTTCATATAATGCAAAGATTATACGCGTAATAAAGTCCCTGATATTTTGATTGATGGGATTAGGGCATTTCTCATTTAAAACAGACAGTGTGTGACAGTAGTGCAAACAAAAGTGTATTAATGCTGAATTATTTCTGGATTTATTTTATATATATTAAGACGATAGAGAGGCATGTCAAAAATGAATTAAGTCCACTTGACAGTGAGCTCAAACCGAGTGAATTATACTAACCAATAACGTAGTCAAGCGAGCTGACGCCAGATGACAGTAAGAGTTGTCCGTTCTGTACAGACGGTCTGGTTCCAGGGATAGAAACCAGTTTGCTGCGGGTTTTTTTCTGAAAACTAGTTGTGTTGCCTATGCTGGAGGATCCAGCCATGCATCTAACGGGAGCCGCCATGTTTTTTCTGTTGACAGCAACGCCGATGACTCTACAGCCAATCAGCGAATGAACTGTTGTGTTCTTAGCCAATCAGAAAGAGACTTGGTTAACGACAATGACGCAATGGAGTTCAAGGTTGACTGCAGCTGCGTAGTGAACATATGATCAAGGAATACAAACAGCACGCTGTCAATGGGCACGAATAAGGTAGGATGACTGTTCAAATTACTATAGTGTTTATTATAATTCCATCACACATGACATTACTGCCTGTAGAACATATTTATGCCATCGATGTTTCAAAACTGACAGCTATCTGAGCTGTAACACAAAAACCTTGCTGCCCTTGTAATTAGACAAGACTTGTGAAATGTTGTAAACAGATTCATCACCGGTAACTGTAAAAGCTGAAGCTGCCATTGCAACGGTATATTGATTGATTAATTAATTGCACAATGAATCAAGATGCATGCTTGCATACGTGCCAGAATCAGAATAAAGAACCATTGTTACCATTAAATGTTTAATAGTATGTATCGCAAATATATATAATATATATTATTTTAATGAATTTTATTATTTTATTCCCATGTTACAAATGATTTGTTTTTCAAATGAATGCTGTTGTTCTTTTGAACCTTCTATTCAATACCACAACTGTTTTCAACATTGATCATAATAAGAAATTTTTCTTGCGTAGCAAATCATCATATTAGAATGATTTCTGAAGGATCATGTGACACTGAAGCCTGGAGTAATGATGCTGATAAAGGAATAGATTTAAAACATAAAAAATGTATTCAAAATATATATACTGTATATTCAATTTTAATATTTCACAATATTGCTGTTTTACTGTATTTCTCATCAAATAAATTCAGCCTTGGTGAGAAAATACATCTTACTGACCCCAAACATTTTATATATATATACACACATATACGTACATTACACACACACCCAATGCACAATTTCCACCCAACACACACACACACACACACACACACACACACACACACACACACACACACACACACAAAATACACAATACACAATTCCCTGCATTGCTGTGGTAGTTTTTACATAATAAATTAGACACAAATCAGTATTTAACATCCATATATACTAACCGTGATATTATCCATCATAAAAGTGGGTGTCTTATCATTGATAGTTTTGGTTCCTTTTTTTTCTAATTTCTGTACATAACAATGCTACATCTCCACTAGACAGGACCATAGTGTAACGGTGCTCTTTTTAGTTTGTCCAGATGCTGCTATCGCTTATGTTATTTTTATTATGTCAGCTTTATCAACTCGCATCTGATTGTTCCACACAGTGCTAATGCTAACAGTCATAACATGTCAAATGTTTCCTGAGCAGCTTGTTTGGGTTTCCCCAATGTGATTCTCTTTGCTACCACAATCTGAGGTTAAGAATATAGTGGCATTGCTCAGAAGGGAAGTTAGATTGTCATCTGCGGAGGGTTTGTATGCGTTAGTGTTGAAAGGAAAGCAATAATCTTGGATGCCAGGACAATTATAGGGTTGTGGTAACTATTATTTGTGACCCACAGGAAGGTCATTTTATTCTCTCCTCCAAAAACTGCATTAATCTAAATTTTTTCCCCAATACGAAATAAAGGATATCTATCCTGTAAAAACAAAGCAGGCTAATTGGTAGGGATGGGCATTTAAATGAATAGAGAATTGTAAGGTTTCTCTTTTTCCCGCAACAGAAGGCCTAACTTGGCACATCTGATAAGATCTGTTTGCCTTTCAGCTCCATCTTGGGTTCAGGCTGCAGTCAAAGGTCATTTTAATAAAGATTAGCCTTTTTATGTCACGTCATTGTTACAGAACTAGCCCAGAATCCTTTGAAATTGCTTCGCTTTTGTTCATTTTTACGGGGATTGACTCTGTAATTGGCTTTATTCATTATCTGCCTTTTAAAATTCATTTGATTTCCATTGGACTGTTGTAAAAATGACGTGATTGAGGGAGGTTTCCTTTATGTCATGCGTGCTGACATCTGTCCTCCATCAACCAGCAACCAGGTGTCACCATCCCAGCTCCATCCACCAGCCTCTTTTTGATAGTTGCACCGATAGCCTCCCGATTACCAAATCTCAAAGTTCTCCGATCCATTGAGAACAAAGAGAGCAGTGCGAGGCAGGCCACCCTCAGCTGCCTTCTGCCACACAGATCGAGAATATCAGTGTTTCCCCCTCCTCATCTTCCTTCCATCTGGGTTCTCGGGGGAACGCCATCTTAGTTAACACTATTCGAATCTATGTAATCTTCTTAAGTCCCACAGAAGCTCCCAAAGTCGAGCTCCTCATGTATGTCTAAATTCAGATGTGCTGTGATAAGAAGCTGTGAAGCAAGCCTTGAGATTGGATTCCTCACTTTTTTTCTACTGATTTCACACCATACGCTGTCCTTCCAAATAATATTTTAAAGTTTTAAGATTTTAAACATTAAACAATTAATTTAAAAATCTATCTTAGGCATGTTAGTATCTTCACCCAAAAAAAAAAGGTTTTAAGCCAGTTATTTATAAGCTTTTGCTGTAGTGTGTCAGTAGGAAATATCAGTTTATATTTCCAACCATTAATTTGTCCATTAATTGTAATAATCCAGTGAGATTTTTGTATGCACAAGGAGTCTGGCAACTGCCGGTGCTCCACATGGAGATCTGATCTCACCTAGGGCTGGGACAACGCGTCGACGTCATCGATTAAGTCGACGCAAAAATTACGTCGACGCGTCGATTCGTCAGACCCAAAACAAAGATGGCGGCGCCGGAGAGTAGTAGCAACACGAGTGGCTCCTCAGAATTTCAAAGTGCAAGGTGCAAAGTGCACTCGTTCCTCTAAAGTAGAGGTGCACCGATTGATCAGCTGGTGACCGGAATTGGACGATTTTCACGTGATTGGCCATGACCGGCCGGTCAGTCTGACACATTCCGATTTTATGCCGGTCAAATGCACTCGGACGCCGCGTGATTAACATCGCGCAACATCAGCATCACACGTGCACACGGAACGCACATGTAGGGAACCTCGTGAATTACGGCCGTTTCACACCGGAAGCATGAGCAGTGCGGGGTTTTTTTTCCAGCGTGCATGTTAATAAATGAGTGCGTTCACACCGGGAGCAGGAGCAGCGCGTGAGCAGCAGTGAAGCGCGGGTTTCGGCGCAGAGTATTTTTTTTGCAGCACTGCTCTCAATTAAAGTGAAAGCACACTTTTGATGGACAAAATAAATATGATTTCACTCAAAAAGTGCCCAAAATGCACAGAATTTGCATGTCTGGTGTGTTTTAACAAGAACTGGAGTAGGCTATGTCAGAAAAGAAAATGAAGACTCAAAAATATTTATAGAATTTTTTTTTTATTGAATGCTAGACATCAAGTTGTTATTTTCATCTGAAAGAAGAATTACAAGATGCACTATTTTTTAGTAAGCTAGGCCTATGTGTTTTCAAGGCTTCAAAGTTTTATTGAATGCTACCTCTGACTAAGAATGCATTACTTTGCACTTGTATATTTTTTTATTTTGGAATTTTAAGAGCAATAAACATGTATTGCAATGTTAAGGAATTCATGTTTTTTTTCATTCAGATATATAAATCAACATGTATAAATTGGTATTAGTCAATTAATGGGGAGATAATCGATAACAGAATCGAAATCGAATCGGACAGGAAAATTGAATCGTTAGATTAATCGATGCATCGAAAAAATAATCGCTAGATTAATCGTTTAAAAAATAATCGTTTATCCCAGCCCTAATCTCACCATTATCGAGTCTGTCTGTGATTACATGAAGAACCAGAAAAAAAATGAGACATACTAAATCCAGAAGGTCTCCAAGATGCTTGAAGAAACCTACCAACTAGTGTTAATTTTACCAGCCATTTTTAAATTTAGTTTCAGTTTTAGTCCAGTTTCAGCATCGCTTGTTAGTTTTTATCACATTTAGTCGACATCATCCCATTTTTATTTAGTCTAGTTTTAGTCGACTATAAGTCGAGCATTTTAGTCTTTATTTTAGTCCAAGAAAACATCATTTTATTCGTTTAGTTTTAGTCAACAAAAACTGTCAACATTTTAGTCTAGTTTTAGTCAGGACATCATTTTAACCTTTTACTTTTTTGTCAGCAGATAATATTTAACATTTCCTAAAATTATTTCACATTTCAACATTTTCTCTCATCCTCTTTCTCCCGAGCCCCGTGCAAAGCATGTTTTACTTTTAACCTGTCGCCGCCTCGCCGTGAATCCAGCTCCTGTCTGCTCCATGTGTTGTGTAGTAGGCTACTCTGTGCCCGGCCCGCCCGCTCCAGGTTTGAAAGTGGGTGTGTGGCGGAAGAGCTGACGAGGAGGAGGCGGAGGAGGAGACAGGATTTGACAAAACCATATCATATAATAATATGTAATTTTCGTCTCGTCTTTGTTCGTGAACTAAAATGTCCATAGATTTTAGCCCAGTCTTTTATTTACCGAACTGCATTTTCGTCTCGTCTTTATTAGTCTACGAAAATTATTTCTGATTTACTCCCAGTTATTGTTTATTAGTGGGGATTTTAGTCTCGTCTCGTCTAGTTTTCGTTCGGTGAAAAATGTGCGTTGACGAAAATATTTTCGTTTAGTTTTCGTTAACGAAATTAACACTACTACCAACAAAGATACCTGAACAACTATGTGCAAGTGTACCTGGACAAAAGCTGTTTTAAACGCAATGGGTCATTATGGGTGGTCACATATTAATTTGATTTAGCTAATAGAAGTAGGCCTAATACACAAGTGCCTAAAACCTTTTCACAGTGTACTGTAGCTTCGAAGGTAGGTTTCTTCAAGCATCCTGGAGATGTTGGAAGTTCTTCTGGATTTAGTCTGCTTTAGTTCTCTGATTCTTCATGTAATCCCAGATGGACTCGATGATGGTGAGATCAGATCTCCGTGTGGAGCACCGGCTGTTGTCCGACTCCTTGTGCATACAAAAATGTCACTGGATTATTACCATAAAGGGTTAGTTCACCCAAAAAAGAAAATTCTGTCAGTAATTCACCCTCAGGCTGTTCCAACGCCGTAAGACTTTCGTTCATCTTCGGAACACAAATTAAGATATTTTTGATGAAATCTGAGAGCTGTCTCACTCCTTCACAGGCTGATAGGTAATTTCATCTGCCGGCCCAGAAAAGTTAGTAAAGACATCGTTAAAATAGTCCAAGTGACTACAGTGGCTCAAACTTAAGTTTATCAAGTGACGAGAATACTTTTTGTGCGAAAAAACAAACAAAAATAACGACTTTATTCAACTATTCATTTTCTTCCGTGTGTGCCTCTGACGTGAGTTCACGAGAGCGCCACGACGCATGAGTGAGAACTGAGAAGATGACGCAGATGGGTCTCAATGTAGTGTTTAAAAAGGTTCCAGGATGTACAAATCGTGAGAAACCAATGAGAAAACTTAAAAGTGCCTTACCAATGCCACAAAATGAATGGTTTACCTTTCACACTTTCCCATCAAATGATCTTGAGCGTCATCTTCTCAGTTCTCACTCATGCGTCGTGGCGCTCTCGTGAACTCACGTCAGAGGCACACACGGAAGAAAATGAGTAGTTGAATAAAGTCGTTATTTTTGTTTGTTTTTGCGCACAAAAAGTATTCTCGTCACTTGATAAACTTAAGGTTGAGCCACTGTAGTCACTTGGACTATTTTAACGATGTCTTTACTAACTTTTCTGGGCCGGCAGATGAAATTACCTATCAGCCTGTGAAGGAGTGAGACAGCTCTCAGATTTCATCAAAAATATCTTAATTTGTGTTCCGAAGATGAACGAAAGTCTTACGGGGTTGGAACAACATGATGGTGAGTAAATACTGACAGAATTTAAATTTTGGGTGAACTAACCCTTTAATGGCAATAGGAATGCTTGGAAATGTAAACTTTTATATATCAATGTTAGGCTATATTAATTGTTTTTTGCTCTGTATCAGAGAGGAGCTATTTTCTGTCAATGCACTAAATTACTATTTCTGTACCAAATTTTCTTGTAATAATTTTAGTTCTGAATGTCCGGCAATCTTGAACAATGGCGCTCAAAAATACAGCACTGCATCGTTTCCACTGTCACCTGGGCAGCTGGGCTGCTGTTTATTTTCTTTGCTATTTCAGGAGGTCAGCGGAGTGTAAGCACATTAGATGGTGGCATGGAGTCATAGTGACCTTTACACAAGTGTGACATCAGTCTCAATGCCTGAATTGGTGTTTGCAGTTTGCACACTTTGCTTTTATATATACTGCACTGCACTGTAATTGACTCTTAAAGGGGAAATCTTTGACTTTTACTGCCAGGAAACCAGGGATAACGCGGATATTACGTCAGTGACAGGCGACAAGTGAAAATTCCGGGACGGACAATTATTTAAAATTGGAATTTCTCTGAAATAAAAAATCTTTGGGAACTTTTGGGATATTGTAAGTGCACAACTCCAGGAAATATATCATACTGTGCAAGTAATTTTTGGATATTTTATTACAAAATTCTTACATATTGTACCTTTAACTCTGCTGTTCAGTATTATATGTAGTGATGAACCAGAATCTATACAAACTTAGGCAAACATTTTAGTTTCCTTCGAAATGGTTTTGTAGGCCAAAATGTTTAAATAGCACTTTGACTGTTTTAATTTAGGTTTTGGTAGAAAATGTATTCCGGTGCATGAAAGTCCGGCCTATAAGGTGTGTTTTAATAAATAAGTGCATTTTTTTGCTAAAACAAATGTGCAACTGAATGGATATGAGTGTCTATATGCAGGGTCTATTAAACTATTTCATATATTTTTTTAACTTTTTATTTTTTACTTCAGCTGCCATATTAAGTCAACACCCATGCCATGAGTTCAAGACATGATGTAACAGCTTGATTTATTTATCTAATACTCAATAAAAAAATGTTTCATTTTTTTAGTTATTGTCTACTTGTTACCAAGACAAACTGTCTATTTTTTTAGAGCAGTTTATCAGATTAAATTCTGCTAAACCAACATTGATGGCCGCTCACTCTCAAGAGATTTGTTCAATTTCAGAAGTTTGTTTTAACAACAGATTTATAGGATTAAAAGGGCATTTTGATGCCACCTGCTTCTCAGCTCTCTGGGAACCCTTTCTCCCTTCTGTTGCATTATGGGTTTTGGGGGTCCGGGGCCACAGATGGCTCTCCAGAGATGCTCTATGTGACTCTGTGTTGCAAATATATATAGGCCTATATATAAATATACATTGTACTGTGTGGATTAAGGGGAGACTTGGAGTTAATTATCCAATTGTTAGATACAATTCATTTTGGTCCGTCACTTCCCCGTCTAGGGAATCATGTGTCAGATAGTGCTTGTTCCGAACACACAGGGGAATGTTCAGAAATAGAGATTTAATCTCAATTGTCTGAAGGTCTGTTTGATTTTGGCTAAACTCCATTTGATTTCAAGCAGCTGACTCACCCAGTCCCTCGCACACACACACAGGGTGCCAGTGGAAAACCAGGCGGCCGCATATGGACTGTCTCTTGATATCATTCACTGGCCGTGTAATCTTATTATGCTAAATCCTTAATCCTCACCTATGCTGGACGCCCACAACAGTGACGTGCTGGTGATTGGACGACTAGACGGTAGTTGGGGATGCTGTGTTCTCCGCAACACATTCTGCCGAGCCAGTCTATGAGCCTGAGAGTCTCTTAGGGTCAAGACAAGAATGAAAGATAGAGCCAATCAGAATAAAGTAAAATGATGGACAGAACTAAAGGGATATTTCTGGATCAACATGCTTTGTTGTTAACAGAATCTGTGTCGAATGTCGAGTCGAGTCGACCTGTTGTCTATTGTTTAATAGTTTATATCCGTTCAAAAGTTTGGGTGCATGGGTAAGATTTTTTTTATATTTTTGAAAGAAGACTCATATGCTCACTAAGTAAAAACAGTAATATTGTGAAAAATGTTTTCTAATTTAATATATTTTAAAATGTAATTTGCGTAAATGCAATACTGAATGAATCGCGTGATCATTCAGAAATCATTCTAAAGCATTTGGTGCTCAAGAAACTTTTTGTTTTATTATCAATGCTGCAAAAAACATTTCATACATCAAAAAGAACAGCATTTAAAAAAGAAATATTTTGTATACTATCACGCATGTTCAATATAACATCCTTGCTGAGTAGAAGTATTAATAGAAGTGCTTTATTCAGCATGCTGACAGTATGCTATGCTTTAGTTTTTAGACAATTTGCACAGCAAAATCCTCAGAAAAGTTGCGTCTTTAAAACGAAATTTACTGTAAAACTACATGAAGTGTCCCATTAGATTTATTACAGTTTTTCACCGTATAGAGTAACTTACGGGTTACCAATTACCCGTATTTACTATTAAAATTATGATAATTGTTTTGTCCCAAAAGATGCACTTTATAACGAGCATAGCGATTTAAAAGCAAAGCGTACAATATGTTATAGTTTAGGCAGAGAATCTGTGCCCACTATCAATTGGCAGGGAAAACGGCCCAGAAACAATAGTTTGTTCGCCCCACCCTGGAGTTTGATAAGCAAAACAACAGCTGGCCCTTTCACTGCCTCCCTGAGATACGACTACATCCAGTCAGGCAGAAACATCCCTGGACGGAGGGGGCCTTCGGGTAGAAGAGCTAACTCTCGTACACCGTGTTTGTGTTGGGGGTATCCAGCGTAATTATGAGGATTCAAAGGTGTGGATTCAATGTCTGACCGGAATGGATTGAAAGGGGTGTCGGGGACGGAGGTATGGGGCGAAGAGATGGCTGGTGGGTAATGGGATTAGGTGTAGCACTTTCCATGACACACGGAGACAGACACCTGACACTTGGCCTGAGACTGAGATGGAGGAAGTAGGGGACAGGGGGATTAATTCCGCCCCATATTGGAGATGTCATTCCCGAGGCAATAGGGGCTTTTGGAATAGGGCTCGGTTTCGTTTAGTTTCTGCTCGGCCGGGTCGCCTTAATTCCTTTGGTTTGTTGCAGGAGAAAAGATTGAGGTTTATCCTTCATTGGACATCCAGCGCGGTTGTTCTTTTGAAGATTCGTTTTCTAATTGCGCAAGAGCTCGATTTTTTAGAGTTTCTTGTTATGAACCAGCCTGTAAACTGACAAACGGCACGCCACTGAAGTGTTGGTTTATCTTTTGAGCTGTTTATCTGTCAAGCGAGGTTTCATGGATGTGTACAAACATCCAAACATGACCTTTATTGACTCACGCACCCTGCTAGCTTGATGGCCAAGGAAAAGTCAATAGTTTGAGTGAGGATGGACTGTTTATTCAGACAACGCACCACAGTTTTATCAGTTAAAGAGCCGGGGTGCGAGGACAAACAAAGGACCTTGTGTTCAGTTGCTATGACCATAGCGTAACTCTTTTTTTTTTTTTTGAGTTCGAGGAGATGAACCTGTGCCTGCAAGTGCTGTCACCTGCTCCCACAGGTGTAGATTGGGTTGTTTCAGACAGGGTCAGATGCCCAACCCATCAACAAGGCACAAAGAGCGACCTTTGTGCCTTGTTGATGGGTTGTAGAGGCTACTGAGAATGAAACACCATCTCTAATGATCACTTTGGTTTCACAGTTTTAACCGTTAGCATTAAATGTGTGAGGTGCATTTCCCCACCAACACCACCTCAGTGACAAAGTGTTTAAAAGCCACTTTCGACCCTCTGGCACAGGCATGTGACGTCAGTTTTTGGCACTGAGTGAGATTTCCAATTGAGAATTTCCATGCAAATTTTAGGTTTTCATTTGGAGTCACGGTGTAGCGGTTAAAGCTCCAGAGCTGTGGTGCTCTTTAAGAATGGGTTAATATAGTCAACTAATCATTTGATAATTAATACAAATATTAATTTATGATGTTACAATCTAAATTTGGGATTTAATTTCTTTCTTCTATTTAGTGTCTTGAAAGCACCATACATATTATTTTTGTATTATTTCTATACTATCATAGTATTTATTAATAATTTTAATTAGCATTTATTTTTTATATTTAAAAAAAATATTAGTTTAAAGGGATAGTTCACCCAAAAATGAAAATGTTGTCATCATTTACTCACCCTCAAGTTGTTCTAAACCTGTATGAGACACAAAAGATGATATTTTTAAAAATGTTGGCAACCAAACAGTTGACGGTAGCCGTTGACTTCCATAGTATTTTTTTTTTCCTACTATGGAAGTCGATGGGTGCCGTCAACTGTTTGGTTACCAACATTCTTAAAAATGTATTTTGTTTAGAATAAATAGAATTTTTTTAAAAATTCTTATTTTTTTTATTTTCATCTATTCCTTTAAATAATTTTTATTAGTTTGTGTTTTTCATCTAATGTTTTATTGGTAACACTTTACAATTAGGTCCTATTAGTTAACATTAGTTAATGCATTAACTAAAAATGCGCAATACATTTGTTAACTTATTTATTACTCTTTGTTAACATTGGGTAATACAAATACAACTAATCATTGTTAGTACATGTTAGTTCAAATCCATTAAATAATATAAACATACAATTTTTTATTTTATTAATGTATTAGTAAATTTTGAAATATACATTAACTAAGATTTAATAAATGCTTTAAGAATTTTTCATAGTTCATTATGTCAACTAAGCAGCTAACTAACAATTTTATTGAACTTTATTGTAAAGTGTTACCGTTTTATTTTTACAGCTTTATTTTAATTACTGAAAATAATTTAAAGTTACCAGTAACAACACTGCCATACACAAGCATGTGCTATTTTTTTATAAGATATAATAAAACCGACTAGTGAGCAAACCAGTTTAACTAGCCGTTCTGAAAGTTCATTAACTACTAAATTTTGAAAATGCTCAAATTTGCACATGCTTTATTCTTATTCAGGTGATGATATTATAATTGAAAATTACAAACTCAAAAAAAAAGTTACAAAATTTTAATAATTGCACAATAAGATGCATTTAGAAAATAGATTTACACTTGATGGAAATGAATTTCCATTTCATGCCGACTTCCCTTTTCCATTTCCACTCACTATTTCTTGTCACTATTCCTGAAAGCTAAATTTAAGTTTCAATCTCAGACTTTAATTTTCATCAGCCTGGTTTAGAACTCAAAGGAAATCAGTAAATGTGCTCAAATCTCTCCTGCATGACAATATTAATGTTGGTAGTGAATGATTATTTTTAAATATAGACTCTTTTTTTTTATTTCAGCATTTGTGAGGAGTGGCAGGATGTTTCGTGGTTTCTTTGTGAAGACAGTTAGCTTTGTTGGTTACACCGTCCAGTATGGCTGCATCGCTCACTGTGGCTTTGAGTATATTGGTGAATTTGTGTCGGTAAGTTTCTTGGAGATGTTTAGTCAAATCATTTGGTGAAACAGACAAAGAAATACATATAAACTACCCACAATTCACCTACTGTACAACAGTGTTCAGGACCGTCCATGGAACCCACCATCACTAACCACAATGTGGTTTTCTCAGAACGAGTAAGCCGTCACCTCTGTCGAATACAAAAGTGAGTGTGTATGAAATGCTTACTTAAGTGTTTATTTTAAAGTGATATTTTGATCACACTTTCATGCCAAACTATTGGCATCGTTTTTGACCTCACCTGTTACATTCTTCCAGAGGGGATATTGTAATAGCCAAAAGTCCTTTTGATCCCAAGATGAACATCTGTAAAAGAGTGATCGGGCTGGAGGGGGACAAAGTCTGCACCAGTGGACCATCTGATATCTTTAAAACACACACTTACGTGAGTACCTACTGTAGTGCACTGACATGAGCTCTGCCTTCATAATGCATAGACACTTTCTGAAGTCTTCAACTACATTTTTTTCTTCTTTTAGTATGAACCACTGCGTTTACTCTTAAAGGTGTATGCATTTGAATTTCACATGCATTCACGTCCATTGGGTAAAACGTTTACCTTGTGGAAGAAACAAATGCTTGTTTCTCAGCTATTATTGGTCCAGAGAGAGCATAGCCACCCTTTCACTGAAATAGCTGTTATTGCTTTTTTGGTATCACTTGTTTTTCTTTCTTTCTTTTTTTCACCTTGCCTGTGTGCGGTTCTGGCCTGTAATTTTTCCCGAAGCTGTTTGTGTTAGTGACAGATGAGTAGAGCAAGTGATGAAGAGAAAGGAGAGAGAGAAAGGCCTGTCACTGGAGTCCTTTAAGGTAAAGAGAGACAAACCCATTTTGCAACACATTTTTCGACAAATGAAGCCTACCTTTTGCTCACTTGATGTTGTCCATCCTCGCCTTATGTCAGATATACTTGATTTTATTAGTCCGAGCCTATTGTCAATAATCAATAGTAGTTTGGTTAGTGGGATAGTTCCATCCTATTTTAAACATGCACTTGTGCAGCCGCTGCTCAAAAAGCCAAACTTAGATCCAAAAGTTTTGAATAATTACCGTCCCATCTCTAAATTACCATTTTTATCAAAAGTTTTGGAGAAGGTTGTGTTTAATCAGCTTTCTTCCTACCTAAAGAAATATGGTGTTTTGGATAAATATCAGTCTGGTTTCAGACCACAACACAGCACAGAGTCTGCACTACTTCAAGTTTTAAATGATTTATTTTTGATCGTCGACTCTGGTAAATGTGCTGTTTTAATTCTGCTGGATCTTAGCGCGGCATTTGACACTCTCGATCATGACATTCTCTTAAATCGTTTACAGCAAATAGGGATTCAAGGTTGTGCTTTGAATTGGTTCGCTTCATATTTAAAGGACCGAACCTTCTCAGTAGAGATAGGCAGTTTTTTATCACCTCATGAACCACTTAAATATGGGGTTCCGCAGGGCTCGATCCTGGGTCCTGTTTTATTTTCCTTATACATGCTCCCGCTGTATACTATTTTCACTAAATATAATATATCTTACCATTGTTATGCAGACGATACTCAGTGTTACGTTCCTTTACACTCAAATGACGTTTCCGGCTTAAAGTGTTTATTTGACTGTTTGAGGGACGTCAAACAGTGGATGTCCGCCAACTTCCTTCAGTTAAATGAATCCAAGACGGAAGTTTTAATTTTTGGCTCATCTAAGTGTACAGAGTCGATCGCCAGTAATTTGGGACCTTTAACTACAAATATCCATACACACGTTCGCAATCTGGGTGTTATTTTTGACTCAACTCTGACTTTTGATAAACAGATAAATGGTGTGGTCAGAAGTTGTTTTTATCAGTTAAAGAATATTGCAAAAATTAAGCCAATTTTAACACCCAGAGACATGGAATCTGTGATACATGCTTTTATTTCATCAAGGTTAGACTACTGTAATGTATTGTACTTGGGTGTTTCACAGTCTTTACTGTCACGTCTTCAACTTGTCCAAAATGCTGCTGCAAGACTGTTAACAGGAACAAGGAAACGAGAGCACATTTCACCAGTATTGTTCTCTCTTCATTGGCTCCCAGTTAAACAACGCATTGAGTTTAAGGCGCTGTTGTTTGTTTATAAGGGATTGCATGGACTAGGTCCTTTATACATCTCGGATCTCCTTTCAATTCATCATAATGCTGTTAGAAATCTCAGGTCATCCAGTAGTCTACAGTTGACTGTTCCGAGGACTCGTTTAAAATTAAAAGGAGATCGGGCCTTTTCAGTGGCCGCCCCACAGCTTTGGAACAATCTGCCATTACACATAAAGTCTGCACCTACATACACCGATTTTAAATCATTGCTTAAAACTCATTTATTTGTTGTTGCTTACGGTCATAAGCGGCTGTAGTGGTATTGCATTGTTTTGTGCTTTGTGTATTGTTTATTTGTTGTTCTATGTCGTATGGATACCTGTTTATACATTGTACAGCACTTTGGCCAACAGCTGTTGTTTTTAAATGTGCTTTATAAATAAACATGACTGACTGACTGACTGAAACCCTCAGCTGAAAAAGATTGTAGAAGTTTGCTCAGTCTCTCAGTACTAGTCAAACCTAAACCGATTGCAATGACAATTTAGTGAATTGCAGAACAATTACTAGGCATCAATGTTCTGAAACTTTTTCTTCTCCTTTTAAAATCTAAGATTAAAGTTTGAAAATCTCCCATTGACTTAGAATGCTATTCAAAATTAACAGCGATTATTTACATATTGAGTTGCGATTGGTCTTCTTTCTTGCATTTATTTGCATTCTGATTGCATAATAGCCATTTTGGCCATTTTGTCTTTTCCTACATTTTTGTTGCATGGTCACAGTTGTTGTTTTATGTTGATTCTTATTTATAGCTGACAGAAAACACAAAACTAATGCTAATATAGTCAAATCTGTGACTTTGTGGTATCTAATAACACGTAAATATCAATACTTTATGAACGTTTTAGTAAAAAAAAAAAAGTCTCTTGGCAAGTAAATACTACCTTCAGTCTGACAGGATGATTTGTTTGTTTCTCTATATAAAATGCCTTTGGGAAAGTAAAGGATTTGTCAATCAAAGATAGAAGGCTAATTACTGATTTGGCTGTGTGATCTTAGGCAGCTGTTTTTCACTGCATGTCTCCAAACCACAATATGTTAATGGGCGAGATCTACAGTATAAACAGGAGAAAATGTGTGATAGTGTTCAGTAGTGCTGCAGGAATGAGTCCTGAAAGTTAGCATGCAGTCAACAACCAATTAGCATGCTAAGCTAACTAACATAAGACAACAAACAAGGTCAACTTCGGAGAGGTATTTCTCAGAAACGGTAGTGAATATCCGTTCAGTCATTTTTGTGCGGCTCGGTCCAAAGATCATATGATCAAATTTGGACAAAATTGGACAAACAGTTTTTCGTTTCATTTAATATGGCAGACAGGCACATTGATGAAAAATGTCAAATGAGATCTTGTCTGAATCGCCATAAGCAGGGGAACAAAAGGACAAATTTTGGACAATGTTTTCAAAAGTTATTTTTGCAAAAATGCTTATATCTCTGGAACACTAGGTGGAGCTGAACTTCTCAGGTACCTTCAGGACATGCTGTCAACGATCCCTATCCAATTTTGTGGCGATACTGTATGTCAAATCATTTAAAAAATATTGAAATGAATGACAAAATTCTAAATGGCGAACCAATGGTTCATCCGATCCTGGCAAAATCAGCCCCTTTAGGGCTTGGCCCCTAAAAATCGTTTTGGTGTTTTGTCAAGGGAACAAGGGTGATGTGGACTTCTGGTTTGGCCTACAAAATGACATAATCCCTGTAGGACTCTATTCAGTTACCAAAAAAAAGGTTGTAGTAAAACAAAGTTAGGAAAGCAAGTCAAAGATAAGGCAAGCCCTATAGTAATTTACATTAGTTGTAGAGGTGTTTTGTTGACCAGAATCAAGATGTTTCTAACATGCCTCCCATTTGTATGATCGAATGCAGGGTTGTCAACATTTGTGTCTGGTCACAGTATGGTGTGAAGTCTCGCATGCTTGGCTGACAGATAGGACAAAAGCTTCGCTTCTGAACAGCAGATGACGACGGGCTGAGATTTCTTGTGGATGGGATCAAACATATGTTTTCATGCTAATGAGAGTCGACTACAAGACGAATACACGCTGACATATGTTTATAATCACGGTTCTTTTCGCATTTGTCAATGATGAGTTTGTTTGCAATACAGAAGGTCAGCAAATCATTTAGTAAGTCATGTTTGTTTTTGTTTTTCACACGTTGAAGCATGAAACGGCTTTGTTAGATATCTAGTGTGAACGTAAGTACGCTTTCTTAACAGTTGAGCACATTAAATCCTACTGTGTGGAAATCTTCATATGATTATTTGGAATTACTGCAGGGGGGGGGGGATAAAAATTCTTATTAAAGTTTGGTCAGTGCCAGATAGGCGTCTCCATACTGTTATGTTTATAATGACAACGTGATGTGTTGTTCACCCTCGCCTCACATATAGAGGGGGTGTAGGGGACTTAATTAGGGGCTTGACAGCCCCACTCTCCCTGTGTGATGAGATTATTCCTAATTGATGTCAGTGTGGATCAGGATTCGCTCGGTTGCCGGCCCAGCCTGGCAGGTCTGTCCGTGGTCTAGACCCATGGAGCAGCTCATGGAGGCGTGGCTTCACCCCTAACCGAGAGGATAAAGGGGGAGGGGGAGGGGGCGGGTGCGAGGCCCCAGCGGTCAGTAAAAATGATCCCATTCCCATCTGAGATGAGCAGTTAAGTCATGTGAACTTTCTCACTGTTAGGAACTTCTTCTTTATCCTCTAATCCGGGAGAACCAATGTTGTGTGTTGCATGTGAAGCATACGTCAAAGGATCCTTTTAGACCTCATTTTTGGTGTGGCTGCAATCCGAATAAATCGTATTAATTTTCAGTTAGATTTATGATTTAACATTTTGCTCTTCCCATCCTGCTGTAATCTAGGTACCAAGAGGGCATGTGTGGCTGGAAGGCGATAACCTTCGGAATTCCACAGATTCCCGAAGCTATGGCCCAATTCCCTATGCCTTGATCCGAGGACGTGTTTGCTTAAAGGTAATGAGGATACAGTCTCGTTTCTTGACCTATACGCTTCCCTAAAGGCCAAACCTCATGCTTTTTGAGTTTGAACTGTTGCCATTTTATGTTGGGTTTTTTTCTTCTCCATGTAAGGTATTGTTTTTCCTCAAACAAGAAATACAAATGATCCTTTCTGAATTTTACTTTTATTGTAAATACAAATAAATTATTTCATACTAAGGTTATCCAGTAACTAGCTAAAAAATTGTGTGCTGTCTTCATTTGAAACTGTTTTCAGCTGTCGTCTCATATAGCGTCATGTGCCCATGACCCTGTAAACAGGTCTCCTCACCTTCTGTCAGCCCTTGATTGGAAACTCAAAGGCAAATGATACACGGGTGTTTTTTTCTTACAGGGTCTTATAAGGAAAAGGTGTTGTTTCTGCGCTATAATATAAAGTAGATTAATATTTAATTTAATTTAATATGAACTGTTTCATTGTTGCATTTAATATGAAATTAAATAAATGATTTATTGTTTTTGTTTTGCTGTGCTTTTATTTTGCAGTTGTGGCCACCTCATAGTTTTGGCGTATTGGACGAAAGTCCAAACGACGGGCGCATTTTATGAAGAAGCTGTGTTGTAGTCACAATGTAAATGATATATTTTTTAATGTTTTAAAATAAATTCTTATTTATAATTCTTGTCGGTTTCATTAAGTCAAACAAGGATTTATGATAGTGAAGAAACACAAATGCATCATATCACCTACATCATGTTGCAATCAATAAAATGGTTGAAAAATTCTTAGAAGATCTGTTAATGTTTCAAATGGGTATTACAGACTTGTGTTGTTTTTATTCATCACAAGTGCAGTTGACTCTTTGTTACACTGAAATTTCATTTTTGCATGGAATTACTTTGACCAAAAGTTATAAATTGACATACACTCACCTAAAGGATTATTAGGAACACCATACTACTAATACTGTTTGACCCCCTAATTCTATGTGGCATTGATTCAACAAGGTGCTGAAAGCATTCTTTAGAAATGTTGGCCCACATCTTGCAGTTGATGGAGATTTGTGGGATGCACAGGGCACGAAGCTCCCGTTCCACCACATCCCAAAGATGCTCTATTGGGTTGAGATCTGGTGACTGTGGGGGCCATTTTAGTACAGTGAACCAGTGGCGTAGCCACGAGGGGGCCTGGGTGGGCCTAGGCCCCCTCATTTACATGTCCGGCCCCCTCAGATTTCTGATTGCTGAAAAAAAAAAATTAGGAGGCAAAATATTTTTTTAGTGATTGTGAATTAGTAGGCTGCTACACTGCGCAAAGTAAATACCCACTGGATGAAGAAGGGTTTCCTCTCAGTCTCCACAGTACATAAAACATTTATTTTATTTTATTTTATTTTTCGTGTTCGCATTTATGAGGAAAAAACAATGTTATGGACGTGTTTTAGTGGAAAACAAAAAAAAGCTCTGAAAGCGGCACTAAAAGATGCTTTAAAACTTTCACAGACACATCAAACAGAAAGCACAAAACCTTTCTTTAACCTGAATTTCGTTTTGTATCAATTGTATCTTAATTTTAATCAATGTTTCATCAACCAATTGCCTGGATTAAATATAGCAGACGATATATAAGAAACGGAGGCGCCGCCGCGTGAACTGGAGCGCGTCTCATAACTGAACAGAAACTCAGCATATAAAATAGTCTACTTGCCTCACATGTCTACTTTTAAACAGAACAATTCAAAACGAAAGAAAACAGACTAGACTGCTCTCTGCTTATGTAATCCTTATGAAATGTGCATTTCTCTAATTCTCTCTGGCGCGTTCACCTACTGAAGATCGCGAGTCAGCATCGTCAACTTCATCTTAGCCGACAAAGAAAACACTTGTTTATTAATAAACAATTAAAATACCTCATTGCTATATTTTACATATTCATAATCTTTACTTTTGCCGGTTCTTTGTGACAGCTTTTAGGTGCTTTATTGGCAGCGCCACCCTTACATGTCAGAGTCGCCACCGCATCACCAGAATAGGCATGTATAGCCTATATACAATTCTGGCTATATATATATATATATTGCCCCCTCATTTAAAGACGGGACCCCCCAAAAATAAAATTCTGGCTACGCCCCTGCAGTGAACTCATTGTCATGTTCAAGAAACCAATTTGAAATGATTCGAGCTTTGTGACATGGTGCATTATCCTGCTGGAAGTACCCATCAGAGGATGGGTACATGGTGGCCATAAAGGGATGGACATGGTCAGAAACAATGCTCAGGTAGGCCGTGGCATTTAAACAATGCGCAATTGGCACTGAGGGGCCTAAAGTGTGCCAAGAAAACACCCCACACACCATTACACCACCACCACCAGCCTGCACAGTGGTAACAAGGCATGATGGATCCATGTTCTCATTCTGTTTACGCCAAATTCTGACTCTACCATCTGAATGTCTCAACAGAAATCGAGACTCATCAGACCAGTCAACATTTTTCCAGTCTTCAACTGTCCAATTTTTGTGAGCTCTTGCAAATTGTAGCCTCTTTTTCCTATTTTGTAGTGGAGATGAGTGGTACCCGGTGGGGTCTTCTGCTGTTGTAGCCCATCCGCCTCAAGGTTGTGCGTGTTGTGGCTTCACAAATGCTTTGCTGCATACCTCGGTTGTAACGAGTGGTTATTTCAGTCAAAGTTGCTCTTCTATCAGCTTGAATCAGTCGGCCCATTCTCCTCCGACCTCTAGCATCAACAAGGCATTTTCGCCCACAGGACTGCCGCATACTGGATGTTTTTGGCTTTTCACGCCATTCTTTGTAAACCCTAGAAATGGTTGTGCGTGAAAATCCCAGTAACTGAGCAGAATGTGAAATACTCAGACCGGCCCGTCTGGCACCAACAACCATGCCACGCTCAAAATTGCTTATCACTTTCTTTCCCATTCTGACATTCAGTTTGGAGTTCATGAGATTGTCTTGACCAGGACCACACCCCTAAATGCATTGAAGCAACTGCCATGTGATTGGTTGATTAGATAATTGCATTAATGAGAAATTGAACAGGTGTTCCTAATAATCCTTTAGGTGAGTGTATATGCCTGTTTCAGAAACACATTTAGCTGTTGTTGAGGGACAGGGCTGTTTTTAAGGGTTTTTAAATATTCTGGAAAATATCAGCATATGACTGTATATAGAAATTTCCATTTTGATTGACGATGCCCGTTTCCACTTTTAGAGTAAAAAATAAATAAACTTATAAATAAAAGCATTTCTCATACTTGCTCATAGTGTGACCTAATATCGAATGTGACTATTTCTTATTTTAAACCCACAATTACCCGTTTATTTATTTTTTTTACTCAGTGAGGCAGAAACAGGCTTCCAAATTCTTCTGTATTCCATATGCAGTTGTGTGGTATGAATATTACATCTGCTATGTTGGCATTGTCATTTGACCTGGATTTTGTTGACCTGTTACAATACCATTGAATCGGTTCCATTTTGCACTTCTTGAGTTCTTTGCCATTTTTATATGCATTTATTTTTGCTGTTTGTCTTTGAGAGGGCAAAACTGGCTACACTTTATTTTGATGGTCCACTTTAGACATTCTAGTAACTAAGAAACTTTGCAGAAACTATAAGCAACTATGTCAACTAATTAAGTAATATACTGTTAGTGGACTATAGGGTGAGTAGAATAAGTTAAAGGGTTAGTTCACCCAAAAACGAAAATTCTGTCAGTAATTACTCACCCTCATGTTGTTCCAACCCCGTAAGACCTTCGTTCATCTTCGGAACACGAATTAAGATATTTTTGATGAAATCTGAGAGCTGGATCACTCCTCCATACTAGTCCATAGGCTTCTTCAGGGATTGAACTTGCCGGCCTCGAAAAGTTAGTAAAGACATCGTTAAAATAGTCCAAGTGACTACAGTGGCTCAATCTTAAGTTTATCAAGCGACGAGAATACTTTTTGTGCGCAAAAACAAACAAAAATAACGACTTTATTTTAAACTATTCATTTCCTTCTCTTTGGGCCTCTAGTCAGTTAAACTAGTGTAATTGCGTAGAGCTACGTCACACGTAGGCTCACTATTAGCCGACGCTGGTCATGTGCGTGATGCGTGTGACGTACAACAACAGAAGCGTACGCTATATTACACTAGTGAACTGACTCGAGGCCCACAGAGAAGGAAATGAATAGTTGAAATAAAGTCGTTATTTTTGTTTTTTTTTGCGTACAAAAAGTATTCTCGTCGCTTGATAAACTTAGGATTGAGCCACTGTAGTCACTTGGACTATTTTAACGATGTCTTTAATAACTTTTCGAGGCCGGCAAGTTCAATCCCTGAAGAAGCCTATGGACTAGTATGGAGGAGTGATCCAGCTCTCAGATTTCATCAAAAATATCTTAATTCGTGTTCCGAAGATGAACGAAGGTCTTACGGGGTTGGAACAACATGAGGGTGAGTAATTACTGACAGAATTTTCATTTTTGGGTGAACTAACCCTTTAACATATACTTGCAAAGTTACTTATAGTCAGTAGAATGTCTGTTGGGGAGCATAAAAATAAAGTGTTAGCAGATATCAAGCAGACACACTCTAATGACTGCTAGTTGACATGTAGTTGCAAAGTTACTTATTGTTAGTAGTGGACAATCAAAATTAAGTGTTACCGAAAAACCTCTAAAGACCGATAGCTACTTGTTTTCACTGTTCCACAACCTTATATCCTCTGTGTAACTACCCTTAGAGGATTTAGTTTAGTGTTTGAAGCATCATAGTATGGGTTTAAGCACACCTGGAATGTAATTCACTATCGAGGGTAATGATTAATAAACTTAATCATAATTAAAGTCCAAAGAGAGACTTCTACACTCCCTCCTCAAAGACAAACTCCCTCAGTAGCCCTTTCTTCTTTTTCAGTGTTTATTGGTGTGTTTGGATGTGTGCATTTAAGGTAATGAGAAATTGATGTCCTTCTTTCAAAGCAAAATGTGTCTTTCTTTAATCAAGGTTTTTAATTAAAACTTCACAGCGTCATTTGATCTCAGCGCAGGATGAGTCTGTTTTCGGATGATGGTGGCTGACATCAAACACAAATGTGAGATGGCGGTCACAATTTCTTTTCAGTAACTTGGCCGTTTGCATGGGATGAGCCTCTTAATTTGGCTGAAACTTGTTTTTGTGGGCTGATCTAAAGTCAGATTTGTGGATTCTGTTGTTGTGGTCGAGATTGAGGTTTGTGGAAAGGGAATTTGATCTTAGATCAGTTCAAAAGGAAAACTTCTGCCAACATAGGATTTTCTCCCCGGTGGATCCATACCAGACAGATGGCATTGAGGGGGAGACGGACTATTGCCAGCTGCACCAAGTTTGATGTCTGTTGTGATCAGACCCGTGAGGATAATCGATAGATAAACCCTTTGGTTTAAAAATGTGAACCAGGCTTCCGAATTATTGTCAAAAGCATAAAAGCAAAACAAGAATGCCTGTTGCAAACACATTTCCTGGTGTTAACTGAGAGTCTTTGTCTGTGAAGAAATTAAAAATATGTTTACAAAAGCTTACTATGGTAACAAAGATGTTGCTGGGATTCATAGTTACAGATATTATGACAGCCATCATGGTCATCAAGATTTGAAATGTTTCTTAGCTATTTTCACACATTAAATTGCAGTAACACGACATTTTCCAGTAATGCACTCAACGGTTTTCAGTCTTTTATCCACAAATCTTTTAGCACATAAGCACTAAAATGCAGTTCTGATATAATTTGTTGGGAAACCACATGGATTGTTTCACTCTTTCATTTCATGATCCATGATTTTTGACTCCAGCCTTATAAAACTTACATTTTAAATTTACAGAATAAATTCACCAAAAAAAATTATAATAATAATTTTGCACAAATTTCAAACTAGAACTATTTAGTACACTGGTAAATGAAAAGCAGTGTGATGGGGAAAAATATTAGGATGCGTATTTGTAAAGCCTTGAATGTCAGTAAGAATATATTTATTTTAAAAGAAAAGTTTTATGTTCACCAAGACTGCAATTATTTGATCAAATACAGTAAAAGTCATTTTGTGAAATATTCCAAATAAAAAAAGAAAAATTCTGTTTTTATATTACTTCAGTTTCATGATTTTTCAGAAACCATTCTAATGCTGTTTTAATACTCGATATTTTTTTCAGGATTCTCAGATGAATAAAGTGTGAAGAACAGCATTTATTTGAAATACAATTTTTTTATGTCTCCTTGTTGAATAAAACTATTAAAAAAAATTGTCAGTACAAATGTTTCTGCCAATGTTCCGGCAACTCATTAAATCAACAGAGCAGATATTGCAGTATTGTAACAATGGCTCCTGTTCACAAATGACAACCAAACAGGAAACAACTCAGCGGAGATTGACATGAACTTTCTTGATGATCTCAAAGTCGAGCCAGAAGTGCACAACAGCAGCGTGAAGCCGCTCTGAGGTCTGTGGTGTGAGTTTGCAGTTTGGGACTGCCATTGCTGTGTGGAATTGTCCTCATGCCACAGGCATTCAACACTATTACTGTCGCTCTCCTCGACTAATAGTGGCAAGAGTGCTGGGGAGCAACACTGAACACTCTTAATGGAGGGCAAAGGAACATTTTCCCCAAGGCCTGGAGACATGGGCAGGGGGCGAGGTCGGAAGGAAAAGGGGGCATTAAGGGGCAAAAGACCCATCACTTTGTGTAAAGGCAGGCTGATTCTGACAGTCCTGACCCACATACCCCCCGTGGGTCTGCAAGCACTCTTGCTCAATGAAAGCGCTTTTTGAGAAACAAGAGTTATAAAACAATGACTCCGAAGAGTGTTGTTTCTGATGTTGTCTTTAGACCTTGTCCTCTTAATACTTCTTAGTTCACTACTTCAATGTGTCAAATGTGGTTTTCATCTTTGATTGGAACTGACACCAATTAACCACCACCTCCAACCCTCCAAAAAAAACGTTCTCATATCTCATTGGGGATTTCCAAAGAATGGACCACAATTTCCATCTCTGATTGGCATAGCGCAGGAATAGTTATTCTACTCTCCCGTCAATGTTTTATTTCTAATCATAATGTCTTTGGTTGTTCTGTATTTGGGCACAAGAGATGTTGTTTCATCACTAAGTTGGTAGTGGCCAAATATTACTCACTGTTCAGCCTGGCATTGCGGTTTAATCTTGCAACACCATTGCTGAGTATTTTCTCCTTAAAACTGCAGTGAACCAAAGACAGTCTCAAATACGCAGTTTGAAATCGCTGGTGTTTCTGACGTCACAAACTACCTTGTATAACTAATCACGTCAACGTCTGATCATCAACGAGTGGATCTCTGAGCTGGTGTGAGTGAATGGAGGCGGGGCTAATTTGCATATTCATAGAATTGCATATACTAAATGAGACAAGGGTGTAGAGTTACATTCAAGCTATTTTAAGGCATGAAGAAAGTTGTTTCAAGGAAAAAAACGTTTAAATATGTCATTTTGGTGATCAAAGATGAGTTTTAAGGGATACAATTATTGACTACAGGGGGACTTTAAAATCTTAAAAATTAAATAAATAAATACAAATACATAATAATAATTTATTATTAAAAATAACTAAAAGTAAATATAATTTAAATGAAAAAAAATAGATATAATTTATTTTACCATTTAAAATCAATAATTCACCTTACTGTAATGTTTCACCAGTGCTTGCTTGCTTGAATTTATAAAACACTTTTCCATTATAATTAAGTCCCCTCAGGAAAACAGGAGACTGAAGAGTGTCAAAAGTCTTAGTGAAACTAAACTTTTAATGGAGAGAAGCTGCTATCAGACTCCAGCAGACCTTTCACAAAAGGTCATCGATCCAGCCTTTAATTAAGGGCAACATTAGAACCACCTTCTAGCACATTTAACACAACTTTGATGTTCAGTCATTGATTTAATTTCCTTAAAAGCCTCACAGAGCACCGATACGCCTTCACAGAGACGATGAAGAGGACTGCATCGACTCTGCTTGAGAAGTTAGAGAAACCGAACCAGGTTAACAACTCCTGTATCTCTAACTCAGTGTCATGAATGAGTTTCCAGCGACAAGCTCGTAGTCTGTACTGTCTGTATAGCACAATCACAGTCAGTCAAACATGTTTGACATTTAATATTTAAAGCTGCGTATATGGAGCAGTATTTTGGACCAAAAATATTTACCTGTGAAATAGACAAATGTTTGACAGACTGTAAATGTCCTCCGTCATTGTCAAGACATCCTAAATATGTATCTGGAAAATCTCTGCCAAGTTATCTATTCTGTTTTGTGTATCTCTCAAACAAAATACAATTATTTGCGATTAATCTCATGATTTTTAAAAGGAATTTAGAAATCAGAATGAAATGGTAATGGCAAATTTACTTAATTTTTTTTAACTGTTAACTATTTTTCCCTTATATTTTCTTCATGCCCCCATGGGCCCCAGTTTGAAAACACCTAATCTAGTCTGACATTTTAGTTGACACATGGATGTATTGAAATATTATTGCTATTTTTGAAGTCTATATAATCTAGAAATGAGCTAGCTGCTGTTGTGAGCCATAAGCTAGACTTTGCGCCAACAAAACTAAATTACCACAACTTCTCTTTGCATGGAGGAGCACAAAATTAAGTCATGATAACCGTGTACTTTAGAGTGGATCAGTGCAGATAACACTGGCAAGCTTCTGACAATGTGTCAACTCAAGAGAAATCACAATAGTAGCCATTCTGGCTGAACTCTCTCTGGCCACTAGCCATTTAGTTGTTCCAAAAACTCTCATGCTGGGCATAATAGTAATTGAATGGACAACCCCTTCCCAAGTAAAAAGTAGCTCCCAACTTGCCAATTTAGGAGAAACTCTTAAAAATAATGGGCGTGTCAGTCCTAAATTTAGGACTCCTACATTTTAGTTCAAAGAGTATTTCACAAAGCATTTTAGCGCTAAAACCAGCTCCTAAATCTGTAAAATGTCAATAAGACCAAATCACAAAAAATCCTTAAATGGCTGTTGCTGGCAATCCGCCTCAGCAATCCGACCAAATACACTGTATTGAGGCAATAGGCATAGAGACTTCTACATAAATGCAATACATTTTTTGATTAATAGATTTGAATCTGCGACGACACATCATAAAGGTTCATTATATGTACAGGCAAAATGCATTGAATGATGGAAAATAAAACATTGGGTGACCCGAGATCCTGATCCCGTCCCCCCTCTATCTCTTCCACTTCGCTCATTGTCTACTCACTGTCCTATCATAATAAAAAGGCAAAAATGGCACAAAAAAAAAATTAGCCCAAACCCAGAGTTCTCCCCAGAGGAGTTGGGGTGGCGGAGGGATTCAGAAAACTTGAGGTGAATAGGTGAGTCGGCTGTGTATATATATGCCTCCTCTCAAGCTGTTTGAATAGACCAGAACCGGCTTCTCCCAAACTTTGTTTATTAAACATCATTTGTCGCTTGAATTCTCCAATCTCACAAGATGCAGACATATAAGAGGCTGACAATTAGCTAAACATATACTTGTTTAATAGTGACACTTAGCATACATTTTAAAACCTTTATTTGAATGTGGCAACATGATATCTGGTTCTACAATATTTCTATGATTAAATCACTGACAGAGACCCCTCCCCTTTCAGCCAATCACTGTGGGCATGGTTAATAAGCATGTTGACATCATCCATGGCAATGAGGTCATCTCTGCCCTTACTCTAGCTTAAAACTTCTCTCTATTCCTTAGTAAAAGTTGGTCTCCGCAGCTTTGTAAATAGGTTTTAAGAGAAAACTCTTAACTAAGAACCTTTACTGCCATTTAGGAGAACTCTAAGTGGTAAAATGAATAAAATGAACGGCCTCTGATCTTTAGCCGCTAACCACTATACAGAGACTTAAATGACATACGATTATCATTTAAGAAGTATTGAAACCACACCTGCCACCCGCAGCCTCACCTGTCAGACATTTGACAGATGATAGATGTACTTTATTAGCAGTGTTTCTTTTACGGAGCTTCAAAGAGAATGTTGTTGTTTGTCACTGGTATGTCATAATGTGCTGAAATAACTTTGACTGAACACTTAAAGGGGGTATGTAAGAATTGTTGTGTATTAATCGCCTTTTTTATCATGTGTCATTTTATCTGTGTAATTTTAATCACCTCATCTGTCGACATGATGCGTGTGCAAATATATCCATATCGCGATGTTCAGATACTTTTTTAACTGCTGTTTTCTCACTGCTGAGACAGAATAACATGCCATAAAATGTGCAAATTTTAAAATACAGTGTGTGATTTTTACCCCCATCTAGCGGTGAAAAGGTATATGACCATCCAGTGAATATTAGTTTCTGTTCCTCTCAATTTCGATTTCGTTTTAACTCCTACGGTGGCCAATGAAGTCCAAGATTAACTTGGCTTCCAGTAATCGAGTGTTAAAACGCGAAAGGCGAAGCTTGATGTCCCTCTTTGGCTAATGTACTTTCAAGATGGAGGGGCAACATGCCGACCGACATTAGAACCCCTCACCCGTATGTATTTTCAATGGCATATTATACACTCGCGAGAATACTTTATTACTTGAACGAAGTAAATATACATTAATGAGCACATATATTTTTGAAAGAACTAAGTGTTTTTAGCTAAGAATAAACTAAAAAAGTTACACAGTGTAGCTTTAAATCTTTTTTGGCTGCAATTAATTATATTACCCATTTTAATAGCAGCCCTCTTAAAACCAGCCCATGACAGATTCATATTTTGTCTTTCAAAATGACTCAAATCTATTGTGGTTTGCTGTTACGTCCAAAATTGTTTGGTCTGCATCATATTATTACGATATTATATATATTGTACTTGTAATTGTAGATGTCACAAAACTTCAGATTTCAAAATGAGATGTTTTTGTCGACTCAAGTTGAGTGTAACTATAACAAAAAGGTGTTTTTTCTCATAAATAAAATCATCATCTGGTTCTCTTTGGCAGCAGTTGTTTTGGGCCGACATGCATGACTGTCTTTCCAACACTGCTGGCCCAGCCAGAGAATAAAGGCTAAAGCGATGCCAAATTACCCAGCTATTCCTGCCCTTTCTTTACCAGACCAGTGAATCCAGACCTTCTGCAAATCTGGTGCTGCGGCAGCTTACCGACTGATCATCAATCTTCCAAAAGCCTGGTGGGCCAATGAAACGAGGGCCACTGGGGATGATGGGTTGTTTCTGGGTCTGCTCGGGTTCGGATGTGGCGGAACGGTGAACAGCAGATGGGTTTGAGGTGTAGAATCAGCCAAGAGACGGTCAGGAACAAGAAAAGCTGTAATTACAACAAACAGATTTTTCATGTAAATGAAAACCAAGTTGTTGATTAACTTACTTCTGGACAAATTCTAGCCAAAAGTCCAGGCAGTTAAAACTTTTACCCATTAAATATTTCCCATAATTCCTGTGAGATTTCACTCTTTTATTTCTGGCTTTTGCCAAAATGGCAGCATAAAACATTACAAGAAATATAAACCAAGGGAAAAATTCAAACAAATTGGTTGTTCTTTGTATGTGGGGCCTTTTTCGACCTCATTGCATTTTGGAAAAAGTTGTTGGGATCAGGAGAAAGAGGATTGTTGGTATATGATGCAGTGCATCATCTTGCTATCAATTTCAGACCATGTTTTAAAAGGAATAAAATATTTAACCAAATTTCTGCATTGCATATGCGGTATAAAATGATTATCGATTTACAAGAATGATTAGAAACTTATTTCCATCTTAAAAGGTTTATTGATGTGTGTCAGTGAGTCAAATCCCTGCTTTTTCCATTGCAGGCATTGCTTTGTCAGAAATAGAAATCCACAGCACTTACTGTAGAAAGTCTTTGTTTCCAAGATGGTACGACTGCAACTGAATAATTATGTTTCCCCATTACAATTATTTGCATTGATGGCAAATGTTAAAAAATGTTTTGTGTTTTTTGTGTGTGCATGACATACAGTCCGATGTTGTGACAGAACTCAAGTGAAATGCAAGTAATTCTGTAGTATTCAAAGAATGCAGACAGTGCACACTCAGGTCACTCGATTCTGCCATAATGGACTTATTCAACAGAGCGTTGCTAATGCAGGTGCATACGCACACACACACACACACACACACACACACACACACACACGTCAGTGACAAGGTGTCGAGAAGAGCTTATTAAATTCTGCATTTCCATAAACAGCCCTGGGGCCAGAATGGGAGACGCTCTCCAACCCGACCTGCGTGTTTGTAATACCTCTCTGAATATCTGTTGTACATTAATAGTTAGTGATTTGGGGGGGGGGGGGGGGGGGGGGGGATTTAAATTTCCCTCATTTCCCATACTTTTTGTGTTTGAGGTCAGCATTGTCCCGAGGATTTTTGTTTGTAATAGCACACTTGGCACAGTATTTAAGTATATTTAGAAAGGATCAGTGTGGTTCTAAATAGAACCCTAGGGTTCTTGCCTCAATTTTAATGAACCCTTTTTGCCAAAAAAAGTCTTAATAATAATAATAATAATACTTTCATGTTTAATTGTTTTTTTCTAGTGTTAGATGTGTTTATGAGATGCTTAATTCGTTCAAATTTGTTAAAAATGAAATAAAACTAAATCCATAAAATGGCGGGAGCCCCTAAAAGGTTCTAAATATGAAGCTCTTGACAGAACTCTTACAGGTTCTGAATAGAACCTTTTCTTCTAACAGTGTAGCGTACTTCTGAGGAACTAAATGAACTGGGAATTGCAAATCGACCCTCATCTGAATGCAGAGGGAAATTTGTCTACTGAAATGACTATGCATCATCTCCCTAACACTGACACTAACTTAAGATGCTCTTCACTGCCAATTTCCCCCGTGCTTGAGATGAGTCGAATCTTTGGCTCTCTGACTGCGATGGCGGAGAGAGCAGATATTGTAATGCCTGATCAATCTGCGAGCGAGCGTTTCCACGGAGATGCATTAGTCCACTTGCTCGAGCAGAAGATTCCAGAGCATATCTAAATGTGGGAGTCGTGCGGGTCGAATTCAGGAGAGACTGTGTGTCTGTTGAGAGACAGACAGATACAATGGAGACGTCACCAGCAAACTGATGTTGCCTAGAGAAACATTGCAAGTTATAGGCACTTGTTTGGAGTCAAATCATATGGCTATCAGTTAAATAATTTGTATAGTACTTTTTTATTTTAATTTTCTCAAAGCAAAATGAGTAGAGTAATGTGCAGGTGTTGGTATGTGCTTTCTAAGGTTTAAAGAGTTGTTAGTGCATTGTTATGGTGATGTAGCATCCACTTTTTTGCACATTTTATTTGACACAATATTTTAAAAAATACATATTTACAGTTGAAGTTTATATAGGGTTTTGTTTCAGAACAAAACCATAAAAACCTCACGAAAACGCTTGTGCCAATTTAATTTGTGTTTAGATATTTTCTATCAAAACAAGTAGTGGCTTGTTTAAAAAAAAAAAAAGAAGCTTTTTTTAAAAGGGATAGTTCACCCCAAAATTAAAATTCTGTCATGATTTACTTAAATTGTTCCAAACCTGTATGAATTTCTTTCTTCGGCTGAACACAAAAGAAGATATTTTGAAGAATATGGGTAACCAAACAGGTGATGGGCCCCATTGATTTAGTATGGAAAAAAATACTATGGAAGTCAATGGGGCCCATTGTTTGGTTACCCATATTCTTCAAAATATCTTCTTTTGTAAAAAAAAAAAACATTATTGGGTAACTTATCCCTTTAATTTCACAGCCATGAATCATGATATGCTACTTGCTATTGCTGTCAGGTATTATTCGAAAATTTTATTGGAATGAAAATCTGTATACCCCTGTGAATGCTATAGTCAAATATTTTTGGTTTTCATAAAAGAAAACAAAATAGAAATGTGTAGCTTTTACTACTGTTCAAAGTTTGGGGTCAGTAAGATTTAATATTTTTTAAGGCTGCATTTTAATCAACTCAGCTCAACTCGCCCATTGACTTGAGGTTTTACAGTATGAATTTCTAAATGGAATTTCAAGAGTGCTTAATGGAAAGTTTCATTGTGTTATTAGAGAAAAAACAAGACGTACAGTGAAAACAGCCTCCAAACCAGTGTGAACTACAACTCCCAAGGTCAGATTTGACTTTGCAGCTTTCAGTAGAAAGACTAAATCTTGAGTGTGTAAGTCTGTATGAGTGTGTTTGTGTGTGTGCTGGTTGATTAACTGAAGGTCCAGAGGGATTAAGTAGGGATGATCAGGAGAAGGTTCAGCATACCTTTACTGAAGTGACCATGACCTTATTCATCCGCGTGCCAGAGCCCAGCAGGACGGCCATGTTGCACCTCTCTGATCTCTGCTGCCTCAATAATGATTCTAATTGTGCCTGTCTCGCAGTTGTCTGTCATGCGTTTTGCCTCATTTATTTTGCTCTCTTTTGTTTTTTTTTCTCCCTCGTGCCTTGAAGTGAAACCCTTTGCACGCAACCATTATAGCAAACCAGACCCGGGTACAATCTCTTTTTATCTCATAGTCTCATTCTTTTTCACTTGTCTCTCAGGCTTTTTTTATTCTCTGTCCTTAGCTTTATAATTGCACACGGGTGCATCAGAACATGATTAAGTCCATTAAAAAAATATTTGCGCCATTCTAAATGTGCAAAGTCTGCAGAATTGTGTAATGACAAATCTTGAACTACAGTCAAGATTTGCAACACAGACCTATTACATAAACATATAGAATTAAACATTACATGCATTCTCAGACACATTTGAATCACTTTCTAAACTCATTTATGGCTATGATTAATCAGCTTTAACGTACAATTCCAGCTCATGTCAGATTATGAACTCTCATACAAACAAGCCATTCAATTTTCACCTTTAAAAACAATGCAGGTAGTTTTTCACCTCTTTACGAATATACATGCACACCTCTCTTGTTCATATTGCTATGACTATAGGGCTGTCACTAATGGTTGATTATTTTGACAATTAATCGAGTAATCAGATAATTTTTTTGTGGTAATAAGTGAACAATAACCCTTAAATGACTTAAAATACAAAGGTAGCATAATAACAATGAGTCAATAATAATTAGTACAATAATAAATGTTATAAGAAAGTAATCATATGGCTTTATTGAACAACACTTAAAAAATACATAATGTAATATTCATAATATAAACAATCAACTTATGCACATTACGAATTATATAACAAATGCCTGCAGAGGGCGCCAACGGATTGTTGTTGTTGCACATTATGATCAAATCCTGGTTTAATATTGGCCAAACAACATTTAAAAAAAAAAAAAAATCACTAAATCTTTCATATTTGGTCGATAGAAAGGCAACAGCCATTGGAATTTCTTAAACAAGAACATGGATATTAAAACACGCAAACTCAGAGCGAGGGTTTAAACTTCTAAAATCACGTTAAACAGTTCGCATATTTAGAAACACTTGTGCAGTGTTTTTAGTAAATGTTGGTTTGGTGTGTTTGAGTGCTCATTGTTACAATTACACAGAAAAAAAGTTCAGTGACATTTTTATTTGTGCATGACTTAATGTTTTGCTGACAGAGTACTCTGAGTACATGTTTATGTCAGAATGTTTATTTTTAAACCACAACCTTCTAAACATCATCTAAACATCTTCAGTGCTTCTGTTACCGATATATATTTAACGATATCTTTTGCATTTATAATCCAAACAACGTCAAACTTGGCATTGCACTTACTCGTGCCCGTAGCAAGACACCTGTCAAGTGTGAAATCCATCGGACTAACGGTTCGAGAAATATGCGAACAGACAGACAGACAGACGTTCCTGTAATGTGCTACCTAGATGAACGTTATAAGTCACCCAAACTGGCAGCAAATGATGAGCTCCATGTATTTAAATTATAACAGTGCAATTTCCCTTGAAACATTTTTGGAAGGCCAAACAAACAACACATGCAGAGTTCTGTGTTCGTGTGGAGCACTACTGTGTATGGATCCGCTCTGAGGGAAGAAACTCGTAACCTGCACGCATGTCAATAATTTAAGTGTCGCCCTTTGATGCACAACATGGGTCTAAATAGACCCGACTGAGTTTTCATTTTCTATATCTTTGCAAGAAATTGATTTCATCATTCAGTATTCCAGGTATTCCTCAATTAACTCGTTTTAGATCATTACAAATCCTTATTTAAATTTTTCCTTTCTGACTTTTCGAATAAAAATTGTTTTTGTTTCACTACCCTTCTAATGCGCAACATGGGTCTAAAAAGACCCGTATTCATGTTTCTTTGCTTAATATTTGAAAGAAATGTATTTTATCATTTATTACTCCAGGTATTCATTAAATATCTTGTTTTTGATTTCCACAAATCATTATTTTTATTTTTCCTTTCTTACTTTATAAACAAACACGGTTTTTGTATTTCTACATCAATTTTACACACATGGGTCAAAAATTACCCATATAGGAACCTTTGATATTTATAAATAGTATAAATATATTTACTGCAGAAAACTATTCACCTGCCAAACATTTCACAATTCAACACGGCTACTTGTGTATATTTCATGCATGTAAGTTTTATTTAATACATTTTTTGTCACAGAAAATATTTGATATTTTGTGAAAGACATCTAGATATAGCCTAAAATTAGAACGTTTAGGCTAAGGTTACCTTGACCATGAAATCCATTACTAGTGCAAAAGAGAAACATGTCCAATACTATTAGCTAGCTTGCGTCGACATATTTTATTTTATCTAATGTTAGCTAGGTCAACAAAATAAAAGTTGCAATAGAAAGTTATATATACAATATTGGCGCTGTTGGGCAGAAACCTTACCTGGGCAGTACCTCAATATTAATTTTTATAAATGGTCATAAATCAATGCTATTGGTCACATAATCCGTCGTGTGGTGCACTATGGCTGCGGTCGCATCATCCGGGTGGATGCTGCACATTGGTGGTGGGGAGATCATTGGTGGTGGGGAGATCCCCCTACAGTTGCACTACACTACAGTTCAATTTCAGTGTTATCGGTTATATGTGTGTTATGCGTGACAAAGTGGCCAATAAACATATTTCAAGTGTTACAGTAAATGTGGTGATTCTAAACAACTGTGACAATGGTTATTTTAACAAAAAGTTTTCTTTATTCTTTTGTTTTATCACGCTTGCATAGATGGGTCATTTTAGACCCATGTGTGTAAATTTGATGTATTTACACAAAACCTAGGAAATATTAAAATATGAATTTGTGATAATTGAAAACAAGATATTTTGAATATTCATAAATCATGAAATTTCTAGATCATGAAATATAAAATGCTCAAATAAAGTGATTTCAAAAGGTGAAACAAAAAAAAATGCAGAGCCATGCATGAAATAACATAGGAAATGAATACGGGTCTTTTTAGACCCATGTTGTGCATTAGAGGGGGTATCCATAGCTTGCGCATCAAAGGGTTAACTAAATCACAATAGCAATATGCTATATATGATGTTTAACTGATCAGTCATGGATTCTCGTCCGTGGAATGTGGCACTTCTGGTATTTTGCCGGTTAATTGACAAATTAATCGAGAAATTACGACTCAAGTACGAGAGAGAGATAGAGAGAGAGAGAGAGAGAGAGAGAGAGAGAGAGAGAGAGAGAGAGAGAGAGAGAGAGAGAGAGAGAGAGAGAGAGAGAGAGAGAGAGAGAGAGAGAGAGAGAGAGAGAGCGAGCATCACAATGACCAAGGATAACAGATTTTTAAAAATATTCACAATAAAAATAAACGAATAAATTCCGGTCTGCTCACCATAATACACATGTGCATGGTTTGGCCATGAGTGCACAATAAAGAACTGTATAGGGCGCATTTATGATAATAGAAAAAGCTACTTTGGATTTAAGTTTTCACGACTTCAGAAAGCTAGGTAAAATTGACAGTATAGCAGAGAAGACAGAGTCATCAGTTTCAGCCACACTGTAGAATTCACTTCATTAGGCTGATGGTGAGAGAACTGGAACCACTGCAAATAGACCCAGGGTAAGATGAGACAACACTGCCACCTAGCGCCTATATGCATGTATCCAAACTGAGGTTAAGGACTGAGTTTGGATTTTAAGGGTCATTTGCAGTGCTCTCTCTGCTTGTTTTTGCTGTGTGGTAAAGTTGGACAAGACCTTGGGTCTGACAGACAATATAAGCAACGTCTTCGGCACATATGGGCATACTCAGAGTTACATTTTTGCATATCTTGCTAAACAAATGCATATAAGATCATGCAATAAATTCTTTGCCAAACCAATTTTACCCATGACCGAATAATGTTGGTGGTACTGGGGTGCGACGTATGGTGGTCATGTGCTGAGATCACCAAATGTTCCTGACTTTGAGCTTAGCCGGAAAACAAAAACAGAGACATTTTTCCATATGCTACCCATTCAAAACCCACGGGACAAACAATGACAAGTGAAAGACTGTGGAGTGAAAGGCAATAAAAATATAGGCTCAAAAATAACTCCATGCAGTAGCCGATCAAAGGCAGAGGGTTCGAGCTGGCAATGATGCTCTGGAAAACGCTCACAGGTTCTGGTGTTAAAAGTGAAATGTTTTTTTAGGATAGAAGTGTCTCACCTGTGAACCAGATGGTACCAACACCTTTGATCAATGAATATATCCATGACTTTTTATTTGACATGGATTATTAATTTAGAAGTAAAAAAATAAAAATAAAAAACTGTTAGAGATTAATATGCTGAATTTCAATTTGTATGCCAGATATACCGACCCTTGAAACTACAAATCTATGCAAATCGCTAATTCTTCAGTATTACAAAAAATTATTTGAATGAGACTCAAATGAACTTTGTGAAAAAAAGGTGGTAACATTTGTAATTTAAATTGAAATGAAATTAGATTCTATTCATGATATTCTATTCCATTATATTAATTTCCATGATCTTCTCCATTGGCATTATGCGAGTAATGAAGGTTACTTCAGGTTTAGTAAGTAAAAGTAGACATTTTTTGGAATTTAGGTTCTCAGAAACACGTCATGAATATAACATCATAGTTGAGTGTTTACTCCTTTTTATAGGTAAGGAGACATTTAGTAGATGCTTTTATTCAAAGAAATTTACTGTACACATATTATAAGGACCAGATCCTGGGTTTAGTCAGGGATTCCCAAACGTTTTTGTCAGTTGAAAACCCCAATATTTACTTTAAGTAACCACTGATATTTTAAAGTTATTTATTAAATCTCAAGTTATTATATTGAATATTAATAACTGCACGTTCACAGTCTTTAATGTTGGTAATGTCACATGGCATGCCGGTATACAAATTAAATATTTTATCTTTTTTATTTTATTTTTATATATTTTTTTAATTTTATATTTTATGATTTAATTATTAGCTTTAAATTATTACCTCACAAACGTCAGTTTGGGAAATCCTTGGTGGGTTTGATCCTGCAACCACTAAACCATCTATGCATGCTAATAAATAAAGTTTCTTTACTGGCATCTCCATGAAAAATCTTTAACATCCATGCATCCTTCCTAGTCCACAAAAGGACATTTTTAAAATGTTCCTCACACTTAAGAAAAAAAGGTTATTTTAGGAACTATCCACTGAAAGGTTCTTTGGGTTACAAAAAAAAAATCAATTGATTTTGCACCATTGTTGGCCCTTTAACTGTTCCATGTGTGCTGTGCAACACTCTCTCAACCAACAAACAAAACAAGAATGGTCAGTTCTGTCCACATCACAGGCTGTTCACACCATAGCCTGTTGTATGAGTGCTATATCGGTCTTTAGTAAGCATAGCTTGAGTTCTCGTTGTATAGGGTGCCTTCGGTTCCATATTTCAGAGATTGGTGCTAAGATAGCACCAAAAGAGAGTGAAAGGCCACAAATATTCAAAAAGGCATCATGCTACAAAACCGAAAAGCCAACCAATGTAGGCTACCGTATTAATCATGCTGATTGTCTGTGAATATATGGTTGTCCAAGAGAATGTGCAGATTAGTAGGCTACTTAAAGTTAAATAAACAAACAAAAATATAGGCTATGTAAACGTATTATCTCTAAGTTTATTTAATAATTCAAATATCGAAACATTCTTAAATCAAGAAACAATTACTTGAGAAGCAAAAAAATATATATAAAAATTAAGTTTCAGCTTTAAACAAGAAAAAATATCTGCTGTGTGAATTTAATCTGAAGTATATTCACGTTTCTTACCTCATTAGCAGATTTTTTTCTCTCTTGATTTAGGGTACGTTTTCACAACAACTATGTAGCCTACTAAAAACAGAAACTTTTTCCTTTGAATTTTCCACCGTTCAGACAACTTTCCGTTCACACGGATCCCGAAAACGACTAAAAACGTGGCATTTTTCAGGCCAGTAGATGTCGATGTCACTTCATAAAGAAACAGTAGGCCTAGGATATGCGACTATAGACTGAACATGTAACATGTCACCGTTTCCACAAATTCACGTTTTTTTTTTATTTTTTTTTTTAGTTTACACAGAGACAATGACGGTAGCACTTTGAACCCCGATTTCAAAAGTGTGCGTTTTCAGGCCCCCAAAACGCTGCTGTCGTGTAAATGAATAGCCAAAATGCACAAAAAGTTGTATTTTTAGTTGAAAACAGTGTCGTGTAAACGAACCCTTAATCTTAACACTTTTCAACTAAAAACTGAAACTTTTTATTCGTTTTGGCCATTCGTTTACACAACAACGTGTAAATTTCCTCTCCTCTAAAGGGTTCCATGACCCCAAAAGATGACATGTTATCATGCTAGAAGGCCGATACTCGCTGGTGATCATCTTGAATCAAACACAGAATCTGTCATATTACAGCTGTATGTACAGTATATTGTCTTTAAAGTAACAGCGGCGTGTTAGCCTCTCACCCCTGACAGTCTAATGTAACAAACTCCAGTGACCACCACAGCTCATGACAACGAGCACCCGTTTTGTGCTCGGCTGCCCTTCACGGCTACATATTACAGCTGCGGCTAAAAGTTCTGTCACGGCCGCGATTTTGAAAATAGCAGGAGAATGAGGATGACACGAGAGGGGATGTGCACCCTCTGTCCCCTGTCATTCCGCGTTATTGAGAACTTACCGGAAAAATCACCTGAAGGAATCAAAGTCCGTCTGGCTCCCGTCACAATCCACTTAACACAAGCTGATGGCTCCAACACTGAGGCATGTTTCTATTTCTTTCTTCCTTTCTGTCCCACTGTATCGTTTTTCTTTTCATTTCTTTTCTTTTTTTTAAATCAAATTTTCCATTATTACACTCTTAAAAAATAAAGGTTTTATAGGGTGCTGCACAGATGTCACATGAGAATGTTTTATTCACATGTTTTAAGAGAAATTTATAGAACCAAATCAAATCAAAATGCTGATTTAAAGAACGTATAGTCTAACATCAGTAACTTTATAGCGCAATAGCTGCTCAGAAACCAGATATAAGATTACTTTAATCTTTATTTTTTTATCTTTAAGATTACTTTAGTAGGCTAGTCTCTTAATTTTTCTCTTAGACAATAATGAGTTGGAGAACAAATGGAGAATCTTTTGCTATATTTGTCTCCAGCTTTCCAGATGATCCCCACACTGTTAAAAAGTTTTGGGTCTGTATCTTTTAATGTTTTGAGAGAAGTCTCTTATGCTGCATTTATTTGATCAAAATACAATAAAAACAGTAATATTTCAAAATAGTATTACAATTTACAATAGCCGTTTTCCATTTGAATATTTAAAAATGTAATTTATTCCTGAAAGCTGAATTTTCAGCATCATTACTCTAGTCTTCAGTGTCACATGGGGATGTAACGATATCAAAATCTCACAATACAATAATACCTCGGTGTAAAGTCCACGGTACGATATTTATTGCAATAATAAAAAAAAAAAACAGAGAGACAAATGAAGACTTGGAAAAGGTGCCATAACTGTTTATTAAACATTGATGGAACATTATAATGATGTAAAAAATAACCATGTCATTTCCTGTCCTCTTTTCTTTATCCTCTAATGATAACTGTTGCTTAGAAGTATGAGGTATAGATGGGTCAAATGACCTAAAACTCTCTTTTATAAAATAAAATAAGCACCAGCACCAGCTGGACATTGACAAAGGTAACATCTATTAGCCTATTTTTTCTAACATTTTCTAGATTACCTACCTACTACATAGATTAGGTATTCATTTTAAAGTGCAAGAAAAAACAGCAACGTGTAGTGTTTTCAGTTTTCACAAGGATAAAATAATCAGACCCTCTAATAATAAATAAATAAATAAAGTTTTGTCTGTCAACTTTTGACTGGTTAACAAGTGGCTCTTGTCACAGGGAAGCCAAAATGCTTCCAGGTTTTAGATTTAAAATTTGCTTTAGCGTCCACAATACGAAATCTCTCTCTTCTAGTATATTTGCCAGGCGCACGCCAGGAGCGTTTCACAGCCAAGGAGACCGACGTTCTCATCAGGGCTGTAAAAGACAGAGAAGTGACTTATGGGGATGGGAGAAACCCACCCTTTGGTTAAACAGGCGTATAATAATTTGGGTAAATGTGTAAGCTAGATTTATGCCTATTTTTTTTTCACAACTACATGGACACCACAATGATTTCCCTCATGTGGTAATATTTTTCTTTGTAATTATGTATGGTTTGCAAAAAATGGTAACTGATGCGTCTGTGTAGATGAGAGAAGCAAAGTGTATGCGTTGTGCACACGCTACATTATGGCCAAGCATGCGCCCTTAAAATAGCATCTGAATAACGCGCCATTGACTTTAGACTAAGTTTTTCCTGGTCTGTGGCGGAATTGTTTTCTGGAACTGCAAAATAGCACCAGAGCGTTTGCGCCTTCTCTTTTCGCTGAAACACCGCCAGGAGTTCATTCAACATTCAACAAGTTCATTCCTTAATTTACCACGTGCATCTGTGGAGGGAAAAGTCCGCTGTGCATCGGGTGCAAAATAGGAATGATACATGCGTAGGTGTACAAAGTCAATTGCGCTGGGTGCAAGATAGGGCCCTCGGTCTTTGTCGTGCACGGTCCACTGGGCTGAAAAAAACCCTAAATTTTTTTGCCTGGAAGATCTATTGTTTCATAAAGTCTGTTGGTCCGTTCACGTGCTATGGAAAATATGATATTTTCCACTTGTGAACTGGTTTTTACCAGTGTGTTGCGTTCAAGTGCTTTTGTTGTCGTAATGTGGTAAAAAGATGGAGATCCAGACCTGTTATTTAGCTAAAACTATTTTAGATTGCTTAAGTCATCTGCTACAGCAAGAAAATGATTTATCAAAACTCAAACGGTAAACAATATGCTGTATATTTTCTAGATCATGAATAGTACATATTTTTACCATTCACGACTCTCGAGTTGCTCTCCGCCATTTTGAAAAGGTCAAAGGTTATCTCATCTCGGCAACTCGTGCATCAAAATATTCTACGAGCTGCCCAGTGGAAAATACCACATGAGGGGCTGTTCATGTGCATTTTCCACGTCGGCTTTTGGTATTAGCCTACCGTTACATCCCTAGAGTCACATGATCCTTCAGAAATCATATGCAATTTCCCACAAAACCATATAAACACACTAAAATATAAACACTTATAACAGGCTTACCATAGTGAATCAAGACAAAAACGTGTTTTGGAAGAAGGATTATTAATGCATTGTCTCATTAACATGGGCATCTTATCAACAACAGAAAAAGTTGCATTGTGTACCTTTAATTCATAATTGCTAAATAAAAGTATTATTTCTTTAAAAAAAAAATTAAACTGAACAGTTGTGTATTTGTCAGTGGTTTCTTCGCAATCAAATGTTATACATTTCTCATTAAATTCCTAGCAATGCTATCCCCATTCAATTTATTGCTCTAAAATCTGAGGGAAAGTTGATAGAATCTCCATTAGGTCTCCTGAAAGAATATTGAAGTAGGCTATCTTTGTAAGGAGTGACAAGCACTACTGTTAAGGGAGCAGAAAACGAAACAAAGTGATTTTCCATCAGAGCTCTTGTCTGTATCTGAGATCTCCAGAAACCGGGTCTGGACTCAGCAGGCTGCCACTGTGGGCAATGCCAGCAGGACTGTACTGTAAATATGATTCAATTCTCTGGGGAGTATTAATTAACATGACACTTAGAGCAGAGTGTGAGTGTGTGTGGTGTTTGAGAGCAGATGTTTGCTAGAGGGCATCTTTCATTTCATATCCACACATGAAACGCTGCTGAGAGAGAGACAGAAAAAGTGCCATGTTCAGGATATATTGTCCTATTTATCATGTTTATTTTGCATTTATTTGTTGTTCATGAATTTAACTCTTATTAAGGGATAAATTAAAACAAAATAATAGACCGTATAAAGATTTGTATTGTACGAAGGCATTTCATATTATGCACCTAATTGTGTTGGACTCAATATTAAAGATAAAATGCAAAGAGGAACATAATGAGCACTTATTGTTCTTTTAATCAATTCGATAATATCAATTAAATGAAGCATAATATTTTGGACGAACACAAGGATTCTATGTGCTCATGATTAGAAGCTAATTTTACCTTCGCAAATTTTTCCCCCCATCTACAACTACATTGTTTTGTGAAACAGGACAGGAAGAGATGATTATTAATGATAATTTCTTTGTAATCCCGATAAATTGTAGATTCATTAAAAAAAAGCCATTATAAAGCAGAATGTAATAGGAACTTTGATCATGGTGACCACCGGAATGATTTGACATTTTATTGAAACAATGTTTTTCAATTAAATTTTTAATGATGGAATGTCAACCTTCCACATTGTCTTCATTATAAAGCGCTGAGCTTAATAAGGGAGAACACTTACAAAACTAAAGTTTCATGAAATATTGTTTACTAAAAGGCTAAATAAATTGAATTTCCTAATGAAACCACCCAGAAAGACACTAACATCTGCTCAGAATACCTTAGGAATGTCCTGACCACCACATTAGCATCATGACAGTAAGTTTTGCATGTGCAAGCATCATCCACATTGTCAGAAAAGGAAAAACAGTTCAATTATAGTGTGTGGTTTTTAATATAATGTATTATTCTGTGAATCCAAGACCTTTTAGTTTGAGTCCTGATCTCTTCCACAGCACTGAATAACATGTGCAATACCTGGAGAAGACAGCATGTCCGTCATTTTCCATACTGATGAGCAGAAGGGGTTCAGTTTTGCTTCACCGTCGTCTGGGGCCGGATTAAAGTCTGGAGATGAGTGCATAACTCTATGAGGTATTCATAGAGTCTCTGCAGGAAGGTCAAGAATAATTGGATTATCTTAAAACACCTGATGCCTGAATAGATGTGATGATGTCAGTGGAAGTAATGCTATAGAGACCAGATTTTATTCCTTATTTGGACATATTACAAACTTTTCATAAACCGTTTCTTTTTTTAAAGAATCTTACTTTGCTAGTCTACTGAATTTAACGTATTCCTTAAACAACAACTATTTTCTCTTGTTCTTCCTCTCCACATATACAAAGAGATACAAACAGACACACACATGCGGGCCCTTCTGCCTTTTTCACAAGCCATTAGCTCCTGGAGCTACATCAGAAGGCTGACGAGCAAACATTTCAGCAAGACACAGATGTCATGATCAAAAGTCAGAGAATTTGCTCTGAGCTATAGGGAGGATCCGTGGGTATAGAGTGTGTGTCAGATACATAGACAGAAAAATAGACACCATCACATTTAGCCTTCATAGTCAAAATATCCTCATGCACTGGGGAAAAAAATGATTTTCTTACTCTGTGTTTTTGTCTTGTTTTCCAGTTCAAATATCTAAACATTCTTAAATCAAAGTGAGTTTATGCTAAAAAAGCACTTAATTAAAAGGAAAAACAGGTTTTTTTTTACCTCACTGATAAATACCTTTTCATGTTTTAAGCATAAACTCACTTAACATTAATCAGTTTTTCCAGGATACAAGACTTTATATCATTTTCTTCTCAAGTATATGTCTCGATTTAAGAATGTTTAGATATTTGTACTGGAAAACTAGAAAAAGGTTATGAGGGTCTGTGATTTAGAAGCATATGTTGGTCAAATCTTTGCATGATTCTTGTGATAATTTAACTCCGTTGTCATATGAATTACCCAAAAGTTCTCTCTTCGATTTTGTTCGGAAGTAAAAAAAAAAAAAGAAGGTATATTTATGAAAAAGCAGGTCTATTAAAGCCTCTCAGGAAAAAGCCTCTCTGAATCTTTAAGCCATAGGCTACGTCAGAAATTGCGTACTCTCTTGATTAGGTATACTTATTTTGACTAAGTACTTGCAACCGGCCACTAAAATGTATGTTCTACACAGCATGAACATGTGTACAGGTAGCCTATATGAATGTAATCCGGATTTACTACATTCGCCATGTTGCCATTATCATGTGACCTGCTTCACAGCCATTCACAAATCTTCTCCCGTGGCCTCATGGGGACAGTAAACTGTCCATCGTATGCAGACTTCAGAATCTATTATCAGAATCAGAATCCACATTTGTCAGGTCCGATGAACTCAAAATTTTAAGGCAACCAGGTTAGGCTACTTACTTTTTAAGTTAAACCAACAATTATTTTTTACAGTTATATACATAATTTAAAACAGCAGCAGGAAAGATGTTTGGGCATTAATTTGTATTATTTGTAGACATCCTATCCTGCAAAAACTCATTTCTTGGAGATGGCACCCCCCTTCCCCCCAGGTGGGATGTCTTATGTTTTTACATAAAACCTACCCTGTTCAGACTGTAATAAAAAAAAATGTGGACACATTCAAGCATTTCATCTAGTGAGCTTAAACAGCTTGCCCTTTTTACAGCAGATTTAGCTCACAAAATAACTGTGGGATTACAAATTTCAGAATCTGTTTAAGATCTGCAACATCCTTGCATAACATCACATTAAAAACTAAGGTGAACTACACTGTATTGGGCATTCAAGGTGAACATGATGGCATCAATTTACTGATTAGATTCAATATAGTTTCCAATGAAGGGGTTTTATCCGTCTTTGATCTTCATACTGAGAGTCAAACTATTTTAGTCCTTGTGACCATGTGATGTTTATACAATTTGGGGGATACCATTATCTTCAGTCGGGGGTAATTGCCTGTATTGTCTTTAGATGATTAGGCTGTGTAAGGACTACCAGCACATTTAAGGACTGCCCACTGAATGCCTCTAAGATACCATGTAAAGTTCCCTTAGTCAGACTTGATGACTGCAGCTACCGACAGCTCATGTTCTCAATAAAGAATCCTGCTGAAGATACAACCAAATCTCCTGGTCTTCGCTTCTGAGTTTCCTACAGGACCTAAATATTCATCTAATTTACAATAATAAATGCTAATCCATCAGTAACTTAGCCTTCTTTTCGTGCCATTAGTCTTGCGCACACTCAAGCTATAAAGATCTCCATTTGGCTCATTTTGAGTCAGACTTGTGAATTCAGTGAATTGTTAACTGGAGACTCACTCTGACCGGATCATTAGAATCAATTGAAAAGAATCAGCTCACGAATCGGACACCATTATCGCGTCTCTGAGCAGGTGACGATTGTCAAAATAACGAGGAACGACATCTTTTTATGAAAAATTGTATATACAATATTATTCTTTGCAATGAAGTGAAGTAAAAGTTTCCCCAAATAATAATAAAAAATACTCTGATAAAGTACAGATACTTGAAAAATGTAGGCTACTCTCAGGTACGAAGTAAAACATATTTTGTTACTGTGACTGTCCATCACTAGTTAGGACTCGTTAGCTCTCTTTAGGCAGTAGACACTTTCTCGCAAAATCTTTGGTATGAATGTATGTTAAAATCATACATAGGCCTATAGTTTAAAGCTGTGGCCTAGCGGTTAGCATGTGCACAACACACATCTAGGTAATTGAAAAGTGGGTTGAAAAACGTATAAAGCCCTGATTCAGTTCTGTCCTCTTCTAGCCACCATTTACTGTTATATCTACTTTCGTTATCAATAAAATTACAAAAGTTAAAAGATAGAAAAATAAAAAAATGTCAATGTCATGACAAAATGCATGTCCATTTATGTCTGGATGATATTCATCATCATTGGAGGGGTGAACAGAATCAGCTGCTGCAAATTCCCTGTTTATTCACACACACATACACACACACACACACACACACACACACACACACACACCAGATGGCTCATTTGTAGCTTCCAGATTTTGCAAAACGGGCACAGAGCCAACTGGGTCATGCATACACACAGAAAGGAAAAAAAAATGGCGCTATTTTTTTCATTAACACACACACACACACACACACACACACACACACACACACACACACACACACACACACACACACACACACACACACACACACCATGCTTGCATTTCCCACTGCTGTCATAAGATATCTGCTATCTGTCATGCACTATGAGGTGTTGAATGCCCCTAAAATTAATTTGCCCCCTGCTGAGCCTCTTGATTGTAGGAAAGCTGAGGTCAAAATGATATTCAGATTCATTTTGTTGATTGGAAGAGGGTGTAAGCTGTCATGGAATAGAGAGACACTGTGCCCTTAGAGATCACTCAAAATCAAATGTGTCTTAGTAATAGATTTCTCGGGACATGTGCAGATAGAAATGAAGACCTTTGGGCAGGGCCGGAGTGGGACTCATTTTCAGCCCTGGAGTTTCATGCCTTAGACCGGCCCACTTTAGTTCCCGTCTGACTATATTAAAATAATGTAATTGAAACCTCAGCATATAAGTCTGCAATAGTGCAGTGTTCTGTACAGCCTTGTTATTCATTGTATTTTAAAAATATATAAATTTCTATTCAGAGCAAATTGCAATAGCCGTATACACAGGGTTTTATAAAGACAGAGGTCCGAAAAGTGATCTTGGGGGCATATGCCCACCCAGACAAGTGAAGTAATACAAACAGTGAAAAGTCCCAGTGCTGATACTGGGGAAATATAAACACATTCGAGGTATACAAATATATATATTTATACAATAACAATGGCAATATATTATATAGGTGCTTGCGTTGTTAAATTGAGCTTATTTTTACACTGATGATCATCATCGGCAAAGAACATATGTATGTCTGTGTTAAATAGGAATCTATTGTAATAAAGTTTTTCTCAATCTGGGCACAGTATGCAATAGGCTATTCCTCTGCTCTCATTTCTCATCTCCATCTTCTCTCATTCTTCTTTTCTCAGTCTCTTTATCTTTAGGTTACCTGTAAATCTCCCCTTCCCGAAGCTGAGTTTTGATTGATACAGTCTTTACAAACTGATTATTTCTTTCGGTCGTTTAAAACTTATTTCGTAATTAAAACAGCTGTTTACGTAGTTTAGCCACTTGCATCTTATCTCGTGAAGCGTCGCGTTGGGATTCGCGCGCGGCCGCGGCTCGCGCTTCTGTGAACATAAATCCCGCTTGCTTTGATCGGTTATCTCAAACATTTTGCCATTGCCGACGAGCGGTGTTTTAATACTGACGCAGCTCAGATTATGAGGTCGGTTATCGTCGCGATATGCAAATCATTGCAGCACCAAATTAGAGTTAATATTAGGCAATTATTTCACAACGTTCATTATACAATCAGAAAAATATACACTCAGAAAGCTGTGACTGGAGCCTATGTAAAGCATTCAACCCAGTGCCATGACAACACCGGCCCTCCTGGCCAATAAAACAGACCGGCCCACCGGGAATTCTCCCGGTGCCCCCGATTAGCCAATCCGGGCCTGCCTTTGGGTAAGGGTCAAGTTCCTCCTTTTACCCTGCTGACTCTTTTATCTCTGGCCTGAAGAAGCAATGTGATGTTAGTCTATTGAAGGTTCTGTGAACATTCAGCTGAATTTCACAGATTGCTCAGTTGAGGTTAAAAAGATAATTAATATTCAGTAATATTATCAATTCAACTGCAGTGACACAAGTTGAGGGTAAAGCATTCCAAGTAATGCAATTTATGTAATCAGATTACTTTTTTCAAGTAACTAGTAAAGTACTCATTACTTTTACATTCACAACAATTTACAGGTAAAACTCGAAAAATGTGAATATCGTGCAAAAGTTCATGTATTTCAGTACTTCAAATTAAAAGGTGAAACTAATATATTTAGTATATATAACTATTGTCAGGATTCCACCAGCTTCACTCACTCCTCCCACTCATTTACTCACTCCTCCCACTCGTTCATTGTCCCCTGAGAACTGATCACCATAACCTGCACCTCATCATTCCACCACTTTTATATTCCACTCTCCTTCACACACTCATTATCTGGTCTCGTCTCTACATGACACAAAGGCTGCGTTTACACTTGGCATTAACATGCGATCACCGTGATCCGATCAAGCAGATCGGATCATTAGCCAAGACATGGTGCGTTTATATTTTGTTCACATTAAGCAGCCTCTGTAGCCTATCTGGATAACCGATCGAATTTCTGTTTCCCGCATTATGTTTAAATCAGGTCTGTGGCACGGCACCAGATTAATGGTAAAGATGATACAAATTAAACAACATCCAAATTGCTTTCACTCACTCACTTTACTTTCATATGCAATCTCCATTAATTAGATCAAATTATTTTTTAAAAGAAGGAAGCTACTTCCAGAGTTGATCTTACAAAAATAACTGAGTTGCGTGCAATGACTATTGACAGAAATGGGAGATTGATAAACATGGTGAAACAATAAAAACATTCAACATTTAAAACATTAAAAAATTCCGATTCCGATTATTCCTCTGGCAAGTGCAGCTCTTCATTAAGATCTCATGACTGACTGTGAGTGTACAGGCGATCGCCTCGTTCAGATAATGTTGCACAATTAAAATGAAAAATGACACATAAATAAATTGTTTTAAAGATTGACGTTTATTGTTCAAATAAGTTTAATTTAGTGTCTAAACTGCGTCTGGCCATTACTTTCTGACAGTCACACGGGGAGACCGGGCGGGGATTTAAATTATGTTCACCTGTGAATGCAGACACGATGGCTGGATTGCGTTTACATTACACTGCGATCCGATCACAATGCGTCCATGCATCGTGGAAATCTCTTGAAGTCTCGTTTCAGGCCTACAAGGAAGAAAAGGAATAGTCGAATAAAGTAGTTATTTTTGTTTGTTTTTTCGCACAAAAAGTATTCTCGTCGCTTGATAAACTTATAGTTGAGCCACTATTGCGACATGGAATATTTAAACATTTTCTTTAATGACTTTCTGGGCCGTCAAGTTTCATTCCCTTAGGCAGCCTATGTAGCAGTCATCCACCTCTCAGATTTAATCAAAAATATCTTCATTTGTGTTCCGAAGACGAACGAAGGTCTTACGGGGTTGGTACAGCATGGGGGTGAGTAATTAATGACTTAATTTTCATTTTTGGGTGAACTAACCCTTTAACCCTCTGGGGTCGGCGGTATCGCCGGCGATGCCAGCTCACTTTTTTTTCTTATAAGTGCAAAAGACTCAAATTACTCTGCTGATTTTGATCTTACATATAAGTGTTATACATCATTCGATCCTGTTAAGTGTATATTTTTTGTGCATACTCACAATAGTGTGCTTTTTGTCAAATAAAGAAAAATAAACATGATGCACGTTTTGCCTTCTCTCTGTCAGTGAAAAATGAACTAACTCAGTGAATACTTGTCACAGAGACACAAGAGATTTCTCTTTATGAAGCTGAAATTCTCTTCTTTTAAATTAAGTAATTTATGTAAAAAACAACCATTCTCAGTTTATGTAATCTGTATGAAAAGAGAGAGATGTCAGTCTTTTTCCTTTCACCTAATTATAGTGTATGACGTATTAATGTGACCACGCCCACTGAGAGCACGCGCTATTCAAATGCAAATGTTGAGGCAAGCCACGAAAACGCCCACATCATCTGGATAAAACATCCAGTTTAATAAGAATCTTGTACTTTACCTCATCTTGCTGCGCTGTGAGGAATAATATTATCATAATAATCCTGGAAAAGTTACCTCATAAGTGCTGTTAGTTTCATTTCGAGGAGCACGGATTCAGCTGATGTAGTAAGTCGTTATTGAATAGTGTCTGTAAACTGCACAAAGACTGTTTAACTATGAATTGCGTGTCTGTGTGTGAATGAATGAACGGCACAGACACGCAGACGGCACAGACGCGCGCGCTCCTACATTATTTCATTCACTCTCACTCCTACATTATTTTACACGAACACATCTATATAGCTATATATATATATATATAACTATATTGCTATAGTCTACTGAGATTTGTTCTAATCGCGATATAGAATAGTGTCTGTAAAACCAAAAAGACTGTTTAAATATGAATCGGGTGTCTGGGTGTGTGAATGATCAAAACTACGATATTGGGAATCTGGAACTGCTCGCCATCAAGTTGGCTTTAGAGGAGTGGAGGCATTGGCTGGAGGGAGCAAATCACCAATTTGAGGTAATCACCGATCATCGCAACCTGGAATACCTCCGTGAGGCGAAAAGGCTAAATCCTCGTCAGGCTCGATGGGCTCTCTTCTTTACTCGCTTTGATTTCCTTGTGTCATACCGCCCTGGTGGTAAGAAGGATGTTTCCCGGTACGTCAGAGGATGCTCAGTCTGCGCCATTACCAACACCCCCAGAAGACTCCCGGAGGGCAAGCTCATGCCTCTTCCTATACCGCAACGACCATGGTCCCACATTGGTGTTGATTTCATGACGGACCTTCCCCGATCCAGCAACCACACCTGTATCTTCGTCGTTGTGGATCGCTTCTCGAAAGCTTGCAAATGAACCCCATTGCCTGGACTTCCTACTGCTTTTGAGGCCGCTGAAGCCCTCTTCAATCATGTGTTTCGAAACTTCGGCATCCCCGAAGACATTGTGTCGGACAGAGGTCCGCAGTTCATTTCAAGGGTTTGGCAAGCGTTCTTCAGACTCCTCGGGGTTACTGTCAGCCTGTCTTCTGGATACCACCCTCAGACTAACGGCCAGACTGAGCGGAAGATACAGGAGATCGGACGTTACCTGCGAACCTATTGCCACCAGTACCAGGACAGCTGGAGCCAGTTCCTCCTCTGGGCTGAATACGCCCAGAATTCCCTTCGGCAGTCCACCACCGGCCTTACTCCCTTTCCGTGTGTCCTGGGTTATCAACCTCCACTCTTCCCTTGGTCCGGTGAGCCCTCAGAGGTTCCAGCTGTTGATTACTGGTTCCAGCAGAGCGAGGGGGTATGGGACTCAGCTCACGTGCACCTCCAACAGGCAGTGCGGAGGCACAAGGACCAAGCGGATCGTCGTCATTCAGAACCTCCTCTGTACCAGTCTGGGCAAAAGGTGTGGCTTTCGACCCGGGACATTCGCCTCCACCTGCTTTGCCGTAAGCTGAGTCCTCGATACATTGGCCCTTTCACCGTGCAGAGGCAGCTGGATGAAGTCTCCTACAGGCTAAATCTTCCTCCACAATACAGGATCTCACCATCTTTCCATGTCTCACTGTTGAAGCCCTTCACTGAACCTGTCAATTCTCCTCCCACAGAACCAGTCCCTGCTGACTTACCTCCTCCTCCGGTTCCAGTTGAAGATGAGTCCATCTATCGAGTCCACACCATCTTGGACTCACGACGACGAGGGCCTCGGCTGGAATACCTGGTCGACTGGGAGGATTATGGTCCTGAGGAACGATCGTGGGTTCTTCACGAGGACATCCTGGATCCAGCTCTCCCATCGCCCTGCTCCCAGGGGTCGTGGTAGACCTCGCCGCCGTCTTCGTCCCTTTTCTCAGTCGTCAAGAGCCGCCTCGGAGGAGGGGGGTACTGTCAGGATTCTACCAGCTTCACTCACTCCTCCCACTCATTTACTCACTCCTCCCACTCGTTCATTGTCCCTTGAGTACTGATCACCATCACCTGCACCTCATCATTCCACCACCTTTATATTCCACTCTCCTTCACACCCTCATTGTCTGGTCTCGTCTCTACATGACACAAAGACTCACCTGCTACTTACCTGATATCCTTTGGACCTTCTTCAGAACCCTTGTCATCCTATGCCACCTTCCGTCTTCAGCCATCCTGCTTCAACCCTTCCTTGTGACTCTCCATCTGCATAGGAAACAGAGACTATTGTTATCCTTCAGTTAAGTTCCAATCTGCTTATCAACTGTTTGAATACTCACCATATCACCGTCTGCTTCTGCAATCCTGCTAATAAACATTGTTACACTTCCCACCTGTCTGACTCCTGTTCCATCCGTGACAACTATATGCATGATTATACTTTTCAGAGGGCCGACATTTCTGTATTTAAAATTCTTTTTTTTTTTTTATTGATTTCATGTAATATTCTAATTTTCTGAGATTTTAAATTTGGGGGTTTCATAAGCTGTAAGACATTATCATCAAAATTATAACTTTTGCACGATATTCAAATTTTTTGAGTTTCACCTGTATAGTTACTGTTAGTTACTTTTTCACATTAGCAAAGCAAGTTACTTTTTCCCATTTATTAGCTGACACCTCTTCTGCCCCCATGTTGAGAGAAACCTTGAGTAAGTGTAGAGGTGTTGTGTGCACTGTACAAACGTGATGGATATTGTCGTTTTTTTTGGGACATTTTGCAAAATCCACTAAATTAAAATAAACATTCTGGTGAACAGTTTGAGTATGCCTAACAAAACTGGAAACGATGTGCTAACTGGTAAACATGAGAAACACATGCCAATTCCTTCGCCCCTTCACCCTGACCCCATAATTGAAACATGCCTACTACAGCCCGGATTGGTAGTGCAAATTGACTGGTTGTCTGAGGTATAGACACAGGAACATTACTAATAGCAGTCACATCTGAAAGCCCAGTGGCCCCATTTGGCATTTTTGAATCAAGAACCTGTAGAGAACATGGCTCTAATGATCCTCTCCCTTCTTCACCCGGACAGCTGCTGCAACAATCGGTTTGCATAACCAAAGAATTTCTGCACAATCTGTCAGAAACCGTCTCAGGGAAGCTCATCTGCATGCTCGTCGTCCTCATCGGGGTCTCGACCTGACTGCAGTTCGTCGTCGTAACCGACTTGAGTGGGCAAATGCTCACATTCGATGGCATCTGACACTTTGGAGAGGTGTTCACTTCGCGGATAAATCCCGGTTTTCACTGTACAGGGCAGATGGCAGACAGCGTGTATGGCGTCGTGTGGGTGAGTGGTTTGCTGACGTCAACATTGTGGATCAAGTGGTCCATGGTGGCGGTGGGGTTATGATATGGGCCCATGTTACAAGGATCTGTACACAATTCCTGAAAGCGAAAAACATCCCAGTTCTTGCATGGCCAGAATACTCACCGGACATGTCACCCATTGAGCATGTTTGGGATGCTCTGGATCAGCGTATACAACAGCGTGTTCCAGGTCCTGCCAATATCCAGCAACTTTGCACAGCCATTGAGGAGGAGTGGACCAACATTCCACAGGCCACAATCAACAACCTGATCAACTCTATGAAAAGGAGATGTGTTGCACTTTGTGAGGCAAATTGTGGTCACACCAGATACTGACTGGTTTTCGGACCTCCACAACACAGTAAAGCTGCACCTTTTAGAGTTGCCTTTTATTGTGGCCAGCCTAAGGCACACCTGTGCAATAATCATGCTGTCTAATCAGCATCTTGATAGCCACTCCTGTGAGGTGGATGGATTATCTCGGCAAAGAAGTGCTCACAGACACCGATTTAGACAGATTTGTGAACAATATTTGAGAGAAATAGGCCTTTTGTGTACATAGAAAAAGTCTTAGATCTTTGAGTTCAGCTCATGAAAAATAGGGGCAAAAACAAAATTGTTGCATTTATAATTTTGTTAAGTGTTGAACTGTTCAGAAGTTATTTAAAAAGGAAGACCTTCTACTTATCTGCATTGTTCTCATTATCTGGCTCAGTTCTGACAACATTCATTTTATTTGCTGTACATCTTCAGAAATAACTCTTACTTCAGATATGGCAGCTCCCTGTAATATCTCATGAGGCAAATGATCAGAAGAATTTTGTTCTAAATAATCCTAATGCCATCTGTGGGTTTGATGTCCGTTTAGGTCTCATAGAATCATAATATTTTCTATCCTGACAGCCTCTATGGCTTAAAGGACCATGTAATGTTTAGAAATGATTTTGTTCAGGAAATGTGCTACCAGGATGGTGTGTCCATTAAAACACAGTGGATCCATTTCTCAATTCACAATCTTTTAATAGTAAAAAGCAGCATGAGAATCAAGCCATTTTTGTATGTGAATCATACAGAGTTGTATGGCTTCTATAAACAAAAGACAATAGAAAACAAACAGAATCTTAAATCTTAAAGGTGGGATCAGGAGTTTTTGAAATATGCTGGTGGCCAATGTTGATATTTAAAATCAACCCGAACAAACACACTCCTCCTTTAGTGTTCCACCTGCAAAACTCACAATCCAATCCCCTAACCGCTCTGCTCCGAGTCGGTCTCAAACCCCGATACCCCTGCAAGTGAGTCAAGTGCATTAACAAGGACCAGAGGTGTAAAGTCCAGGTTCAGAAAGTAAAACTCATCAGTATTTTGTTCCAATCATCCGGATTTGCTAATTAGCACAGTTTTTTAGCCAGGAGATAGAACTAATTAGTGAAACTAACTAGTAACACTAATTAGTAAAACACCCATGAACTCCAGCCTCAACTAAACATATGGCAGGACTTTTACTTTCTGACCACCGGACTTTACACGTCGGACAATGACACTAAACCCCGCATTCCCTAACAGTCACCAGCACGACTCAAATGACAAGAAAAAAAAAAAAAGAAAAAAAAAACACAATAGTACTGTTCAATAGATTTATTTGGTGATAAACAGGGAAGACATCCAAACATCCATTGGTTAAAACAGCACAGTTATGAATGGCCACATTCTTTATTACCTGCCTTACCACGCAAACCGCCCAAACCACCCAAACCTCGGCACAGGGCCAAGACATTGGCCATCAGCGTGAGTATGGTGACCGTTTTCAGCACACACTGGAGGATTCTGCGTTTTGGCTGCAGACGTCACTGGAGGATTCTGTGGTTCGGCTGCAGGCGTCACTGAAGGATTCTGCGGTTCGGCTGTAGTCGTCACTGCATGGATACAGATAATCAGCTTTAGTCAGTCCGTTTAGTGGCATTCAGTCTAAGATATACAGCATAAAATACAAATTGGAAGTTTACCTTAAAGAATTAATCATTATTTATTCATTTTTTAAACCCATCCTGATCTTGCAGTGCTACCAGCTGAATACTTTTGACATTGAGAACGATAAAATCAAACAAGACAAACGGAAATAAGAAACCCAACCACTAATATAACAAATACCTGTATATGGAGCCATACACTGATGTCCACATCCATTGCTGCAGCATTTCTCATTGCCCGGACAGTTCCTATCATTGGAACAATTCTTAGCACACATTCCTGCTCCAGAGTTTGTGCTTGGACACTGTCCTGGCTTTGCTGCTATACAGACACATGGCAGAAACCACCACATCATTAAATACTGAATGTCTAATCCACTGTGAAAAAAAAGATTTCAAAGATGATTGGATTAGTTTTTACAGGAATATTCAGTCTTTCTATTTTAGTTTCACGTTTAGTTGAATGGGTCACTTGCAATTATTCGTGCAAACCTAGCAATTTCTGATTGAATACTTATTTATACACCATTTGTTTAGGGTTTCTTTTGGAAGACCTTCTAGAGCATCCATCATTAATTGAAACTCACTGAAAACAGGCGGCACTGTATCTGCTTCAAATCAAAGAAGCTTAGAAATCGACCATTTATCAATAAAATGCATCAATCAGTTTTAAAGACTGAGAGTGCCGTTACAACCTATAGTAGGGCGTGTAATAGTGCAATGCTGATAGAAAACATGGACATCAGTTAATGTGTTACATACAATTACTAGTATAAATAAGTGTATTTCTTTTAAAATTGTCAATGCCATCCCCATGGCCACCCAAATTTCATCGTAAGCATTTAAACAGGCTACACAACAGAAGATACAGGTTATATTAGCTCCCAGTGTTTAGGCTATAGTTAACATGGAGAAAACAAAACTTTAAACAAAATAATTCAGAAATTAAACCTGGTAACAATTTTGTAGTCATTATAACATTGTTGATTTACAGTAAACAAAAATGCAGTGATTGTATGGATTTTACTTGTACAATGAAATTAATTCATGAATATTTTGCAGATTCATATTTTATTGAAACTAAAACAACGTACGAAGTTCAACTTCCAATGGACGTCTGAATTCTTGGTAAAAACAAGATGCAGACTTGTCTTGTGCCTAAAGTCAAATTTTGTAAGGCACCCATTTATGCATTTATTCAGGCTGTGTAAGGAAGTTAAAAGATACTCACCTACGACTCCAGCTTCTATTGTGTTCAAACATGCCGACAGACACAATAAAACAGCACTCAACGAGCACACTCGAGCTGTCGTCATTCTCACGACCTGTGATCTCACAATCAACTCTGCTGGAAGATTAGGGAGTCGGCAAGGGCTGACAGCGAGGCACACAAAACTACAATGAAAAACCCTGTCGCTGTATCAAAACATCTGCTAAATCACACAACAAACGCTGTGAAAACGGTTTAGATCGCTTTTTGCAAACGCGTTTTTAAAGATACTAGGAGGTCTGGGCAACTCCAACCTTAATGAAACTCACCTGCCCATTGAAGACCTTCATTAGCTTGTTCAGGTGTCTGATCAGGGTTGAAGAAGCGCTGCGTTCACGCCTTGTGTCCTATAATTACCGAGATGATTGAGGGAAATTCGATATTTGGGGTTGTGGAGGTAGATGGATTCAAAACTTAAATTTGACAGTCATATAAAGAAAATAATAGATAAATGTAAAAAAGGAATAAATGTTTTAAGATGTCTGGTAGGGGTGGATTGGGGTGCAAGTCGGCAATCATTAAAAAGAATATATTGTGCAATGATCAGACCTGTCATAGATTACGGATGCAAGTATATAGCTCAGCATCAGCATCTAAGTTAAAGAAAATAAATGTTATTCAGTCGCAAGCATTACGGATAAGTTGTGGGGCATTCAGAACATCCCCTATTCCAGCAATTCAGGTAGAAATGGCAGAAATGCCTCTGGATGTTAGGAGGTTACAATTAAAAATGTCATATTGGAGTACACTAAAGGGACATAATGAGAATCACCCAGTGAAAAGGATTCTAGAAAAGTGCAGGGAGTATGGAAAAGGAGAAATAAATAGTTTTGGATGGAATGTAGAAAAAGAAGCCCAGAACATAGAAATAAATAATATAAATATTAGTCCTACAGTGGTAATACCATCAATACCTCCATGGCTTTTCCCTAATGTCGATCTAACATTGCAAGACAAGATGGCTTTCCACTAACAAAGGAAATGGTCATAAAGGATATAGTTGTGAAGCAGCACCTAAGTCAAGAATATTACAGTATTCAAATATTTACGGATTGAGAATCCAGACAATGGACATATAGCAGCAGCAGTTTTCATTCCCCATTTTAAATATAGTATTGAAAAGAGAATTACGTATCATGTTTCAGTATATACAGCAGAAATGAGTGGAATTTTAATGACACTTCAATGGGTGGAAGATGTTCGTCATATGGATGTAGTGATTTGTTCAGACTCCTTTTCAGCTTTAATGAAATAGTGGAAAGTCAGTGTCCAGGCAGGATATCTTATATGAAGTACTACAAAATCTGTACAGAATTAACAGAATAGGAGTAAACATTTCATTTTTATGGGTTCCAGCACATGTGGGGGTAGAGGGTAATGAGGAGGTTGATCAGTTGGCAAAGAGATCTTTAAAATGCAATGTAATAGACATTAATGTATCACTGAGTAAAACTGAAGTTAAAGCAATAATAAAACCGGCTCTAAACAAGATGTGGCAACAGAAATGGGACAAAGAGACAAAAGGTAGACATTTGTATAAAATTCAAAATAAAGTTGGGGTTGAGAGAAATAAATACGGAAGCAGAAAGGAAGATTCCATAATATCTAGGGTTCGAATAGGGCATACATGCCTTAATTACTCACTTTTTTATTATAGGGAAAAGAGAATCTGTGAATTGTGATAAATGTGGCTTGTCAGAAACAGTTGAACACGTGTTGATTCATTGCACAGAATACAACAGAGAAAGAATCGATTTTACAGAATCATTAAGCTACGTAGGTTATATTGTCAGTAAAAAGCATATTTCAAAACGCACAGAAAGAGAAAAGGGTTTATAGTGCTTTAATGAGGTATCTAAGGGAAACAGGATTGGTTAACAGAATAGAGTGCCGAAGTGATGACGTCACTTTGTAGGACAACTTGGAAGCTAGCGACGCATGGGTTCCCTCGATCGAAAAGCTATGCATTTTCCCCATAGACTTTTGGAAAATCGCAAAAAATAAGATCTGTGTTTAACAAAGAGTTGTGACCCTTACACGTTTTGTCTATCAAGATAATCTTTACAAGTTAATCCAAAATTTATACATTTTGAAGCCTATATAAAGTTTTTAAAAAACACAAGCTGACACAATAAAGTTTAAAAAACCACAAGCAGGTTATAACTGTGTGTTCTATGTCATAGATCAAAACGTGAAAATATTTAGAGGCTTTGTTCACCACAGACCTTATTTCAGGCGATTTAGCAAAAACCCATTCAAAAAACCCATAGACTTTAGAGCGAGGGAACCGGGAGTGCTAAAATGCTAACTCACTTCCGCGTTTTGGCCTACAGAGTGACGTCGTAACTTCGGCACTCTATATAGTTTAATATATATATTTTTTAAGATACTTTGCTTCACTTTGGTTAACGCTTCACACTCCTGTCCAGCTGGTGGCGGTAAATGCACCATTTAGCTGGTTTGCCAACCGCCATAAAACTCAGAAAGAAGAAGAAGAAGAAGTAGTTTCTATTTTGCAACATTATCAAAGTACTCAGGTGGTAGCAATCAAGTGGTACAAAGTCGGAGTAGTAGCCTACCACAAGTTCTAAAACAGCCAAATCGACTGCAAGTTAACTTGTGGACTACATTTCAAATTGATAAACTGAAACAATAAAAACATTGAACATTTAAAACATTAAAAAAATCCGATTCCGATTATTCCTATGCAAAGCAGCGTGCAGCTCTTCATTAAGATTTCAAGACTGATTCTTGTACAGGCGATCCCCTCGTTCAGATAATGTTGCACAATTAAAATGAAAAATTACACGCCTAGTAGCATGTAAGTCTAAATAAGTTTTAAATATTGAAGTTTATTGTAAGGTTCAAATAAGTTTAATTTCTTGTCTAAACTGCGTCTGGCCATTATTTTCTGACAGCCACCCGGGGAGACTGGGCGTATGACGTCCACCTGTGAATGCAGACACGATGGCTGGATTGCGTTTACATTACACTGAGATCCGATCACAATGCGTCCTCGACTACCTCCGATCCTGGACACGCTGATCGGATAACATTAATTTCCGATCAGTGCGTTTACACTGTCTTTTCAATGTGTATGGACAACATCCGGATACAGGTCGTGTGTAAACGCAGGGCATTTAAGTAACTTTTTAAAACGCGCCTTAGAAAAAAAAAAACGTTACTGGTGTGCATCTGACAAAACAAGCCATATTTTGAGATATGCCAGTGCAAGTATCTTTCAGTTAAAACTGCTCAAACATGCATTTTAGTAGGACTATAGCTTAGGCTAAGCCTTGTTTGTGAAACTGGGAGCTAAACGCTGCAGGAAAGTGGATCTAGGCCTACTGGAGACTGGCATAAATCGGCATTGAATATATGCATTGAATAAGAGCCCTAGAATATCAAAATGTCTAGAATTTGAATCTGGATTTGTCAAAATGCTGATTGATTTGCGTTGAGGATCCATGCAAGTATAATTAAGACTGAAAACAATGTTTCCAGCAACTATGGGAACACAGCCATGGTCAAATTAAAGCCACTTTAATATAGCCTATACTGTAATATTTTTTAAGACGAACAGATTTTAAGCTTTTATTCACATATGAACATTTTGTTAAGTTAACAAAATGGGAATACAGAATCAGAAAAACACTTAAATCTATAAAACATTGAAATCAAAATTTGCTAATCTAAAATGTCAAGTATTGCAAATGTGAATAAAGTCTGATCCTTTAGAAAAGCAACAGCCCACCTCTCCCAAACAAATGGCATGATTTGAGGTATAATTCATGTCATTAACACAAACTGAATCCCATTAACCTACAGAATCTGAACCCTGGTTTGAATCATTTTAATGGAATATGCCCTTCATATTCATGGTAAATCCACTGAAGTCTCACTCCGTGCCGAGTCCAGTGGATGTCACCCTCATAAATGTCCTCGCGACACTGACTTTAAGAGAAGTGACCCGCTCTCACAGCGAGTGGTGCCTGAACTGCTGGAGCAGAAGAATAACTATGAATTGCGTGTCTGTGTGTGAATGAATGAACGGCACAGACACGCAGACGGCACAGACGCGCGCGCTCCTACATTATTTCATTCACTCTCACTCCTACATTATTTTACACGAACACATCCAAACTATATTGCTATAGTCTACTGAGATTTGTTCTAATCGCGATATAGAATAGTGTCTGTAAAACCAAAAAGACTGTTTAAATATGAATCGGGTGTCTGGGTGTGTGAATGATCAAAACTACGATATTGGGAATCTGGAACTGCTCGCCATCAAGTTGGCTTTAGAGGAGTGGAGGCATTGGCTGGAGGGAGCAAATCACCAATTTGAGGTAATCACCGATCATCGCAACCTGGAATACCTCCGTGAGGCGAAAAGGCTAAATCCTCGTCAGGCTCGATGGGCTCTCTTCTTTACTCGCTTTGATTTCCTTGTGTCATACCGCCCTGGTGGTAAGAAGGATGTTTCCCGGTACGTCAGAGGATGCTCAGTCTGCGCCATTACCAACACCCCCAGAAGACTCCCGGAGGGCAAGCTCATGCCTCTTCCTATACCGCAACGACCATGGTCCCACATTGGTGTTGATTTCATGACGGACCTTCCCCGATCCAGCAACCACACCTGTATCTTCGTCGTTGTGGATCGCTTCTCGAAAGCTTGCAAATTAACCCCATTGCCTGGACTTCCTACTGCTTTTGAGGCCGCTGAAGCCCTCTTCAATCATGTGTTTCGAAACTTCGGCATCCCCGAAGACATTGTGTCGGACAGAGGTCCGCAGTTCATTTCAAGGGTTTGGCAAGCGTTCTTCAGACTCCTCGGGGTTACTGTCAGCCTGTCTTCTGGATACCACCCTCAGACTAACGGCCAGACTGAGCGGAAGATACAGGAGATCGGACGTTACCTGCGAACCTATTGCCACCAGTACCAGGACAGCTGGAGCCAGTTCCTCCTCTGGGCTGAATACGCCCAGAATTCCCTTCGGCAGTCCACCACCGGCCTTACTCCCTTTCCGTGTGTCCTGGGTTATCAACCTCCACTCTTCCCTTGGTCCGGTGAGCCCTCAGAGGTTCCAGCTGTTGATTACTGGTTCCAGCAGAGCGAGGGGGTATGGGACTCAGCTCACGTGCACCTCCAACAGGCAGTGCGGAGGCACAAGGACCAAGCGGATCGTCGTCATTCAGAACCTCCTCTGTACCAGTCTGGGCAAAAGGTGTGGCTTTCGACCCGGGACATTCGCCTCCACCTGCTTTGCCGTAAGCTGAGTCCTCGATACATTGGCCCTTTCACCGTGCAGAGGCAGCTGGATGAAGTCTCCTACAGGCTAAATCTTCCTCCACAATACAGGATCTCACCATCTTTCCATGTCTCACTGTTGAAGCCCTTCACTGAACCTGTCAATTCTCCTCCCACAGAACCAGTCCCTGCTGACTTACCTCCTCCTCCGGTTCCAGTTGAAGATGAGTCCATCTATCGAGTCCACACCATCTTGGACTCACGACGACGAGGGCCTCGGCTGGAATACCTGGTCGACTGGGAGGATTATGGTCCTGAGGAACGATCGTGGGTTCTTCACGAGGACATCCTGGATCCAGCTCTCCCATCGCCCTGCTCCCAGGGGTCGTGGTAGACCTCGCCGCCGTCTTCGTCCCTTTTCTCAGTCGTCAAGAGCCGCCTCGGAGGAGGGGGGTACTGTCAGGATTCTACCAGCTTCACTCACTCCTCCCACTCATTTACTCACTCCTCCCACTCGTTCATTGTCCCTTGAGTACTGATCACCATCACCTGCAACTCATCATTCCACCACCTTTATATTCCACTCTCCTTCACACCCTCATTGTCTGGTCTCGTCTCTACATGACACAAAGACTCACCTGCTACTTACCTGATATCCTTTGGACCTTCTTCAGAACCCTTGTCATCCTATGCCACCTTCCGTCTTCAGCCATCCTGCTTCAACCCTTCCTTGTGACTCTCCATCTGCATAGGAAACAGAGACTATTGTTATCCTTCAGTTAAGTTCCAATCTGCTTATCAACTGTTTGAATACTCACCATATCACCGTCTGCTTCTGCAATCCTGCTAATAAACATTGTTACACTTCCCACCTGTCTGACTCCTGTTCCATCCGTGACAACTATATGCATGATTATACTTTTCAGAGGGCCGACATTTCTGTATTTAAAATTCTTTTTTTTTTTTTATTGATTTCATGTAATATTCTAATTTTCTGAGATTTTAAATTTGGGGGTTTCATAAGCTGTAAGACATTATCATCAAAATTATAACTTTTGCACGATATTCAAATTTTTTGAGTTTCACCTGTATAGTTACTGTTAGTTACTTTTTCACATTAGCAAAGCAAGTTACTTTTTCCCATTTATTAGCTGACACCTCTTCTGCCCCCATGTTGAGAGAAACCTTGAGTAAGTGTAGAGGTGTTGTGTGCACTGTACAAACGTGATGGATATTGTCGTTTTTTTTGGGACATTTTGCAAAATCCACTAAATTAAAATAAACATTCTGGTGAACAGTTTGAGTATGCCTAACAAAACTGGAAACGATGTGCTAACTGGTAAACATGAGAAACACATGCCAATTCCTTCGCCCCTTCACCCTGACCCCATAATTGAAACATGCCTACTACAGCCCGGATTGGTAGTGCAAATTGACTGGTTGTCTGAGGTATAGACACAGGAACATTACTAATAGCAGTCACATCTGAAAGCCCAGTGGCCCCATTTGGCATTTTTGAATCAAGAACCTGTAGAGAACATGGCTCTAATGATCCTCTCCCTTCTTCACCCGGACAGCTGCTGCAACAATCGGTTTGCATAACCAAAGAATTTCTGCACAATCTGTCAGAAACCGTCTCAGGGAAGCTCATCTGCATGCTCGTCGTCCTCATCGGGGTCTCGACCTGACTGCAGTTCGTCGTCGTAACCGACTTGAGTGGGCAAATGCTCACATTCGATGGCATCTGACACTTTGGAGAGGTGTTCACTTCGCGGATAAATCCCGGTTTTCACTGTACAGGGCAGATGGCAGACAGCGTGTATGGCGTCGTGTGGGTGAGTGGTTTGCTGACGTCAACATTGTGGATCAAGTGGTCCATGGTGGCGGTGGGGTTATGATATGGGCCCATGTTACAAGGATCTGTACACAATTCCTGAAAGCGAAAAACATCCCAGTTCTTGCATGGCCAGAATACTCACCGGACATGTCACCCATTGAGCATGTTTGGGATGCTCTGGATCAGCGTATACAACAGCGTGTTCCAGGTCCTGCCAATATCCAGCAACTTTGCACAGCCATTGAGGAGGAGTGGACCAACATTCCACAGGCCACAATCAACAACCTGATCAACTCTATGAAAAGGAGATGTGTTGCACTTTGTGAGGCAAATTGTGGTCACACCAGATACTGACTGGTTTTCGGACCTCCACAACACAGTAAAGCTGCACCTTTTAGAGTTGCCTTTTATTGTGGCCAGCCTAAGGCACACCTGTGCAATAATCATGCTGTCTAATCAGCATCTTGATAGCCACTCCTGTGAGGTGGATGGATTATCTCGGCAAAGAAGTGCTCACAGACACCGATTTAGACAGATTTGTGAACAATATTTGAGAGAAATAGGCCTTTTGTGTACATAGAAAAAGTCTTAGATCTTTGAGTTCAGCTCATGAAAAATAGGGGCAAAAACAAAATTGTTGCATTTATAATTTTGTTAAGTGTTGAACTGTTCAGAAGTTATTTAAAAAGGAAGACCTTCTACTTATCTGCATTGTTCTCATTATCTGGCTCAGTTCTGACAACATTCATTTTATTTGCTGTACATCTTCAGAAATAACTCTTACTTCAGATATGGCAGCTCCCTGTAATATCTCATGAGGCAAATGATCAGAAGAATTTTGTTCTAAATAATCCTAATGCCATCTGTGGGTTTGATGTCCGTTTAGGTCTCATAGAATCATAATATTTTCTATCCTGACAGCCTCTATGGCTTAAAGGACCATGTAATGTTTAGAAATGATTTTGTTCAGGAAATGTGCTACCAGGATGGTGTGTCCATTAAAACACAGTGGATCCATTTCTCAATTCACAATCTTTTAATAGTAAAAAGCAGCATGAGAATCAAGCCATTTTTGTATGTGAATCATACAGAGTTGTATGGCTTCTATAAACAAAAGACAATAGAAAACAAACAGAATCTTAAATCTTAAAGGTGGGATCAGGAGTTTTTGAAATATGCTGGTGGCCAATGTTGATATTTAAAATCAACCCGAACAAACACACTCCTCCTTTAGTGTTCCACCTGCAAAACTCACAATCCAATCCCCTAACCGCTCTGCTCCGAGTCGGTCTCAAACCCCGATACCCCTGCAAGTGAGTCAAGTGCATTAACAAGGACCAGAGGTGTAAAGTCCAGGTTCAGAAAGTAAAACTCATCAGTATTTTGTTCCAATCATCCGGATTTGCTAATTAGCACAGTTTTTTAGCCAGGAGATAGAACTAATTAGTGAAACTAACTAGTAACACTAATTAGTAAAACACCCATGAACTCCAGCCTCAACTAAACATATGGCAGGACTTTTACTTTCTGACCACCGGACTTTACACGTCGGACAATGACACTAAACCCCGCATTCACTAACAGTCACCAGCACGACTCAAATGACAAGAAAAAAAAAAAAAGAAAAAAAAAACACAATAGTACTGTTCAATAGATTTATTTGGTGATAAACAGGGAAGACATCCAAACATCCATTGGTTAAAACAGCACAGTTATGAATGGCCACATTCTTTATTACCTGCCTTACCACGCAAACCGCCCAAACCACCCAAACCTCGGCACAGGGCCAAGACATTGGCCATCAGCGTGAGTATGGTGACCGTTTTCAGCACACACTGGAGGATTCTGCGTTTTGGCTGCAGACGTCACTGGAGGATTCTGTGGTTCGGCTGCAGGCGTCACTGAAGGATTCTGCGGTTCGGCTGTAGTCGTCACTGCATGGATACAGATAATCAGCTTTAGTCAGTCCGTTTAGTGGCATTCAGTCTAAGATATACAGCATAAAATACAAATTGGAAGTTTACCTTAAAGAATTAATCATTATTTATTCATTTTTTAAACCCATCCTGATCTTGCAGTGCTACCAGCTGAATACTTTTGACATTGAGAACGATAAAATCAAACAAGACAAACGGAAATAAGAAACCCAACCACTAATATAACAAATACCTGTATATGGAGCCATACACTGATGTCCACATCCATTGCTGCAGCATTTCTCATTGCCCGGACAGTTCCTATCATTGGAACAATTCTTAGCACACATTCCTGCTCCAGAGTTTGTGCTTGGACACTGTCCTGGCTTTGCTGCTATACAGACACATGGCAGAAACCACCACATCATTAAATACTGAATGTCTAATCCACTGTGAAAAAAAAGATTTCAAAGATGATTGGATTAGTTTTTACAGGAATATTCAGTCTTTCTATTTTAGTTTCACGTTTAGTTGAATGGGTCACTTGCAATTATTCGTGCAAACCTAGCAATTTCTGATTGAATACTTATTTATACACCATTTGTTTAGGGTTTCTTTTGGAAGACCTTCTAGAGCATCCATCATTAATTGAAACTCACTGAAAACAGGCGGCACTGTATCTGCTTCAAATCAAAGAAGCTTAGAAATCGACCATTTATCAATAAAATGCATCAATCAGTTTTAAAGACTGAGAGTGCCGTTACAACCTATAGTAGGGCGTGTAATAGTGCAATGCTGATAGAAAACATGGACATCAGTTAATGTGTTACATACAATTACTAGTATAAATAAGTGTATTTCTTTTAAAATTGTCAATGCCATCCCCATGGCCACCCAAATTTCATCGTAAGCATTTAAACAGGCTACACAACAGAAGATACAGGTTATATTAGCTCCCAGTGTTTAGGCTATAGTTAACATGGAGAAAACAAAACTTTAAACAAAATAATTCAGAAATTAAACCTGGTAACAATTTTGTAGTCATTATAACATTGTTGATTTACAGTAAACAAAAATGCAGTGATTGTATGGATTTTACTTGTACAATGAAATTAATTCATGAATATTTTGCAGATTCATATTTTATTGAAACTAAAACAACGTACGAAGTTCAACTTCCAATGGACGTCTGAATTCTTGGTAAAAACAAGATGCAGACTTGTCTTGTGCCTAAAGTCAAATTTTGTAAGGCACCCATTTATGCATTTATTCAGGCTGTGTAAGGAAGTTAAAAGATACTCACCTACGACTCCAGCTTCTATTGTGTTCAAACATGCCGACAGACACAATAAAACAGCACTCAACGAGCACACTCGAGCTGTCGTCATTCTCACGACCTGTGATCTCACAATCAACTCTGCTGGAAGATTAGGGAGTCGGCAAGGGCTGACAGCGAGGCACACAAAACTACAATGAAAAACCCTGTCGCTGTATCAAAACATCTGCTAAATCACACAACAAACGCTGTGAAAACGGTTTAGATCGCTTTTTGCAAACGCGTTTTTAAAGATACTAGGAGGTCTGGGCAACTCCAACCTTAATGAAACTCACCTGCCCATTGAAGACCTTCATTAGCTTGTTCAGGTGTCTGATCAGGGTTGAAGAAGCGCTGCGTTCACGCCTTGTGTCCTATAATTACCGAGATGATTGAGGGAAATTCGATATTTGGGGTTGTGGAGGTAGATGGATTCAAAACTTAAATTTGACAGTCATATAAAGAAAATAATAGATAAATGTAAAAAAGGAATAAATGTTTTAAGATGTCTGGTAGGGGTGGATTGGGGTGCAAGTCGGCAATCATTAAAAAGAATATATTGTGCAATGATCAGACCTGTCATAGATTACGGATGCAAGTATATAGCTCAGCATCAGCATCTAAGTTAAAGAAAATAAATGTTATTCAGTCGCAAGCATTACGGATAAGTTGTGGGGCATTCAGAACATCCCCTATTCCAGCAATTCAGGTAGAAATGGCAGAAATGCCTCTGGATGTTAGGAGGTTACAATTAAAAATGTCATATTGGAGTACACTAAAGGGACATAATGAGAATCACCCAGTGAAAAGGATTCTAGAAAAGTGCAGGGAGTATGGAAAAGGAGAAATAAATAGTTTTGGATGGAATGTAGAAAAAGAAGCCCAGAACATAGAAATAAATAATATAAATATTAGTCCTACAGTGGTAATACCATCAATACCTCCATGGCTTTTCCCTAATGTCGATCTAACATTGCAAGACAAGATGCAAACAAAGGAAATGGTCATAAAGGATATAGTTGTGAAGCAGCACCTAAGTCAAGAATATTACAGTATTCAAATATTTACGGATTGAGAATCCAGACAATGGACATATAGCAGCAGCAGTTTTCATTCCCCATTTTAAATATAGTATTGAAAAGAGAATTACGTATCATGTTTCAGTATATACAGCAGAAATGAGTGGAATTTTAATGACACTTCAATGGGTGGAAGATGTTTGTCATATGGATGTAGTGATTTGTTCAGACTCCTTTTCAGCTTTAATGAAATAGTGGAAAGTCAGTGTCCAGGCAGGATATCTTATATGAAGTACTACAAAATCTGTACAGAATTAACAGAATAGGAGTAAACATTTCATTTTTATGGGTTCCAGCACATGTGGGGGTAGAGGGTAATGAGGAGGTTGATCAGTTGGCAAAGAGATCTTTAAAATGCAATGTAATAGACATTAATGTATCACTGAGTAAAACTGAAGTTAAAGCAATAATAAAACCGGCTCTAAACAAGATGTGGCAACAGAAATGGGACAAAGAGACAAAAGGTAGACATTTGTATAAAATTCAAAATAAAGTTGGGGTTGAGAGAAATAAATACGGAAGCAGAAAGGAAGATTCCATAATATCTAGGGTTCGAATAGGGCATACATGCCTTAATTACTCACTTTTTTATTATAGGGAAAAGAGAATCTGTGAATTGTGATAAATGTGGCTTGTCAGAAACAGTTGAACACGTGTTGATTCATTGCACAGAATACAACAGAGAAAGAATCGATTTTACAGAATCATTAAGCTACGTAGGTTATATTGTCAGTAAAAAGCATATTTCAAAACGCACAGAAAGAGAAAAGGGTTTATAGTGCTTTAATGAGGTATCTAAGGGAAACAGGATTGGTTAACAGAATAGAGTGCCGAAGTGATGACGTCACTTTGTAGGACAACTTGGAAGCTAGCGACGCATGGGTTCCCTCGATCGAAAAGCTATGCATTTTCCCCATAGACTTTTGGAAAATCGCAAAAAATAAGATCTGTGTTTAACAAAGAGTTGTGACCCTTACACGTTTTGTCTATCAAGATAATCTTTACAAGTTAATCCAAAATTTATACATTTTGAAGCCTATATAAAGTTTTTAAAAAACACAAGCTGACACAATAAAGTTTAAAAAACCACAAGCAGGTTATAACTGTGTGTTCTATGTCATAGATCAAAACGTGAAAATATTTAGAGGCTTTGTTCACCACAGACCTTATTTCAGGCGATTTAGCAAAAACCCATTCAAAAAACCCATAGACTTTAGAGCGAGGGAACCGGGAGTGCTAAAATGCTAACTCACTTCCGCGTTTTGGCCTACAGAGTGACGTCGTAACTTCGGCACTCTATATAGTTTAATATATATATTTTTTAAGATACTTTGCTTCACTTTGGTTAACGCTTCACACTCCTGTCCAGCTGGTGGCGGTAAATGCACCATTTAGCTGGTTTGCCAACCGCCATAAAACTCAGAAAGAAGAAGAAGAAGAAGTAGTTTCTATTTTGCAACATTATCAAAGTACTCAGGTGGTAGCAATCAAGTGGTACAAAGTCGGAGTAGTAGCCTACCACAAGTTCTAAAACAGCCAAATCGACTGCAAGTTAACTTGTGGACTACATTTCAAATTGATAAACTGAAACAATAAAAACATTGAACATTTAAAACATTAAAAAAATCCGATTCCGATTATTCCTATGCAAAGCAGCGTGCAGCTCTTCATTAAGATTTCAAGACTGATTCTTGTACAGGCGATCCCCTCGTTCAGATAATGTTGCACAATTAAAATGAAAAATTACACGCCTAGTAGCATGTAAGTCTAAATAAGTTTTAAATATTGAAGTTTATTGTAAGGTTCAAATAAGTTTAATTTCTTGTCTAAACTGCGTCTGGCCATTATTTTCTGACAGCCACCCGGGGAGACTGGGCGTATGACGTCCACCTGTGAATGCAGACACGATGGCTGGATTGCGTTTACATTACACTGAGATCCGATCACAATGCGTCCTCGACTACCTCCGATCCTGGACACGCTGATCGGATAACATTAATTTCCGATCAGTGCGTTTACACTGTCTTTTCAATGTGTATGGACAACATCCGGATACAGGTCGTGTGTAAACGCAGGGCATTTAAGTAACTTTTTAAAACGCGCCTTAGAAAAAAAAAAACGTTACTGGTGTGCATCTGACAAAACAAGCCATATTTTGAGATATGCCAGTGCAAGTATCTTTCAGTTAAAACTGCTCAAACATGCATTTTAGTAGGACTATAGCTTAGGCTAAGCCTTGTTTGTGAAACTGGGAGCTAAACGCTGCAGGAAAGTGGATCTAGGCCTACTGGAGACTGGCATAAATCGGCATTGAATATATGCATTGAATAAGAGCCCTAGAATATCAAAATGTCTAGAATTTGAATCTGGATTTGTCAAAATGCTGATTGATTTGCGTTGAGGATCCATGCAAGTATAATTAAGACTGAAAACAATGTTTCCAGCAACTATGGGAACACAGCCATGGTCAAATTAAAGCCACTTTAATATAGCCTATACTGTAATATTTTTTAAGACGAACAGATTTTAAGCTTTTATTCACATATGAACATTTTGTTAAGTTAACAAAATGGGAATACAGAATCAGAAAAACACTTAAATCTATAAAACATTGAAATCAAAATTTGCTAATCTAAAATGTCAAGTATTGCAAATGTGAATAAAGTCTGATCCTTTAGAAAAGCAACAGCCCACCTCTCCCAAACAAATGGCATGATTTGAGGTATAATTCATGTCATTAACACAAACTGAATCCCATTAACCTACAGAATCTGAACCCTGGTTTGAATCATTTTAATGGAATATGCCCTTCATATTCATGGTAAATCCACTGAAGTCTCACTCCGTGCCGAGTCCAGTGGATGTCACCCTCATAAATGTCCTCGCGACACTGACTTTAAGAGAAGTGACCCGCTCTCACAGCGAGTGGTGCCTGAACTGCTGGAGCAGAAGAATAACTATGAATTGCGTGTCTGTGTGTGAATGAATGAACGGCACAGACACGCAGACGGCACAGACGCGCGCGCTCCTACATTATTTCATTCACTCTCACTCCTACATTATTTTACACGAACACATCCAAACTATATTGCTATAGTCTACTGAGATTTGTTCTAATCGCGATATAGAATAGTGTCTGTAAAACCAAAAAGACTGTTTAAATATGAATCGGGTGTCTGGGTGTGTGAATGATCAAAACTACGATATTGGGAATCTGGAACTGCTCGCCATCAAGTTGGCTTTAGAGGAGTGGAGGCATTGGCTGGAGGGAGCAAATCACCAATTTGAGGTAATCACCGATCATCGCAACCTGGAATACCTCCGTGAGGCGAAAAGGCTAAATCCTCGTCAGGCTCGATGGGCTCTCTTCTTTACTCGCTTTGATTTCCTTGTGTCATACCGCCCTGGTGGTAAGAAGGATGTTTCCCGGTACGTCAGAGGATGCTCAGTCTGCGCCATTACCAACACCCCCAGAAGACTCCCGGAGGGCAAGCTCATGCCTCTTCCTATACCGCAACGACCATGGTCCCACATTGGTGTTGATTTCATGACGGACCTTCCCCGATCCAGCAACCACACCTGTATCTTCGTCGTTGTGGATCGCTTCTCGAAAGCTTGCAAATTAACCCCATTGCCTGGACTTCCTACTGCTTTTGAGGCCGCTGAAGCCCTCTTCAATCATGTGTTTCGAAACTTCGGCATCCCCGAAGACATTGTGTCGGACAGAGGTCCGCAGTTCATTTCAAGGGTTTGGCAAGCGTTCTTCAGACTCCTCGGGGTTACTGTCAGCCTGTCTTCTGGATACCACCCTCAGACTAACGGCCAGACTGAGCGGAAGATACAGGAGATCGGACGTTACCTGCGAACCTATTGCCACCAGTACCAGGACAGCTGGAGCCAGTTCCTCCCCTGGGCTGAATACGCCCAGAATTCCCTTCGGCAGTCCACCACCGGCCTTACTCCCTTTCCGTGTGTCCTGGGTTATCAACCTCCACTCTTCCCTTGGTCCGGTGAGCCCTCAGAGGTTCCAGCTGTTGAATACTGGTTCCAGCAGAGCGAGGGGGTATGGGACTCAGCTCACGTGCACCTCCAACAGGCAGTGTGGAGGCACAAGGACCAAGCGGATCGTCGTCATTCAGAACCTCCTCTGTACCAGCCTGGGCAAAAGGTGTGGCTTTCGACCCGGGACATTCGCCTCCACCTGCTTTGCCGTAAGCTGAGTCCTCGATACATTGGCCCTTTCACCGTGCAGAGGCAGCTGGATGAAGTCTCCTACAGGCTAAATCTTCCTCCACAATACAGGATCTCACCATCTTTCCATGTCTCACTGTTGAAGCCCTTCACTGAACCTGTCACTTCTCCTCCCACAGAACCAGTCCCTGCTGACTTACCTCCTCCTCCGGTTCCAGTTGAAGATGAGTCCATCTATCGAGTCCACACCATCTTGGACTCACGACGACGAGGGCCTCGGCTGGAATACCTGGTCGACTGGGAGGATTATGGTCCTGAGGAACGATCGTGGGTTCTTCGCGAGGACATCCTGGATCCAGCTCTCCTCACTCAGTTTCACGTCGACCATCCTGATCGCCCTGCTCCCAGGGGTCGTGGTAGACCTCGCCGCCGTCTTCGTCCCTTTTCTCAGTCGTCAAGAGCCGCCTCGGAGGAGGGGGGTACTGTCAGGATTCTACCAGCTTCACTCACTCCTCCCACTCATTTACTCACTCCTCCCACTCGTTCATTGTCCCTTGAGTACTGATCACCATCACCTGCACCTCATCATTCCACCACCTTTATATTCCACTCTCCTTCACACCCTCATTGTCTGGTCTCGTCTCTACATGACACAAAGACTCACCTGCTACTTACCTGATATCCTTTGGACCTTCTTCAGAACCCTTGTCATCCTATGCCACCTTCCGTCTTCAGCCATCCTGCTTCAACCCTTCCTTGTGACTCTCCATCTGCATAGGAAACAGAGACTATTGTTATCCTTCAGTTAAGTTCCAATCTGCTTATCAACTGTTTGAATACTCACCATATCACCGTCTGCTTCTGCAATCCTGCTAATAAACATTGTTACACTTCCCACCTGTCTGACTCCTGTTCCATCCGTGACAACTATATGCATGATTATACTTTTCAGAGGGCCGACATTTCTGTATTTAAAATTCTTTTTTTTTTTTTATTGATTTCATGTAATATTCTAATTTTCTGAGATTTTAAATTTGGGGGTTTCATAAGCTGTAAGACATTATCATCAAAATTATAACTTTTGCACGATATTCAAATTTTTTGAGTTTCACCTGTATAGTTACTGTTAGTTACTTTTTCACATTAGCAAAGCAAGTTACTTTTTCCCATTTATTAGCTGACACCTCTTCTGCCCCCATGTTGAGAGAAACCTTGAGTAAGTGTAGAGGTGTTGTGTGCACTGTACAAACGTGATGGATATTGTCGTTTTTTTTGGGACATTTTGCAAAATCCACTAAATTAAAATAAACATTCTGGTGAACAGTTTGAGTATGCCTAACAAAACTGGAAACGATGTGCTAACTGGTAAACATGAGAAACACATGCCAATTCCTTCGCCCCTTCACCCTGACCCCATAATTGAAACATGCCTACTACAGCCCGGATTGGTAGTGCAAATTGACTGGTTGTCTGAGGTATAGACACAGGAACATTACTAATAGCAGTCACATCTGAAAGCCCAGTGGCCCCATTTGGCATTTTTGAATCAAGAACCTGTAGAGAACATGGCTCTAATGATCCTCTCCCTTCTTCACCCGGACAGCTGCTGCAACAATCGGTTTGCATAACCAAAGAATTTCTGCACAATCTGTCAGAAACCGTCTCAGGGAAGCTCATCTGCATGCTCGTCGTCCTCATCGGGGTCTCGACCTGACTGCAGTTCGTCGTCGTAACCGACTTGAGTGGGCAAATGCTCACATTCGATGGCATCTGACACTTTGGAGAGGTGTTCACTTCGCGGATAAATCCCGGTTTTCACTGTACAGGGCAGATGGCAGACAGCGTGTATGGCGTCGTGTGGGTGAGTGGTTTGCTGACGTCAACATTGTGGATCAAGTGGTCCATGGTGGCGGTGGGGTTATGATATGGGCCCATGTTACAAGGATCTGTACACAATTCCTGAAAGCGAAAAACATCCCAGTTCTTGCATGGCCAGAATACTCACCGGACATGTCACCCATTGAGCATGTTTGGGATGCTCTGGATCAGCGTATACAACAGCGTGTTCCAGGTCCTGCCAATATCCAGCAACTTTGCACAGCCATTGAGGAGGAGTGGACCAACATTCCACAGGCCACAATCAACAACCTGATCAACTCTATGAAAAGGAGATGTGTTGCACTTTGTGAGGCAAATTGTGGTCACACCAGATACTGACTGGTTTTCGGACCTCCACAACACAGTAAAGCTGCACCTTTTAGAGTTGCCTTTTATTGTGGCCAGCCTAAGGCACACCTGTGCAATAATCATGCTGTCTAATCAGCATCTTGATAGCCACTCCTGTGAGGTGGATGGATTATCTCGGCAAAGAAGTGCTCACAGACACCGATTTAGACAGATTTGTGAACAATATTTGAGAGAAATAGGCCTTTTGTGTACATAGAAAAAGTCTTAGATCTTTGAGTTCAGCTCATGAAAAATAGGGGCAAAAACAAAATTGTTGCATTTATAATTTTGTTAAGTGTTGAACTGTTCAGAAGTTATTTAAAAAGGAAGACCTTCTACTTATCTGCATTGTTCTCATTATCTGGCTCAGTTCTGACAACATTCATTTTATTTGCTGTACATCTTCAGAAATAACTCTTACTTCAGATATGGCAGCTCCCTGTAATATCTCATGAGGCAAATGATCAGAAGAATTTTGTTCTAAATAATCCTAATGCCATCTGCGGGTTTGATGTCCGTTTAGGTCTCATAGAATCATAATCTTTTCTATCCTGACAGCCTCTATGGCTTAACGGACCATGTAATGTTTAGAAATGATTTTGTTCAGGAAATGTGCTACCAGGATGGTGTGTCCATTAAAACACAGTGGATCCATTTCACAATTCACAATCTTTTAATAGTAAAAAGCAGCATGAGAATCAAGCCATTTTTGTATGTGAATCATACAGAGTTGTATGGCTTCTATAAACAAAAGACAATAGAAAACAAACAGAATCTTAAATCTTAAAGGTGGGATCAGGAGTTTTTGAAATATGCTGGTGGCCAATGTTGATATTTAAAATCAACCCGAACAAACACACTCCTCTAGTGTTCCACCTGCAAAACTCACAATCCAATCCTAACCGCTCTGCTCCGAGTCGGTCTCAAACCCCGATATCCCTGCAAGTGAGTCAAGTGCATTAACAAGGACCAGAGGTGTAAAGTCCAGGTTCAGAAAGTAAAACTCATCAGTATTTTGTTCCAATCATCCGGATTTGCTAATTAGCACAGTTTTTCAGCCAGGATATAGAACTAATTAGTGAAACTAACTAGTAACACTAATTAGTAAAACACCCATGAACTCCAGCCTCAAATAAACATATGGCAGGACTTTTACTTTCTGACCACCGGACTTTACACGTCGGACAATGACACTAAACCCCGCATTCACTAACAGTCACCAGCACGACTCAAATGACAAGAAAAAAAAAAAAAAAAGCACACAATAGTACTGTTCAATAGATTTATTTGGTGATAAACAGGGAAGACATCCAAACATCCATTGGTTAAAACAGCACAGTTATGAATGGCCACATTCTTTATTACCTGCCTTACCGCCCAAACCCCCCAAACCTCAGCACAGGGCCAAGACATTGGCCATCAGCGTGAGTATGGTGACCGTTTTCAGCACACACTGGAGGATTCTGCGTTTTGGCTGCAGACGTCACTGGAGGATTCTGTGGTTCGGCTGCAGGCGTCACTGAAGGATTCTGCGGTTCGGCTGTAGTCTTCACTGCATGGATACAGATAATCAGCTTTAGTCAGTCCGTTTAGTGGCATTCAGTCTAAGATATACAGCATAAAATACAAATTGGAAGTTTACCTTAAAGAATTAATCATTATTTATTCATTTTTTAAACCCATCCTGATCTTGCAGTGCTACCAGCTGAATACTTTTGACATTGAGAACGATAAAATCAAACAAGACAAACGGAAATAAGAAACCCAACCACTAATATAACAAATACCTGTATCACTAATATAACAAATACCTGTATATGGAGCCATACACTGATGTCCACATCCATTGCTGCAGCATTTCTCACTGCCCGGACAGTTCCTATCATTGGAACAATTCTTAGCACACATTCCTGCTCCAGAGTTTGTGCTTGGACACTGTCCTGGCTTTGCTGCTATACAGACACATGGCAGAAACCACCACATCATTAAATACTGAATGTCTAATCCACTGTGAAAAAAAAGATTTCAAAGATGATTGGATTAGTTTTTACAGGAATATTCAGTCTTTCTATTTTAGTTTCACGTTTAGTTGAATGGGTCACTTGCAATTATTCGTGCAAACCTAGCAATTTCTGATTGAATACTTATTTATACACCATTTGTTTAGGGTTTCTTTTGGAAGACCTTCTAGAGCATCCATCATTAATTGAAACTCACTGAAAACAGGCGGCACTGTATCTGCTTCAAATCAAAGAAGCTTAGAAATCGACCATTTATCAATAAAATGCATCAATCAGTTTCAAAGACTGAGAGTGCCGTTACAACCTATAGTAGGGCGTGTAATAGTGCAATGCTGATAGAAAACATGGACATCAGTTAATGTGTTACATACAATTACTAGTATAAATAAGCGTATTTCTTTTAAAATTGTCAATGCCATCCCCATGGCCACCCAGATTTCATCGTAAGCATTTAAACAGGCTACACAACAGAAGATACAGGTTATATTAGCTCCCAGTGTTTAGGCTATAGTTAACATGGAGAAAACAAAACTTTAAACAAAATAATTCAGAAATTAAACCTGGTAACAATTTTGTAGTCATTATAACATTGTTGATTTACAGTAAACAAAAATGCAGTGATTGTATGGATTTTACTTGTACAATGAAATTAATTCATGAATATTTTGCAGATTCATATTTTATTGAAACTAAAACAACGTACGAAGTTCAACTTCCAATGGACGTCTGAATTCTTGGTAAAAACAAGATGCAGACTTGTCTTGTGCCTAAAGTCAAATTTTGTAAGGCACCCATTTATGCATTTATTCAGGCTGTGTAAGGAAGTTAAAAGATATTCTCACCTACGACTCAAGCTTCTATTGTGTTCAAACATGCCGACAGACACAATAAAACAGCACTCAACGAGCACACTCGAGCTGTCGTCATTCTCACGACCTGTGATCTCACAATCAACTCTGCTGGAAGATTAGGGAGTCGGCAAGGGCTGACAGCGAGGCACACAAAACTACAATGAAAAACCCTGTCGCTGTATCAAAACATCTGCTAAATCACACAACAAACGCTGTGAAAACGGTTTAGATCGCTTTTTGCAAACGCGTTTTTAAAGATACTAGGAGGTCTGGGCAACTCCAACCTTAATGAAACTCACCTGCCCATTGAAGACCTTCATTAGCTTGTTCAGGTGTCTGATCAGGGTTGAAGAAGCGCTGCGTTCACGCCTTGTGTCCTATAATTACCGAGATGATTGAGGGAAATTCGATATTTGGGGTTGTGGAGGTAGATGGATTCAAAACTTAAATTTGACAGTCATATAAAGAAAATAATAGATAAATGTAAAAAAGGAATAAATGTTTTAAGATGTCTGGTAGGGGTGGATTGGGGTGCAAGTCGGCAATCATTAAAAAGAATATATTGTGCAATGATCAGACCTGTCATAGATTACGGATGCATAGTATATAGCTCAGCATCAGCATCTAAGTTAAAGAAAATAAATGTTATTCAGTCGCAAGCATTACGGATAAGTTGTGGGGCATTCAGAACATCCCCTATTCCAGCAATTCAGGTAGAAATGGCAGAAATGCCTCTGGATGTTAGGAGGTTACAATTAAAAATGTCATATTGGAGTACACTAAAGGGACATAATGAGAATCACCCAGTGAAAAGGATTCTAGAAAAGTGCAGGGAGTATGGAAAAGGAGAAATAAATAGTTTTGGATGGAATGTAGAAAAAGAAGCCCAGAACATAGAAATAAATAATATAAATATTAGTCCTACAGTGGTAATACCATCAATACCTCCATGGCTTTTCCCTAATGTCGATCTAACATTGCAAGACAAGATGCAAACAAAGGAAATGGTCATAAAGGATATAGTTGTGAAGCAGCACCTAAGTCAAGAATATTACAGTATTCAAATATTTACGGATTGAGAATCCAGACAATGGACATATAGCAGCAGCAGTTTTCATTCCCCATTTTAAATATAGTATTGAAAAGAGAATTACGTATCATGTTTCAGTATATACAGCAGAAATGAGTGGAATTTTAATGACACTTCAATGGGTGGAAGATGTTCGTCATATGGATGTAGTGATTTGTTCAGACTCCTTTTCAGCTTTAATGAAATAGTGGAAAGTCAGTGTCCAGGCAGGATATCTTATATGAAGTACTACAAAATCTGTACAGAATTAACAGAATAGGAGTAAACATTTCATTTTTATGGGTTCCAGCACATGTGGGGGTAGAGGGTAATGAGGAGGTTGATCAGTTGGCAAAGAGATCTTTAAAATGCAATGTAATAGACATTAATGTATCACTGAGTAAAACTGAAGTTAAAGCAATAATAAAACCGGCTCTAAACAAGATGTGGCAACAGAAATGGGACAAAGAGACAAAAGGTAGACATTTGTATAAAATTCAAAATAAAGTTGGGGTTGAGAGAAATAAATACGGAAGCAGAAAGGAAGATTCCATAATATCTAGGGTTCGAATAGGGCATACATGCCTTAATTACTCACTTTTTTATTATAGGGAAAAGAGAATCTGTGAATTGTGATAAATGTGGCTTGTCAGAAACAGTTGAACACGTGTTGATTCATTGCACAGAATACAACAGAGAAAGAATCGATTTTACAGAATCATTAAGCTACGTAGGTTATATTGTCAGTAAAAAGCATATTTCAAAACGCACAGAAAGAGAAAAGGGTTTATAGTGCTTTAATGAGGTATCTAAGGGAAACAGGATTGGTTAACAGAATAGAGTGCCGAAGTGATGACGTCACTTTGTAGGACAACTTGGAAGCTAGCGACGCATGGGTTCCCTCGATCGAAAAGCTATGCATTTTCCCCATAGACTTTTGGAAAATCGCAAAAAATAAGATCTGTGTTTAACAAAGAGTTGTGACCCTTACACGTTTTGTCTATCAAGATAATCTTTACAAGTTAATCCAAAATTTATACATTTTGAAGCCTATATAAAGTTTTTAAAAAACACAAGCTGACACAATAAAGTTTAAAAAACCACAAGCAGGTTATAACTGTGTGTTCTATGTCATAGGTCAAAACGTGAAAATATTTAGAGGCTTTGTTCACCACAGACCTTATTTCAGGCGATTTAGCAAAAACCCATTCAAAAAACCCATAGACTTTAGAGCGAGGGAACCGGGAGTGCTAAAATGCTAACTCACTTCCGCGTTTTGGCCTACAGAGTGACGTCGTAACTTCGGCACTCTATATAGTTTAATATATATATTTTTTAAGATACTTTGCTTCACTTTGGTTAACGCTTCACACTCCTGTCCAGCTGGTGGCGGTAAATGCACCATTTAGCTGGTTTGCCAACCGCCATAAAACTCAGAAAGAAGAAGAAGAAGAAGTAGTTTCTATTTTGCAACATTATCAAAGTACTCAGGTGGTAGCAATCAAGTGGTACAAAGTCGGAGTAGTAGCCTACCACAAGTTCTAAAACAGCCAAATCGACTGCAAGTTAACTTGTGGACTACATTTCAAATTGATAAACTGAAACAATAAAAACATTGAACATTTAAAACATTAAAAAAATCCGATTCCGATTATTCCTATGCAAAGCAGCGTGCAGCTCTTCATTAAGATTTCAAGACTGATTCTTGTACAGGCGATCCCCTCGTTCAGATAATGTTGTACAATTAAAATGAAAAATTACACGCCTAGTAGCATGTAAGTCTAAATAAGTTTTAAATATTGAAGTTTATTGTAAGGTTCAAATAAGTTTAATTTCTTGTCTAAACTGCGTCTGGCCATTATTTTCTGACAGCCACCCGGGGAGACTGGGCGTATGACGTCCACCTGTGAATGCAGACACGATGGCTGGATTGCGTTTACATTACACTGAGATCCGATCACAATGCGTCCTCGACTACCTCCGATCCTGGACACGCTGATCGGATAACATTAATTTCCGATCAGTGCGTTTACACTGTCTTTTCAATGTGTATGGACAACATCCGGATACAGGTCGTGTGTAAACGCAGGGCATTTAAGTAACTTTTTAAAACGCGCCTTAGAAAAAAAAAAAACGTTACTGGTGTGCATCTGACAAAACAAGCCATATTTTGAGATATGCCAGTGCAAGTATCTTTCAGTTAAAACTGCTCAAACATGCATTTTAGTAGGACTATAGCTTAGGCTAAGCCTTGTTTGTGAAACTGGTAGCTAAACTCTGCAGGAAAGTGGATCTAGGCCTACTGGAGACTGGCATAAATCGGCATTGAATATATGCATTGAATAAGAGGCCTAGAATATCAAAATGTCTAGAATTTGAATCTGGATTTGTCAAAATGCTGATTGATTTGCGTTGAGGATCCATGCAAGTATAATTAAGACTGAAAACAATGTTTCCAGCAACTATGGGAACACAGCCATGGTCAAATTAAAGCCACTTTAATATAGCCTATACTGTAATATTTTTTAAGACGAACAGATTTTAAGCTTTTATTCACATATGAACATTTTGTTAAGTTAACAAAATGGGAATACAGAATCAGAAAAACACTTAAATCTATAAAACATTAAAATCAAAATTTGCTAATCTAAAATGTCAAGTATTGCAAATGTGAATAAAGTCTGATCCTTTAGAAAAGCAACAGCCCACCTCTCCCAAACAAATGGCATGATTTGAGGTATAATTCATGTCATTAACACAAACTGAATCCCATTAACCTACAGAATCTGAACCCTGGTTTGAATCATTTTAATGGAATATGCCCTTCATATTCATGGTAAATCCACTGAAGTCTCACTCCGTGCCGAGTCCAGTGGATGTCACCCTCATAAATGTCCTCGCGACACTGACTTTAAGAGAAGTGACCCGCTCTCACAGCGAGTGGTGCCTGAACTGCTGGAGCAGAAGAATAACTATGAATTGCGTGTCTGTGTGTGAATGAATGAACGGCACAGACACGCAGACGGCACAGACGCGCGCGCTCCTACATTATTTCATTCACTCTCACTCCTACATTATTTTACACGAACACATCCAAACTATATTGCTATAGTCTACTGAGATTTGTTCTAATCGCGATATAGAATAGTGTCTGTAAAACCAAAAAGACTGTTTAAATATGAATCGGGTGTCTGGGTGTGTGAATGATCAAAACTACGATATTGGGAATCTGGAACTGCTCGCCATCAAGTTGGCTTTAGAGGAGTGGAGGCATTGGCTGGAGGGAGCAAATCACCAATTTGAGGTAATCACCGATCATCGCAACCTGGAATACCTCCGTGAGGCGAAAAGGCTAAATCCTCGTCAGGCTCGATGGGCTCTCTTCTTTACTCGCTTTGATTTCCTTGTGTCATACCGCCCTGGTGGTAAGAAGGATGTTTCCCGGTACGTCAGAGGATGCTCAGTCTGCGCCATTACCAACACCCCCAGAAGACTCCCGGAGGGCAAGCTCATGCCTCTTCCTATACCGCAACGACCATGGTCCCACATTGGTGTTGATTTCATGACGGACCTTCCCCGATCCAGCAACCACACCTGTATCTTCGTCGTTGTGGATCGCTTCTCGAAAGCTTGCAAATTAACCCCATTGCCTGGACTTCCTACTGCTTTTGAGGCCGCTGAAGCCCTCTTCAATCATGTGTTTCGAAACTTCGGCATCCCCGAAGACATTGTGTCGGACAGAGGTCCGCAGTTCATTTCAAGGGTTTGGCAAGCGTTCTTCAGACTCCTCGGGGTTACTGTCAGCCTGTCTTCTGGATACCACCCTCAGACTAACGGCCAGACTGAGCGGAAGATACAGGAGATCGGACGTTACCTGCGAACCTATTGCCACCAGTACCAGGACAGCTGGAGCCAGTTCCTCCCCTGGGCTGAATACGCCCAGAATTCCCTTCGGCAGTCCACCACCGGCCTTACTCCCTTTCCGTGTGTCCTGGGTTATCAACCTCCACTCTTCCCTTGGTCCGGTGAGCCCTCAGAGGTTCCAGCTGTTGATTACTGGTTCCAGCAGAGCGAGGGGGTATGGGACTCAGCTCACGTGCACCTCCAACAGGCAGTGCGGAGGCACAAGGACCAAGCGGATCGTCGTCATTCAGAACCTCCTCTGTACCAGCCTGGGCAAAAGGTGTGGCTTTCGACCCGGGACATTCGCCTCCACCTGCTTTGCCGTAAGCTGAGTCCTCGATACATTGGCCCTTTCACCGTGCAGAGGCAGCTGGATGAAGTCTCCTACAGGCTAAATCTTCCTCCACAATACAGGATCTCACCATCTTTCCATGTCTCACTGTTGAAGCCCTTCACTGAACCTGTCACTTCTCCTCCCACAGAACCAGTCCCTGCTGACTTACCTCCTCCTCCGGTTCCAGTTGAAGATGAGTCCATCTATCGAGTCCACACCATCTTGGACTCACGACGACGAGGGCCTCGGCTGGAATACCTGGTCGACTGGGAGGATTATGGTCCTGAGGAACGATCGTGGGTTCTTCGCGAGGACATCCTGGATCCAGCTCTCCTCACTCAGTTTCACGTCGACCATCCTGATCGCCCTGCTCCCAGGGGTCGTGGTAGACCTCGCCGCCGTCTTCGTCCCTTTTCTCAGTCGTCAAGAGCCGCCTCGGAGGAGGGGGGTACTGTCAGGATTCTACCAGCTTCACTCACTCCTCCCACTCATTTACTCACTCCTCCCACTCGTTCATTGTCCCTTGAGTACTGATCACCATCACCTGCAACTCATCATTCCACCACCTTTATATTCCACTCTCCTTCACACCCTCATTGTCTGGTCTCGTCTCTACATGACACAAAGACTCACCTGCTACTTACCTGATATCCTTTGGACCTTCTTCAGAACCCTTGTCATCCTATGCCACCTTCCGTCTTCAGCCATCCTGCTTCAACCCTTCCTTGTGACTCTCCATCTGCATAGGAAACAGAGACTATTGTTATCCTTCAGTTAAGTTCCAATCTGCTTATCAACTGTTTGAATACTCACCATATCACCGTCTGCTTCTGCAATCCTGCTAATAAACATTGTTACACTTCCCACCTGTCTGACTCCTGTTCCATCCGTGACAACTATATGCATGATTATACTTTTCAGAGGGCCGACATTTCTGTATTTAAAATTCTTTTTTTTTTTTTATTGATTTCATGTAATATTCTAATTTTCTGAGATTTTAAATTTGGGGGTTTCATAAGCTGTAAGACATTATCATCAAAATTATAACTTTTGCACGATATTCAAATTTTTTGAGTTTCACCTGTATAGTTACTGTTAGTTACTTTTTCACATTAGCAAAGCAAGTTACTTTTTCCCATTTATTAGCTGACACCTCTTCTGCCCCCATGTTGAGAGAAACCTTGAGTAAGTGTAGAGGTGTTGTGTGCACTGTACAAACGTGATGGATATTGTCGTTTTTTTTGGGACATTTTGCAAAATCCACTAAATTAAAATAAACATTCTGGTGAACAGTTTGAGTATGCCTAACAAAACTGGAAACGATGTGCTAACTGGTAAACATGAGAAACACATGCCAATTCCTTCGCCCCTTCACCCTGACCCCATAATTGAAACATGCCTACTACAGCCCGGATTGGTAGTGCAAATTGACTGGTTGTCTGAGGTATAGACACAGGAACATTACTAATAGCAGTCACATCTGAAAGCCCAGTGGCCCCATTTGGCATTTTTGAATCAAGAACCTGTAGAGAACATGGCTCTAATGATCCTCTCCCTTCTTCACCCGGACAGCTGCTGCAACAATCGGTTTGCATAACCAAAGAATTTCTGCACAATCTGTCAGAAACCGTCTCAGGGAAGCTCATCTGCATGCTCGTCGTCCTCATCGGGGATCGACCTGACTGCAGTTCGTCGTCGTAACCGACTTGAGTGGGCAAATGCTCACATTCGATGGCATCTGACACTTTGGAGAGGTGTTCACTTCGCGGATAAATCCCGGTTTTCACTGTACAGGGCAGATGGCAGACAGCGTGTATGGCGTCGTGTGGGTGAGTGGTTTGCTGACGTCAACATTGTGGATCAAGTGGTCCATGGTGGCGGTGGGGTTATGATATGGGCCCATGTTACAAGGATCTGTACACAATTCCTGAAAGCGAAAAACATCCCAGTTCTTGCATGGCCAGAATACTCACCGGACATGTCACCCATTGAGCATGTTTGGGATGCTCTGGATCAGCGTATACAACAGCGTGTTCCAGGTCCTGCCAATATCCAGCAACTTTGCACAGCCACTGAGGAGGAGTGGACCAACATTCCACAGGCCACAATCAACAACCTGATCAACTCTATGAAAAGGAGATGTGTTGCACTTTGTGAGGCAAATTGTGGTCACACCAGATACTGACTGGTTTTCGGACCTCCACAACACAGTAAAGCTGCACCTTTTAGAGTTGCCTTTTATTGTGGCCAGCCTAAGGCACACCTGTGCAATAATCATGCTGTCTAATCAGCATCTTGATAGCCACTCCTGTGAGGTGGATGGATTATCTCGGCAAAGAAGTGCTCACAGACACCGATTTAGACAGATTTGTGAACAATATTTGAGAGAAATAGGCCTTTTGTGTACATAGAAAAAGTCTTAGATCTTTGAGTTCAGCTCATGAAAAATAGGGGCAAAAACAAAATTGTTGCATTTATAATTTTGTTAAGTGTTGAACTGTTCAGAAGTTATTTAAAAAGGAAGACCTTCTACTTATCTGCATTGTTCTCATTATCTGGCTCAGTTCTGACAACATTCATTTTATTTGCTGTACATCTTCAGAAATAACTCTTACTTCAGATATGGCAGCTCCCTGTAATATCTCATGAGGCAAATGATCAGAAGAATTTTGTTCTAAATAATCCTAATGCCATCTGCGGGTTTGATGTCCGTTTAGGTCTCATAGAATCATAATCTTTTCTATCCTGACAGCCTCTATGGCTTAACGGACCATGTAATGTTTAGAAATGATTTTGTTCAGGAAATGTGCTACCAGGATGGTGTGTCCATTAAAACACAGTGGATCCATTTCTCAATTCACAATCTTTTAATAGTAAAAAGCAGCATGAGAATCAAGCCATTTTTGTATGTGAATCATACAGAGTTGTATGGCTTCTATAAACAAAAGACAATAGAAAACAAACAGAATCTTAAATCTTAAAGGTGGGATCAGGAGTTTTTGAAATATGCTGGTGGCCAATGTTGATATTTAAAATCAACCCGAACAAACACACTCCTCCTTTAGTGTTCCACCTGCAAAACTCACAATCCAATCCCCTAACCGCTCTGCTCCGAGTCGGTCTCAAACCCCGATACCCCTGCAAGTGAGTCAAGTGCATTAACAAGGACCAGAGGTGTAAAGTCCAGGTTCAGAAAGTAAAACTCATCAGTATTTTGTTCCAATCATCCGGATTTGCTAATTAGCACAGTTTTTTAGCCAGGAGATAGAACTAATTAGTGAAACTAACTAGTAACACTAATTAGTAAAACACCCATGAACTCCAGCCTCAACTAAACATATGGCAGGACTTTTACTTTCTGACCACCGGACTTTACACGTCGGACAATGACACTAAACCCCGCATTCACTAACAGTCACCAGCACGACTCAAATGACAAGAAAAAAAAAAAAAGAAAAAAAAAACACAATAGTACTGTTCAATAGATTTATTTGGTGATAAACAGGGAAGACATCCAAACATCCATTGGTTAAAACAGCACAGTTATGAATGGCCACATTCTTTATTACCTGCCTTACCACGCAAACCGCCCAAACCACCCAAACCTCGGCACAGGGCCAAGACATTGGCCATCAGCGTGAGTATGGTGACCGTTTTCAGCACACACTGGAGGATTCTGCGTTTTGGCTGCAGACGTCACTGGAGGATTCTGTGGTTCGGCTGCAGGCGTCACTGAAGGATTCTGCGGTTCGGCTGTAGTCGTCACTGCATGGATACAGATAATCAGCTTTAGTCAGTCCGTTTAGTGGCATTCAGTCTAAGATATACAGCATAAAATACAAATTGGAAGTTTACCTTAAAGAATTAATCATTATTTATTCATTTTTTAAACCCATCCTGATCTTGCAGTGCTACCAGCTGAATACTTTTGACATTGAGAACGATAAAATCAAACAAGACAAACGGAAATAAGAAACCCAACCACTAATATAACAAATACCTGTATATGGAGCCATACACTGATGTCCACATCCATTGCTGCAGCATTTCTCATTGCCCGGACAGTTCCTATCATTGGAACAATTCTTAGCACACATTCCTGCTCCAGAGTTTGTGCTTGGACACTGTCCTGGCTTTGCTGCTATACAGACACATGGCAGAAACCACCACATCATTAAATACTGAATGTCTAATCCACTGTGAAAAAAAAGATTTCAAAGATGATTGGATTAGTTTTTACAGGAATATTCAGTCTTTCTATTTTAGTTTCACGTTTAGTTGAATGGGTCACTTGCAATTATTCGTGCAAACCTAGCAATTTCTGATTGAATACTTATTTATACACCATTTGTTTAGGGTTTCTTTTGGAAGACCTTCTAGAGCATCCATCATTAATTGAAACTCACTGAAAACAGGCGGCACTGTATCTGCTTCAAATCAAAGAAGCTTAGAAATCGACCATTTATCAATAAAATGCATCAATCAGTTTTAAAGACTGAGAGTGCCGTTACAACCTATAGTAGGGCGTGTAATAGTGCAATGCTGATAGAAAACATGGACATCAGTTAATGTGTTACATACAATTACTAGTATAAATAAGTGTATTTCTTTTAAAATTGTCAATGCCATCCCCATGGCCACCCAAATTTCATCGTAAGCATTTAAACAGGCTACACAACAGAAGATACAGGTTATATTAGCTCCCAGTGTTTAGGCTATAGTTAACATGGAGAAAACAAAACTTTAAACAAAATAATTCAGAAATTAAACCTGGTAACAATTTTGTAGTCATTATAACATTGTTGATTTACAGTAAACAAAAATGCAGTGATTGTATGGATTTTACTTGTACAATGAAATTAATTCATGAATATTTTGCAGATTCATATTTTATTGAAACTAAAACAACGTACGAAGTTCAACTTCCAATGGACGTCTGAATTCTTGGTAAAAACAAGATGCAGACTTGTCTTGTGCCTAAAGTCAAATTTTGTAAGGCATTTATTCAGGCTGTGTAAGGAAGTTAAAAGATACTCACCTACGACTCCAGCTTCTATTGTGTTCAAACATGCCGACAGACACAATAAAACAGCACTCAACGAGCACACTCGAGCTGTCGTCATTCTCACGACCTGTGATCTCACAATCAACTCTGCTGGAAGATTAGGGAGTCGGCAAGGGCTGACAGCGAGGCACACAAAACTACAATGAAAAACCCTGTCGCTGTATCAAAACATCTGCTAAATCACACAACAAACGCTGTGAAAACGGTTTAGATCGCTTTTTGCAAACGCGTTTTTAAAGATACTAGGAGGTCTGGGCAACTCCAACCTTAATGAAACTCACCTGCCCATTGAAGACCTTCATTAGCTTGTTCAGGTGTCTGATCAGGGTTGAAGAAGCGCTGCGTTCACGCCTTGTGTCCTATAATTACCGAGATGATTGAGGGAAATTCGATATTTGGGGTTGTGGAGGTAGATGGATTCAAAACTTAAATTTGACAGTCATATAAAGAAAATAATAGATAAATGTAAAAAAGGAATAAATGTTTTAAGATGTCTGGTAGGGGTGGATTGGGGTGCAAGTCGGCAATCATTAAAAAGAATATATTGTGCAATGATCAGACCTGTCATAGATTACGGATGCATAGTATATAGCTCAGCATCAGCATCTAAGTTAAAGAAAATAAATGTTATTCAGTCGCAAGCATTACGGATAAGTTGTGGGGCATTCAGCACATCCCCTATTCCAGCAATTCAGGTAGAAATGGCAGAAATGCCTCTGGATGTTAGGAGGTTACAATTAAAAATGTCATATTGGAGTACACTAAAGGGACATAATGAGAATCACCCAGTGAAAAGGATTCTAGAAAAGTGCAGGGAGTATGGAAAAGGAGAAATAAATAGTTTTGGATGGAATGTAGAAAAAGAAGCCCAGAACATAGAAATAAATAATATAAATATTAGTCCTACAGTGGTAATACCATCAATACCTCCATGGCTTTTCCCTAATGTCGATCTAACATTGCAAGACAAGATGCAAACAAAGGAAATGGTCATAAAGGATATAGTTGTGAAGCAGCACCTAAGTCAAGAATATTACAGTATTCAAATATTTACGGATTGAGAATCCAGACAATGGACATATAGCAGCAGCAGTTTTCATTCCCCATTTTAAATATAGTATTGAAAAGAGAATTACGTATCATGTTTCAGTATATACAGCAGAAATGAGTGGAATTTTAATGACACTTCAATGGGTGGAAGATGTTTGTCATATGGATGTAGTGATTTGTTCAGACTCCTTTTCAGCTTTAATGAAATAGTGGAAAGTCAGTGTCCAGGCAGGATATCTTATATGAAGTACTACAAAATCTGTACAGAATTAACAGAATAGGAGTAAACATTTCATTTTTATGGGTTCCAGCACATGTGGGGGTAGAGGGTAATGAGGAGGTTGATCAGTTGGCAAAGAGATCTTTAAAATGCAATGTAATAGACATTAATGTATCACTGAGTAAAACTGAAGTTAAAGCAATAATAAAACCGGCTCTAAACAAGATGTGGCAACAGAAATGGGACAAAGAGACAAAAGGTAGACATTTGTATAAAATTCAAAATAAAGTTGGGGTTGAGAGAAATAAATACGGAAGCAGAAAGGAAGATTCCATAATATCTAGGGTTCGAATAGGGCATACATGCCTTAATTACTCACTTTTTTATTATAGGGAAAAGAGAATCTGTGAATTGTGATAAATGTGGCTTGTCAGAAACAGTTGAACACGTGTTGATTCATTGCACAGAATACAACAGAGAAAGAATCGATTTTACAGAATCATTAAGCTACGTAGGTTATATTGTCAGTAAAAAGCATATTTCAAAACGCACAGAAAGAGAAAAGGGTTTATAGTGCTTTAATGAGGTATCTAAGGGAAACAGGATTGGTTAACAGAATAGAGTGCCGAAGTGATGACGTCACTTTGTAGGACAACTTGGAAGCTAGCGACGCATGGGTTCCCTCGATCGAAAAGCTATGCATTTTCCCCATAGACTTTTGGAAAATCGCAAAAAATAAGATCTGTGTTTAACAAAGAGTTGTGACCCTTACACGTTTTGTCTATCAAGATAATCTTTACAAGTTAATCCAAAATTTATACATTTTGAAGCCTATATAAAGTTTTTAAAAAACACAAGCTGACACAATAAAGTTTAAAAAACCACAAGCAGGTTATAACTGTGTGTTCTATGTCATAGATCAAAACGTGAAAATATTTAGAGGCTTTGTTCACCACAGACCTTATTTCAGGCGATTTAGCAAAAACCCATTCAAAAAACCCATAGACTTTAGAGCGAGGGAACCGGGAGTGCTAAAATGCTAACTCACTTCCGCGTTTTGGCCTACAGAGTGACGTCGTAACTTCGGCACTCTATATAGTTTAATATATATATTTTTTAAGATACTTTGCTTCACTTTGGTTAACGCTTCACACTCCTGTCCAGCTGGTGGCGGTAAATGCACCATTTAGCTGGTTTGCCAACCGCCATAAAACTCAGAAAGAAGAAGAAGAAGAAGTAGTTTCTATTTTGCAACATTATCAAAGTACTCAGGTGGTAGCAATCAAGTGGTACAAAGTCGGAGTAGTAGCCTACCACAAGTTCTAAAACAGCCAAATCGACTGCAAGTTAACTTGTGGACTACATTTCAAATTGATAAACTGAAACAATAAAAACATTGAACATTTAAAACATTAAAAAAATCCGATTCCGATTATTCCTATGCAAAGCAGCGTGCAGCTCTTCATTAAGATTTCAAGACTGATTCTTGTACAGGCGATCCCCTCGTTCAGATAATGTTGTACAATTAAAATGAAAAATTACACGCCTAGTAGCATGTAAGTCTAAATAAGTTTTAAATATTGAAGTTTATTGTAAGGTTCAAATAAGTTTAATTTCTTGTCTAAACTGCGTCTGGCCATTATTTTCTGACAGCCACCCGGGGAGACTGGGCGTATGACGTCCACCTGTGAATGCAGACACGATGGCTGGATTGCGTTTACATTACACTGAGATCCGATCACAATGCGTCCTCGACTACCTCCGATCCTGGACACGCTGATCGGATAACATTAATTTCCGATCAGTGCGTTTACACTGTCTTTTCAATGTGTATGGACAACATCCGGATACAGGTCGTGTGTAAACGCAGGGCATTTAAGTAACTTTTTAAAACGCGCCTTAGAAAAAAAAAAACGTTACTGGTGTGCATCTGACAAAACAAGCCATATTTTGAGATATGCCAGTGCAAGTATCTTTCAGTTAAAACTGCTCAAACATGCATTTTAGTAGGACTATAGCTTAGGCTAAGCCTTGTTTGTGAAACTGGGAGCTAAACGCTGCAGGAAAGTGGATCTAGGCCTACTGGAGACTGGCATAAATCGGCATTGAATATATGCATTGAATAAGAGCCCTAGAATATCAAAATGTCTAGAATTTGAATCTGGATTTGTCAAAATGCTGATTGATTTGCGTTGAGGATCCATGCAAGTATAATTAAGACTGAAAACAATGTTTCCAGCAACTATGGGAACACAGCCATGGTCAAATTAAAGCCACTTTAATATAGCCTATACTGTAATATTTTTTAAGACGAACAGATTTTAAGCTTTTATTCACATATGAACATTTTGTTAAGTTAACAAAATGGGAATACAGAATCAGAAAAACACTTAAATCTATAAAACATTGAAATCAAAATTTGCTAATCTAAAATGTCAAGTATTGCAAATGTGAATAAAGTCTGATCCTTTAGAAAAGCAACAGCCCACCTCTCCCAAACAAATGGCATGATTTGAGGTATAATTCATGTCATTAACACAAACTGAATCCCATTAACCTACAGAATCTGAACCCTGGTTTGAATCATTTTAATGGAATATGCCCTTCATATTCATGGTAAATCCACTGAAGTCTCACTCCGTGCCGAGTCCAGTGGATGTCACCCTCATAAATGTCCTCGCGACACTGACTTTAAGAGAAGTGACCCGCTCTCACAGCGAGTGGTGCCTGAACTGCTGGAGCAGAAGAATAACTATGAATTGCGTGTCTGTGTGTGAATGAATGAACGGCACAGACACGCAGACGGCACAGACGCGCGCGCTCCTACATTATTTCATTCACTCTCACTCCTACATTATTTTACACGAACACATCCAAACTATATTGCTATAGTCTACTGAGATTTGTTCTAATCGCGATATAGAATAGTGTCTGTAAAACCAAAAAGACTGTTTAAATATGAATCGGGTGTCTGGGTGTGTGAATGATCAAAACTACGATATTGGGAATCTGGAACTGCTCGCCATCAAGTTGGCTTTAGAGGAGTGGAGGCATTGGCTGGAGGGAGCAAATCACCAATTTGAGGTAATCACCGATCATCGCAACCTGGAATACCTCCGTGAGGCGAAAAGGCTAAATCCTCGTCAGGCTCGATGGGCTCTCTTCTTTACTCGCTTTGATTTCCTTGTGTCATACCGCCCTGGTGGTAAGAAGGATGTTTCCCGGTACGTCAGAGGATGCTCAGTCTGCGCCATTACCAACACCCCCAGAAGACTCCCGGAGGGCAAGCTCATGCCTCTTCCTATACCGCAACGACCATGGTCCCACATTGGTGTTGATTTCATGACGGACCTTCCCCGATCCAGCAACCACACCTGTATCTTCGTCGTTGTGGATCGCTTCTCGAAAGCTTGCAAATGAACCCCATTGCCTGGACTTCCTACTGCTTTTGAGGCCGCTGAAGCCCTCTTCAATCATGTGTTTCGAAACTTCGGCATCCCCGAAGACATTGTGTCGGACAGAGGTCCGCAGTTCATTTCAAGGGTTTGGCAAGCGTTCTTCAGACTCCTCGGGGTTACTGTCAGCCTGTCTTCTGGATACCACCCTCAGACTAACGGCCAGACTGAGCGGAAGATACAGGAGATCGGACGTTACCTGCGAACCTATTGCCACCAGTACCAGGACAGCTGGAGCCAGTTCCTCCTCTGGGCTGAATACGCCCAGAATTCCCTTCGGCAGTCCACCACCGGCCTTACTCCCTTTCCGTGTGTCCTGGGTTATCAACCTCCACTCTTCCCTTGGTCCGGTGAGCCCTCAGAGGTTCCAGCTGTTGATTACTGGTTCCAGCAGAGCGAGGGGGTATGGGACTCAGCTCACGTGCACCTCCAACAGGCAGTGCGGAGGCACAAGGACCAAGCGGATCGTCGTCATTCAGAACCTCCTCTGTACCAGTCTGGGCAAAAGGTGTGGCTTTCGACCCGGGACATTCGCCTCCACCTGCTTTGCCGTAAGCTGAGTCCTCGATACATTGGCCCTTTCACCGTGCAGAGGCAGCTGGATGAAGTCTCCTACAGGCTAAATCTTCCTCCACAATACAGGATCTCACCATCTTTCCATGTCTCACTGTTGAAGCCCTTCACTGAACCTGTCAATTCTCCTCCCACAGAACCAGTCCCTGCTGACTTACCTCCTCCTCCGGTTCCAGTTGAAGATGAGTCCATCTATCGAGTCCACACCATCTTGGACTCACGACGACGAGGGCCTCGGCTGGAATACCTGGTCGACTGGGAGGATTATGGTCCTGAGGAACGATCGTGGGTTCTTCACGAGGACATCCTGGATCCAGCTCTCCCATCGCCCTGCTCCCAGGGGTCGTGGTAGACCTCGCCGCCGTCTTCGTCCCTTTTCTCAGTCGTCAAGAGCCGCCTCGGAGGAGGGGGGTACTGTCAGGATTCTACCAGCTTCACTCACTCCTCCCACTCATTTACTCACTCCTCCCACTCGTTCATTGTCCCTTGAGTACTGATCACCATCACCTGCACCTCATCATTCCACCACCTTTATATTCCACTCTCCTTCACACCCTCATTGTCTGGTCTCGTCTCTACATGACACAAAGACTCACCTGCTACTTACCTGATATCCTTTGGACCTTCTTCAGAACCCTTGTCATCCTATGCCACCTTCCGTCTTCAGCCATCCTGCTTCAACCCTTCCTTGTGACTCTCCATCTGCATAGGAAACAGAGACTATTGTTATCCTTCAGTTAAGTTCCAATCTGCTTATCAACTGTTTGAATACTCACCATATCACCGTCTGCTTCTGCAATCCTGCTAATAAACATTGTTACACTTCCCACCTGTCTGACTCCTGTTCCATCCGTGACAACTATATGCATGATTATACTTTTCAGAGGGCCGACATTTCTGTATTTAAAATTCTTTTTTTTTTTTTATTGATTTCATGTAATATTCTAATTTTCTGAGATTTTAAATTTGGGGGTTTCATAAGCTGTAAGACATTATCATCAAAATTATAACTTTTGCACGATATTCAAATTTTTTGAGTTTCACCTGTATAGTTACTGTTAGTTACTTTTTCACATTAGCAAAGCAAGTTACTTTTTCCCATTTATTAGCTGACACCTCTTCTGCCCCCATGTTGAGAGAAACCTTGAGTAAGTGTAGAGGTGTTGTGTGCACTGTACAAACGTGATGGATATTGTCGTTTTTTTTGGGACATTTTGCAAAATCCACTAAATTAAAATAAACATTCTGGTGAACAGTTTGAGTATGCCTAACAAAACTGGAAACGATGTGCTAACTGGTAAACATGAGAAACACATGCCAATTCCTTCGCCCCTTCACCCTGACCCCATAATTGAAACATGCCTACTACAGCCCGGATTGGTAGTGCAAATTGACTGGTTGTCTGAGGTATAGACACAGGAACATTACTAATAGCAGTCACATCTGAAAGCCCAGTGGCCCCATTTGGCATTTTTGAATCAAGAACCTGTAGAGAACATGGCTCTAATGATCCTCTCCCTTCTTCACCCGGACAGCTGCTGCAACAATCGGTTTGCATAACCAAAGAATTTCTGCACAATCTGTCAGAAACCGTCTCAGGGAAGCTCATCTGCATGCTCGTCGTCCTCATCGGGGTCTCGACCTGACTGCAGTTCGTCGTCGTAACCGACTTGAGTGGGCAAATGCTCACATTCGATGGCATCTGACACTTTGGAGAGGTGTTCACTTCGCGGATAAATCCCGGTTTTCACTGTACAGGGCAGATGGCAGACAGCGTGTATGGCGTCGTGTGGGTGAGTGGTTTGCTGACGTCAACATTGTGGATCAAGTGGTCCATGGTGGCGGTGGGGTTATGATATGGGCCCATGTTACAAGGATCTGTACACAATTCCTGAAAGCGAAAAACATCCCAGTTCTTGCATGGCCAGAATACTCACCGGACATGTCACCCATTGAGCATGTTTGGGATGCTCTGGATCAGCGTATACAACAGCGTGTTCCAGGTCCTGCCAATATCCAGCAACTTTGCACAGCCACTGAGGAGGAGTGGACCAACATTCCACAGGCCACAATCAACAACCTGATCAACTCTATGAAAAGGAGATGTGTTGCACTTTGTGAGGCAAATTGTGGTCACACCAGATACTGACTGGTTTTCGGACCTCCACAACACAGTAAAGCTGCACCTTTTAGAGTTGCCTTTTATTGTGGCCAGCCTAAGGCACACCTGTGCAATAATCATGCTGTCTAATCAGCATCTTGATAGCCACTCCTGTGAGGTGGATGGATTATCTCGGCAAAGAAGTGCTCACAGACACCGATTTAGACAGATTTGTGAACAATATTTGAGAGAAATAGGCCTTTTGTGTACATAGAAAAAGTCTTAGATCTTTGAGTTCAGCTCATGAAAAATAGGGGCAAAAACAAAATTGTTGCATTTATAATTTTGTTAAGTGTTGAACTGTTCAGAAGTTATTTAAAAAGGAAGACCTTCTACTTATCTGCATTGTTCTCATTATCTGGCTCAGTTCTGACAACATTCATTTTATTTGCTGTACATCTTCAGAAATAACTCTTACTTCAGATATGGCAGCTCCCTGTAATATCTCATGAGGCAAATGATCAGAAGAATTTTGTTCTAAATAATCCTAATGCCATCTGCGGGTTTGATGTCCGTTTAGGTCTCATAGAATCATAATCTTTTCTATCCTGACAGCCTCTATGGCTTAACGGACCATGTAATGTTTAGAAATGATTTTGTTCAGGAAATGTGCTACCAGGATGGTGTGTCCATTAAAACACAGTGGATCCATTTCACAATTCACAATCTTTTAATAGTAAAAAGCAGCATGAGAATCAAGCCATTTTTGTATGTGAATCATACAGAGTTGTATGGCTTCTATAAACAAAAGACAATAGAAAACAAACAGAATCTTAAATCTTAAAGGTGGGATCAGGAGTTTTTGAAATATGCTGGTGGCCAATGTTGATATTTAAAATCAACCCGAACAAACACACTCCTCCTTTAGTGTTCCACCTGCAAAACTCACAATCCAATCCTAACCGCTCTGCTCCGAGTCGGTCTCAAACCCCGATATCCCTGCAAGTGAGTCAAGTGCATTAACAAGGACCAGAGGTGTAAAGTCCAGGTTCAGAAAGTAAAACTCATCAGTATTTTGTTCCAATCATCCGGATTTGCTAATTAGCACAGTTTTTCAGCCAGGATATAGAACTAATTAGTGAAACTAACTAGTAACACTAATTAGTAAAACACCCATGAACTCCAGCCTCAAATAAACATATGGCAGGACTTTTACTTTCTGACCACCGGACTTTACACGTCGGACAATGACACTAAACCCCGCATTCACTAACAGTCACCAGCACGACTCAAATGACAAGAAAAAAAAAAAAAAAAGAAAAAAAAAAAGCACACAATAGTACTGTTCAATAGATTTATTTGGTGATAAACAGGGAAGACATCCAAACATCCATTGGTTAAAACAGCACTGTTATGAATGGCCACATTCTTTATTACCTGCCTTACCGCCCAAACCCCCCAAACCTCAGCACAGGGCCAAGACATTGGCCATCAGCGCGAGTATGGTGACCGTTTTCAGCACACACTGGAGGATTCTGCGTTTTGGCTGCATACGTCACTGGAGGATTTTGTGGTTCGGCTGCAGGCGTCACTGGAGGATTCTGTGGTTCGGCTGCAGGCGTCACTGAAGGATTCTGCGGTTCGGCTGTAGTCTTCACTGCATGGATACAGATAATCAGCTTTAGTCAGTCCGTTTAGTGGCATTCAGTCTAAGATATACAGCATAAAATACAAATTGGAAGTTTACCTTAAAGAATTAATCATTATTTATTCATTTTTTAAACCCATCCTGATCTTGCAGTGCTACCAGCTGAATACTTTTGACATTGAGAACGCTAAAATCAAACAAGACAAACGGAAATAAGAAACCCAACCACTAATATAACAAATACCTGTATATGGAGCCATACACTGATGTCCACATCCATTGCTGCAGCATTTCTCATTGCCCGGACAGTTCCTATCATTGGAACAATTCTTAGCACACATTCCTGCTCCAGAGTTTGTGCTTGGACACTGTCCTGGCTTTGCTGCTATACAGACACATGGCAGAAACCACCACATCATTAAATACTGAATGTCTAATCCACTGTGAAAAAAAAGATTTCAAAGATGATTGGATTAGTTTTTACAGGAATATTCAGTCTTTCTATTTTAGTTTCACGTTTAGTTGAATGGGTCACTTGCAATTATTCGTGCAAACCAAGCAATTTCTGATTGAATACTTATTTATACACCATTTGTTTAGGGTTTCTTTTGGAAGACCTTCTAGAGCATCCATCATTAATTGAAACTCACTGAAAACAGGCGGCACTGTATCTGCTTCAAATCAAAGAAGCTTAGAAATCGACCATTTATCAATAAAATGCATCAATCAGTTTCAAAGACTGAGAGTGCCGTTACAACCTATAGTAGGGCGTGTAATAGTGCAATGCTGATAGAAAACATGGACATCAGTTAATGTGTTACATACAATTACTAGTATAAATAAGTGTATTTCTTTTAAAATTGTCAATGCCATCCCCATGGCCACCCAGATTTCATCGTAAGCATTTAAACAGGCTACACAACAGAAGATACAGGTTATATTAGCTCCCAGTGTTTAGGCTATAGTTAACATGGAGAAAACAAAACTTTAAACAAAATAATTCAGAAATTAAACCTGGTAACAATTTTGTAGTCATTATAACATTGTTGATTCACAGTAAACAAAAATGCAGTGATTGTATGGATTTTACTTGTACAATGAAATTAACTCATGAATATTTTGCAGATTCATATTTTATTGAAACTAAAACAACGTACGAAGTTCAACTTCCAATGGACGTCTGTGAATTCTTGGTAAAAACAAGATGCAGACTTGTCTTGTGCCTAAAGTCAAATTTTGTAAGGCACCCATTTATGCATTTATTCAGGCTGTGTAAGGAAGTTAAAAGATATTCTCACCTACGACTCCAGCTTCTATTGTGTTCAAACATGCCGACAGACACAATAAAACAGCACTCAACGAGCACACTCGAGCTGTCGTCATTCTCACGACCTGTGATCTCACAATCAACTCTGCTGGAAGATTAGGGAGTCGGTAAGGGCTGACAGCGAGGCACACAAAACTACAATGAAAAACCCTGTCGCTGTATCAAAACATCTGCTAAATCACACAACAAACGCTGTGAAAACGGTTTAGGTCGCTTTTTGCAAACGCGTTTTTAAAGATACTAGGAGGTCTGGGCAACTCCAACCTTAATGAAACTCACCTGCCCATTGAAGACCTTCATTAGCTTGTTCAGGTGTCTGATCAGGGTTGAAGAAGCGCTGCGTTCACGCCTTGTGTCCTATAATTACCGAGATGATTGAGGGAAATTCGATATTTGGGGTTGTGGAGGTAGATGGATTCAAAACTTAAATTTGACAGTCATATAAAGAAAATAATAGATAAATGTAAAAAAGGAATAAATGTTTTAAGATGTCTGGTAGGGGTGGATTGGGGTGCAAGTCGGCAATCATTAAAAAGAATATATTGTGCAATGATCAGACCTGTCATAGATTACGGATGCATAGTATATAGCTCAGCATCAGCATCTAAGTTAAAGAAAATAAATGTTATTCAGTCGCAAGCATTACGGATAAGTTGTGGGGCATTCAGCACATCCCCTATTCCAGCAATTCAGGTAGAAATGGCAGAAATGCCTCTGGATGTTAGGAGGTTACAATTAAAAATGTCATATTGGAGTACACTAAAGGGACATAATGAGAATCACCCAGTGAAAAGGATTCTAGAAAAGTGCAGGGAGTATGGAAAAGGAGAAATAAATAGTTTTGGATGGAATGTAGAAAAAGAAGCCCAGAACATAGAAATAAATAATATAAATATTAGTCCTACAGTGGAAATACCATCAATACCTCCATGGCTTTTCCCTAATGTCGATCTAACATTGCAAGACAAGATGCAAACAAAGGAAATGGTCATAAAGGATATAGTTGTGAAGCAGCACCTAAGTCAAGAATATTACAGTATTCAAATATTTACGGATTGAGAATCCAGACAATGGACATATAGCAGCAGCAGTTTTCATTCCCCATTTTAAATATAGTATTGAAAAGAGAATTACGGATCATGTTTCAGTATATACAGCAGAAATGAGTGGAATTTTAATGACACTTCAATGGGTGGAAGATGTTCGTCATATGGATGTAGTGATTTGTTCAGACTCCTTTTCAGCTTTAATGAAATAGTGGAACGTCAGTGTCCAGGCAGGATATCTTATATGAAGTACTACAAAATCTGTACAGAATTAACAGAATAGGAGTAAACATTTCATTTTTATGGGTTCCAGCACATGTGGGGGTAGAAGGTAATGAGGAGGTTGATCAGTTGGCAAAGAGATCTTTAAAATGCAATGTAATAGACATTAATGTATCACTGAGTAAAACTGAAGTTAAAGCAATAATAAAACCGGCTCTAAACAAGATGTGGCAACAGAAATGGGACAAAGAGACAAAAGGTAGACATTTGTATAAAATTCAAAATAAAGTTGGGGTTGAGAGAAATAAATACGGAAGCAGAAAGGAAGATTCCATAATATCTAGGGTTCGAATAGGGCATACATGCCTTAATTACTCACTTTTTTTATTATAGGGAAAAGAGAATCTGTGAATTGTGATAAATGTGGCTTGTCAGAAACAGTTGAACACGTGTTGATTCATTGCACAGAATACAACAGAGAAAGAATCGATTTTACAGAATCATTAAGCTACGTAGGTTATATTGTCAGTAAAAAGCATATTTCAAAACGCACAGAAAGAGAAAAGGGTTTATAGTGCTTTAATGAGGTATCTAAGGGAAACAGGATTGGTTAACAGAATAGAGTGCCGAAGTGATGACGTCACTTTGTAGGACAACTTGGAAGCTAGCGACGCATGGGTTCCCTCGATCGAAAAGCTATGCATTTTCCCCATAGACTTTTGGAAAATCGCAAAAAATAAGATCTGTGTTTAACAAAGAGTTGTGACCCTTACACGTTTTTTCTATCAAGATAATCTTTACAAGTTAATCCAAAATTTATACATTTTGAAGCCTATATAAAGTTTTTAAAAAACACAAGCTGACACAATAAAGTTTAAAAAACCACAAGCAGGTTATAACTGTGTGTTCTATGTCATACATCAAAACGTGAAAATATTTAGAGGCTTTGTTCACCACAGACCTTATTTCAGGCGATTTAGCAAAAACCCATTCAAAAAACCCATAGACTTTAGAGCGAGGGAACCGGGAGTGCTAAAATGCTAACTCACTTCCGCGTTTTGGCCTACAGAGTGACGTCGTAACTTCGGCACTCTATATAGTTTAATATATATATTTTTTAAGATACTTTGCTTCACTTTGGTTAACGCTTCACACTCCTGTCCAGCTGGTGGCGGTAAATGCACCATTTAGCTGGTTTGCCAACCGCCATAAAACTCAGAAAGAAGAAGAAGAAGAAGAAGTAGTTTCTATTTTGCAACATTATCAAAGTACTCAGGTGGTAGCAATCAAGTGGTACAAAGTCGGAGTAGTAGCCTACCACAAGTTCTAAAACAGCCAAATCGACTGCAAGTTAACTTGTGGACTACATTTCAAATTGATAAACTGAAACAATAAAAACATTGAACATTTAAAACATTAAAAAAATCCGATTCCGATTATTCCTATGCAAAGCAGCGTGCAGCTCTTCATTAAGATTTCAAGACTGATTCTTGTACAGGCGATCCCCTCGTTCAGATAATGTTGCACAATTAAAATGAAAAATTACACGCCTAGTAGCATGTAAGTCTAAATAAGTTTTAAATATTGAAGTTTATTGTAAGGTTCAAATAAGTTTAATTTCTTGTCTAAACTGCGTCTGGCCGTTATTTTCTGACAGCCACCCGGGGAGACTGGGCGTATGACGTCCACCTGTGAATGCAGACACGATGGCTGGATTGCGTTTACATTACACTGAGATCCGATCACAATGCGTCCTCGACTACCTCCGATCCTGGACACGCTGATCGGATAACATTAATTTCCGATCAGTGCGTTTACACTGTCTTTTCAATGTGTATGGACAACATCCGGATACAGGTCGTGTGTAAACGCAGGGCATTTAAGTAACTTTTTAAAACGCGCCTTAGAAAAAAAAAACGTTACTGGTGTGCATCTGACAAAACAAGCCATATTTTGAGATATGCCAGTGCAAGTATCTTTCAGTTAAAACTGCTCAAACATGCATTTTAGTAGGACTATAGCTTAGGCTAAGCCTTGTTTGTGAAACTGGGAGCTAAACGCTGCAGGAAAGTGGATCTAGGCCTACTGGAGACTGGCATAAATCGGCATTGAATATATGCATTGAATAAGAGGCCTAGAATATCAAAATGTCTAGAATTTGAATCTGGATTTGTCAAAATGCTGATTGATTTGCGTTGAGGATCCATGCAAGTATAATTAAGACTGAAAACAATGTTTCCAGCAACTATGGGAACACAGCCATGGTCAAATTAAAGCCACTTTAATATAGCCTATACTGTAATATTTTTTAAGACGATTTTAAGCTTTTATTCACATATGAACATTTTGTTAAGTTAACAAAATGGGAATACAGAATCAGAAAAACACTTAAATCTATAAAACATTGAAATCAAAATTTGCTAATCTAAAATGTCAAGTATTGCAAATGTGAATAAAGTCTGATCCTTTAGAAAAGCAACAGCCCACCTCTCCCAAACAAATGGCATGATTTGAGGTATAATTCATGTCATTAACACAAACTGAATCCCATTAACCTACAGAATCTGAACCCTGGTTTGAATCATTTTAATGGAATATGCCCTTCATATTCATGGTAAATCCACTGAAGTCTCACTCCGTGCCGAGTCCAGTGGATGTCACCCTCATAAATGTCCTCGCGACACTGACTTTAAGAGAAGTGACCCGCTCTCACAGCGAGTGGTGCCTGAACTGCTGGAGCAGAAGAATAACTATGAATTGCGTGTCTGTGTGTGAATGAATGAACGGCACAGACACGCAGACGGCACAGACGCGCGCGCTCCTACATTATTTCATTCACTCTCACTCCTACATTATTTTACACGAACACATCCAAACTATATTGCTATAGTCTACTGAGATTTGTTCTAATCGCGATATAGAATAGTGTCTGTAAAACCAAAAAGACTGTTTAAATATGAATCGGGTGTCTGGGTGTGTGAATGATCAAAACTACGATATTGGGAATCTGGAACTGCTCGCCATCAAGTTGGCTTTAGAGGAGTGGAGGCATTGGCTGGAGGGAGCAAATCACCAATTTGAGGTAATCACCGATCATCGCAACCTGGAATACCTCCGTGAGGCGAAAAGGCTAAATCCTCGTCAGGCTCGATGGGCTCTCTTCTTTACTCGCTTTGATTTCCTTGTGTCATACCGCCCTGGTGGTAAGAAGGATGTTTCCCGGTACGTCAGAGGATGCTCAGTCTGCGCCATTACCAACACCCCCAGAAGACTCCCGGAGGGCAAGCTCATGCCTCTTCCTATACCGCAACGACCATGGTCCCACATTGGTGTTGATTTCATGACGGACCTTCCCCGATCCAGCAACCACACCTGTATCTTCGTCGTTGTGGATCGCTTCTCGAAAGCTTGCAAATTAACCCCATTGCCTGGACTTCCTACTGCTTTTGAGGCCGCTGAAGCCCTCTTCAATCATGTGTTTCGAAACTTCGGCATCCCCGAAGACATTGTGTCGGACAGAGGTCCGCAGTTCATTTCAAGGGTTTGGCAAGCGTTCTTCAGACTCCTCGGGGTTACTGTCAGCCTGTCTTCTGGATACCACCCTCAGACTAACGGCCAGACTGAGCGGAAGATACAGGAGATCGGACGTTACCTGCGAACCTATTGCCACCAGTACCAGGACAGCTGGAGCCAGTTCCTCCCCTGGGCTGAATACGCCCAGAATTCCCTTCGGCAGTCCACCACCGGCCTTACTCCCTTTCCGTGTGTCCTGGGTTATCAACCTCCACTCTTCCCTTGGTCCGGTGAGCCCTCAGAGGTTCCAGCTGTTGATTACTGGTTCCAGCAGAGCGAGGGGGTATGGGACTCAGCTCACGTGCACCTCCAACAGGCAGTGCGGAGGCACAAGGACCAAGCGGATCGTCGTCATTCAGAACCTCCTCTGTACCAGCCTGGGCAAAAGGTGTGGCTTTCGACCCGGGACATTCGCCTCCACCTGCTTTGCCGTAAGCTGAGTCCTCGATACATTGGCCCTTTCACCGTGCAGAGGCAGCTGGATGAAGTCTCCTACAGGCTAAATCTTCCTCCACAATACAGGATCTCACCATCTTTCCATGTCTCACTGTTGAAGCCCTTCACTGAACCTGTCACTTCTCCTCCCACAGAACCAGTCCCTGCTGACTTACCTCCTCCTCCGGTTCCAGTTGAAGATGAGTCCATCTATCGAGTCCACACCATCTTGGACTCACGACGACGAGGGCCTCGGCTGGAATACCTGGTCGACTGGGAGAATTATGGTCCTGAGGAACGATCGTGGGTTCTTCGCGAGGACATCCTGGATCCAGCTCTCCTCACTCAGTTTCACGTCGACCATCCTGATCGCCCTGCTCCCAGGGGTCGTGGTAGACCTCGCCGCCGTCTTCGTCCCTTTTCTCAGTCGTCAAGAGCCGCCTCGGAGGAGGGGGGTACTGTCAGGATTCTACCAGCTTCACTCACTCCTCCCACTCATTTACTCACTCCTCCCACTCGTTCATTGTCCCTTGAGTACTGATCACCATCACCTGCACCTCATCATTCCACCACCTTTATATTCCACTCTCCTTCACACCCTCATTGTCTGGTCTCGTCTCTACATGACACAAAGACTCACCTGCTACTTACCTGATATCCTTTGGACCTTCTTCAGAACCCTTGTCATCCTATGCCACCTTCCGTCTTCAGCCATCCTGCTTCAACCCTTCCTTGTGACTCTCCATCTGCATAGGAAACAGAGACTATTGTTATCCTTCAGTTAAGTTCCAATCTGCTTATCAACTGTTTGAATACTCACCATATCACCGTCTGCTTCTGCAATCCTGCTAATAAACATTGTTACACTTCCCACCTGTCTGACTCCTGTTCCATCCGTGACAACTATATGCATGATTATACTTTTCAGAGGGCCGACATTTCTGTATTTAAAATTCTTTTTTTTTTTATTGATTTCATGTAATATTCTAATTTTCTGAGATTTTAAATTTGGGGGTTTCATAAGCTGTAAGACATTATCATCAAAATTATAACTTTTGCACGATATTCAAATTTTTTGAGTTTCACCTGTATAGTTACTGTTAGTTACTTTTTCACATTAGCAAAGCAAGTTACTTTGTTTTCCCATTTGTTAGCTGACACCTCTTCTGCCCCCATGTTGAGAGAAACCTTGAGTAAGTGTAGAGGTGTTGTGTGCACTGTACAAACGTGATGGATATTGTCGTTTTTTTTGGGACATTTTGCAAAATCCACTAAATTAAAATAAACATTCTGGTGAACAGTTTGAGTATGCCTAACAAAACTGGAAACGATGTGCTAACTGGTAAACATGAGAAACACATGCCAATTCCTTCGCCCCTTCACCCTGACCCCATAATTGAAACATGCCTACTACAGCCTGGATTGGTAGTGCAAATTGACTGGTTGTCTGAGGTTTAGACAGAGGAACATTACTAATAGCAGTCACATCTGAAAGCCCAGTGGCCCCATTTGGCATTTTTGAATCAAGAACCTGTAGAGAACATGGCTCTAATGATCCTCTCCCTTCTTCACCCGGACAGCTGCTGCAACAATCGGTTTGCATAACCAAAGAATTTCTGCACAAACTGTCAGAAACCGTCTCAGGGAAGCTCATCTGCATGCTCGTCGTCCTCATCGGGGTCTCGACCTGACTGCAGTTCGTCGTCGTAACCGACTTGAGTGGGCAAATGCTCACATTCGATGGCATCTGACACTTTGGAGAGGTGTTCACTTCGCGGATAAATCCCGGTTTTCACTGTACAGGGCAGATGGCAGACAGCGTGTATGGCGCCGTGTGGGTGAGTGGTTTGCTGACGTCAACATTGTGGATCAAGTGGTCCATGGTGGCGGTGGGGTTATGATATGGGCCCATGTTACAAGGATCTGTACACAATTCCTGAAAGCGAAAAACATCCCAGTTCTTGCATGGCCAGAATACTCACCCATTGAGCATGTTTGGGATGCTCTGGATCAGCGTATACAACAGCGTGTTCCAGGTCCTGCCAACATCCAGCAACTTTGCACAGCCATTGAGGAGGAGTGGACCAACATTCCACAGGCCACAATCAACAACCTGATCAACTCTATGAAAAGGAGATGTGTTGCACTTTGTGAGGCAAATTGTGGTCACACCAGATACTGACTGGTTTTCGGACCTCCACAACACAGTAAAGCTGCACCTTTTAGAGTTGCCTTTTATTGTGGCCAGCCTAAGGCACACCTGTGCAATAATCATGCTGTCTAATCAGCATCTTGATAGCCACTCCTGTGAGGTGGATGGATTATCTCGGCAAAGAAGTGCTCACAGACACCGATTTAGACAGATTTGTGAACAATATTTGAGAGAAATAGGCCTTTTGTGTACATAGAAAAAGTCTTAGATCTTTGAGTTCAGCTCATGAAAAATAGGGGCAAAAACAAAATTGTTGCATTTATAATTTTGTTAAGTGTTGAACTGTTCAGAAGTTATTTAAAAAGGAAGACCTTCTACTTATCTGCATTGTTCTCGTTATCTGGCTCAGTTCTGACAACATTCATTTTATTTGCTGTACATCTTCAGAAATAACTCTTACTTCAGATATGGCAGCTCCCTGTAATATCTCATGAGGCAAATGATCAGAAGAATTTTATTCTAAATAATCCTAATGCCATCTGCGGGTTTGATGTCCGTTTAGGTCTCATAGAATCATAATCTTTTCTATCCTGACAGCCTCTATGGCTTAAAGGACCATGTAATGTTTAGAAATGATTTTGTTCAGGAAATGTGCTACCAGGATGGTGTGTCCATTAAAACACAGTGGATCCATTTCTCAATTCACAATCTTTTAATAGTAAAAAGCAGCATGAGAATCAAGCCATTTTTGTATGTGAATCATACAGAGTTGTATGGCTTCTATAAACAAAAGACAATAGAAAACAAACAGAATCTTAAATCTTAAAGGTGGGATCAGGAGTTTTTGAAATATGCTGGTGGCCAATGTTGATATTTAAAATCAACCCGAACAAACACACTCCTCCTTTAGTGTTCCACCTGCAAAACTCACAATCCAATCCCCTAACCGCTCTGCTCCGAGTCGGTCTCAAACCCCGATACCCCTGCAAGTGAGTCAAGTGCATTAACAAGGACCAGAGGTGTAAAGTCCAGGTTCAGAAAGTAAAACTCATCAGTATTTTGTTCCAATCATCCGGATTTGCTAATTAGCACAGTTTTTTAGCCAGGAGATAGAACTAATTAGTGAAACTAACTAGTAACACTAATTAGTAAAACACCCATGAACTCCAGCCTCAACTAAACATATGGCAGGACTTTTACTTTCTGACCACCGGACTTTACACGTCGGACAATGACACTAAACCCCGCATTCACTAACAGTCACCAGCACGACTCAAATGACAAGAAAAAAAAAAAAAAAAGAAAAAAAAAAGCACACAATAGTACTGTTCAATAGATTTATTTGGTGATAAACAGGGAAGACATCCAAACATCCATTGGTTAAAACAGCACTGTTATGAATGGCCACATTCTTTATTACCTGCCTTACCGCCCAAACCCCCCAAACCTCAGCACAGGGCCAAGACATTGGCCATCAGCGCGAGTATGGTGACCGTTTTCAGCACACACTGGAGGATTCTGCGTTTTGGCTGCAGACGTCACTGGAGGATTTTGTGGTTCGGCTGCAGGCGTCACTGGAGGATTCTGTGGTTCGGCTGCAGGCGTCACTGAAGGATTCTGCGGTTCGGCTGTAGTCTTCACTGCATGGATACAGATAATCAGCTTTAGTCAGTCCGTTTAGTGGCATTCAGTCTAAGATATACAGCATAAAATACAAATTGGAAGTTTACCTTAAAGAATTAATCATTATTTATTCATTTTTTAAACCCATCCTGATCTTGCAGTGCTACCAGCTGAATACTTTTGACATTGAGAACGCTAAAATCAAACAAGACAAACGGAAATAAGAAACCCAACCACTAATATAACAAATACCTGTATATGGAGCCATACACTGATGTCCACATCCATTGCTGCAGCATTTCTCATTGCCCGGACAGTTCCTATCATTGGAACAATTCTTAGCACACATTCCTGCTCCAGAGTTTGTGCTTGGACACTGTCCTGGCTTTGCTGCTATACAGACACATGGCAGAAACCACCACATCATTAAATACTGAATGTCTAATCCACTGTGAAAAAAAAGATTTCAAAGATGATTGGATTAGTTTTTACAGGAATATTCAGTCTTTCTATTTTAGTTTCACGTTTAGTTGAATGGGTCACTTGCAATTATTCGTGCAAACCAAGCAATTTCTGATTGAATACTTATTTATACACCATTTGTTTAGGGTTTCTTTTGGAAGACCTTCTAGAGCATCCATCATTAATTGAAACTCACTGAAAACAGGCGGCACTGTATCTGCTTCAAATCAAAGAAGCTTAGAAATCGACCATTTATCAATAAAATGCATCAATCAGTTTCAAAGACTGAGAGTGCCGTTACAACCTATAGTAGGGCGTGTAATAGTGCAATGCTGATAGAAAACATGGACATCAGTTAATGTGTTACATACAATTACTAGTATAAATAAGTGTATTTCTTTTAAAATTGTCAATGCCATCCCCATGGCCACCCAGATTTCATCGTAAGCATTTAAACAGGCTACACAACAGAAGATACAGGTTATATTAGCTCCCAGTGTTTAGGCTATAGTTAACATGGAGAAAACAAAACTTTAAACAAAATAATTCAGAAATTAAACCTGGTAACAATTTTGTAGTCATTATAACATTGTTGATTCACAGTAAACAAAAATGCAGTGATTGTATGGATTTTACTTGTACAATGAAATTAACTCATGAATATTTTGCAGATTCATATTTTATTGAAACTAAAACAACGTACGAAGTTCAACTTCCAATGGACGTCTGTGAATTCTTGGTAAAAACAAGATGCAGACTTGTCTTGTGCCTAAAGTCAAATTTTGTAAGGCACCCATTTATGCATTTATTCAGGCTGTGTAAGGAAGTTAAAAGATATTCTCACCTACGACTCCAGCTTCTATTGTGTTCAAACATGCCGACAGACACAATAAAACAGCACTCAACGAGCACACTCGAGCTGTCGTCATTCTCACGACCTGTGATCTCACAATCAACTCTGCTGGAAGATTAGGGAGTCGGTAAGGGCTGACAGCGAGGCACACAAAACTACAATGAAAAACCCTGTCGCTGTATCAAAACATCTGCTAAATCACACAACAAACGCTGTGAAAACGGTTTAGGTCGCTTTTTGCAAACGCGTTTTTAAAGATACTAGGAGGTCTGGGCAACTCCAACCTTAATGAAACTCACCTGCCCATTGAAGACCTTCATTAGCTTGTTCAGGTGTCTGATCAGGGTTGAAGAAGCGCTGCGTTCACGCCTTGTGTCCTATAATTACCGAGATGATTGAGGGAAATTCGATATTTGGGGTTGTGGAGGTAGATGGATTCAAAACTTAAATTTGACAGTCATATAAAGAAAATAATAGATAAATGTAAAAAAGGAATAAATGTTTTAAGATGTCTGGTAGGGGTGGATTGGGGTGCAAGTCGGCAATCATTAAAAAGAATATATTGTGCAATGATCAGACCTGTCATAGATTACGGATGCATAGTATATAGCTCAGCATCAGCATCTAAGTTAAAGAAAATAAATGTTATTCAGTCGCAAGCATTACGGATAAGTTGTGGGGCATTCAGCACATCCCCTATTCCAGCAATTCAGGTAGAAATGGCAGAAATGCCTCTGGATGTTAGGAGGTTACAATTAAAAATGTCATATTGGAGTACACTAAAGGGACATAATGAGAATCACCCAGTGAAAAGGATTCTAGAAAAGTGCAGGGAGTATGGAAAAGGAGAAATAAATAGTTTTGGATGGAATGTAGAAAAAGAAGCCCAGAACATAGAAATAAATAATATAAATATTAGTCCTACAGTGGAAATACCATCAATACCTCCATGGCTTTTCCCTAATGTCGATCTAACATTGCAAGACAAGATGCAAACAAAGGAAATGGTCATAAAGGATATAGTTGTGAAGCAGCACCTAAGTCAAGAATATTACAGTATTCAAATATTTACGGATTGAGAATCCAGACAATGGACATATAGCAGCAGCAGTTTTCATTCCCCATTTTAAATATAGTATTGAAAAGAGAATTACGGATCATGTTTCAGTATATACAGCAGAAATGAGTGGAATTTTAATGACACTTCAATGGGTGGAAGATGTTCGTCATATGGATGTAGTGATTTGTTCAGACTCCTTTTCAGCTTTAATGAAATAGTGGAACGTCAGTGTCTAGGCAGGATATCTTATATGAAGTACTACAAAATCTGTACAGAATTAACAGAATAGGAGTAAACATTTCATTTTTATGGGTTCCAGCACATGTGGGGGTAGAAGGTAATGAGGAGGTTGATCAGTTGGCAAAGAGATCTTTAAAATGCAATGTAATAGACATTAATGTATCACTGAGTAAAACTGAAGTTAAAGCAATAATAAAACCGGCTCTAAACAAGATGTGGCAACAGAAATGGGACAAAGAGACAAAAGGTAGACATTTGTATAAAATTCAAAATAAAGTTGGGGTTGAGAGAAATAAATACGGAAGCAGAAAGGAAGATTCCATAATATCTAGGGTTCGAATAGGGCATACATGCCTTAATTACTCACTTTTTTTATTATAGGGAAAAGAGAATCTGTGAATTGTGATAAATGTGGCTTGTCAGAAACAGTTGAACACGTGTTGATTCATTGCACAGAATACAACAGAGAAAGAATCGATTTTACAGAATCATTAAGCTACGTAGGTTATATTGTCAGTAAAAAGCATATTTCAAAACGCACAGAAAGAGAAAAGGGTTTATAGTGCTTTAATGAGGTATCTAAGGGAAACAGGATTGGTTAACAGAATAGAGTGCCGAAGTGATGACGTCACTTTGTAGGACAACTTGGAAGCTAGCGACGCATGGGTTCCCTCGATCGAAAAGCTATGCATTTTCCCCATAGACTTTTGGAAAATCGCAAAAAATAAGATCTGTGTTTAACAAAGAGTTGTGACCCTTACACGTTTTTTCTATCAAGATAATCTTTACAAGTTAATCCAAAATTTATACATTTTGAAGCCTATATAAAGTTTTTAAAAAACACAAGCTGACACAATAAAGTTTAAAAAACCACAAGCAGGTTATAACTGTGTGTTCTATGTCATACATCAAAACGTGAAAATATTTAGAGGCTTTGTTCACCACAGACCTTATTTCAGGCGATTTAGCAAAAACCCATTCAAAAAACCCATAGACTTTAGAGCGAGGGAACCGGGAGTGCTAAAATGCTAACTCACTTCCGCGTTTTGGCCTACAGAGTGACGTCGTAACTTCGGCACTCTATATAGTTTAATATATATATTTTTTAAGATACTTTGCTTCACTTTGGTTAACGCTTCACACTCCTGTCCAGCTGGTGGCGGTAAATGCACCATTTAGCTGGTTTGCCAACCGCCATAAAACTCAGAAAGAAGAAGAAGAAGAAGAAGTAGTTTCTATTTTGCAACATTATCAAAGTACTCAGGTGGTAGCAATCAAGTGGTACAAAGTCGGAGTAGTAGCCTACCACAAGTTCTAAAACAGCCAAATCGACTGCAAGTTAACTTGTGGACTACATTTCAAATTGATAAACTGAAACAATAAAAACATTGAACATTTAAAACATTAAAAAAATCCGATTCCGATTATTCCTATGCAAAGCAGCGTGCAGCTCTTCATTAAGATTTCAAGACTGATTCTTGTACAGGCGATCCCCTCGTTCAGATAATGTTGCACAATTAAAATGAAAAATTACACGCCTAGTAGCATGTAAGTCTAAATAAGTTTTAAATATTGAAGTTTATTGTAAGGTTCAAATAAGTTTAATTTCTTGTCTAAACTGCGTCTGGCCGTTATTTTCTGACAGCCACCCGGGGAGACTGGGCGTATGACGTCCACCTGTGAATGCAGACACGATGGCTGGATTGCGTTTACATTACACTGAGATCCGATCACAATGCGTCCTCGACTACCTCCGATCCTGGACACGCTGATCGGATAACATTAATTTCCGATCAGTGCGTTTACACTGTCTTTTCAATGTGTATGGACAACATCCGGATACAGGTCGTGTGTAAACGCAGGGCATTTAAGTAACTTTTTAAAACGCGCCTTAGAAAAAAAAAACGTTACTGGTGTGCATCTGACAAAACAAGCCATATTTTGAGATATGCCAGTGCAAGTATCTTTCAGTTAAAACTGCTCAAACATGCATTTTAGTAGGACTATAGCTTAGGCTAAGCCTTGTTTGTGAAACTGGGAGCTAAACGCTGCAGGAAAGTGGATCTAGGCCTACTGGAGACTGGCATAAATCGGCATTGAATATATGCATTGAATAAGAGGCCTAGAATATCAAAATGTCTAGAATTTGAATCTGGATTTGTCAAAATGCTGATTGATTTGCGTTGAGGATCCATGCAAGTATAATTAAGACTGAAAACAATGTTTCCAGCAACTATGGGAACACAGCCATGGTCAAATTAAAGCCACTTTAATATAGCCTATACTGTAATATTTTTTAAGACGATTTTAAGCTTTTATTCACATATGAACATTTTGTTAAGTTAACAAAATGGGAATACAGAATCAGAAAAACACTTAAATCTATAAAACATTGAAATCAAAATTTGCTAATCTAAAATGTCAAGTATTGCAAATGTGAATAAAGTCTGATCCTTTAGAAAAGCAACAGCCCACCTCTCCCAAACAAATGGCATGATTTGAGGTATAATTCATGTCATTAACACAAACTGAATCCCATTAACCTACAGAATCTGAACCCTGGTTTGAATCATTTTAATGGAATATGCCCTTCATATTCATGGTAAATCCACTGAAGTCTCACTCCGTGCCGAGTCCAGTGGATGTCACCCTCATAAATGTCCTCGCGACACTGACTTTAAGAGAAGTGACCCGCTCTCACAGCGAGTGGTGCCTGAACTGCTGGAGCAGAAGAATAACTATGAATTGCGTGTCTGTGTGTGAATGAATGAACGGCACAGACACGCAGACGGCACAGACGCGCGCGCTCCTACATTATTTCATTCACTCTCACTCCTACATTATTTTACACGAACACATCCAAACTATATTGCTATAGTCTACTGAGATTTGTTCTAATCGCGATATAGAATAGTGTCTGTAAAACCAAAAAGACTGTTTAAATATGAATCGGGTGTCTGGGTGTGTGAATGATCAAAACTACGATATTGGGAATCTGGAACTGCTCGCCATCAAGTTGGCTTTAGAGGAGTGGAGGCATTGGCTGGAGGGAGCAAATCACCAATTTGAGGTAATCACCGATCATCGCAACCTGGAATACCTCCGTGAGGCGAAAAGGCTAAATCCTCGTCAGGCTCGATGGGCTCTCTTCTTTACTCGCTTTGATTTCCTTGTGTCATACCGCCCTGGTGGTAAGAAGGATGTTTCCCGGTACGTCAGAGGATGCTCAGTCTGCGCCATTACCAACACCCCCAGAAGACTCCCGGAGGGCAAGCTCATGCCTCTTCCTATACCGCAACGACCATGGTCCCACATTGGTGTTGATTTCATGACGGACCTTCCCCGATCCAGCAACCACACCTGTATCTTCGTCGTTGTGGATCGCTTCTCGAAAGCTTGCAAATTAACCCCATTGCCTGGACTTCCTACTGCTTTTGAGGCCGCTGAAGCCCTCTTCAATCATGTGTTTCGAAACTTCGGCATCCCCGAAGACATTGTGTCGGACAGAGGTCCGCAGTTCATTTCAAGGGTTTGGCAAGCGTTCTTCAGACTCCTCGGGGTTACTGTCAGCCTGTCTTCTGGATACCACCCTCAGACTAACGGCCAGACTGAGCGGAAGATACAGGAGATCGGACGTTACCTGCGAACCTATTGCCACCAGTACCAGGACAGCTGGAGCCAGTTCCTCCCCTGGGCTGAATACGCCCAGAATTCCCTTCGGCAGTCCACCACCGGCCTTACTCCCTTTCCGTGTGTCCTGGGTTATCAACCTCCACTCTTCCCTTGGTCCGGTGAGCCCTCAGAGGTTCCAGCTGTTGATTACTGGTTCCAGCAGAGCGAGGGGGTATGGGACTCAGCTCACGTGCACCTCCAACAGGCAGTGCGGAGGCACAAGGACCAAGCGGATCGTCGTCATTCAGAACCTCCTCTGTACCAGCCTGGGCAAAAGGTGTGGCTTTCGACCCGGGACATTCGCCTCCACCTGCTTTGCCGTAAGCTGAGTCCTCGATACATTGGCCCTTTCACCGTGCAGAGGCAGCTGGATGAAGTCTCCTACAGGCTAAATCTTCCTCCACAATACAGGATCTCACCATCTTTCCATGTCTCACTGTTGAAGCCCTTCACTGAACCTGTCACTTCTCCTCCCACAGAACCAGTCCCTGCTGACTTACCTCCTCCTCCGGTTCCAGTTGAAGATGAGTCCATCTATCGAGTCCACACCATCTTGGACTCACGACGACGAGGGCCTCGGCTGGAATACCTGGTCGACTGGGAGAATTATGGTCCTGAGGAACGATCGTGGGTTCTTCGCGAGGACATCCTGGATCCAGCTCTCCTCACTCAGTTTCACGTCGACCATCCTGATCGCCCTGCTCCCAGGGGTCGTGGTAGACCTCGCCGCCGTCTTCGTCCCTTTTCTCAGTCGTCAAGAGCCGCCTCGGAGGAGGGGGGTACTGTCAGGATTCTACCAGCTTCACTCACTCCTCCCACTCATTTACTCACTCCTCCCACTCGTTCATTGTCCCTTGAGTACTGATCACCATCACCTGCACCTCATCATTCCACCACCTTTATATTCCACTCTCCTTCACACCCTCATTGTCTGGTCTCGTCTCTACATGACACAAAGACTCACCTGCTACTTACCTGATATCCTTTGGACCTTCTTCAGAACCCTTGTCATCCTATGCCACCTTCCGTCTTCAGCCATCCTGCTTCAACCCTTCCTTGTGACTCTCCATCTGCATAGGAAACAGAGACTATTGTTATCCTTCAGTTAAGTTCCAATCTGCTTATCAACTGTTTGAATACTCACCATATCACCGTCTGCTTCTGCAATCCTGCTAATAAACATTGTTACACTTCCCACCTGTCTGACTCCTGTTCCATCCGTGACAACTATATGCATGATTATACTTTTCAGAGGGCCGACATTTCTGTATTTAAAATTCTTTTTTTTTTTATTGATTTCATGTAATATTCTAATTTTCTGAGATTTTAAATTTGGGGGTTTCATAAGCTGTAAGACATTATCATCAAAATTATAACTTTTGCACGATATTCAAATTTTTTGAGTTTCACCTGTATAGTTACTGTTAGTTACTTTTTCACATTAGCAAAGCAAGTTACTTTGTTTTCCCATTTGTTAGCTGACACCTCTTCTGCCCCCATGTTGAGAGAAACCTTGAGTAAGTGTAGAGGTGTTGTGTGCACTGTACAAACGTGATGGATATTGTCGTTTTTTTTGGGACATTTTGCAAAATCCACTAAATTAAAATAAACATTCTGGTGAACAGTTTGAGTATGCCTAACAAAACTGGAAACGATGTGCTAACTGGTAAACATGAGAAACACATGCCAATTCCTTCGCCCCTTCACCCTGACCCCATAATTGAAACATGCCTACTACAGCCTGGATTGGTAGTGCAAATTGACTGGTTGTCTGAGGTTTAGACAGAGGAACATTACTAATAGCAGTCACATCTGAAAGCCCAGTGGCCCCATTTGGCATTTTTGAATCAAGAACCTGTAGAGAACATGGCTCTAATGATCCTCTCCCTTCTTCACCCGGACAGCTGCTGCAACAATCGGTTTGCATAACCAAAGAATTTCTGCACAAACTGTCAGAAACCGTCTCAGGGAAGCTCATCTGCATGCTCGTCGTCCTCATCGGGGTCTCGACCTGACTGCAGTTCGTCGTCGTAACCGACTTGAGTGGGCAAATGCTCACATTCGATGGCATCTGACACTTTGGAGAGGTGTTCACTTCGCGGATAAATCCCGGTTTTCACTGTACAGGGCAGATGGCAGACAGCGTGTATGGCGCCGTGTGGGTGAGTGGTTTGCTGACGTCAACATTGTGGATCAAGTGGTCCATGGTGGCGGTGGGGTTATGATATGGGCCCATGTTACAAGGATCTGTACACAATTCCTGAAAGCGAAAAACATCCCAGTTCTTGCATGGCCAGAATACTCACCCATTGAGCATGTTTGGGATGCTCTGGATCAGCGTATACAACAGCGTGTTCCAGGTCCTGCCAACATCCAGCAACTTTGCACAGCCATTGAGGAGGAGTGGACCAACATTCCACAGGCCACAATCAACAACCTGATCAACTCTATGAAAAGGAGATGTGTTGCACTTTGTGAGGCAAATTGTGGTCACACCAGATACTGACTGGTTTTCGGACCTCCACAACACAGTAAAGCTGCACCTTTTAGAGTTGCCTTTTATTGTGGCCAGCCTAAGGCACACCTGTGCAATAATCATGCTGTCTAATCAGCATCTTGATAGCCACTCCTGTGAGGTGGATGGATTATCTCGGCAAAGAAGTGCTCACAGACACCGATTTAGACAGATTTGTGAACAATATTTGAGAGAAATAGGCCTTTTGTGTACATAGAAAAAGTCTTAGATCTTTGAGTTCAGCTCATGAAAAATAGGGGCAAAAACAAAATTGTTGCATTTATAATTTTGTTAAGTGTTGAACTGTTCAGAAGTTATTTAAAAAGGAAGACCTTCTACTTATCTGCATTGTTCTCGTTATCTGGCTCAGTTCTGACAACATTCATTTTATTTGCTGTACATCTTCAGAAATAACTCTTACTTCAGATATGGCAGCTCCCTGTAATATCTCATGAGGCAAATGATCAGAAGAATTTTATTCTAAATAATCCTAATGCCATCTGCGGGTTTGATGTCCGTTTAGGTCTCATAGAATCATAATCTTTTCTATCCTGACAGCCTCTATGGCTTAAAGGACCATGTAATGTTTAGAAATGATTTTGTTCAGGAAATGTGCTACCAGGATGGTGTGTCCATTAAAACACAGTGGATCCATTTCTCAATTCACAATCTTTTAATAGTAAAAAGCAGCATGAGAATCAAGCCATTTTTGTATGTGAATCATACAGAGTTGTATGGCTTCTATAAACAAAAGACAATAGAAAACAAACAGAATCTTAAATCTTAAAGGTGGGATCAGGAGTTTTTGAAATATGCTGGTGGCCAATGTTGATATTTAAAATCAACCCGAACAAACACACTACTCCTTTAGTGTTCCACCTGCAAAACTCACAATCCAATCCCCTAACCGCTCTGCTCCGAGTCGGTCTCAAACCCCGATACCCCTGCAAGTGAGTCAAGTGCATTAACAAGGACCAGAGGTGTAAAGTCCAGGTTCAGAAAGTAAAACTCATCAGTATTTTGTTCCAATCATCCGGATTTGCTAATTAGCACAGTTTTTTAGCCAGGAGATAGAACTAATTAGTGAAACTAACTAGTAACACTAATTAGTAAAACACCCATGAACTCCAGCCTCAAATAAACATATGGCAGGACTTTTACTTTCTGACCACCGGACTTTACACGTCGGACAATGACACTAAACCCCGCATTCACTAACAGTCACCAGCACGACTCAAATGACAAGAAAAAAAAAAAAAAAAAAGAAAAAAAAAAGCACACAATAGTACTGTTCAATAGATTTATTTGGTGATAAACAGGGAAGACATCCAAACATCCATTGGTTAAAACAGCACTGTTATGAATGGCCACATTCTTTATTACCTGCCTTACCGCCCAAACCCCCCAAACCTCAGCACAGGGCCAAGACATTGGCCATCAGCGTGAGTATGGTGACCGTTTTCAGCACACATTGGAGGATTCTGCGTTTTGGCTGCAGACGTCACTGGAGGATTTTGTGGTTCGGCTGCAGGAGTCACTGGAGGATTCTGTGGTTCGGCTGCAGGCGTCACTGAAGGATTCTGCGGTTCGGCTGTAGTCTTCACTGCATGGATACAGATAATCAGCTTTAGTCAGTCCGTTTAGTGGCATTCAGTCTAAGATATACAGCATAAAATACAAATTGGAAGTTTACCTTAAAGAATTAATCATTATTTATTCATTTTTTAAACCCATCCTGATCTTGCAGTGCTACCAGCTGAATACTTTTGACATTGAGAACGCTAAAATCAAACAAGACAAACGGAAATAAGAAACCCAACCACTAATATAACAAATACCTGTATATGGAGCCATACACTGATGTCCACATCCATTGCTGCAGCATTTCTCATTGCCCGGACAGTTCCTATCATTGGAACAATTCTTAGCACACATTCCTGCTCCAGAGTTTGTGCTTGGACACTGTCCTGGCTTTGCTGCTATACAGACACATGGCAGAAACCACCACATCATTAAATACTGAATGTCTAATCCACTGTGAAAAAAAAGATTTCAAAGATGATTGGATTAGTTTTTACAGGAATATTCAGTCTTTCTATTTTAGTTTCACGTTTAGTTGAATGGGTCACTTGCAATTATTCGTGCAAACCAAGCAATTTCTGATTGAATACTTATTTATACACCATTTGTTTAGGGTTTCTTTTGGAAGACCTTCTAGAGCATCCATCATTAATTGAAACTCACTGAAAACAGGCGGCACTGTATCTGCTTCAAATCAAAGAAGCTTAGAAATCGACCATTTATCAATAAAATGCATCAATCAGTTTCAAAGACTGAGAGTGCCGTTACAACCTATAGTAGGGCGTGTAATAGTGCAATGCTGATAGAAAACATGGACATCAGTTAATGTGTTACATACAATTACTAGTATAAATAAGTGTATTTCTTTTAAAATTGTCAATGCCATCCCCATGGCCACCCAGATTTCATCGTAAGCATTTAAACAGGCTACACAACAGAAGATACAGGTTATATTAGCTCCCAGTGTTTAGGCTATAGTTAACATGGAGAAAACAAAACTTTAAACAAAATAATTCAGAAATTAAACCTGGTAACAATTTTGTAGTCATTATAACATTGTTGATTCACAGTAAACAAAAATGCAGTGATTATATGGATTTTACTTGTACAATGAAATTAACTCATGAATATTTTGCAGATTCATATTTTATTGAAACTAAAACAACGTACGAAGTTCAACTTCCAATGGACGTCTGTGAATTCTTGGTAAAAACAAGATGCAGACTTGTCTTGTGCCTAAAGTCAAATTTTGTAAGGCACCCATTTATGCATTTATTCAGGCTGTGTAAGGAAGTTAAAAGATATTCTCACCTACGACTCCAGCTTCTATTGTGTTCAAACATGCCGACAGACACAATAAAACAGCACTCAACGAGCACACTCGAGCTGTTGTCATTCTCACGACCTGTGATCTCACAATCAACTCTGCTGGAAGATTAGGGAGTCGGTAAGGGCTGACAGCGAGGCACACAAAACTACAATGAAAAACCCTGTCGCTGTATCAAAACATCTGCTAAATCACACAACAAACGCTGTGAAAACGGTTTAGGTCGCTTTTTGCAAACGCGTTTTTAAAGATACTAGGAGGTCTGGGCAACTCCAACCTTAATGAAACTCACCTGCCCATTGAAGACCTTCATTAGCTTGTTCAGGTGTCTGATCAGGGTTGAAGAAGCGCTGCGTTCACGCCTTGTGTCCTATAATTACCGAGATGATTGAGGGAAATTCGATATTTGGGGTTGTGGAGGTAGATGGATTCAAAACTTAAATTTGACAGTCATATAAAGAAAATAATAGATAAATGTAAAAAAGGAATAAATGTTTTAAGATGTCTGGTAGGGGTGGATTGGGGTGCAAGTCGGCAATCATTAAAAAGAATATATTGTGCAATGATCAGACCTGTCATAGATTACGGATGCATAGTATATAGCTCAGCATCAGCATCTAAGTTAAAGAAAATAAATGTTATTCAGTCGCAAGCATTACGGATAAGTTGTGGGGCATTCAGCACATCCCCTATTCCAGCAATTCAGGTAGAAATGGCAGAAATGCCTCTGGATGTTAGGAGGTTACAATTAAAAATGTCATATTGGAGTACACTAAAGGGACATAATGAGAATCACCCAGTGAAAAGGATTCTAGAAAAGTGCAGGGAGTATGGAAAAGGAGAAATAAATAGTTTTGGATGGAATGTAGAAAAAGAAGCCCAGAACATAGAAATAAATAATATAAATATTAGTCCTACAGTGGAAATACCATCAATACCTCCATGGCTTTTCCCTAATGTCGATCTAACATTGCAAGACAAGATGCAAACAAAGGAAATGGTCATAAAGGATATAGTTGTGAAGCAGCACCTAAGTCAAGAATATTACAGTATTCAAATATTTACGGATTGAGAATCCAGACAATGGACATATAGCAGCAGCAGTTTTCATTCCCCATTTTAAATATAGTATTGAAAAGAGAATTACGGATCATGTTTCAGTATATACAGCAGAAATGAGTGGAATTTTAATGACACTTCAATGGGTGGAAGATGTTCGTCATATGGATGTAGTGATTTGTTCAGACTCCTTTTCAGCTTTAATGAAATAGTGGAACGTCAGTGTCCAGGCAGGATATCTTATATGAAGTACTACAAAATCTGTACAGAATTAACAGAATAGGAGTAAACATTTCATTTTTATGGGTTCCAGCACATGTGGGGGTAGAAGGTAATGAGGAGGTTGATCAGTTGGCAAAGAGATCTTTAAAATGCAATGTAATAGACATTAATGTATCACTGAGTAAAACTGAAGTTAAAGCAATAATAAAACCGGCTCTAAACAAGATGTGGCAACAGAAATGGGACAAAGAGACAAAAGGTAGACATTTGTATAAAATTCAAAATAAAGTTGGGGTTGAGAGAAATAAATACGGAAGCAGAAAGGAAGATTCCATAATATCTAGGGTTCGAATAGGGCATACATGCCTTAATTACTCACTTTTTTTATTATAGGGAAAAGAGAATCTGTGAATTGTGATAAATGTGGCTTGTCAGAAACAGTTGAACACGTGTTGATTCATTGCACAGAATACAACAGAGAAAGAATCGATTTTACAGAATCATTAAGCTACGTAGGTTATATTGTCAGTAAAAAGCATATTTCAAAACGCACAGAAAGAGAAAAGGGTTTATAGTGCTTTAATGAGGTATCTAAGGGAAACAGGATTGGTTAACAGAATAGAGTGCCGAAGTGATGACGTCACTTTGTAGGACAACTTGGAAGCTAGCGACGCATGGGTTCCCTCGATCGAAAAGCTATGCATTTTCCCCATAGACTTTTGGAAAATCGCAAAAAATAAGATCTATGTTTAACAAAGAGTTGTGACCCTTACACGTTTTTTCTATCAAGATAATCTTTACAAGTTAATCCAAAATTTATACATTTTGAAGCCTATATAAAGTTTTTAAAAAACACAAGCTGACACAATAAAGTTTAAAAAACCACAAGCAGGTTATAACTGTGTGTTCTATGTCATACATCAAAACGTGAAAATATTTAGAGGCTTTGTTCACCACAGACCTTATTTCAGGCGATTTAGCAAAAACCCATTCAAAAAACCCATAGACTTTAGAGCGAGGGAACCGGGAGTGCTAAAATGCTAACTCACTTCCGCGTTTTGGCCTACAGAGTGACGTCGTAACTTCGGCACTCTATATAGTTTAATATATATATTTTTTAAGATACTTTGCTTCACTTTGGTTAACGCTTCACACTCCTGTCCAGCTGGTGGCGGTAAATGCACCATTTAGCTGGTTTGCCAACCGCCATAAAACTCAGAAAGAAGAAGAAGAAGAAGAAGTAGTTTCTATTTTGCAACATTATCAAAGTACTCAGGTGGTAGCAATCAAGTGGTACAAAGTCGGAGTAGTAGCCTACCACAAGTTCTAAAACAGCCAAATCGACTGCAAGTTAACTTGTGGACTACATTTCAAATTGATAAACTGAAACAATAAAAACATTGAACATTTAAAACATTAAAAAAATCCGATTCCGATTATTCCTATGCAAAGCAGCGTGCAGCTCTTCATTAAGATTTCAAGACTGATTCTTGTACAGGCGATCCCCTCGTTCAGATAATGTTGCACAATTAAAATGAAAAATTACACGCCTATTAGCATGTAAGTCTAAATAAGTTTTAAATATTGAAGTTTATTGTAAGGTTCAAATAAGTTTAATTTCTTGTCTAAACTGCGTCTGGCCGTTATTTTCTGACAGCCACCCGGGGAGACTGGGCGTATGACGTCCACCTGTGAATGCAGACACGATGGCTGGATTGCGTTTACATTACACTGAGATCCGATCACAATGCGTCCTCGACTACCTCCGATCCTGGACACGCTGATCGGATAACATTAATTTCCGATCAGTGCGTTAACACTGTCTTTTTAATGTGTATGGACAACATCCGGATACAGGTCGTGTGTAAACGCAGGGCATTTAAGTAACTTTTTAAAACGCGCCTTAGAAAAAAAAAACGTTACTGGTGTGCATCTGACAAAACAAGCCATATTTTGAGATATGCCAGTGCAAGTATCTTTCAGTTAAAACTGCTCAAACATGCATTTTAGTAGGACTATAGCTTAGGCTAAGCCTTGTTTGTGAAACTGGGAGCTAAACGCTGCAGGAAAGTGGATCTAGGCCTACTGGAGACTGGCATAAATCGGCATTGAATATATGCATTGAATAAGAGGCCTAGAATATCAAAATGTCTAGAATTTGAATCTGGATTTGTCAAAATGCTGATTGATTTGCGTTGAGGATCCATGCAAGTATAATTAAGACTGAAAACAATGTTTCCAGCAACTATGGGAACACAGCCATGGTCAAATTAAAGCCACTTTAATATAGCCTATACTGTAATATTTTTTAAGACGATTTTAAGCTTTTATTCACATATGAACATTTTGTTAAGTTAACAAAATGGGAATACAGAATCAGAAAAACACTTAAATCTATAAAACATTGAAATCAAAATTTGCTAATCTAAAATGTCAAGTATTGCAAATGTGAATAAAGTCTGATCCTTTAGAAAAGCAACAGCCCACCTCTCCCAAACAAATGGCATGATTTGAGGTATAATTCATGTCATTAACACAAACTGAATCCCATTAACCTACAGAATCTGAACCCTGGTTTGAATCATTTTAATGGAATATGCCCTTCATATTCATGGTAAATCCACTGAAGTCTCACTCCGTGCCGAGTCCAGTGGATGTCACCCTCATAAATGTCCTCGCGACACTGACTTTAAGAGAAGTGACCCGCTCTCACAGCGAGTGGTGCCTGAACTGCTGGAGCAGAAGAATAACTATGAATTGCGTGTCTGTGTGTGAATGAATGAACGGCACAGACACGCAGACGGCACAGACGCGCGCGCTCCTACATTATTTCATTCACTCTCACTCCTACATTATTTTACACGAACACATCCAAACTATATTGCTATAGTCTACTGAGATTTGTTCTAATCGCGATATAGAATAGTGTCTGTAAAACCAAAAAGACTGTTTAAATATGAATCGGGTGTCTGGGTGTGTGAATGATCAAAACTACGATATTGGGAATCTGGAACTGCTCGCCATCAAGTTGGCTTTAGAGGAGTGGAGGCATTGGCTGGAGGGAGCAAATCACCAATTTGAGGTAATCACCGATCATCGCAACCTGGAATACCTCCGTGAGGCGAAAAGGCTAAATCCTCGTCAGGCTCGATGGGCTCTCTTCTTTACTCGCTTTGATTTCCTTGTGTCATACCGCCCTGGTGGTAAGAAGGATGTTTCCCGGTACGTCAGAGGATGCTCAGTCTGCGCCATTACCAACACCCCCAGAAGACTCCCGGAGGGCAAGCTCATGCCTCTTCCTATACCGCAACGACCATGGTCCCACATTGGTGTTGATTTCATGACGGACCTTCCCCGATCCAGCAACCACACCTGTATCTTCGTCGTTGTGGATCGCTTCTCGAAAGCTTGCAAATTAACCCCATTGCCTGGACTTCCTACTGCTTTTGAGGCCGCTGAAGCCCTCTTCAATCATGTGTTTCGAAACTTCGGCATCCCCGAAGACATTGTGTCGGACAGAGGTCCGCAGTTCATTTCAAGGGTTTGGCAAGCGTTCTTCAGACTCCTCGGGGTTACTGTCAGCCTGTCTTCTGGATACCACCCTCAGACTAACGGCCAGACTGAGCGGAAGATACAGGAGATCGGACGTTACCTGCGAACCTATTGCCACCAGTACCAGGACAGCTGGAGCCAGTTCCTCCCCTGGGCTGAATACGCCCAGAATTCCCTTCGGCAGTCCACCACCGGCCTTACTCCCTTTCCGTGTGTCCTGGGTTATCAACCTCCACTCTTCCCTTGGTCCGGTGAGCCCTCAGAGGTTCCAGCTGTTGATTACTGGTTCCAGCAGAGCGAGGGGGTATGGGACTCAGCTCACGTGCACCTCCAACAGGCAGTGCGGAGGCACAAGGACCAAGCGGATCGTCGTCATTCAGAACCTCCTCTGTACCAGCCTGGGCAAAAGGTGTGGCTTTCGACCCGGGACATTCGCCTCCACCTGCTTTGCCGTAAGCTGAGTCCTCGATACATTGGCCCTTTCACCGTGCAGAGGCAGCTGGATGAAGTCTCCTACAGGCTAAATCTTCCTCCACAATACAGGATCTCACCATCTTTCCATGTCTCACTGTTGAAGCCCTTCACTGAACCTGTCACTTCTCCTCCCACAGAACCAGTCCCTGCTGACTTACCTCCTCCTCCGGTTCCAGTTGAAGATGAGTCCATCTATCGAGTCCACACCATCTTGGACTCACGACGACGAGGGCCTCGGCTGGAATACCTGGTCGACTGGGAGGATTATGGTCCTGAGGAACGATCGTGGGTTCTTCGCGAGGACATCCTGGATCCAGCTCTCCTCACTCAGTTTCACGTCGACCATCCTGATCGCCCTGCTCCCAGGGGTCGTGGTAGACCTCGCCGCCGTCTTCGTCCCTTTTCTCAGTCGTCAAGAGCCGCCTCGGAGGAGGGGGGTACTGTCAGGATTCTACCAGCTTCACTCACTCCTCCCACTCATTTACTCACTCCTCCCACTCGTTCATTGTCCCTTGAGTACTGATCACCATCACCTGCACCTCATCATTCCACCACCTTTATATTCCACTCTCCTTCACACCCTCATTGTCTGGTCTCGTCTCTACATGACACAAAGACTCACCTGCTACTTACCTGATATCCTTTGGACCTTCTTCAGAACCCTTGTCATCCTATGCCACCTTCCGTCTTCAGCCATCCTGCTTCAACCCTTCCTTGTGACTCTCCATCTGCATAGGAAACAGAGACTATTGTTATCCTTCAGTTAAGTTCCAATCTGCTTATCAACTGTTTGAATACTCACCATATCACCGTCTGCTTCTGCAATCCTGCTAATAAACATTGTTACACTTCCCACCTGTCTGACTCCTGTTCCATCCGTGACAACTATATGCATGATTATACTTTTCAGAGGGCCGACATTTCTGTATTTAAAATTCTTTTTTTTCTTTATTGATTTCATGTAATATTCTAATTTTCAGAGATTTTAAATTTGGGGGTTTCATAAGCTGTAAGACATTATCATCAAAATTATAACTTTTGCACGATATTCAAATTTTTTGAGTTTCACCTGTATAGTTACTGTTAGTTACTTTTTCACATTAGCAAAGCAAGTTACTTTTTCCCATTTATTAGCTGACACCTCTTCTGCCCCCATGTTGAGAGAAACCTTGAGTAAGTGTAGAGGTGTTGTGTGCACTGTACAAACGTGATGGATATTGTCGTTTTTTTTGGGACATTTTGCAAAATCCACTAAATTAAAATAAACATTCTGGTGAACAGTTTGAGTATGCCTAACAAAACTGGAAACGATGTGCTAACTGGTAAACATGAGAAACACATGCCAATTCCTTCGCCCCTTCACCCTGACCCCATAATTGAAACATGCCTACTACAGCCCGGATTGGTAGTGCAAATTGACTGGTTGTCTGAGGTATAGACACAGGAACATTACTAATAGCAGTCACATCTGAAAGCCCAGTGGCCCCATTTGGCATTTTTGAATAAAGAACCTGTAGAGAACATGGCTCTAATGATCCTCTCCCTTCTTCACCCGGACAGCTGCTGCAACAATCGGTTTGCATAACCAAAGAATTTCTGCACAATCTGTCAGAAACCGTCTCAGGGAAGCTCATCTGCATGCTCGTCGTCCTCATCGGGGTCTCGACCTGACTGCAGTTCGTCGTCGTAACCGACTTGAGTGGGCAAATGCTCACATTCGATGGCATCTGACACTTTGGAGAGGTGTTCACTTCGCGGATAAATCCCGGTTTTCACTGTACAGGGCAGATGGCAGACAGCGTGTATGGCGCCGTGTGGGTGAGTGGTTTGCTGACGTCAACATTGTGGATCAAGTGGTCCATGGTGGCGGTGGGGTTATGATATGGGCCCATGTTACAAGTGTAAGGCTGGTGCCGGTATGTCTGATCGACCCCTCAATGTGACAAAAGGCCCTCCTGGGAATTAACACTTGAACTATCCCTTGAATATGTAACTCCCTCTTGCATATGTAACAGGAACTTTGGAGACGCAGTGCAGTTCACACTTCACCCACACCATCTCCCCCACATCCCCCTCCTCCTCACCTGAAATACACTAAAACCTTATGAAATGTTATGTGTGTACAAAAATGTAACTACTCATGTTTGGTGTCTTTTGATGTATCACAATGCGCCTGGTGACATGGTCTCATTCTCCCAACTATGATGAAAAGCTAAAAGAAGTTATGAAATGTGAGAAAAGTGATGTGTCCCATAATAGCCTCATTCAGACTACCTCCTGTATGTAAAATCAGGCAGACCTCACAGTGTGAGCCCCTGAATAAACAACCAAAATCTAATTATAATGACAGACATCACCATTTGGTAACAATTGAATTATCTGGGTTTATAAGGAAAAGAGCAGAAAAGTTCGGGGAGTCTGTAGGTTGACTGCCCACACAACCGCTGTGTGTAATTTTGTTGACAGGTAATAATTTCTACAAATTCTGTGATTTCTGAATTGATATGCTTAACTGATGATTTTATCCTCTGAATTGGATTTGAAATGATTACATCATTACCTGATCAATAAATTGTAAACGTTTGATTTTATTCTAACCGACTCTGAGAATTGTTTTTCCCCCGAGTAGATTATCGGATTCGTATATTTCCACAAGTTTGCGTCAGAGTTTAGTGACGACTAATATCTGATATCAGATTCAAGTGTACTTGAATGAGGAGACGGGTAGTTTCCGTCTAGAATCAGCTGTTTGATCTAGATTTGGGTACGTCTAAAAACCTCTGTTCTAATTTAATGTTACTTTAGATAAGTGCACGCTACTAAAGTAAGTTATTGAATTAAGTTCCTGAGGTGGCATTCAAGGGGGCTGTGTATGTCTTCGATTACGTACGTGTGAATTACGGCAAATCCCAGACATTCAGCCAATTACCTCTGTTTTGATAATCGGAAACTGACGAGATTGTGCCGGAGACCTGGTGAGGAACTCGAAGTGATATAGTTTCCTGATCTGAGCGGATAAAATATAATCAGAGTTTAAAGAATAAACAAACCTTCGCTACCGTTTAATGATGCACGGATATCATTAAAACCTTTTCATTTATGGAGTCAGATAATAACGAGATAATACATGAGAAAATATATTGCATTTAATCTTGTTGTGTTGCGTGAAAGGAAAGGCAAGTAATACGCAGAGTAACCTTCTACCGCTGATTGGATGCCGAATTTGGACCAATCGAGCCGGACTTTACACAAGGATCTGTACACAATTCCTGAAAGCAAAAAACATCCCAGTTCTTGCATGGCCAGAATACTCACCGGACATGTCACCCATTGAGCATGTTTGGGATGCTCTGGATCAGCGTATACAACAGCGTGTTCCAGGTCCTGCCAATATCCAGCAACTTTGCACAGCCATTGAGGAGGAGTGGACCAACATTCCACAGGCCACAATCAACAACCTGATCAACTCTATGAAAAGGAGATGTGTTGCACTTTGTGAGGCAAATTATGGTCACACCAGATACTGACTGGTTTTCGGACCTCCACAACACAGTAAAGCTGGACCTTTTAGAGTTGCCTTTTATTGTGGCCAGCCTAAGGCACACCTGTGCAATAATCATGCTGTCTAATCAGCATCTTGATAGCCACTCCTGTGAGGTGGATGGATTATCTCAGCAAAGAAGTGCTCACAGACACCAATTTAGACAGATTTGTGAACAATATTTGAGAGAAATAGGCCTTTTGTGTACATAGAAAAAGTCTTAGATCTTTGAGTTCAGCTCATGAAAAATAGGGGCAAAAACAAAATTGTTGCATTTATAATTTTGTTAAGTGTTGAACTGTTCAGAAGTTATTTAAAAAGGAAGACCTTCTACTTATCTGCATTGTTCTCATTATCTGGCTCAGTTCTGACAACATTCATTTTATTTGCTGTACATCTTCAGAAATAACTCTTACTTCAGATATGGCAGCTCCCTGTAATATCTCATGAGGCAAATGATCAGAAGAATTTTGTTCTAAATAATCCTAATGCCATCTGTGGGTTTAATGTCCGTTTAGGTGTCATAGAATCATAATCTTTTCTATCCTGACAGCCTCTATGGCTTAAAGGACCATGTAATGTTTAGAAATGATTTTGTTCAGGAAATGTGCTACCAGGATGGTGTGTCCATTAAAACACAGTGGATCCATTTCTCAATTCACAATCTTTTAATAGTAAAAAGCAGCATGAGAATCAAGCCATTTTTGTATGTGAATCATACAGAGTTGTATGGCTTCTATAAACAAAAGACAATAGAAAACAAACAGAATCTTAAATCTTAAAGGTGGGATCAGGAGTTTTTGAAATATGCTGGTGGCCAATGTTGATATTTAAAATCAACCCGAACAAACACACTACTCCTTTAGTGTTCCACCTGCAAAACTCACAATCCAATCCCCTAACCGCTCTGCTCCGAGTCGGTCTCAAACCCCGATACCCCTGCAAGTGAGTCAAGTGCATTAACAAGGACCAGAGGTGTAAAGTCCAGGTTCAGAAAGTAAAACTCATCAGTATTTTGTTCCAATCATCCGGATTTGCTAATTAGCACAGTTTTTTAGCCAGGAGATAGAACTAATTAGTGAAACTAACTAGTAACACTTATTAGTAAAACACCCATGAACTCCAGCCTCAACTAAACATATGGCAGGACTTTTACTTTCTGACCACCGGACTTTACACGTCGGACAATGACACTAAACCCCGCATTCATTAACAGTCACCAGCACGACTCAAATGACAAGAAAAAAAAGAAAAGAAAAAAAAAACACAATAGTACTGTTCAATAGATTTATTTGGTGATAAACAGGGAAGACATCCAAACATCCATTGGTTAAAACAGCACAGTTATGAATGGCCACATTCTTTATTACCTGCCTTACCACGCAAACCGCCCAAACCACCCAAACCTCAGCACAGGGCCAAGACATTGGCCATCAGCGTGAGTATGGTGACCGTTTTCAGCACACACTGGAGGATTCTGCGTTTTGGCTGCAGACGTCACTGGAGGATTCTGTGGTTCGGCTGCAGGCGTCACTGAAGGATTCTGCGGTTCGGCTGCAGGCGTCACTGAAGGATTCTGTGGTTCGGCTGCAGGCGTCACTGAAGGATTCTGCGGTTCGGCTGCAGGCGTCACTGGAGGATTCTGCGGTTCGGCTGTAGTCTTCACTGCATGGATACAGATAATCAGCCCGTTTAGTGGCATTCAGTCTAAGATATACAGCATAAAATACAAATTGGAAGTTTACCTTAAAGAATTAATCATTATTTATTCATTTTTTAAACCCATCCTGATCTTGCAGTGCTACCAGCTGAATACTTTTGACATTGAGAACGCTAAAATCAAACAAGACAAACGGAAATAAGAAACCCAACCACTAATATAACAAATACCTGTATATGGAGCCATACACTGATGTCCACATCCATTGCTGCAGCATTTCTCATTGCCCGGACAGTTCCTATCATTGGAACAATTCTTAGCACACATTCCTGCTCCAGAGTTTGTGCTTGGACACTGTCCTGGCTTTGCTGCTATACAGACACATGGCAGAAACCACCACATCATTAAATACTGAATGTCTAATCCACTGTGAAAAAAAAGATTTCAAAGATGATTGGATTAGTTTTTACAGGAATATTCAGTCTTTCTATTTTAGTTTCACGTTTAGTTGAATGGGTCACTTGCAATTATTCGTGCAAACCTAGCAATTTCTGATTGAATACTTATTTATACACCATTTGTTTAGGGTTTCTTTTGGAAGACCTTCTAGAGCATCCATCATTAATTGAAACTCACTGAAAACAGGCGGCACTGTATCTGCTTCAAATCAAAGAAGCTTAGAAATCGACCATTTATCAATAAAATGCATCAATCAGTTTCAAAGACTGAGAGTGCCGTTACAACCTATAGGCTAGTAGGGCGTGTAATAGTGCAATGCTGATAGAAAACATGGACATCAGTTAATGTGTTACATACAATTACTAGTATAAATAAGTGTATTTCTTTTAAAATTGTCAATGCCATCCCCATGGCCACCCAGATTTCATCGTAAGCATTTAAACAGGCTACACAACAGAAGATACAGGTTATATTAGCTCCCAGTGTTTAGGCTATAGTTAACATGGAGAAAACAAAACTTTAAACAAAATAATTCAGAAATTAAACCTGGTAACAATTTTGTAGTCATTATAACATTGTTGATTTACAGTAAACAAAAATGCAGTGATTGTATGGATTTTACTTGTACAATGAAATTAATTCATGAATATTTTGCAGATTCATATTTTATTGAAACTAAAACAACGTACGAAGTTCAACTTCCAATGGACGTCTGAATTCTTGGTAAAAACAAGATGCAGACTTGTCTTGTGCCTAAAGTCAAATTTTGTAAGGCACCCATTTATGCATTTATTCAGGCTGTGTAAGGAAGTTAAAAGATACTCACCTACGACTCCAGCTTCTATTGTGTTCAAACATGCCGACAGACACAATAAAACAGCACTCAACGAGCACACTCGAGCTGTCGTCATTCTCACGACCTGTGATCTCACAATCAACTCTGCTGGAAGATTAGGGAGTCGGCAAGGGCTGACAGCGAGGCACACAAAACTACAATGAAAAACCCCGTCGCTGTATCAAAACATCTGCTAAATCACACAACAAACGCTGTGAAAACGGTTTAGATCGCTTTTTGCAAACGCGTTTTTAAAGATACTAGGAGGTCTGGGCAACTCCAACCTTAATGAAACTCACCTGCCCATTGAAGACCTTCATTAGCTTGTTCAGGTGTCTGATCAGGGTTGAAGAAGCGCTGCGTTCACGCCTTGTGTCCTATAATTACCGAGATGATTGAGGGAAATTCGATATTTGGGGTTGTGGAGGTAGATGGATTCAAAACTTAAATTTGACAGTCATATAAAGAAAATAATAGATAAATGTAAAAAAGGAATAAATGTTTTAAGATGTCTGGTAGGGGTGGATTGGGGTGCAAGTCGGCAATCATTAAAAAGAATATATTGTGCAATGATCAGACCTGTCATAGATTACGGATGCATAGTATATAGCTCAGCATCAGCATCTAAGTTAAAGAAAATAAACGTTATTCAGTCGCAAGCATTACGGATAAGTTGTGGGGCATTCAGAACATCCCCTATTCCAGCAATTCAGGTAGAAATGGCAGAAATGCCTCTGGATGTTAGGAGGTTACAATTAAAAATGTCATATTGGAGTACACTAAAGGGACATAATGAGAATCACCCAGTGAAAAGGATTCTAGAAAAGTGCAGGGAGTATGGAAAAGGAGAAATAAATAGTTTTGGATGGAATGTAGAAAAAGAAGCCCAGAACATAGAAATAAATAATATAAATATTAGTCCTACAGTGGTAATACCATCAATACCTCCATGGCTTTTCCCTAATGTCGATCTAACATTGCAAGACAAGATGCAAACAAAGGAAATGGTCATAAAGGATATAGTTGTGAAGCAGCACCTAAGTCAAGAATATTACAGTATTCAAATATTTACGGATTGAGAATCCAGACAATGGACATATAGCAGCAGCAGTTTTCATTCCCCATTTTAAATATAGTATTGAAAAGAGAATTACGTATCATGTTTCAGTATATACAGCAGAAATGAGTGGAATTTTAATGACACTTCAATGGGTGGAAGATGTTTGTCATATGGATGTAGTGATTTGTTCAGACTCCTTTTCAGCTTTAATGAAATAGTGGAAAGTCAGTGTCCAGGCAGGATATCTTATATGAAGTACTACAAAATCTGTACAGAATTAACAGAATAGGAGTAAACATTTCATTTTTATGGGTTCCAGCACATGTGGGGGTAGAGGGTAATGAGGAGGTTGATCAGTTGGCAAAGAGATCTTTAAAATGCAATGTAATAGACATTAATGTATCACTGAGTAAAACTGAAGTTAAAGCAATAATAAAACCGGCTCTAAACAAGATGTGGCAACAGAAATGGGACAAAGAGACAAAAGGTAGACATTTGTATAAAATTCAAAATAAAGTTGGGGTTGAGAGAAATAAATACGGAAGCAGAAAGGAAGATTCCATAATATCTAGGGTTCGAATAGGGCATACATGCCTTAATTACTCACTTTTTTATTATAGGGAAAAGAGAATCTGTGAATTGTGATAAATGTGGCTTGTCAGAAACAGTTGAACACGTGTTGATTCATTGCACAGAATACAACAGAGAAAGAATCGATTTTACAGAATCATTAAGCTACGTAGGTTATATTGTCAGTAAAAAGCATATTTCAAAACGCACAGAAAGAGAAAAGGGTTTATAGTGCTTTAATGAGGTATCTAAGGGAAACAGGATTGGTTAACAGAATAGAGTGCCGAAGTGATGACGTCACTTTGTAGGACAACTTGGAAGCTAGCGACGCATGGGTTCCCTCGATCGAAAAGCTATGCATTTTCCCCATAGACTTTTGGAAAATCGCAAAAAATAAGATCTGTGTTTAACAAAGAGTTACACGTTTTGTCTATCAAGATAATCTTTACAAGTTAATCCAAAATTCATACATTTTGAAGCCTATATAAAGTTTTTAAAAAACACAAGCTGACACAATAAAGTTTAAAAAACCACAAGCAGGTTATAACTGTGTGTTCTATGTCATACATCAAAACGTGAAAATATTTAGAGGCTTTGTTCACCACAGACCTTATTTCAGGCGATTTAGCAAAAACCCATTCAAAAAACCCATAGACTTTAGAGCGAGGGAACCGGGAGTGCTAAAATGCTAACTCACTTCCGCGTTTTGGCCTACAGAGTGACGTCGTAACTTCGGCACTCTATATAGTTTAATATATATATTTTTTAAGATACTTTGCTTCACTTTGGTTAACGCTTCACACTCCTGTCCAGCTGGTGGCGGTAAATGCACCATTTAGCTGGTTTGCCAACCGCCATAAAACTCAGAAAGAAGAAGAAGAAGAAGTAGTTTCTATTTTGCAACATTATCAAAGTACTCAGGTGGTAGCAATCAAGTGGTACAAAGTCGGAGTAGTAGCCTACCACAAGTTCTAAAACAGCCAAATCGACTGCAAGTTAACTTGTGGACTACATTTCAAATTGATAAACTGAAACAATAAAAACATTGAACATTTAAAACATTAAAAAAATCCGATTCCGATTATTCCTATGCAAAGCAGCGTGCAGCTCTTCATTAAGATTTCAAGACTGATTCTTGTACAGGCGATCCCCTCGTTCAGATAATGTTGCACAATTAAAATGAAAAATTACACGCCTAGTAGCATGTAAGTCTAAATAAGTTTTAAATATTGAAGTTTATTGTAAGGTTCAAATAAGTTTAATTTCTTGTCTAAACTGCGTCTGGCCATTATTTTCTGACAGCCACCCGGGGAGACTGGGCGTATGACGTCCACCTGTGAATGCAGACACGATGGCTGGATTGCGTTTACATTACACTGAGATCCGATCACAATGCGTCCTCGACTACCTCCGATCCTGGACACGCTGATCGGATAACATTAATTTCCGATCAGTGCGTTTACACTGTCTTTTCAATGTGTATGGACAACATCCGGATACAGGTCGTGTGTAAACGCAGGGCATTTAAGTAACTTTTTAAAACGCGCCTTAGAAAAAAAAAAACGTTACTGGTGTGCATCTGACAAAACAAGCCATATTTTGAGATATGCCAGTGCAAGTATCTTTCAGTTAAAACTGCTCAAACATGCATTTTAGTAGGACTATAGCTTAGGCTAAGCCTTGTTTGTGAAACTGGGAGCTAAACTCTGCAGGAAAGTGGATCTAGGCCTACTGGAGACTGGCATAAATCGGCATTAAATATATGCATTGAATAAGAGGCCTAGAATATCAAAATGTCTAGAATTTGAATCTGGATTTGTCAAAATGCTGATTGATTTGCGTTGAGGATCCATGCAAGTATAATTAAGACTGAAAACAATGTTTCCAGCAACTATGGGAACACAGCCATGGTCAAATTAAAGCCACTTTAATATAGCCTATACTGTAATATTTTTTAAGACGAACAGATTTTAAGCTTTTATTCACATATGAACATTTTGTTAAGTTAACAAAATGGGAATACAGAATCAGAAAAACACTTAAATCTATAAAACATTGAAATCAAAATTTGCTAATCTAAAATGTCAAGTATTGCAAATGTGAATAAAGTCTGATCCTTTAGAAAAGCAACAGCCCACCTCTCCCAAACAAATGGCATGATTTGAGGTATAATTCATGTCATTAACACAAACTGAATCCCATTAACCTACAGAATCTGAACCCTGGTTTGAATCATTTTAATGGAATATGCCCTTCATATTCATGGTAAATCCACTGAAGTCTCACTCCGTGCCGAGTCCAGTGGATGTCACCCTCATAAATGTCCTCGCGACACTGACTTTAAGAGAAGTGACCCGCTCTCACAGCGAGTGGTGCCTGAACTGCTGGAGCAGAAGAATAACTATGAATTGCGTGTCTGTGTGTGAATGAATGAACGGCACAGACACGCAGACGGCACAGACGCGCGCGCTCCTACATTATTTCATTCACTCTCACTCCTACATTATTTTACACGAACACATCCAAACTATATTGCTATAGTCTACTGAGATTTGTTCTAATCGCGATATAGAATAGTGTCTGTAAAACCAAAAAGACTGTTTAAATATGAATCGGGTGTCTGGGTGTGTGAATGATCAAAACTACGATATTGGGAATCTGGAACTGCTCGCCATCAAGTTGGCTTTAGAGGAGTGGAGGCATTGGCTGGAGGGAGCAAATCACCAATTTGAGGTAATCACCGATCATCGCAACCTGGAATACCTCCGTGAGGCGAAAAGGCTAAATCCTCGTCAGGCTCGATGGGCTCTCTTCTTTACTCGCTTTGATTTCCTTGTGTCATACCGCCCTGGTGGTAAGAAGGATGTTTCCCGGTACGTCAGAGGATGCTCAGTCTGCGCCATTACCAACACCCCCAGAAGACTCCCGGAGGGCAAGCTCATGCCTCTTCCTATACCGCAACGACCATGGTCCCACATTGGTGTTGATTTCATGACGGACCTTCCCCGATCCAGCAACCACACCTGTATCTTCGTCGTTGTGGATCGCTTCTCGAAAGCTTGCAAATTAACCCCATTGCCTGGACTTCCTACTGCTTTTGAGGCCGCTGAAGCCCTCTTCAATCATGTGTTTCGAAACTTCGGCATCCCCGAAGACATTGTGTCGGACAGAGGTCCGCAGTTCATTTCAAGGGTTTGGCAAGCGTTCTTCAGACTCCTCGAGGTTACTGTCAGCCTGTCTTCTGGATACCACCCTCAGACTAACGGCCAGACTGAGCGGAAGATACAGGAGATCGGACGTTACCTGCGAACCTATTGCCACCAGTACCAGGACAGCTGGAGCCAGTTCCTCCCCTGGGCTGAATACGCCCAGAATTCCCTTCGGCAGTCCACCACCGGCCTTACTCCCTTTCCGTGTGTCCTGGGTTATCAACCTCCACTCTTCCCTTGGTCCGGTGAGCCCTCAGAGGTTCCAGCTGTTGATTACTGGTTCCAGCAGAGCGAGGGGGTATGGGACTCAGCTCACGTGCACCTCCAACAGGCAGTGCGGAGGCACAAGGACCAAGCGGATCGTCGTCATTCAGAACCTCCTCTGTACCAGCCTGGGCAAAAGGTGTGGCTTTCGACCCGGGACATTCGCCTCCACCTGCTTTGCCGTAAGCTGAGTCCTCGATACATTGGCCCTTTCACCGTGCAGAGGCAGCTGGATGAAGTCTCCTACAGGCTAAATCTTCCTCCACAATACAGGATCTCACCATCTTTCCATGTCTCACTGTTGAAGCCCTTCACTGAACCTGTCACTTCTCCTCCCACAGAACCAGTCCCTGCTGACTTACCTCCTCCTCCGGTTCCAGTTGAAGATGAGTCCATCTATCGAGTCCACACCATCTTGGACTCACGACGACGAGGGCCTCGGCTGGAATACCTGGTCGACTGGGAGGATTATGGTCCTGAGGAACGATCGTGGGTTCTTCGCGAGGACATCCTGGATCCAGCTCTCCTCACTCAGTTTCACGTCGACCATCCTGATCGCCCTGCTCCCAGGGGTCGTGGTAGACCTCGCCGCCGTCTTCGTCCCTTTTCTCAGTCGTCAAGAGCCGCCTCGGAGGAGGGGGGTACTGTCAGGATTCTACCAGCTTCACTCACTCCTCCCACTCATTTACTTACTCCTCCCACTCGTTCATTGTCCCTTGAGTACTGATCACCATCACCTGCACCTCATCATTCCACCACCTTTATATTCCACTCTCCTTCACACCCTCATTGTCTGGTCTCGTCTCTACATGACACAAAGACTCACCTGCTACTTACCTGATATCCTTTGGACCTTCTTCAGAACCCTTGTCATCCTATGCCACCTTCCGTCTTCAGCCATCCTGCTTCAACCCTTCCTTGTGACTCTCCATCTGCATAGGAAACAGAGACTATTGTTATCCTTCAGTTAAGTTCCAATCTGCTTATCAACTGTTTGAATACTCACCATATCACCGTCTGCTTCTGCAATCCTGCTAATAAACATTGTTACACTTCCCACCTGTCTGACTCCTGTTCCATCCGTGACAACTATATGCATGATTATACTTTTCAGAGGGCCGACATTTCTGTATTTAAAATTCTTTTTTTTTTTTTATTGATTTCATGTAATATTCTAATTTTCTGAGATTTTAAATTTGGGGGTTTCATAAGCTGTAAGACATTATCATCAAAATTATAACTTTTGCACGATATTCAAATTTTTTGAGTTTCACCTGTATAGTTACTGTTAGTTACTTTTTCACATTAGCAAAGCAAGTTACTTTGTTTTCCCATTTGTTAGCTGACACCTCTTCTGCCCCCATGTTGAGAGAAACCTTGAGTAAGTGTAGAGGTGTTGTGTGCACTGTACAAACGTGATGGATATTGTCGTTTTTTTTGGGACATTTTGCAAAATCCACTAAATTAAAATAAACATTCTGGTGAACAGTTTGAGTATGCCTAACAAAACTGGAAACGATGTGCTAACTGGTAAACATGAGAAACACATGCCAATTCCTTCGCCCCTTCACCCTGACCCCATAATTGAAACATGCCTACTACAGCCCGGATTGGTAGTGCAAATTGACTGGTTGTCTGAGGTATAGACACAGGAACATTACTAATAGCAGTCACATCTGAAAGCCCAGTGGCCCCATTTGGCATTTTTGAATCAAGAACCTGTAGAGAACATGGCTCTAATGATCCTCTCCCTTCTTCACCCGGACAGCTGCTGCAACAATCGGTTTGCATAACCAAAGAATTTCTGCACAAACTGTCAGAAACCGTCTCAGGGAAGCTCATCTGCATGCTCGTCGTCCTCATCGGGGTCTCGACCTGACTGCAGTTCGTCGTCGTAACCGACTTGAGTGGGCAAATGCTCACATTCGATGGCATCTGACACTTTGGAGAGGTGTTCACTTCGCGGATAAATCCCGGTTTTCACTGTACAGGGCAGATGGCAGACAGCGTGTATGGCGCCGTGTGGGTGAGTGGTTTGCTGACGTCAACATTGTGGATCAAGTGGTCCATGGTGGCGGTGGGGTTATGATATGGGCCCATGTTACAAGGATCTGTACACAATTCCTGAAAGCGAAAAACATCCCAGTTCTTGCATGGCCAGAATACTCACCGGACATGTCACCCATTGAGCATGTTTGGGATGCTCTGGATCAGCGTATACAACAGCGTGTTCCAGGTCCTGCCAATATCCAGCAACTTTGCACAGCCATTGAGGAGGAGTGGACCAACATTCCACAGGCCACAATCAACAACCTGATCAACTCTATGAAAAGGAGATGTGTTGCACTTTGTGAGGCAAATTGTGGTCACACCAGATACTGACTGGTTTTCGGACCTCCACAACACAGTAAAGCTGCACCTTTTAGAGTTGCCTTTTATTGTGGCCAGCCTAAGGCACACCTGTGCAATAATCATGCTGTCTAATCAGCATCTTGATAGCCACTCCTGTGAGGTGGATGGATTATCTCAGCAAAGAAGTGCTCACAGACACCGATTTAGACAGATTTGTGAACAATATTTGAGAGAAATAGGCCTTTTGTGTACATAGAAAAAGTCTTAGATCTTTGAGTTCAGCTCATGAAAAATAGGGGCAAAAACAAAATTGTTGCATTTATAATTTTGTTAAGTGTTGAACTGTTCAGAAGTTATTTAAAAAGGAAGACCTTCTACTTATCTGCATTGTTCTCATTATCTGGCTCAGTTCTGACATTCATTTTATTTGCTGTACATCTTCAGAAATAACTCTTACTTCAGATATGGCAGCTCCCTGTAATATCTCATGAGGCAAATGATCAGAAGAATTTTATTCTAAATAATCCTAATGCCATCTGCGGGTTTGATGTCCGTTTAGGTCTCATAGAATCATAATCTTTTCTATCCTGACAGCCTCTATGGCTTAAAGGACCATGTAATGTTTAGAAATGATTTTGTTCAGGAAATGTGCTACCAGGATGGTGTGTCCATTAAAACACAGTGGATCCATTTCTCAATTCACAATCTTTTAATAGTAAAAAGCAGCATGAGAATCAAGCCATTTTTGTATGTGAATCATACAGAGTTGTATGGCTTCTATAAACAAAAGACAATAGAAAACAAACAGAATCTTAAATCTTAAAGGTGGGATCAGGAGTTTTTGAAATATGCTGGTGGCCAATGTTGATATTTAAAATCAACCCGAACAAACACACTCCTCCTTTAGTGTTCCACCTGCAAAACTCACAATCCAATCCTAACCGCTCTGCTCCGAGTCGGTCTCAAACCCCGATATCCCTGCAAGTGAGTCAAGTGCATTAACAAGGACCAGAGGTGTAAAGTCCAGGTTCAGAAAGTAAAACTCATCAGTATTTTGTTCCAATCATCCGGATTTGCTAATTAGCACAGTTTTTTTAGCCAGGAGATAGAACTAATTAGTGAAACTAACTAGTAACACTAATTAGTAAAACACCCATGAACTCCAGCCTCAAATAAACATATGGCAGGACTTTTACTTTCTGACCACCGGACTTTACACGGACAATGACACTAAACCCCGCATTCACTAACAGTCACCAGCACGACTCAAATGACAAGAAAAAAAAAAAAAGCACACAATAGTACTGTTCAATAGATTTATTTGGTGATAAACAGGGAAGACATCCAAACATCCATTGGTTAAAACAGCACAGTTATGAATGGCCACATTCTTTATTACCTGCCTTACCGCCCAAACCCCCCAAACCTCAGCACAGGGCCAAGACATTGGCCATCAGCGTGAGTATGGTGACCGTTTTCAGCACACACTGGAGGATTCTGCGTTTTGGCTGCAGGCGTCACTGAAGGATTCTGCGGTTCGGCTGCAGGCGTCACTGGAGGATTCTGTGGTTCGGCTGCAGGCGTCACTGAAGGATTCTGCGGTTCGGCTGCAGGCGTCACTGAAGGATTCTGCGGTTCGGCTGCAGGCGTCACTGGAGGATTCTGCGGTTCGGCTGCAGTCTTCACTGCATGGATACAGATAATCAGCTTTAGTCAGTCCGTTTAGTGGCATTCAGTCTAAGATATACAGCATAAAATACAAATTGGAAGTTTACCTTAAAGAATTAATCATTTATTCATTTTTTAAACCCATCCTGATCTTGCAGTGCTACCAGCTGAATACTTTTGACATTGAGAACGATAAAATCAAACAAGACAAACGGAAATAAGAAACCCAACCACTAATATAACAAATACCTGTATATGGAGCCATACACTGATGTCCACATCCATTGCTGCAGCATTTCTCATTGCCCGGACAGTTCCTATCATTGGAACAATTCTTAGCACACATTCCTGCTCCAGAGTTTGTGCTTGGACACTGTCCTGGCTTTGCTGCTATACAGACACATGGCAGAAACCACCACATCATTAAATACTGAATGTCTAATCCACTGTGAAAAAAAAGATTTCAAAGATGATTGGATTAGTTTTTACAGGAATATTCAGTCTTTCTATTTTAGTTTCACGTTTAGTTGAATGGGTCACTTGCAATTATTCGTGCAAACCTAGCAATTTCTGATTGAATACTTATTTATACACCATTTGTTTAGGGTTTCTTTTGGAAGACCTTCTAGAGCATCCATCATTAATTGAAACTCACTGAAAACAGGCGGCACTGTATCTGCTTCAAATCAAAGAAGCTTAGAAATCGACCATTTATCAATAAAATGCATCAATCAGTTTCAAAGACTGAGAGTGCCGTTACAACCTATAGTAGGGCGTGTAATAGTGCAATGCTGATAGAAAACATGGACATCAGTTAATGTGTTACATACAATTACTAGTATAAATAAGTGTATTTCTTTTAAAATTGTCAATGCCATCCCCATGGCCACCCAGATTTCATCGTAAGCATTTAAACAGGCTACACAACAGAAGATACAGGTTATATTAGCTCCCAATGTTTAGGCTATAGTTAACATGGAGAAAACAAAACTTTAAACAAAATAATTCAGAAATTAAACCTGGTAACAATTTTGTAGTCATTATAACATTGTTGATTTACAGTAAACAAAAATGCAGTGATTGTATGGATTTTACTTGTACAATGAAATTAATTCATGAATATTTTGCAGATTCATATTTTATTGAAACTAAAATAACGTACGAAGTTCAACTTCCAATGGACGTCTGTGAATTCTTGGTAAAAACAAGATGCAGACTTGTCTTGTGCCTAAAGTCAAATTTTGTAAGGCACCCATTTATGCATTTATTCAGGCTGTGTAAGGAAGTTAAAAGATATTCTCACCTACGACTCCAGCTTCTATTGTGTTCAAACATGCCGACAGACACAATAAAACAGCACTCAACGAGCACACTCGAGCTGTCGTCATTCTCACGACCTGTGATCTCACAATCAACTCTGCTGGAAGATTAGGGAGTCGGCAAGGGCTGACAGCGAGGCACACAAAACTACAATGAAAAACCCTGTCGCTGTATCAAAACATCTGCTAAATCACACAACAAACGCTGTGAAAACGGTTTAGATCGCTTTTTGCAAACGCGTTTTTAAAGATACTAGGAGGTCTGGGCAACTCCAACCTTAATGAAACTCACCTGCCCATTGAAGACCTTCATTAGCTTGTTCAGGTGTCTGATCAGGGTTGAAGAAGCGCTGCGTTCACGCCTTGTGTCCTATAATTACCGAGATGATTGAGGGAAATTCGATATTTGGGGTTGTGGAGGTAGATGGATTCAAAACTTAAATTTGACAGTCATATAAAGAAAATAATAGATAAATGTAAAAAAGGAATAAATGTTTTAAGATGTCTGGTAGGGGTGGATTGGGGTGCAAGTCGGCAATCATTAAAAAGAATATATTGTGCAATGATCAGACCTGTCATAGATTACGGATGCATAGTATATAGCTCAGCATCAGCATCTAAGTTAAAGAAAATAAATGTTATTCAGCCGCAAGCATTACGGATAAGTTGTGGGGCATTCAGCACATCCCCTATTCCAGCAATTCAGGTAGAAATGGCAGAAATGCCTCTGGATGTTAGGAGGTTACAATTAAAAATGTCATGTTGGAGTACACTAAAGGGACATAATGAGAATCACCCAGTGAAAAGGATTCTAGAAAAGTGCAGGGAGTATGGAAAAGGAGAAATAAATAGTTTTGGATGGAATGTAGAAAAAGAAGCCCAGAACATAGAAATAAATAATATAAATATTAGTCCTACAGTGGAAATACCATCAATACCTCCATGGCTTTTCCCTAATGTCGATCTAACATTGCAAGACAAGATGCAAACAAAGGAAATGGTCATAAAGGATATAGTTGTGAAGCAGCACCTAAGTCAAGAATATTACAGTATTCAAATATTTACGGATTGAGAATCCAGACAATGGACATATAGCAGCAGCAGTTTTCATTCCCCATTTTAAATATAGTATTGAAAAGAGAATTACGGATCATGTTTCAGTATATACAGCAGAAATGAGTGGAATTTTAATGACACTTCAATGGGTGGAAGATGTTCGTCATATGGATGTAGTGATTTGTTCAGACTCCTTTTCAGCTTTAATGAAATAGTGGAAAGTCAGTGTCCAGGCAGGATATCTTATATGAAGTACTACAAAATCTGTACAGAATTAACAGAATAGGAGTAAACATTTCATTTTTATGGGTTCCAGCACATGTGGGGGTAGAAGGTAATGAGGAGGTTGATCAGTTGGCAAAGAGATCTTTAAAATGCAATGTAATAGACATTAATGTATCACTGAGTAAAACTGAAGTTAAAGCAATAATAAAACCGGCTCTAAACAAGATGTGGCAACAGAAATGGGACAAAGAGACAAAAGGTAGACATTTGTATAAAATTCAAAATAAAGTTGGGGTTGAGAGAAATAAATACGGAAGCAGAAAGGAAGATTCCATAATATCTAGGGTTCGAATAGGGCATACATGCCTTAATTACTCACTTTTTTATTATAGGGAAAAGAGAATCTGTGAATTGTGATAAATGTGGCTTGTCAGAAACAGTTGAACACGTGTTGATTCATTGCACAGAATACAACAGAGAAAGAATCGATTTTACAGAATCATTAAACTACGTAGGTTATATTGTCAGTAAAAAGCATATTTCAAAACGCACAGAAAGAGAAAAGGGATTATAGTGCTTTAATGAGGTATCTAAGGGAAACAGGATTGGTTAACAGAATAGAGTGCCGAAGTGATGACGTCACTTTGTAGGACAACTTGGAAGCTAGCGACGCATGGGTTCCCTCGATCGAAAAGCTATGCATTTTCCCCATAGACTTTTGGAAAATCGCAAAAAATAAGATCTGTGTTTAACAAAGAGTTACACGTTTTGTCTATCAAGATAATCTTTACAAGTTAATCCAAAATTCATACATTTTGAAGCCTATATAAAGTTTTTAAAAAACACAAGCTGACACAATAAAGTTTAAAAAACCACAAGCAGGTTATAACTGTGTGTTCTATGTCATAGATCAAAACGTGAAAATATTTAGAGGCTTTGTTCACCACAGACCTTATTTCAGGCGATTTAGCAAAAACCCATTCAAAAAACCCATAGACTTTAGAGCGAGGGAACCGGGAGTGCTAAAATGCTAACTCACTTCCGCGTTTTGGCCTACAGAGTGACGTCGTAACTTCGGCACTCTATATAGTTTAATATATATATTTTTTTTTTTTTAAGATACTTTGCTTCACTTCGGTTAACGCTTCACACTCCTGTCCAGTTGGTGGCGGTAAATGCACCATTTAGCTGGTTTGCCAACCGCCATAAAACTCAGAAAGAAGAAGAAGAAGAAGTAGTTTCTATTTTGCAACATTATCAAAGTACTCAGGTGGTAGCAATCAAGTGGTACAAATTCGGAGTAGTAGCCTACCACAAGTTATAAAACAGCCAAATCGACTGCAAGTTAACTTGTGGACTACATTTCAAAGTGATAAACTGAAACAATAAAAACATTCAACACTTAAAACATTTAAAAAATCCGATTCCGATTATTCCTCTGCAAAGCAGCGTGCAGCTCTTCATTAAGATTTCAAGACTGATTCTTATACAGGCGATCCCCTCGTTCAGATAATGTTGCACAATTAAAATGAAAAATTACACGCCTAGTAGCATGTAAGCCTAAATAAGTTTTAAATATTGAAGTTTATTGTAAGGTTCAAATAAGTTTAATTTCTTGTGTAAACTGCGTCTGGCCATTATTTTCTGACAGCCACCCGGGGAGACTGGGCGTATGACGTCCACCTGTGAATGCAGACACGATGGCTGGATTGCGTTTACATTACACTGAGATCCGATCACAATGCGTCCTCGAGTACCTCCGATCCTGGACACGCTGATCGGATAACATTAATTTCCGATCAGTGCGTTTACACTGTCTTTTCAATGTGTATGGACAACATCCGGATACAGGTCGTGTGTAAACGCAGGGCATTTAAGTAACTTTTTAAAACGCGCCTTAGAAAAAAAAAACGTTACTGGTGTGCATCTGACAAAACAAGCCATATTTTGAGATATGCCAGTGCAAGTATCTTTCAGTTAAAACTGCTCAAACATGCATTTTAGTAGGACTATAGCTTAGGCTAAGCCTTGTTTGTGAAACTGGGAGCTAAACGCTGCAGGAAAGTGGATCTAGGCCTACTGGAGACTGGCATAAATCGGCATTGAATATATGCATTGAATAAGAGGCCTAGAATATCAAAATGTCTAGAATTTGAATCTGGATTTGTCAAAATGCTGATTGATTTGCGTTGAGGATCCATGCAAGTATAATTAAGACTGAAAACAATGTTTCCAGCAACTATGGGAACACAGCCATGGTCAAATTAAAGCCACTTTAATATAGCCTATACTGTAATATTTTTTAAGACGAACAGATTTTAAGCTTTTATTCACATATGAACATTTTGTTAAGTTAACAAAATGGGAATACAGAATCAGAAAAACACTTAAATCTATAAAACATTGAAATCAAAATTTGCTAATCTAAAATGTCAAGTATTGCAAATGTGAATAAAGTCTGATCCTTTAGAAAAGCAACAGCCCACCTCTCCCAAACAAATGGCATGATTTGAGGTATAATTCATGTCATTAACACAAACTGAATCCCATTAACCTACTGAACCCTGGTTTGAATCATTTTAATGGAATATGCCCTTCATATTCATAGTAAATACACTGAGGTCTCACTCCGTGCCGAGTCCAGTGGATGTCACCCTCATAAATGTCCTCGCGACACTGACTTTAAGAGAAGTGACCCGCTCTCACAGCGAGTGGTGCCTGAACTGCTGGAGCAGAAGAATAAGCAGTGAAAGTATTGGGCAACTTTAGCGCCCACCCTGCTGGGCCCTGCCATTTCACCCACGGGGCCAGAGCCCCAACCGGTCAGGGGCGCTTTATGTGGCTGCACTCATGGGGCTGTGGACAGGGAGTCATAGCAGGCACAACAAACAAAAGCAGAGGAAGGATTTCATGGGTTGTGGAGATGTCAGATGGGTGTCAGAGGTCTGTGGACTATAATAAACACTGCCACTATGGAAAAAGAGGTTTTATCCACCCAAAAAAAGCACAAAATAGATTCATTCTCACATTGTATGGTCTACATTCTTTAATTTTCAGCATAAATATCATATATAATGCATATGGGTGTGTGTAATACGTAATATATTAGATGCGATTAATCAAATCATTTGCTAAATTGTATCCTATAAAATATTAATCTCACATATGTGATTTAGAGTTCAGGACAGATCTTAATGTCTCAAATTGTGCTCAGATTTGCCAAGACACCACAAGTATGTCATCAAAAATCAGAGATCCCAATATAAACTCAAACATTTCTCATAAATTGTTCTATCCCCAAACCTTTATAAAATCATCACTCTAAACTACAAATGAAAAACAAATGCAACCATTATATTGATTTACAGTTAAAGCAATTTTAATAAAATAATTTTAGACAAACATAACTGAGAATGTCATATTACTGTAACTTGAGCTAAGAAAGACATTCATTTAACATTTACATTTAATAATTTAGCAGCAGACGCTTTTATCCAAACATGTTCTATTGGGTATACAATTTTTTTTTAAACCACTCATGTCTCTATTTTCACATTTGTATCACACTTTTCGGTTAACATGTTCCTCGTTTAAAAAAAAAAAAAAAAAAAATCCAGCACTAAATAGAGTAACTCTGGCTTCACTCCAGGTAGGTTATATTCTGGGCATTACAAACATTCTGAGCCTATTAAAATGTTTGTCTCATCAGAGAACGAAAGCATTTATTTTAAACAGCATGCACCTCTAATTATAAATTAACTGTCTGAAAGTCTAGGTGTGTGCACTAAGGGGAACATTAAAATGTAGGCTATAATAATTAAATCAATGCATGAGAGCAGAAATATTAATGTGGGACAATCTCTCTGAATCTATTTTATTTATTTTAGTTAAGTTACGCACATTCAAAAAAAGGGTGGCACTGATTAATGTTATGATGTTACTGAAAGACTAAAATAAATCTTTTTTTTTATTCATGTATAATGTACACTGGCTATTGGTCATGTCCACGTTACTCAGTGAACAGTCCTCTAGCGCCGCCTACTGACCGACACTGTCATAGCAGCGTCACTTTGCTGGTCAAGCCTCAATAAATGAAAGAGAAATTTTAAGCGGTTAAAAGAGAGAAGAGAAGACAAGAGAAGAGGAGTTTACTGTTTGTTGAGTCTTCAACCTTAGTCTTGATTCTGAGACTGGGGGAAATCGCTCTCATTGGCACGTTCCATAGAGATGGGCACGTTCATGAGAAAAGTAGCAACATCCGGTTTGTGAACGAATCGCTCTTGTGACTGTGAGTCTGATATTTTTAATGAATACATTGTTGTCCAATAATATCATAGTAAAACATTAAAAATAAATTATTATTAAAAAAAAATTGAGCTTTTGAGTCTCACAAAGCAAATTAAGCCAATTTCAAAAGGGCTAAAAAAAACCCTGCCATACACATTTTCTCTCTTACCTATTTTAATGAATTGTATAAACATTACCAGCATTGTTTTTTTTTTTTTGTCAGTATAGGCCTGAGAATTATTTCATATCAAGTTAAATTCCACATCCAGTCCCTCTCTCTGATTCATTTTTTTTGCTGTTGGAAAACATGGTTCACTTGACCCATCTGTGACACTTGTCATGTATAGGATGGTTTGACTTCCACTGCGACTCTGATCCTGAGTGAAAGGAGATGAAGAAGGGAGAATGTCTGCTCAGTCAGAAAATGTGTTGTGAAAACGCAGATCTCTCTTTCTCTGATGTGTCCTGAAGACACCTAACATCTCTTGCAAATATTTGTTGACCTTGAATGCATTCAGAATGGCACATGCATGGTCTATGTGAATATTGAATGTGTAGGCCCATAAAAGAGAAAATATGTTTAAAAATGATTTAATATGAAAAGGAATAGTTTACCTAGAAATGAAATCAGTCATCTCATAATTTACTCCCCATCAACAAAGTCGTTTTAAAGCAACACTAAGTAAGATTTTTTACCTTAAAATAATGTTTCCAAAATTGTTTCAGTGGTTCATTAAGTCGCAACAGGATGAAAGGCACTTCTGGATTCGCTTTGCGGTCCTATATCTGCTATAACCACGCTGTGTATTGCCAGATCGGGTCGAGTTTCTGTAGTTCTAATGAGACATAAGAAAACTACAAATTTGACTTGCTTTACGTCAAGCGTTACAATAGTCATTATTTAGTTTTTCTTTGTTTCTGGTGTCGCAATACATCATACTTTCATGAAATCATGCAACATACTCTACCTTGTCTGTGGACATCGTTCATTCCAAAGCTGGATAAACAACGAGCGTGCAACATTTATTGACAATTTTATTTTGTTCTCAACGGTCAAGACAGGTTTGGAGCAACATAAACATGAGCAAATGATGCTTTATCATGGGAGTAGTTTGGTCGAAATAATGGTTAATATAGTGTTGCAGTACCAGATTAAATTTGGTACTGTACCAGAGGACCTCTGGGAGACACTCTGGCGTGTCTGACCGGCAGGTTAGCATGGCAAATGCGATTAACGTTAATATCTCTGACTGATTACCCTCTCGGTGAACTGCGCAGGCATTAGCAGCACTAACTCAAACTGCCCCTGTGCAATCAACAGTCAGCGTGAATGGAAGATCAGTCATTAGCATTAGCAGGCCGGGTGTGAACCGTGATTATGGGAGTTCTCTCAGCCCATTGAGTGGCCTACTCTAGTGTAGTCGACTGTGTGAGATCAGGGCAAGACTCCTCACTGGTGCATATGCCTGCGTTTAACGCTCCAACCTGCTTCCACATGGTGAGTTTACACGTCCCCTGCAGTGAAGGTGCCGTGTCTATGTGGATATTGAATGTGTGTGTTTGATGATTGTGCGTTGGGGGTTAATATCAGTAATCAGTGTAGTGCAAACAGTCGGGGTATAACTAGGCCTGACGTGTGGAACTGTGTTTGATATAGTCTAGCGATGTTTTACAGACTGGTTCTGTGGATGTATTTGCTGATGTTTGGGGAAACTGATTCAAAACGTGCCATCAGGTAAAAACTTTAGGAAAATGTATGCTAGTTTATATATATATATATATATATATATATATATATATATAAATAAATGTTAAAATTAAAAATTATATTTAAAAATGTTATTGCATTTTTGGCATATATAGATGAATGTCATACCACCTGTTTGAGTTTAAAGGAATGAAAAATGAAAATTCTGTCATCATCTACTCATCATTTACTCACCCTCATGTCGTTCCAAACCTGTTTGACTTGCTTTCTTCTGTGGAACATAAAATAATATAATCTGAAACTAAATGGGTGCCAAACAACATTTGACCTCACTGACTTTCATTTCAGGGACAAAAAAACAACAACAAGAAAAAACAAACAAAAACAATCTTCTTTGGAAGAAAGAAAGTCATGCAGGTTCGGAATTAATTATGAATAAATGATGACTGAATTTTCTGTTTTTGAGGGAACTATTCTATATAATATATATTTATTATATAGGCTATATAGTATATACTGGGAACAATACATAATTAAAGCATACATCTGTATGATTTGTAAATTGAGATTGTAAAATATAAATATTTAAAATGTTAAAGTGTAATGTTTAGTGTCGAGTTCATAACCTTTGACAGAAAAGATAACTAAGAAAGTTAACTAAGAATTTTCTGTTTAGCCAATCCTTTTTTAAGTTACTGTAAATGACTTAAAACTATCCCTTTAAGACTTCTTTTCTGTTACCACTTTCAATACTTTTAATTGTTCCTAAACTATGTCTTCCTGAAACCTTTTTTCTTTCTTTTTCTTTTCGAACAGGAACTGGAATGGTGTTTCCTAAAAAGGCCCACTGGACACATCTAATCGCCCTTAGTGGACAAACTCCATGTACCACAGGGTTTGAATTACAGATTTTACAAAACGGTGCACTGCTATATTAATGCTGGATAAATTCACATGCTCTGGAAATGCTTGATCCGATTTTCACAGTAATGTGGACACGTAATGGCTGCTCCTTCACTTCTCGCATGGGAAAATCACGTCGAACTCATATCGGTGGCCATTCCAGCGCCGTGTTCATCATTTGCACATAACAACTGCGTCCTCATTACTGCCTATAACATCGGAGAGTTGTGCCGTATGGAAAGCTGGAGAAATGTTCACACTTTGGTTGACTTCATTTCCACTCACTGGATTTAGCTTTCAGCATCCATGACAGGAAATAATTTGAGCCCCGGCTCGTTCATTTATGTTAAGTTATTATCGAATCACTTTGCCATGTGATTTTCCTAATGTGACACAAATTATATTGCTGGATATATAATTGGCAGTTAGTTCTGCCAAGGCCCCGGTGCAGAAGGCGATCTTCAAATTGAGTTGCTTACAGTTTGCGGAGCATTCGCACAAGCCAAGTGTGAAATCCATAAACACTCCGCCTTGGAGACTACAACACACACACTGGGTGCGACGTGAGCCGTGCTTGTGTTCAGTCTTCTCGAGTGTGTTAAAAGTTCATCCTGGCCAGTGCACGGCCTAAGGGTCCAGTAATCATATCTGAGGCTGTAACCCAGCAGTTGATTATTCGTCTTGTTTGTGTCGAGTGATATTGCGGAGAAAATTTGCATAATATGATCCTCCACCGACATGCTCATTGGTTTTGGGGGGCTGAATGTGTGCTTGCTTGTATATGCAGTGGCGGAGCCAGAGGGGGGTCCGGGGTGGCACTGGACACCCCTGACATGTGATTGGCCACCCCGGGTGCCACCCCAAAATTTTATTTGCTACTGGCAGTTGCTGCTGCTGATTTTTTTTTTTTTTTTTTTTTTTTTTTAAATCACGTTCGCCGGCAGCGCGGCGCGCGCGGTTTTCAAACGGGCGAGCAGAGGACGAGAGATGGTTTGCAAGATACCGAACTTCACCGAATAAGAAAACATCATATTTGAAGTAAGCTTTTAAAGTTTAGCATCAGGGTGGTTTGCTCCCAATAGCCTACATTAGGCCTAATACACGCATATACAGTACCTTGCCGTGTGTACGTTACAGTTTACAAATGTTCTAGCTAATGTGAGGATAGGAGATCAACACGCAGGCAAAGAAGAGCAGAAACAAGCGATATCATAATGCGATCACTATAGGACTATGAAGCTTTATGGGTGTAGGTTGTTGATCGACTCGATCTACTGTGTTTTGATCATCATTATGAATCTTATCTAGATGTAGTCTTTGATAAAAATGCGATTTTCTCAGCTTTTTGCTCATGTTGCTTTTTATGAAACTTGCCAACATTCAAGTGTTGATTAAAAAAAAGACGCACGAAGCTAGAATAACATTATTTTTTTTGTTTTAAACGCACAGGGTTTGTTCTTTCTTTTGGTATGTTCAGATATTCATACAACAAAATATTCTGGGGTGCCATGAAATTGTGAAAATTACCAAAACCACTTTTTTTTTAATACTGTCGAGAAATATTTAAATGTTGGTAATTGGATGATGATCAGAATATGAATATGATTGGAATCATATTTTAAATTTGATATATTTTTGAACATGGTCAATTAAACATGAAAAGAAAGGGAGAGATATCAGAGTTATTTTAAAATAAGCACAAACATAGTCCAGTCATTTTATGAAAAAAGGTTGAAAAAATTGCAACAGAAGCAAACTCAAATAATTTTGTATCCTCATTATGTCCTGAGTAAGGAAACAAAGTCCCTAAGAATCCCATTTGGGGAAAGTTTCGAAATCTGTTTCTGGGGATTCACTTTTTATTTTACTTACCTTTTGTCTTCTGCATTCTCCTTACCCTTGTCTCCTGTTCTTCCCTTAGACTCGTCCCCCAGAAACAGTCGCACAGACCCAGCCCCAAACCCCATCTCTTAATAATTAAAAAAGGCTGGTTTCTAAAGTACTTCTTCCTGCCTCTATGTATTAATGCTCATGGGTAGCCTAAATGGGTTCCATTCAGACCTTAACATTAAGTATTTTACTGTTATGTGTCAACAAGATTCAACAAGAACAAGAATTTTCACCTGGCTAGACCCAATGTTTAGATCTGCAAATTAGCACATACGTAATTAGATTATGCACCGTTTGTCCATCTTAACAAACTATTTAAAAAAACTTGGAATACATTTTTTGTTTGTCTTGATGTAAGTAATCAACTCAGTAATTTTCATGGTGATATCTAAAGGTTAAACTTTTTACCCTATTCTCGTAAGAAAAAGAATGAATAGGCGTATAAATAGGCTATATTTGTTTTTGTTTTCTAAACTTTCCCTAATGGGATTCTTTTTTTTCCTTACTCAGGACATATTGAGGATACAAAATCAGTTGAGTTTGCTTGTTGCAATTTGTTCAAGGTTGACCCCCATTTTGGCTTAAAATGGCTGGACTAACAGGCAGATCAGGTGCAAATAGACCCCCCAGCCCTTGCATCACCACTGGCTAGTCAGAGTCAGTGTGGTCCGACTTCAGAACCAGCAACAGGTCAGAGCATCTACCAGACACAGGCAGTCAATCACATACCCAATTCAGGAATTTAAGTTGAGATGATTTTGCCAGATTAAAAGGATAGTTCACCCAAAAATGAAAAAAAAAAAAAAAATTATAAATTCAATAATTAGAATTAGAATTATTATAAAGAAAGAATTATGTTGTATTTAAACTTCCCAGGATAAGATTTTATATTGATGGGCAATAAAATTGTTTAACTTTTTCAAGGACATGTCTGCTTGATGCCTGCTATATCTAATAAAAGATAAAATAAATAAATAAACATTTTTTTTTTGTAAATGTGAGTTTTTTTGTAAATAAATGCAGCAGTTCATAACAGACACATGCGGTATCTTATCTACTTGGTGCTTCAGCTTTGTTTTCTGCAAATATTTTGGATGTTCAACACTTATAGACACAAACAGAGTGACCCAATTCCTTCCACAAGCTTTTCCACTGTGTGTGTGTGTGTGTGTGTACTGTGTACCCCCGAAAGTAGCAGTGGCCACCCCCTGGCCACCCCATGTATAAACCTCTAGTTCCGCCACTGTGTATATGGGATTCAAACACTTCTTAATCCAAGGATTTATATTTGTCAGGAGTTAAAGAATATAATGAGATGTGTGTGCACGGGGCACGAGGAAAAACAGGACGTCAAAACGGTTTTGTATTCAACATTCTGTCTCTTAGTGTTTAAGCATAATGTTTGTGATATTTATATGTCAAATAGGAAGCCACAGCTGATTCCTCTGAAACACAGTGCAATGAAACATCTTCCTTTCCGAACAGGGTTTGATTAATTTGATTGTTTGGTGACTTTATCCATTATGAATTTATTGTATTATCAAAGTCCCTTTCAGGCAAGTCATTTCACTCGGCAGGCATCTTTGAATCGCCTCTCGGGCAGCTATTTCAGTCATGCAAGTGCAGCTCCTATCTCTCTGAATGGAGAAACATCAGATTCTCCAAAGCTGTTCACCAAAGCTTAAATTTCATATTGGATATCACCAATGAAATCTCACAACAACAGTCCCATTAATTATGTTTTTTTTTTTGTTAGGCTAGATCTACCAATGCACATTTGCAGTCCGCATACTTCCTACTATATAGTAGGTGAAAAACAGTATGTGACAAAAGTAGTATGTCCGAATTCACAGTAAAAGAAGGCAAAAAGTACCTGGATGACCTACTACTTTCGGCAGGATTCTGAAGTGTGCATTCGATGGACACTTTACTATCCCATGAGGCCAATGAAGCGACACAACTGACGCTGGTAACATGATAATGACAGCATGATGAATGTAGTACGTCCGGATTACTTTCATACTACACACATTCATTCATGTAGAACATACTTTTTTAGCAGGTGTGAAGTACTGTAATTACTTATTCAAAAGAAGTACCTATGAGTATGCGATTTCGGACACATTTCGACTTTTTACAAATCTAAGTGACAAAATTAAACACTTTTGTAAAATAATTTAAATGTCAAATGGAAAATCCACCAAATAAGACTCCCGCCCCTTCACACATGGAGTTGTCTGGAAATGCTGAAGAAAAGAGCAGCTGTGCATGTGTGTGTGAGTCTCATGATAAGACTGAGAGGTCAAACACACCCTAGGCTCTCGCTCTGAGGTTAGTCGTTGACAGGAGAGAGTTATTGCTCAATGACATTAGATGTTTTCCTTCAGTTTCATGTTGGATTGATTTCTCTGATTTTTCTGAAATACCTCCAGAGCCCCTGAGCACTGTGACTGCCATTACAGAAACAAAACAGTGACAAGGACAGAAAGATGGAGAAGGAAGATGACAGAATGGAGGGGATTATAAGGTAACAGAGATATATAAGAATTCATTTTACGAAGATCGAAGTATTAAACTTTCATGTGTAATTTGTCTTGCACCGCTTGTTCTATGGACAAGAATGATTCCTCAAATGATTTACTTTGTCATTTCGTTTCAAGGTAACCGGTCCAGACACACTCTTAGAAGAAAAGGTTCTCTATAGAACCTTAAAGGGTTCTGTTAAATGGTTAGTTCACCCAAAAATGAAAATTACCCCATTATCTCCCTGAAGCCATCGTATATGACCCTTTTTTTTTTTAAGCCAAACTCAATCAGAATTATATTAAAAAATATCCTGGCTCTTCCAAGCTTTATAATAGGAGTGAATAGAGCCTGAGATTTTGAAGGTCAAAAAAGTGCATCCATCCATCATACGAGTAATCCATATGGCATAAAGGCCTTCTGAAGAGAAGCGATTCATTTTTGTTAGAAAAATAACTAACCCTTTAAGCACTTCATGGATTTAGTTTTAATTACTTATGTTTTAAATAATTTTGAGGAAATTTTATGAAGTAAACATGCTTTCAATAGACAAAAAAAATTAAATTTAATTAAATATGAAAAGTATCATTAAAGACGTTTCTCCTTATATAGAACCTGTTTGGCATAAAGGGCACTTTAAAATTGAGTCAAGAAACTTAGGGTTCTATTTTGAACTCCATTGAATCTTTTTTTTCTAGGTAAAATCTTGCAATTACAAATTGCAACCAAACCATACATTGGGGTAAAAATATCATAAGCTGTTTCCATTTCATCCACCTATTTTTACGTGCATTTTGGAATATCGCTTAAAAAATGCTGAATGGAAACACCAAGATGCAGATCAATTCTAAAAATGTGCATAAAAAAACAATGCGCTGAATTCAGGCAGATACATTTTTTTGTATCCGATAAGACATGCGCATAAACTGCGATGGAAACAGCATTACAGCATAAAGGTGCATTCACGCCACATCGTAATTACCGTGATTACAAGATTTCAACTTGTAAAAAACCCTTCTCGTTCTCGTAGAGCTCGTAATAACAACTTGTGGAGCTCCTACTTGTATCACATGACTGCAGTACCACCTGACTGCTGCATTAAATAGGCGTTGATAGTGTTGCTATTGAAATGCATCATTTCCAGTCTGAGGATGTGAACAGCTCCTAGCAGAGCCTTGTGTGTTTTGATCTCGAAATTACGGTAATGACATGACATGAACGCAACCTAAATCCCTTGATGTTCAACAAAAAAAAAAAAAAATCTCACATGACTTTGCCTCAACAATAATTGTGATTGGAAACCCGGACTAACCAGCGGACCAATTTCTTTGCATGAGCCAAAGTCTGTCATCAAACTGATTTGGTTTAATTCCCTCTCAGAAGTGTCTGACATTAAAGCAGTTACCAAACACCAGGCATCCGAACGCAAGATAACACGACAGCGTATTTCATCGTATTTTTCATTTATTGTATTTCATCTGCACGATGTAGGAAAAACAAGCCACAGTGGCTTCAACGATTGCAGAAACTTCCATTTTTATTAGATATTTTGCACCAATTTGCCAGGAGATGAGGCTTTTTGTTCTCATTAATATATGCGATGGAAACAGTAGGCTACTTTATTCGCAAATGTTTTATGTGATATTCCAACCTTGCCCATACTTTAATTTAGCAACTTTGGATGCAAACAACCATTGAGACGTGGATGATGGACTTTACTGACTTAAACACAAAACACTTTAGCACTTTAAGCAATGCCTTAGCAGTGAGATTCATATTTTCATCAGGAAATGTAAAAATCTAGTTCATAGTTTACTGTAACGCTTTAAAATGTTTTAGTGCTCCATTCCTTGTTTATTTTTCAAAAAACTGAGCACAACCGCTGTTTGCCGCTGTATTACTCAATTATCCTTTTGCATGCCCTGGCGTTTAATGCAATTTCACAATAACACTCACTCTACAACTCATTAGCAGCTCCTGTTAAATCACAAGGTTCAAGTTGCAATGTGACACAAAGTCGCAGATTCCCACCTCTTACTCCAGATGTGGTACTACGAGCCAGAATAATCGCTTAACAATGTTCATTGTGTGACTGCACACCTTGACTAACACACCCTGTTCTCGGATCAGAAATGTATTCTGCACAGCTGAAGCAAATTACATTGAGTTTAATCAGAGGATCTCGCCCTGATTTACATGCTCTGCTTGTGATGTGTCGTGGCGTGAAAGTGAAAAAGCAATTCATTTACATAAGAGCAAACAATACATGAGCTTTAAGACAAAGGATGTAGTTGAATTGCAAAGATATAACATTAATGGCAGTCCTCTAATGAGCCTCACCATGTGACACAATTGATTAAGATATTTAGAGGTGGTATACTGAAGACATGACTAGAAAAGGAAACAGGGATATCAGGCCAGTTTAATGTGAAAACTAATCTTGAACTCAATTAAAGCTTAATAAATGGGCAACTGACTAAAAAGATAAATGTATAACATTGTCATGCTTTGCTAGCATAATTTGACAAATTATGCAAAATAAGAAAATTGATGTTTTTACTTTATGATTGTCATTTTTTTCCTACTTTTCAAATGACTTAAAAAGAATATATATATATTATACTGTATATTGTCCCAAATTCAGACATTCAATTTTAAACTATAAAAATCCATTAAAAAATGTATTATTACAACTTTGATGATCTAAACACAATGAAATAAAGTAAAACACAACATTTACTTTTTATACATCAGTTGACTTTCATCTCAAGCTCTGAAACTGATGGTAACAAAGTACACACATTTTTGATCAAAGTAAATTATTTGCTGTGCTGGAAATTATGTGATGTGTAATTCTCACAATATAATATCAAAATGGTTTGTTTATTTCACTGCATTTGTATAATCAGAGTAATAATAATTCAGACTTTTATAATGGACTTTCATAGTTTAAGATTGAAAGTAGTTTAAGATTTGGGACAAGAGTAAAACAACAATATCTATAAGGACCATTATAAAATAATTGATGAAAACCATGAGAATTCATGTGACCTTCACAAAATAAAAATAAAAACCTGAAACATAAAACTGCATAATGTTGATGAAACGCGCATGTTAACATTCGGCATGCAGGTCAATTTAGCCTAATTACTGGTGTTTACTACAGGTAATAATTTAAAAATCTGGATATGGATGAAAACAATTAGGTTTCTAGATAACTAATGAGAACAAAATGGAAAAACAAGGTTACATTTGTCTTGAGTGCACTAGTGTGTGTCACTGTGTTTTAGAAGTCTTTTGGCCTTTATGACAGGAGGCAGTTTGTGACAGTGATATTAGGAGGAGCGTAACAATATGTTGTTTTAATACAGGCGGGGGTGACAGTCTTACAGTTAGCTGGGGTGTTTGTATGCGGGGCGATGCCCTGGGGTGGGTCGGCCCAGCGGTGCGCATTGACCTGGCTTGACGCTCACTGACCTGTGAGACGGACATAATGAAGTGTGAGTGGCCGTCACCTTAATCGTGTGTGACAAGCCATCCCAGCCCGGAGCACATCTGTGTCAGGCAACTCCGCCATCAGAGCCCGAGCCTGATGTGGGCTCTCACTGGCGACTCCGCATCCGTCCACACTGCGCTCCTGGGATGGCCCTGCACCCCACTGGTGCTATATGGCCCTGTTATCCAGCGGGGTCACAGGGGAAGAAGGAGGCAGAGCGCAGCCAAAGACCAGCTGTCACACACCAGGGACAGACATTTTTTTTCCCCCAATTTTCACTAGTCCTACCTACATTTGTCAGTCACTTTGTATAAAAGCAAAATGAAAAGATTGTTAAAAAAAAAAAAAGAACATGTGGGTTTTAGAAATCTCAATTCTGGCTGTCCTTTGATAAATGGTCACTGCTTCCAATTATAAAGCATTCCTGTATCTCCTGTGCTAACATCGCCACGGTCATTGGTTTGATTCCCAGGCATGAAATGATAACTGATAAGTATGTTATATACAAGCCACTTTGGATGTACAACTAGCTATGAATACTAATGAGATCATGCTGGATTAACTAATCCCATGTATTAAATTCAATGGGGGTAAAAATGGGGGTTTGGGGGTGAAATGGGTTTTTTTTTTTCAAGTTCCCCTGACTCCTCCCAGCTGGCATGGGTTGGCATAGTTGTGCCAAATATACTGGTGCATGGTGTTCTTCTGGATATGCAGGGTGTCTGCAATATGTCAATAGCAACGCACGCATTGACACACCAGTGATTATGAATCCATTACATTATTGTACTGTAGTTGGCGATCTATATACCCACCAGTAGATCTAGAGATTTTGTAAAAAAAAATATTCAGATGAGAAACTCACAACGTGGCACAGGAAATGATGATTACAGAAAATTCTCTTTTTTTATATTAAATATAAAAATAACAGAATTGAAACACCCAACAAAGATCCTGTTGCATGTTCATTTATAAAATATTTTGGCACAATTTAATGCATTTGATCAATTGTGCTCCATAAATCAATGTAGAAAAGGTGTAAAAGGTCTGAACATAATCTGTATCTCTATCATAATCCACTCAAGAAATACATTTTCCTGGATGAACATCCTTGTTATGACTAGTTTGGACTATCATTGTTTAGGAACGGGATTCCAGAACTAGCAAAGGAGAAGTCCAGGTTCATTAAGGGTAATAAGATGCAGGTTGTACACAGAAAGGAAAAATCTGTAAAGTGATGTGTGGAAAATTGATCTCCACCCTTTATTCAAATATGATTAAGAATGTGTTAAAGATTTTGTAAGAATATTGCGTAGTTGTGTTTTGAATCAATTGTTTTGTTTGTGAGAATGCAATAAAACATGCCAAATTGTGCAGATATCATTTTTGGCCAGGCTGTCATACAAAGGCATGCTAAACAAGAGAGAACCAACAAAATATTAATAAGTCTGCTTTTCCCTGTGAGCTTTTTTCTTTTTGCAATGGGAATTATATATATATATATATATATATATATATATATATATATATATATATATATATATATATATATATAGTTTCACCGAGCTTGTAGGGTCATTAAAAACAAACATCCCCTCCAGATTTCACTTTTGGCCGCTATCATAAGTAGGCCCAGTATTGATGCTTATTTTGGCTGAACTTACATTTATTCATTCACATACTTTTATCCAAAGTGACTTTCATTGCACTATATACATTTGATCAGTTCATGCATTTCCTAGGAATCAAACTGTTGCTAATGCCATGTTGTATAGAGCTAGAAATCACAATACTATATGTGATGAAGCACAATCATCTTCTTCTTCATGTGGACACCATAAATACATCAGATCTCTTTCGCTGGTCATGCAGTTCATTATTGTGTGGTTTCATTTGGCTGCAAGGAGCACAATGGTGATGAAGGCTGCGGAGGTGCCACTGTCACATCTGAGCTTTTGGCGTGTGCTAATGAAGAGTTTTACAGTGATGAACAAAGACAAAAGTGCAAAAACATACACACACGTTTCCCAATCCACCCAGCAGTGTGTTCCAATGGAATACAGCAAAGACCAATGAAGCACATGTCACATGCAGTGGCCTTTTCTCAAGTCAGAGCTTCTCGGGATGTCCACCTGGACGCCATTCATGTCTAGGCTTTGACATCATGTACATCAATTAAGAACAAAACAAAATTAATACAAGACCCGCTTGGCTGCATTATTTATGTTCAATCAATCTGATCTGACTTCATCACATCTGTCTCTGGGTAATTTTGAAAGCACATCACAGAGGATTATTATCTGAGTGATGAGAATTATATTGTAGGAAATATGTGAAACTTGAAATAACCTAAATGATATTTTTGTGTGATATTAAAAGTGAATACTTTCAAAAACATTAAAAAAATCTTAATGTTTCCAAACTTTTGTCTGATACGGTTTATCTTTTCATAAATAATTGTAACCAAAGCAAAAATGGATAGTCTAATATTTGCAGATTTCGTGTTACATTGAAAGTGGTTTATGTTTTAATGCATTTTATTTTCTAAAGGTATGTTCAAGTAAATAAGTAATAACATACTTTTATAATGCATTATACAAAAACTCAGAAAGGCTTTAAAGTAAAGTGTTACCAGCTCTTTTAAGAACCGTTCACTATAGGTCCTATGGGGAACCAAAAATGGTTCTTTTATCATTGCTAAGAAAAAACCCGTTTGAAATATGTTTTATTTGTATGTTGATTTATTAGTGTTTTTTTTTTTATGTTTAGCACATTGGTCAACATTAGTGTACGTACACACACACGATGTAACGCAGCTGTAAAACAGTAATTCTTCTGTCAGGAACAGTCTGTTAGAGATTTGTCTGTCTCTCTCACTCAGTGTCAGCATGGCTGGACCTTCTGTGTTGCCCACAGAGACAGAGCCTTCTTCTCCTGTCAGAGGATATTTTGCTGTGTGTGTGTGTGTGTGTGTGTGTGTGTGTGTGTGTGTGTGTGTGTGTGTGTGTATACGGGACCCTGGGGCAGGACAGCCACATCTCTGTTTGTCAATGGCCAGAAAAGAGAGGACACGGTGACAAAGGCTGAGATGACTCAAGCAGATGGTAGTACTCTTAACCTGCACTTAGATAGACCTATTTGAAAACCAAATAAATAAATAAAAATTCAGCAGTAAAGGGCTCACTTTATATAGCCTATAGATTGTTCAAGATATTGCAGAACTGCAAACAGTATGATAAATGTTTTTATTGATTTAGCCTTGTATGAAGTCAAAGCTTAACATAGATGAGAAGGACTGTAAAGGGTAAAACTACAGCTTGTCTAACTATTAAACAGTAAGCTAAACTGTTGTAATTTTGAGAATCATTAAAAAATGTTAAACACATAATATTATTTAGCACAGAGCATTTACAGTTAGCCTAATTAATTTCTTTTTACTTGCAAAGATTCGAATCAATTGAACCAATTGGGTCGCAAAATGATTCATCGTTTCAAAGCGTTCGAAACACCACACGCTCGTGACACCTGCTGGTCAAAACAGTGTAAATGCAACACAAACTCAGGCCAAACATGCACAAAAAAAAAAGCTTTTACAAACCCATTGCAAATGTTTTATTGAAAGTATAATCTATCACATTAAATTAACGAATCATCTAATACCATTAAATATTAAGTGTCTATATACTATGTTTCTTTATCAATTTCCAGGGCTTGTTTTGTTTGTTCTATGGATAGCTCAACTAAACAGGCAAAGACTATTAATGACTATTTATTCCTTTTAATTATTTAAAAGGCTAATTAAAACGTCTACAAATGTATAAAACTGATCAGAGATAATGTAAAACCCACAAACGTCCGAAATCGCATACTGTCTGTAGTAGATACTACAGTACATTTGAATTTGAACTTACTTCGCGACCATTAAAAAATGATGTTCTATATAGTATGAATGTGTGTAGTAGTAATGTAATCCAAACGCACCACATCGGCCATGTTATCATTTATAATGTGGCTGCATTCGAAAACTTAAAAATGCTGCCTTTGGGAGGACGCATTACAAGGTAGGACGGCATCAAGGCCCGTCAGAATCCAATAAGCTTCACTTCCTATCTCCTAAGATACCTTCATCTGATCGATTTTTGAAGGCAGCATAGATGTATCCTTCGGTGCCTTTGATATCCCACAATCATATGCGTTCCATTCGGTGACAGTTAAGCTAGAAAAATAAATATGGCGTCTGAAAGTTGGGGTGGCTGGTCCATGTGTAAATGTAACATTTTGACCAATGTTTTCCACTTCTGATACGTCATCTCCAGCGAGAAATTACTACTGGAGTAATTAAATATTTGTTTAGTTATCACCAAAGCTCTCTCTATTTTGCTGTAGATCATTATACCGTTACGCTGCCTCACAAGTCGGTCCGAAATCAGTTTCATGAGGTACCTTCATGTTCAAACGCTGCCAGCAGTCATTGCCCACAAGGCAGTGAGGCAACAAGTCAGCTGCCTAAGTTTTCGGATGCAGCCTGTGACTTACCAGTGTCAGATGTGTAGCTTCACCACCATTCATAAATCCTCCTCTTCTTCTTCTTCTTCTTCTTCTTCTTCTTCTTCTTCTTCTTCTTCTTCTTCTTCTGTGTTTATTGGCGGACCAATTTATTGGTACATAACCGGCGCCACCGACTGGACTGGAGTGTGGATTAGGATTTATTTTATAAACTTAATAATATCATCATATATCTTAGCTGTGTTCCCTAAAATACCTGATAACGAAAAATCATAATGTTTTACCTTTTTCAGTGACTGAATAAGGTGATATCTCTCATTGTTGTATTTCCTACATTTAAATGTACAGTATGTAATTTTTGGCCACCAGGGGTCACTCAATCAAAATAATAACAAAAGACGTACTTTGATGACATCGGGAAAGAGCGTGGGCTCACGGGAGTTGTTGTCGCTGTCAATGACAACCAGCCCTCTGAGAGAGAGAGAGAGAGAGAGAGAGAGCGCGAGCGAACCAGCGATACGATGTTCATTGGAACACGCGCGCTCTGTCATTCCCCACATTCCTCACTCATTCTTTCTAACTTAGTATTTTGACAATCACGTCTTTTCAAACAGAGAGATATGAATTATCAGACCCCTATTAAATAAATATTCCATCTAGCTAGTATTAATAGATGTTAAAAAAACACGGTCACCTTTCGAACAAGATAACGTTAGTGAACTGCATATGAAGCTACTTTCTACTTTATACTATACATGAGAGCTAGTCTGTCTGCGTTTTACACATGACATCGTTTCACAAAATCTACGGATAGATATAGTTAGCTGAATGGGTGCTTAGCTGTTTATTAGAATGCAAGCGAGATCGGCATCTCTCTGTAGATTTAGCTTGTCACGAAGGTCTCTCCATTTTTTAAAATGCAACCCCAATGTTTACTCGTGTCATGCTTCTTCTCCTGTCCCAAACCCTTCTCGGGTCATATTTTTCACCCGTACGTTTGCGCTTTACTGAGCTGGCTCCAGCAGCAGAACGTGCAGGCAAAGTGTAATCGTGGTCCATAACATAATACAGACTAATATAAATATTACATATAATAGTCTCGTTCAAGTTTGGTGCAGTTGCAAAATGATATAGCTACTACTTTTTTCTTCTTCGCCGGTAGTCCGGTGTTTCCCTTTGTGTTTGGCGGTTTCGCCGGGTTCCGCAGGAAGTTAGAGAAAATAGAGGAGTCAAAGGTTATATGACGCCATAGACGGTCGACAAAACGGAAATAAAGAAACGGCCCGTGTCTTCGAATTAAACTATAAATTCCTCCGGATTTGAAAGTTGGTGGAAACTGTCGGGATAATGTAAGTACATATCTAATAGAAATATATAACATAGATACAGTTATTTTTGCTATTTTTAAAGCAGAAAAAAATACATATTGTGCCTTTAAGTAATAGGCCTACATGATCAACTGTTTCTTGTTGGCTACAGTGTATGCATTTCCCAGTTGGGTGTTTTCCAATTTGATTTAATGTACAGTTAAGTCCAGTATGACCTATTCTCAACCGAGGTTATGATATTTTCTTCCCCTCGATTCCTGCTCTCCCTTCATCATGGGCAAAGGCACTCGACGAGGGACAGACAGAGCAAATGCAGTGGTTAACTCTTTGAGTTTGATTTTGTACTTTCCTTCCAGTTTTCCAAGTCCTGTGAAGACTTTTGGGAACAGCTCTTTGTAGTTCGGGTCTGGTGTTAGAATCGCATCCACTGTGTAAAGTAAGTCCAGCTCTTTTATGGCAGGTAGTCAAAGGAGAGGGGACACAAGTCTTGGTATCACAAACACTGGGTGTTTTATCACTCTTTCCTGATGACAAAGTGATGCTTCAAACGGCCCTCTCACCTGTATTGACATGTTGCTTGGTCCACACAGCTTTTTGTTAGGCGGGCTGAGAACACCGTGACTCGTCTTTGAGTGCTCTTTGAGATGGCTGTTACTGCTGCTCCTGTGTCCAGTTTGAAAAGAATTTGCTCACCGTTCACTGCAATGGACTTTTGCCAGACATCAGTCGAATTCTCAGACTTTACAACTCCCAGGAACACAGTCTCTATGCTCTCTGTCTCATCACAATGATATATTTCCTCTAGTCTTTTCTGTGTTTTGCAGGCTGCAGCGAAGTGGCCTTTTTTCTTGCACTTCCTGTACTCAGCCTCCCTCGCTGGACAGCTGTTAAGTGAGTGTGCTTGTGGCCTTCCACATCTGCCACATCCCTTGCTGGCTTCATTGTGTTTTGTACTGTCTGGTCGTCTTTGCGGTACTTTTTGTGCAAATTTTGGTTTCATTTTGTATTTTAACATGTACATGTTTGTCCCATTTGAGTCACCGTTTGCTTGTCTTAAGATCATCTGCTGCTTTTCATTTCCTCTTGAAGGACTCCATACTGGCAATTTTCTGCTAGTTTATGAAGGGATGAACATTTCAGCTGACTCGCCCGGTTTTTGGCACCTCCTGTTGAATTTATCCCTCTCGTAGATCACGTTGTGTTTACATACGAAGTGTTTCTCGAACGTTTCTTTAACTTTGTCATATTTCTTCTTGTCTTCTTCAGAAAGACCCAGCGTGCACATGATATCATCAGCTTTATCTCCCATTGTGTAGATAAGCAAATTAACTTGATATTCTTGACTTCTTTCACTAATTCCCGCTGCTAATCTATTTTGGCCAGCTGCCAAAATCATTGAAGTCGAAATGTTCAGGCTGGGCTTATTGAGAACAAAGTATCCATTTACCTTGGTTCTGTTTTCAATTGAATTTTGTATATGTATATGTGAATATGTGTCTCTCTCTCACAGCTGCAGCGGTGCTGATCGTGTGATCTTGTTGGTTTCATTGAAACTTCACTTACAAACTTTTATTCTCGCCGTGCTTGTGCGAATGACTGTCATCTCTTAGAAAGCGAGGTAAATCTGCTTCTGACATGTTAGGTTATTAGTAATGAACTGACAGGAGACAAAGCTTCTTAACATGGGACACATTACACACTAGATGTCAGCGAGCTGCCCATGCATGAGGCTATCCACAACACCTAGCAAAGCAAGCATCAGTTTTGTAAACATTAGAACCTCATTTTGTAAGAAACATTGAGGGAACATCATCTGACGGCAAATAATCCAGCTGTCAGAATCCGTTTACCCACCCATATGATGAGAGATGTTGATGTAGGGTCTTAATAAGGAGCTGTTTTTTAAGACATATTATTAAATGTGTTTTTCATTAGCACTTTCACTGAATCTCACTGACCTTTAGTCATGTCAAAGTTCCTCCAGTATTTTCTGAAACACACCAGACTTTGACCTTGTATTGGGTGTGTTGTGTATCTGCACAGCTCTAATGGCATTATATAAAGCATATTCATTTGAACTGCTTCTATCTCAGCAGGGCATTATAATTAAAATGCTCATTCTAAAAGTTCCATGTGAATCTTTAAATATGACTCATAATTATTAATTATTTGGAGCTCCATATCTTTGCAGAAGTCTCCATGCTTTTGAAGCTTCAATATTTAGTCTGTTGTCTCCATCTTGTGGACAAAGAATAGACTTCAAGAGAAAGCATGGAAAATTACAGACTTCGCCACCCTGTAACTAATCAAACAATTAAAAAAAAATTTATTTGCTTAATTTATTGTATAATACATTCTTATATAATTGTTTATTCTCAATAATAATATTATACTGCTGAAGTCACTAATAAACAAGTAATTTATTTGTGCTTATTATTATGCATTTGATATTGACAAATTTGATTAAAAAAAGTAAGGGAAAAAGAAAAGGAATGTTACACAGAAGAGAAAACACACTCAATTCATAGCTATCTTGATTGGATGTTTCTTGTGCTTTTTAGGTCAGAAGCTCTAAAAGGCTGTTCACACTTACAAGTTGCGAACAATGATTACAATGTATAGACAAATTGGCAGTGGTGCACGTTGATTCAGAGTTTGCATCATCTGAAGTCCTCGCAGAAGTTGGACTCATCTCTTCACCGGGTCATCTGAAGTCTTCATAAGAGGCTGGATCCAAACTGGATCAAAGATAATTATGTGCATTTTATCTGATATGGAGTGCATTATGTGAATGCTTGGCTAAAGAGATGTGTCTTTAATCTAGATTCAAACTGGGAGAGTGAGTCTGAGCCCCGAACATTATCAGGAAGGCTATTCCGGTCTTTAGGAGCCAAATGTGAAAACGCTCTCCCTCCTTTAGTGAATTTAAAGGGACCACCAAATTCCGGAGGTTTGTGACCTTAAAGAGCGTGGTGGCCGATAGAAGATCAGTTAAATACACAGGAGCTAACCCGTTTAGGGCCTTTATAGGTGAGTAGCAATACTTTGTATTTGATACAGAACTTAATAAGTATAAGCAGTGAAGAGATGATCAAATTGGTGTTATATGATCATATTTTATTGACCTAAGAACTCTGCATTTTGGACTAATTGTAGCTTGTTTATTGAGGATGCAGGAGAACCAGCTAGTAATGCATTACAGTAATATAGTCTAGATGTCATGAATGCATGAACTAACTTGATGCATTCATTCATTTTGTTTCAACCACTCTTCAAAGTTCTTTTTCTTCATGTGAAAGGTATCAGAAAGGGCTAGAAAGAAAGAAAGAAAGAAAGAAAGAAAGAAAGAAAGAAAGAAAGAAAGAAAGAAAGAAAGAAAGAAAGAAAGAAAGAAAGAAAGAAAGAAAGAAAGAAAGACATTTTATGTTTTCTTTAAAAAAAACAGCTATATCTATTGTGGCCTATTTAGAAGTGAGTAACTATGGTAACTAAACTTTAAAATCTTAGAGAGACACCTTGGAGGTCCCCGTGAAGGTGTCGTTTCCAATCAGATTTTAGAGCCGGTCCTTTTGTAATCATTTCCATTCTATGGTATAGAACAGAGTAACAGACACATATTGCATAAATATTTGATAAGTAGCTTGGCTTTTTCATTACGGAAATTCTACAATTATACTCAGAAGCTTTTACGAACAGGGCCACATGATTAGTTTAGCTCAAGGGTTAGCACAAAAGGTCACACAGTACCAAGTACTGTGAAGGTTTTGCAGGGGTTGTATAAAATAGATTTTTCCATTAGACAATGTAATGACGTTTTACATAAAGGGTGCCTAAGTTGGCAAAGTGTGTTTGGGTTGTAAACACCCTTGGCTGGCACATTCCTTCTTTTAACTGCACAGATAGATAAACAACAATATGGAGAAGGCAAGCGAATCTGTGCAGTTTGAGGAGCAATGTATAAAAAGAGCACCTGAAAAATATTATAGTACAAACACATCTTTTTATTTGGTCCCTTTTGACAGCAGATGGCGCTGGAGTGTGTTTTATGTGCTGAACTGCAAACCATTGTAAACTGACTTTTGTATGTGAACACTACTTCTGTATTACATAGAAAGTGTAGAAATGACTCAGTATTAATATTGGTTCACTCGAATCATTGTTTTGTTTGTTTTATATACAAATTCACCAAAAAATATGTAAGTAGGGAAAACAAGATATTAAATGTAGGCTACATATTTTAAATATCATGCAATTTTAAGATTTTATATGATGTTTTATTTAACAAAGTTTGGGATGAGCACGCTCAGGTAATCAACCAATCAGCCAGGAGGAAACCGGTATATGGCCATCTCTCACCTCTGTCCCGCAACAGTTTCACGTCCCTCCATGCACCCTCACTCTTGGCAGGTTTCTATCCCAGTCATGGAGGGGAGTACTCTGGGTTCGGGCCAAATTCTGAGCTCGGAGCCCTCCCCCGGACAGCACGCCAATACGCATAAATTACTATATTTTATTTCATGTATAGCCTATTGTAAACTCGTGAAATGCTATAAATTAAGTGTTGCACTGATGTTATAAAAATCATTATTTATTAATTGTAAGTCACTGAAACATTAAAGATATAGTGACCATTTACTCACCCTCATGTTGTTCCAAACCTGTATGAATTTGCTGAACACAAAAGATGATATTTTAAAGAATGTTGGTAACCAGACAGTTGACGGCACCCATTGACTTCCATACTAGGAAAACAATTACAATGGAAGTCAATGGGTGCCATCAATTGTGAGTAAAGGGTGAATAAATTATGAAAAAATATATATGTTTTTGGGTGAACTTTCCCTTGAATAGTTTATGGCTAAATGGTCATTTTAAAGATTTTCAGAGGATAATCCCTTTTAATCTGCATCCTTATTAATTTGTGTTGGTATCAAGCACTTTGATACTATTGGCTGTTTAATAATGCAGTTGAAAATATGTAGACAGCATGTGCTCTTCCCTGTAAGGCTGCAGCACTTTAACTGAAGAGGACTATGCTTAACTTACCTGAGAGTTCATCTACCATTCGAATTGAAGAGCCCTGCAACTACACACTCATACACACTCGCGCAAACAGCTAGCAGAAGCTCACACACATGGCTGCGCTTGGGGTGAATTAAAATAGTGAGGACGCAGCATTATGTAAATGCAGTCCCATTCCCCTCTCCAGCTCTCGGAAAATTGGATGATGTGTTACAATGATACCGGAGTGAATGGAAGGGCACGGTCTCAGGTTCCCATCAGCAGCATTTCCTCCTCTTCTGCCATTTTACTATGCTCTTCTCTCTTCCCCTATGCTTTCCTCTATTAGATGTGCTTGCCAAACCCAACAACCATAAGTAGTGCTTACACAAGAGAGAAGGCTCTGAGCCTCTGAGCGTTTGACAAACCGAGATGTGTAAGATGCGTTTTGAGGGTGTGGAAAGAGCCAAGTTAAAAATTAAAGTAAGCTTGGAGAAGAAGAAGAAAAACCACTATCTATTTACTTCCTTAAAGGGATAGTTCGGCCAAAAATGATATTTAACCCATGCATTACTCACCCTCAAGCCGTTCGAGATGCATATGTCAATCTTGTTTCAGACGAACACATTTTCAGTTATTTTAGAAAATGTCTTAGACCCTTCAGTGGATATAATGTGAAGCAATGGAGTCCACCTCCTTCAAGTCCCAAAACGTGCATACATGCTTCACAAAAGTAATCCATCCGGCTCCAGGGGGATAAACGAAGGCCTTCTGAGGGTAATCCGTGCGGTTTTGTCGTAAAAATATACATATTTAAAACTTTATAAATGAAAATATCTGACTTCCGGCAACGATCGATGCGCGTTCACACGCTTTCGTGTTTTGTTTTGCTCTGCTCTCTGGCTGCGCTGGCGCGTTCGTTCTACGTCACGACAGTTCCTACGCTACGTCTTACCTCGTACGCCGACTTCCATCACCCGTGAACGCGCGTCGATCGTTGCCGGAAGTCAGATATTTTCATTTATAAAGTTTTAAATATGTATATTTTTACGACAAAACCGCACGGATTACCCTCAGAAGGCCTCCGTTTATCCCCCTGGATTACTTTTGTGAAGGATGTATGCACATTTTAGGACTTGAAGGAGGTGGACCCCATTGCTTCACATTATATCCACTGAAGGGTCTAAGACATTTTCTAAAATAACTGAAAATGTGTTCGTCTGAAACAAGATTGACAGATGCATCTCAAACGGCTTGAGGGTGAGTAATGCATGGCTTAAATATCATTTTTGGCCGAACTATCCCTTTAATGCATTTTATCTGCGATTAGAGACAATTTCCTTGAAATTCCTAAATGTTATCTGGGTACATTCAATACATTCAATACAATACAAGTTTGGAAAGACACAGCATGAGTAAATGACAATTAAATCTCATGATTTTCCTCACGAAGATGAAAGAAATAGGCTGTTGACTTGGTGCCTCGTTGCCTTATCAGGCATTGATTTTGTAGCGTTTGCACCAAAGGTACCTCATGAAACTGAGGCAGCGTAGCGCTTTAATGGCCTACTGCAAAATAGACCGGGCTTTGGTAAAAACTAAGTGAATATTTAATTACTACAATAGTAATTTCTGACTAGAAATTAAATCAGAAGTGGAAAACATTGTTGAAAAACATTTTCACACAAACTGATGACCAACCGCAACTTTCAGACGCCATCTTTATGTTTTAGCCCAACTGTCACAGAATTGTGGGATATAAAAGCCAGCGAAGGTAGGAAGAGAAGCCAACATTGGTTTCGGACGTGCCTTGATGCCGTCCTACCTTGGTATGCATCCAAAGGCAACATTTGTAAGCTTTCGGACGCAGCCTTGGTCTACATTGATAGAGTGCAACTCAAGTCACAGTGGGTCTCTATCAGCTCCCTAGGTCGTGAATCAGTATATCGTGTACACAAATTTGTGCACTGGTAAGGACATGGGACCCTGGCTCACTACACATTGATGGTGACATGACAACAACCTCATTGTACAACGTCACTATTGGTATTTATGACCAAAAGGAGAACTGATAGTTTTCTGAAATGAATTTTTTCAATGTTAGTTAAAGTGCACTATGAAATGGCCTTAAAATGTAAGACACCCTGATCAGTGCCCTGACTACTGAACTACGGTGCTGATTGAGACGCATCCTCTATCAATGTTGTAGACGAAGTCTATTTTTTTTTATCTGTCAGTTGAAAATCTGGTGACCGGAATAATATAGAAACTTGGCTTTGGGTATGTTGGCTTGGCCAGTAAGCCTTATAGAAAACTTTCAGAAAACCTGAGCAACCGTCCATTAACACCCTAGCATCTTGGTGGTGAGCTTTGCATAGGCAATCATCACTCAAATTTCCTTCAATTTCTCAATTCCTCAAATTCTCCTCTAATTTAGATACTTCATTTCAAGACTCTTTAAGTTCAGTACCGTCATCTCCCTTTGATCAGCCATTCAGATGCTCTGAGAGCAAATGAAAGAGGTGCGCTTCTCCAAGCATGTGCCTCTCTGCACAATCCTATTGTTCTAAATTGGCTACACTGGGAAGGCAGTGCAATGAAGTTATGAGAGTAAGTGAGGTCAAAATCCTGGCAATAAACAAGAACTTAATCCTGTTATCTGTAGAGGGCATAGTTAGAGGAAGAGAGGTTCTATTCTGTAGAAAGGGACCCACTTCCTTTTATTCGTACACACACACACACCTGGGCTTTGTTCTGCAGTGGCCGCTCATACATCTAACAGCCCCCAGTTTCCATTTACCTCCAGATTGCTGGCCAGCGCTGACCCGGCGACCCCAATCCGCAGAGGGCCCTGAGGAGGGCCCATCAATACTGGCAGCAGCTTGTTTTTGTCTGCCCTGCTGGATAAATGATGCCATTGGCTGGCACACACACTCACACACATCATCTCGACTCGCAGACTTGATAGAGTGGGGCCTTGTGGTAAAGAGGCCTTGCATTCGGGATGTCGGACAATTTTGCAGACCTTGCTCGAGTGCGGCGAGATGCCATAGGGGGCTCTGGAGGACAACCCCCGCCCTCTCCGTTTCTCTCTCGCTCCCTCCTTCTCTACATGCTCCGTGCACTCTTTTCCCTCGGCCTTTCTTGTTACAGATGCAGCAGATTTAGTTAAGGGCGGCCTGGATCTTGATCCGCATTGACCCAGGTCACCCGTCTCTGTCTGAGTAATGTATTCATCTCATCCTCCGGCCGGCCCTTAGGTCGCAGCCATATCTATCCACCGTTTGTACCGCTGTCATCTTGCTGGCCAGAACCCATAAGTTCTCACTCTGCTGAGAAAAAGAGATGAGGGTAGTGGAGAAAGCGAGCAGATGTTGTCCATGTAAGCTCCTGTAGTGGTCGATTTTGCTTACAGGATCTTATTGAAGATTCCATAAAATCTTGGAGTAGTGGGTTATGTTTGAAATGGCATACTACCATACTAGCCTTATTATTTCCTCCTTTAGTCTTTGGTTGATCAGATCATAAGTGGACTACGTAAAATGCAGGTGTAAAGTAAATGGGGTCTAAAACATTTTGAGCTTGTCCTCTTTCATCCACTTCCAGACGGAGTCGAAAACGCATTTGACGGAATTGCTTTCGTAGTGTAAACCCTTTATGTGATCGAATGCGTTTGAACAGCCACAAAAGACCGCCTATTAATGCATAAACATTATGGGAAGTGCGCTAGCCAGATGGGATTTAAACTTTTTGGCTGAAGACACAAGTTTGGTTTGAAAACGAAAAACGTACCAAGCATAATGTTTTCTCACCATTCCTGGTTTCTAACACTCGCTCACAGCATTTTTTTTTTTAGAGAATTCGGCTGGTCTTGCTGCTGTCAGAGCAGAAACGAAAACTGCTGCTCTCCGTATGTTTTTCTGTTTTCTCCTGTCGTGTTCCTGTACATTCTGTGATCTTATTGCATCCATTAGATCGAAAGGTCTGAAAAAGGCCATTTATTTACCCGTCCATAGACCCTCCCCCCGAAGAAATTCAGACAGATCTTGTTGAAAGTGGACAAAAGAGACATTTTTTAAACATGATTAAAACACCAGGTGTAAAAGGGAATGTGTCTCCCACGTCTACTTGAGATCCAATTGACCAAAACACATCTTAATACCAGGTGTAAACAGGGACTAAGGGTGTTTTCATACCTTGCTCGTTTGGAGTGTTTGTTTCAGATCCTGGCACTTTCCCCCTTAGTTCAGTTCATTTAGTCATATCTTAAAAATAAAGGTTATTTTTTGGCATCATGAAGTTCTTTAAAAAAAAATTCTTCAGATTTTTTTAAATGTAAAAAAAAGGTTATTTTAAGAACTGTTGCCTGAAAGGTTTTTTTGCTGGCATCGCATTCTGGAACCTACAGACCCTAAAGGGACGTGGTGGTGGAAAAAAATTTAGGATGGGAGAATTATTTTTTTTTTTTCAAATCTTTTGCGTTCCCTCGCAAAACTTTTGCGTTCTCCCGAGAAACTTTGCGTTCCCTCGCAAAGATATTTGCGTTCCCTCGCAAAGTTATTTGCGTTCCCAGCTCGGCCAGACACTTCTTGTTTAATGTCCCACTGGCAGTGTTTCAGAGCTCCGTACGTTAATGGAGCGTTTCATAGTGTTTGAACTTGGACTCAAATATAAAGAAATGCGGTCAGTGCTTAACTCAAGAAGTTCAGTGAAGTTGGCAATACAGCCCGGCTACACATGGCTATTCAAACTTCCCGGATCAATATTCTTGAGCTAAACGTTGTTAAAACACAGACGACACCTAGGCTATTTACAATCACAGTAAACCTAGACAACGAGCTACAACCCAATTCTCCTCAAAACGAGCTTTATAATATAAATTTGTCTTTAACCGGGCGACTGAGAGACAAGTCCGAATAAGGGGCCGTCTGCAAAGTGCAAATCCCAAAACCCTTCTGCACATTTTATATTACTTAACATATTCAATAGCTTCACTGTGATACACTGTAGGCTACTGTCACCAAATTCAGTTCCAATAACTTTACTCTTTTTAGAAAAAATATTCAGTAACTTCACACTGTTATACAGTGTAATGCCATCAAATTCAGTAAGCAAATATAATGCAAAAGCTATGGTTGTAACTATTATGTTAGCTGCGTACAGAACCAATATAATTTGCGTAAAGAATAGGCCTACTTATTTTTTTATGTGCAATTACTTCCCAAACTAAGTGTTGTATAAACAACATTAGAGCAGTGATGTGTGAACTAAATTTGGTGTGTTACAGTGAAGTTATTAATTATTTTTTTAAATAATATAAAATGGCCAGACGCACGCAGTATGACCAGTGGGTTTACCATTGATGTGTAAACTGAATTGGGTGGTTTGTAACATTGAAGTTAATGACTATTTTTATATTTTTGACTATGTGTTGATGCTGTAATCGTTTTTTGGGTTATATTGCACTTTGCAGATGGTCCCTTCGGACTCAGCCGCCTGCTCATAGAGATCCATTTAGCCTATATAATAAAGCTAGTTTTGAGGAGAATTGGGTTGTAGAAACGAGACTTCAAGAGATTTCCACGACGCGCACGCGCGAGAACTTAACTGAAGTAGTTGAAGGAGATCGCAATTTTCGCGCATGCGTCGTGGAAATCTCTTGAAGTCTCGTTTCAGGCCTACAAGGAAGAAAAGGAATAGTCGAATAAAGTCGTTATTTTTGTTTGTTTTTTCGCACAAAAAGTATTCTCGTCGCTTGATAAACTTATAGTTGAGCCACTGTTGTGACATGGAATATTTAAACATTTTCTTCATTGACTTTCTGGGCCGTCAGGTTTCAATCCCTTAGGCAGCCTATGGAGGAGTGATCCAGCTGTCACATTTAATCAAAAATATCTTGTGTTCCGAAGACGAACGAAGGCCTTACGGGGTTGGTACAGCATGGGGGTGAGTTAATGACTTAATTTTCATTTTTGGGTGAACTAACGTACGGAGCTCTGGGAACGCAAATATCTTTGCGAGGGAACGCAAATATCTTTGTGAGGGAACGCAAATATCTTTGCGAGGGAACGCAAAAGTTTTGTGAGGGAACGCAAAAGTTTTGCGAGGGAACGCAAAGTTTCTCAGGAAAACGCAAAGGGAACGCAAAAGATTTAAAAAAAAAAAAATCCTCCCATCCTAAAATGTTTTCCACCACCACAGGGGCTCCGTAGGAACCCTTATTATTGAGACTGAGCATGAGCATGGAATTGTTAAGAGCGGATATAAGTCTATTCAGTGGCAGTGACCAAAAATAGACAAAGACCTGTCATTTGTGACCTATAGGCTTTTTGAGGTAGCATATTATTTATTTAAATGTTTACTGTTGCATAACATGTTCTGTTTCGCATACTATATTAAAATTTGTAGGTAGTATGCAGTGAAAACTGTGCAATGCTATTCCCTTTTGAACATATTGAGTTGAGATTTTTATTGAGTTGACAAAGGATAATTGGTCTAGAGCAGAGATTTACAAACTTTATTGTCAGTGGAACCCTTTTGACTTAAAACATTTAATTACTTGAAAACCCCCTCTGAGATTTTAAGTTAATGTTTAAATAATTAACACATTTGCATGTGACTGGCTCTCTGATGTTTGCTAGCGGTCACATCAGATGCAGGTAAATTAATAAAATTTGTGTAAAACATTTTTGCGATTTAATTAATTAATTCGCTTTTCATCAGCTTGTGAACCCATCAGCTTGTGAACCCCCTGCAGTTCCATTGCAAATCCCAGTTTAGGAGACCCTGGTCTAGAGCTGAAAAATCATATAGAATTCTATTCAAAGTCCTCAATTGAGTTTTTAGAGTATTTCATGAACTTCTTTACTACTCAATCCTTTCCTTTGTCAAAGTTGATGCCTTTTTACCATTGTGTGATATAATGGCAACTTTTTTCTACAGCCTTAAAGTCACAATGGCCTACACTGAAAAGTTTTGAGAGAGATTTAAATGCAAGAGTGGATTCTGCCCTATGGAACAAATTAGTTCAGAAATGCAATGCCAATTCATAGTAAAAACCATAGCAATTATGCTGCTGTAAATAAGAAACATGAATGCAGATTAACCAATGCGGTGACCAAAGTGACTTGCGACCAATGACATACAGTAAGCCTATATCTCTGGCAAGTAAACCACCATAACAGAGGTGGTGTGTTTTTTGTGCTCTTAAAGCTGCTGTTTCTTATCACCACAATCTCTTTGCTTTGTTGCCATTTCTACTAATAAGAGCCTTTGGGGTTTTTGTTTGTTTGTTTTGTTTTGTTTTTTTGTGTATAAACTTGCTTAAAAATATTGCCATTAATTGGTTATCTTTGTTTTGGTTTTCAAAAATGAAAAAGTTGCGTAAGTAGCACCAGGAGATTTTTGCATGAATACTGCATATATTTAAACATACTATTTATTAGACCTCATTGCTTTATTATATAGTATACTGCATAGTAGGGAAATATGCACATTCGGACACAGGGAGACTGTCAAAGTTTGTGAATTAGTCGTTCCTCTTTCCTTCCCTCTGATGCGTGATTTGTACACACAATGTGGATTTAGTGTTGGATTGAAAGTGTCACTAAGTAAATTTGGTTGTAGAAAGTGTTAATCGTGTCAATGATCAAACTCTGTGTGTAAAAAAAACAGGATTAAGATCGCAGTCGAGGAAACAAAAACATTAACTGCATATGTGACCAAGGATGAAAACCATTGTCAGGTTTTGTTTGTGATGTTTTCGAATCGTCATACTTGTACAGCAGTGGAATGTCACTTGCGGTCTTGCACTTAGAAAATATACACAAAGCAATGGTGAAAGAAGTCAAAATGCATCTACAGTTAGACACTAGCTCAAATCCCACCTCACCTGCACTCCTACTTATGCCCTCACCTTTCACGGTCAGGTGTACTACAATGCCTCTGTCAGTTGTAGCAGAATGGACTCCAGTTAATTAAGCACATGAGTCCCTTAATATAATCAATTTTAATTAGACTGAATTTTAATCGGAGTGGGGGGAGGCGGTGTGGTGTCCGGCAAGGGAGGTTGTTAGCGCAGCGTTATCCTTGTGCTGTCAGTGCACCATCTCTCCTTCTTTTTTCCCATCCCCCAAATCTGTTCTCTCTATCCTTTTCTTTTTCAGTTTGGATTTGCTGGTCCCTAATTAATATGGATAGGGCATTAAGCCTTTTGGACTCTAGTCACTCTCATTTCATGACTATTAATGATTTTAATGAACTGCACTAATCAGACAGTTTTTCTCGGCCTTGCTTTCAAAAGCAATCCACTGTGTATTCAGAGAGGAATGGGGTTTATTGGAATGAAATTATCAGTATAAATCATTTTGTACATATAGGGACATACTTGCACACAAATACACAGCCTCCAGACACAATAGACAAGAAATTGGTAATAAACAGTCATTTGATGAGATTCTAAATATAGGAGAATTTAAATTGTACATTATGGGGGAGACCGCGGCTAGTTGTCACATGGGAAGTTGTCAGAAGGGATATATTAAAGAAACCCTCTGAAATTAGAATACTTTGAGTGTATTCTGCCCTCCAAAATCCATCATATGTTTTGTTATAGCTGTTGGGAAAAAAAAGTGAACAAATCTTTTTTTTATCTTATCATTTGTTTTATGCCATTTATTAATTACAATTTATATTGGGCAAAACAATGGTTTGAATTTTTTTTTTTAAAGATCTTTTAACATTTTGAGTGTTTCATAATCTTTTACTCTTTAAAATTTGCTGAAAGGTATTCTATCACAACGTTCCCAGTGTGACAGTTTAAAAAAAAAAAAAAACATTGCAAAGTTTTCCCTGGAAGAAAAAGTGTTATATAATTCCATATTGTCTCCTCCTTTTTGCTATATATTTAAAATATATATAAGTAGATAAAATGTGTAAATGTATACCGTATATACCCGAATATAAGATATTATAGTATCTTATACTATAATATAACCCCCCCCCCCCCATTTTCCAGACTTATTTTTGGGGAAAAATAGATTTTTGTGGAAAAAATCTGGTTTTCAAAATAATTTTAAGAGCAAATTTCGAGGCGTTGTTCCAAATGCCTCGCATCACCTGTGCCTCGTGTAGAGGCCCGCTCGTCGGCGGAGACGGCACATATGCGCTTCCTGATTGGCCTGGACTGCGGCTGCCCTGAGAGCGACGGGATGAATTTAATCACCCTGCGGGGTCGTCTGGCCGTTTTCGACGACGATCCGGCTCCTGCTCTCTCTCTCTCTCTCTCTCTCTCTCTCGCGCTGTTCATGCCAGAGCGGACGGAGACAAGCGAGCATAGACCCTATTCACATATCGCGTCTTTTGCGCGCTCAAGTTCATTATTACAAATGTAGGCGCGCGCTCATAATAGGCTTGTTTGAGATGCGCCTTGCCTCGCCTGAAATATAGTCGAGAGTAGCCGGCTGCAGTGAGAGGAGGAGTGAAAAAAAGGGAAGGCAAGCCGGACAGATCTCGCTTCTGGTAGTGGATCAGACACCTGTGAGATCAAAGGCGGATATCGCGGGATTCACGCCCGCACAGTGTTGCTAATAAACTGGATGTAATTTAAGTTTTGTTGCTTGAATATGAAAAAAAATATAATGAACGAGACACCCAAAGTACTTTTTAATTCCATTTTATATAGGCCTGTTTATCAATATTTTTTCATTAATACAGACATGTGTTTTTATTTTTAAAACATTAAAAAAAATACATCACATAGATCGCACTGTCAGAGAGTTTGGGAATATCCACACATAATTTATACACATAAAACATGATATCAGAGTTTTAAAATCAAACATTTTAAAAGAGAACAATACATCAGGGTTGTTTAAACCAATGAGCATTAAGCTGTGTCGTCAGCAAGTTGTTTCCCATCATGCTTTTGAGCAGAATCCGACACGTGCGCCTTGCGGTCGCGAGTGTTTTTTGACATAAGTCGGCATGACACCAGAGCAAGGCGGACCGCACTCGGACACATTTCTAACCGGTATGCATCTCGCGCTGATCACCGGTGATCGGTTCTGCGCAGATTTCGCTCATCTCAAACAAGCCTAATGAAAGTGACGCGCTCGTTTTTTTCCAAGGAGAAAAAGGCTAGGCTATCAATCGATTCCTCCACTCGAATATAAGATGACCCTGAATATAAGAGGACCCCCCATTTTTCAGCCTATTTTTAGGACAAAAACCTCGTCTTATATTCGGGTATATACGGTATGTAAATGTTTGTATGTGTCTGTGTGTAAAATATACATGTGTGTGTGTGTGTGTGAATAATTCATTTTCAAGTTTTGTTTGTTACCTTAAAATATGTCTGGAAAACCTGAAAAAATTAAGTGATTTGACTTTCTAAGTCTACATATACAACAAGACAACGATGTATACTAAGAACAGAAAAGTTTTTCCTTCGCGTTTTTTACGTACAGACATTGTCAAAACAATCTCTGTTCACATGGATCAGTGAAAAAAACACTATTATTCATGTCAGGCCATAGTTTGGCGATGTCACTTTGCAAAGAAACACTACAAGCCTAGACTGAACATGTAATACACATGCGCATGACGTCACCGTTTTCACAAATTCCTGGTTTTGTAGTTTACACAGAGACAATAACGGTATTGTTTTCAAATACACTTCGAATCAGGTTTTCAAAAGTTTGCATTTCCAGGCCCCCCCAAAATGCCATTGTCGTGTAAATGAATGGCCAACGCGCATAAAAAGTTTTCCATTTTTAGTTGAAAACGGTGTCATGTACAGAATGAATTTCGAAACTACTGAATCTCTTTCAAAATTATGGTTGACAGGCTGTACTGAAGCCAATTGGTATTGGCATTGGTCATGAAAAGAAAGTCCACAGAAAAACCTTGATTTGAATAGTGTTAATAATGAAACTGAGTGACTGAAGGCTCTAGATCGTTTTGAGGAAAAATCTTTGCACCCTCAAGTATGCCTGTCCATGAGGCAGTGAATGCTTTAGTAAGGCTACAGCTGCTCCTCTGTTTCTTTAGTCGCGACAATCATTAGGCTAATCATTTGAAGAAATATAGAAGCTACAGTAGCCATCCTTCTGACACGCATGTATTGGAAAGAAAAAAACAATGCACTATAAAAGCTGATTCAGGAAATGTTTAAGTCTGTTTTTTCAATCAAGTTCCCTTTTAAATTTTACATTGAATTTTCTTATTTTTGGTGTTAATAAAAGCAAACATCCACACAAAGACAGCAGGTCACAGCCCAGCATTGTAGACCAAGGACACCCATGAGAAAAGCATTTAATTGGAAGAGAAATCTTTTGTAACAATTGAAGTCTTTACTATTACTTGTTATGCAGTTTAATAAAGCTTTTCACACCAAGGACTATAACAATAAAGATAATGATAAAGATATAGTTCTAAAAATACTGAGTTCACACCATAGCTATAACGATAACGGCACAGAGAAACAATATAATTGGAATAACTTTTAGAACGATTTTATTCAGCCGATGAACAATCGAAACATTGACAGCCAATCAGAATCAATCCTGCTATAACGAACCCTAGCATTTAAAGAGGCAGACAGAATTATATTGTCCACTGGTGTGAACGCTAATATAGCTATCTTTATAATTATCGTTCTTGGTGAACGGGCCATTAGTGCTGTAAATGTATCATTGTTAGTTCATATTCATTTCTACTAACATGAATAGAATATGCTCATGGTTCTATCTAGTATATACTGGATGTTAAAAGATTAATAATTGTTCTAAAATGTTGTTCATTGTTTTGTCATATTATTCAATATATATTAACTAATGTGAACCAATTTAACTTTATTGTAAATTGTTACCAATATATTTACTTGGAAAGTTGACATATAGGATGTTTTGGCCTTTCTGACTTGCAAAATGACAGAATGAATAGTCAGTCCTAGATATCGTATTTTTGTGCGCGGTCGGCATCAGATCCATAGGCATCCCATCTGAGGATAAAACTAAGTGTAGTATGAACATAAGTCATAGTAAACTATAGTGTGCTATGTGAGAACACAGACTATTCACCTTTAAAGGGGTCATATAATGGTACATGCACTTTTACAAGTTGATTGTACTGAAATGTGTGTTGGCAGTGTCTGTACACAACCATCATATAATGATAAAAATCCATCCAGTGGTTTCGTTTTTATCTCCTTATATGTTTTCCCCTGCCTCAAATCGAGCCGTTCGAGTCTGTGACGTCAGAGGCTCGCACGCCCCTCCCTCGATTGTTGATTGACAGCAGTTTCAACACAGACCCGCCCTCGCTCGTGAGCGAGCTGTCAATCATACTCCGCGCAGACCGGCGCGGTCATTGTTGATATGCTGGAGCACTGTCTATGAGCAGAATGGCGTCTAAGCGATTGTGGTGTTCTGTTCTTGGGTGTAATAACGAACACAGCAGTCATTTTAATGTTCCTAAATCCGAACCGCCGAAGACGCAGTGGCTGAGTTTGTTTTCGAAGGGAATATTCCCCACAAGAAACGTCAATACTCTCATGTTTGCGCGAATCATTTCACAGACCAGACTGCTTTATAAACGAGGATCAGTATAAAGCTGGTTTTGCTAAGAAGCTGCTGCTGAAAAAAGGATCGGTACCAACTATTCGTGTTCCTGCTGAACCTCCAAAAGAACTGAAGTGAGTGTAACGTTTTATTAAACTATATTAATATTACACTGTTAACAATTTTCTTGTATTTTTACAGTACAGTACTGGCAGCAAGGTTGCCAGCATGGTACTGTATTTCGATTTACAGTAACTGTACTGTAATTCAATTTACAGTACACACGAACAGTACTGTAAACTACAAAACAGTATTGTACTGTATTTTTACTGTATTTTGTCATTTTTGTCTGCTTCTGTTGTAATTAATTATACGGTATTGTACTGTAATATCTATATTGATACATTGCAAAACGTAATTTTCAAATTACTAATGATATTATAACTATATAATATGTAGTTAATACAGTATATCAATCTATAGGTAATATGCAACTTCAGAATAACTGCAAATCAAAAGACAATCCAAACAATGTTCTGGTCAAAAAATTTTTTTATTGATCAATTACACTATTAAAACCATGTATGGTGAACGCATTTAAAGGGATAGTTCACTTTGAAATTAATTTTTGGTATGTTTTAGCTTACCTCAAGGGCATCTAAGATGTAGGTGTCTTTGTTTCCGCAGTAGTTTCAATTTTGATATTTTTAGGTCAGTCATATAATATAATGCAGGTCGCCCGCGCCCTCAGATCACTTGGATGTGGCTGTGATTACAAGAGGTAAAAACGATATAAATACTGCTCGTTTTCTCATACAAACCGCTCGTTTCGTGTCTTAGGCCATCAATGTGTACTTACATTTACGAGTCATTAAATCATGTTTAATTTGGACTTCTCTGTGCATGCTCTTTGAGGAAGTGACCATAGACCTGCATTATATGACTGACAGACAAGAACGGTTTGACCTAAAAATATCAAAATTGAAACTAATGCGGAAACAAAGACACCTGCATCTTGGATGCCCTTGAGGTAAGCTAAAACATACCAAAAATTAATTTCAAAGTGAACTATCCCTTTAAGTAGAGGTTGAGAAACTGCATGACTTGCAGCTATAGCTGGACATACTTAAAGGGATAGTTCGGCCAAAAATGATATTTAACCCATGCATTACTCACCCTCAAGCCGTTCGAGATGCATATGTCAATCTTGTTTCAGATGAACACATTTTCAGTTATTTTAGAAAATGTCTTAGACCCTTCAGTGGATATAATGTGAGGCAATGGGGTCCACCTCCTTCAAGTCCCAAAATGTGCATACATCCTTCACAAAAGTAATACATCCGGCTCCAGGGGGATAAACGAAGGCCTTCTGAGGGTAATCCGTGCGGTTTTGTCGAAAAAATATACATATTTAAAACTTTATAAATGAAAATATCTGACTTCCGGCAACGATCGATGCGCATTCACACGCTTTCGTGTTTTGTTTTGCTCTGCTCTCTGGCTGCGCTGGCGCGTTCGTTCTACGTCACGACGGTTCCTACGCTACGTCCTACCTCGTACGCCGACTTCCATCACCCGTGAACGCGCGTCGATCGTTGCCGGAAGTCAGATATTTTCATTTATAAAGTTTTAAATATGTATATTTTTACGACAAAATCGCACGGATTACCCTCAGAAGGCCTTCGTTTATCCCCCTGGAGCCGGATGGATTACTTTTGTGAAGGATGTATGCACATTTTGGGACTTGAAGGAGGTGGACCCCATTGCTTCACATTATATCCACTGAAGGGTCTAAGACATTTTCTAAAATAACTGAAAATGTGTTCGTCTGAAACAAGATTGACATATGCATCTCGAATGGCTTGAGGGTGAGTAACGCATGGGTTAAATATCATTTTTGGCCGAACTAGCCCTTTAAAAACTTGGCTGGGATTTTGAGGTGGTACTGGAACCTTGGACCGATGACCAAAACTGAAAAAGACATGACACACAAAAACACATATGACAAAATCTGTTAGCCACAGCACCAAAGGTGAGCAGACAGACAGTGGAAGAGAGAGAATTCTGTTGAAATAACAAAAACAGCCACAAAAAAAAAGTTTTAAAACTTTAAGTTTAAAACATTGTATTAACATGGCTAATACTTACATAAAACTCCTTCCCAGGCTGCAAATTGTCCCACACTGTAGAGCTGTAAGAAATCAAAATAAATATTATTCAGTTAACGGTTATGTGTTTCTTGTTGAGGAAATATCTCATAAATCTGCTTACAATACATCTAAGTTAGGTTAATAAAACATAAGCTTCACTTGACCTCTCTAAATATTCTAACTTGATTTTTTGGCATGCATTTGACTTGTCTTTATTGGCTAATATATCATTAACTCTGATAGTCTGAAGTTTTTCAACAATTTACACCTTTATTTATATTTTTAATTATTATAATAATCATTATAAATGGGTCTCCCGCCTAAAAAGAAATGAAGTAAAAGACTAAACTGGTACCAATAGCCAATCTCTCTAAGCACAAATAAATCACCCATTTTGCATTGCAAAAGAAAGTGCAGTGTTTTTAAGCCTTGCACGCGTCTTATTTTGTGTCTAAGCGATTTATTCAATTTGGTCCAGTATTGATCATAAAATCATCAAGTTCACCATTCGGGAAACGGACTGCAAATATAGCAGTTTGAGCAAAATGTATATAACGTTATGTCTATTATAAGTGCTTGTTTTTACCACTGACAGGCTCGGGTGTTCCCTACAGAGGTAGGCCCAACAGTTAGACTAACATGATGTCAAATGCAGTAATTTTATCTCGCAGACCATCGTAAAACACATTTAATTAAAACTCGACAGAAACAAAATAAAACTCACAAAAGACCATCTCGATTTGTCTTTCCACCGTTCCCGCAATCACCAAATCTTTTTTGTTCGAAATAAAACGTAAGGTAGCCTATTGTTAATTCACGGAGTTATAACGTTAGATTTGAAAATGTCAGGACAAGCAGCAGGGTGAAAGAGCAGATAACGTTAACAAACTTAACAGTGTTTTTGCAACCGTCGCTGGCTAAACTTCCACTGTCATTTCACATTAAAAGCTATGTAGGCTACACACTATAGCGTAAAATCCTAAAACCTTATTATAAAATTCAAAATGAACTTACCAAATTTCCAGATATCCGCAGAGTGAGATATCCGCGCAGAGTGAGTGAACTGCCGCAGTTGTGCTCTGACGTCAGTCAGGCGGCGCGCGCGCTCTCTGTTTACAGCAACCCTGTATTTTTGCCTGGCATATTACAGCCAGGTTACAGCTAGGTTACAGCAACACTAAAATGTACTGTAAAATGTTCCCGCTCAAACAAAATTACCCAGAATGCAATGCAAATTACGGTATTTTACTGTAATATAGAAATGCAGTATTGTACTGTAGGTTTTTACAGTACTGTGCTGCTAAATCTACAGCGAAAGTTAACAGTGTAAGGTTTACACTCAGGGTACATTACGGCATGTTTTCTATGTATGACGTTCTCAATATAATGCATAATCCCACGTTTATACTGAACAACGCGTTATGGTTATTGTGTTAATGTGTTCAAACGGTGTACGCACAGAACAGAGAGGCGGAGTCAGCAAAGCTCATTATCATTTAAAGTCATATGCACTGAAACGGCGTGCTGAAAACAGAGCTGTTTTTTAACAGGTAAAATAAGTGTTTTCTTACAATACTAATGAGAATTTTTAATTAAAGTATATTACAAACTTTTAATTTAGACCCTAAAGAATCATATTAGCTTGTACAAAAATGGCATTATATGACCCCTTTAACTGCGATATCGAAGTTGGATCATAGCAATCAATGAAAGTTGGGAATAAAACTACTGTTCACTCATCCTTGACTGCTTCATCTCTTCCCTCAGTTTCTCCACATCACACCACTGTTGTCCTTGTGGGGAAATGTATTGCTGTGTTGCATCTGTTGCATTAAAGAGACATTGTTAATCTGAATCACTTTTCAGCATATGCGTGTAGAAAGCAGAAACATGACAGCCCCAGATGTAGTATTCATAAAGTATTCATGCAAAATAACATTTGCATGGCATCCAGGAATTTATTGCATGCATTCAGATGAGGTAGATTTCTGCCCCTTTGAGTAAACACCACATAATGGAAAGCTTATGCAAAACTATGTATTTAAACAACTTGTTTCTCAGCTTGCAATGTTTAAGATTCAAAATGATAAATTAGATTTTTCTCTTTGTCACAAAGGAATTTTCATATAATATTTGATGATGAGACTGCTTTGAGGATTTGAGGTTCCGCGCCAAGTTTTCAGTTGGCAAACACACATCCTCAGATATTTCTTTTCACCTTGTCAAAGTGTCTAAACAATGTCTTATGACTTTGTCAGGGAGTACAAATGTGTTCCAGTAAACCTTTATTGTACAATTTTATTTTGGTTTGTACTTCACAAGCTTTCATGCTTTTCTTTCAATGAAAATTACCAGCCAGTGTAACATCATGGAAATATACCTTTTGGAATCATTGCAGGTTCTTTGGCCTGAGGTTTCAACAAGTTGTTATTGCTTGTGGACCTCAGTTGAATGATTGGTCAAGTGGAGGCGAGCAGTTCAGATCCTGAGTCTGTCACATGGGCGCTTCAAGTCATGTAACTTAATATAAAAATATATTTTTAAAGTCTTTTTAATTTCAGCAGATTTCACAATGCTTTAAGTATTATTTGTTCGCTCTTGTCATTGATGTAAAACTTTAATTTTTTTTAATAACAGAATTTCTCAATTAGCTGTGCTGCATTATGGTTGTAATGGCAGTTGAAAGGAGAATTATAAAAGTGAGTTTTGTTGCACATCATGGGCTGAATTCATTGGCAAAAGGTCTCTCAATTAACCAGAATTTGCCCATATGTGAAAGCCAGTTAACCTGTTAAGCTTCAACCCCACTTTTGAAAAATCCCCAGAAATGGCATACTCAAACTGAAACAGATGCAGTTCATGAACCCTTTGTACTAAAAGCACAAGTAAGATCTCATTTGAAAGCTGACACCTGGCAGTTTATTGTAAACGTGGAATTAGTCATAATGAAAAAAAAATTATTAAAAATGTCTTCAAAGTTTTGTAAAGTTATTAGAAATGTATTTTTGGCGCCCTCAGGCTGCCAGTATGGAGTGAAAACACAGTACATCAGAGTATCCAGCGCTCATAATTATTACATCGACGCATTTGGGTATAAATTCAATAAATATTATTCCTGTCTATAGAAATCTGATCTAGACCTATGAGAATCGATCAATATTTCTCCAAATCTGCACATTGTTGAGCTAAAAGCCCTGAAGGACGTTGTTTTGTCAAGCTCTGTCATGACGACAACACAGGAGTTTTTTTCTGAATGGAAGCGGCTGACGCTCATAATTCATATTAAAGGTATCGACTCATTTTTTTAATTACATAACTCCTGGCACAAATTAAGACATAACTGTCATTACAAGTTTCTCATAATGCAATCGTGGTCAAATACTGAAACTTGAGTATTATATCTTTTTAATGATGTATAGTTTGTCAAGGTAATAACATTAAATATGATAGTAACTTTAAACTATTTAAAAAAAAAAAACGCTTCAGTGCGCCGGCGCTCTGGCAACGGTTAAGAGGTTAAGGCATACACTGTAAAAAAATTAATCTGTTAAATTTACAGTAAAAAAAAATTTAACGGACGACAGGGACGGGATGTAAATGCAATAACGCTCTTTATTATAGTATACAGCAAAAGAGGTTGGGCACAAAACACAGACGACAGCAAATTGGGGTCCCCTGTCGGAAACCACGTCAATCTGGAGGCCATGTAAGCGAAAGACGTGATCTACAACAGTTAACACTGTCTCCTTGGCGGAGGGTAATTTGGGCAAGGGAATAAAATGAGCCACCTTCGAGAACCAGTCCACGACAGTCAAAATGACCGTCTTGCCCTTGGAGGGCGGTAATAAAATCTAGCGCAATGTGGGACCAGGGTCTCGAAGAGACAGACAGCGGTTGGAGTAACCCATCTGGGGGTCGATTGGAAGTCTTACCAGTGGCACAAACCGAGCAAGCCAAAACAAAACTGTGGATGTCACGAGCCATTAACGGCCACCAGAATCGTTGCTTCACCAAAAAACTGGTGCGATTAACTCCTGGATGACACCTATGCTGGAACAATGTCCCCACTGGATGACGTCAGACTAATACCCCTCTGGCACAAACAAACGATTCGGTGGGCAATCGAGGCGTTACCCCTTCTAAGGCCTTAATGACCTTTGATTCGACCTCCCATCTGAGAGTGGAGACAACTAACGTCTCGGGTGAAATACACTCGGGAGTAGACGGGCGTTCGGATTGGTCAAAAATTCGAGATAAAGAATCGGGTTTGATGTTCTTGGAACCCGGGCGGTACGAAAGATAAATGTCAAAACGTCTGAAAAAAGTGCCCACTGAGCCAGTCTAGAGTTTAGTCTTTTGGCGGTTCTGATATATTCAAGGTTCTTATGATCGGTCCCAAACAATAAAAGGCACCCCTGGCCCTTCTAACCAGTGATGCCATTCTTCCAGCGCTAACTTGACTGCCAACAACTCTCTGTTACCAATGTCATAATTACGGTCGGCAGATAAACGATGAGACAAAAACGCCCAAGGATGCATCTTCTCGTCTGTGGAAGAACGTTGGGAGAGTATTGCTCCTACCCCCACCTCTGACGCGTCGACCTACACCACAAACTGACGTGATGGATCAGGGGCAACGAGGATGGGAGCAGAAACTAAGCGGCTCTTGAGTTTGGCAAATACAGCCTCGGCTGTATCGGACCACCTGAACGTCGTTCTGGGGGAGGTCAAGGCAGTCAGAGGTGCGGCTAGTTGGCTGAAGTTGCGAATTAAACAGACAGTGCATGAAAAACGCAGGAGATGGAGATGAGGAAGGCCTAATGAACGTGGATGCTAGAGAATCAGAAATATATTTCTCCATAGCCTCCCTCTCTGGAACAGAAAGTGAATATAACTTGCCTTTAGGCGGAGACTCACCTGGCACTAAGTTTATGGCACAGTCATAGGGACGATGTGGAGGAAGAGAAGCAGCACGAGACTTACTGAACACTTCCCTCAGGTCCTGGTACTCCTCGGTCATGTTAGACAAGTTCACCGCCTCCTCCTGAAATACAGACACAGGTACAGACGAACACGCCGACACTAGACATGACTCATGACATGTATTACTCCACATAGATACAGAAATGTGACCCCAATCAACTCTGGGATTATGTTGTGTAAGCCAGGGGTGACCAAGCACAACAGGTGCGAGTGGTGAGTCCGTGAGGAGGAATGTTATTGTCTCAGTCTGGTTGCCAGATGTGGTGAGAGTGATTGGGTTCAGTAGTGTGTGAAATGTTGGGAAGTTGTTGTCCATTAAGGGCATTGACGGAAATCTTGTACGTGGGAGGGGAGACAGGGATGTGAAGACGTTGAGCCAGTCCTGAGTCCATAAACTTACCTTCTGCCCCCGAATCCAGTAAAGCCTTAGTGTTGTGCGTGTGGGTTACCCACCTTAGTCTTACCGGAAGGGGGTAGATGATGGTGATGATGAGGTCTTCTCGGCGGAGATCCCACCCGATAGTAGCCTCATTGTTACTACCGGGCTTGATCTTTTACCGGGCATGAGTGGTTAAAGTGGCCCGTCTTCCCACAGCATAGGCACAGTCCTTGGGATCTCCGCCGTTCTCTCTCCTCCCGGGAAAGCCGAGCTCTACCCACCTGCATGGGCTCGGGATCGGAGATGGGGCTGACCGTGTCCAGGTTGTCGGCGCGCAAGGTCTCCGTGCCGCGAAACGGGTGGTTCTGCTGGAAGCGACCCATTCTGCTCAACCGAGCATCAACTCTTAGCGCCAGTTCAATGAGTCCATTCAAGCTGGGTGGAAGGTCCAGCATGTAAATCTCCCTCTGGACACGCCATCCCATGCAGGAATCTGTCCCACTACGCCTCCTCGTTCCATCGGCACTCTGCAGCCAGGGTGTGGAACTGGATAGAATATTCCGACACCGAGCCGTTACCTTGGCGGAGATCAACGAGTAGTCTGGCCACCTCCCTACCCGCTACCGCACGATTGAAAACCCTTCTCATCTCCTCGGAGAGTGCCTGGAACGAGGCGCAGCATGGGTCTTGATTCTCCCACACCGCCGTTCCCCAAAGAGCCGCCTTGCCCGATAGCAGCGTGAGGACAAATGCGACCTTGGTCTGTTCCTGATTGAACGTCAGTGGCTGTAATGAAAAATACATTGAACACCGGGTCAGAAATGCTCTACAAAACTCTGGTTCACCTGCATAACTCTCTGGCGTCGGTAATCATGGTTCACGCTGATGGTGCGGCTCTGGTGGAACGGGCTGAACGGGCGGTGTGGGTGGCGCAGTGGGAACTCTTAGTTGTTGTAGATGTTGGGTGAGCTCGGACACCTGCGTCACAAGCTCTTGGACCGCCCGACCTGTGTTGGAGATGCTCTCCTCGTGTGTCCATTCTTGCGATGCTTCGAGAAGCGAATTCGTCCAAACTCGTGGCGCCTGCTACATCCATAATGTGGTCAGATCGTTCTGTAACGGACGACAGGAACAGGATGTAAATGCAATAACGCTCTTTATTATAGTATACAGCAAAAGAGGTAATTTGGGCACAAAACACAGACAACAGCCAACACAGAAGGACAGTCGGGCGGACACCAGTGCAGGATGGATGGTGGCGCAGGGACCTCGGTGGACAGCTGGTGCTGGTGCTCTGATCCCATGATAATCCCTCATGACGGTGCTCGGTGATCCACGGCAAGGTGCGGAGAATCCAGACGAGACGACACGACAACGACACGGGGAATCCACAATCCAACGAACGAACACAGGAACATGGAACACACCGGGAAACCACAACGATCTGAAAAACATGAGACACCAGTTACTGAACATATAAAGGGACAAACAATTGAAGCCAGCTGGCGCTGCTGATCATCAATGATCAGTGACCACGCCCACAGACACACACACACACATACACACACACACACAGCAACACGTGAGACGAGAGAGAGACAGTGAATTCATGAACCGTGATAAAAAATTGGAAGAAATTAACTGTAAAAAATACAGTAGTAACCTTTTAGGTTTTACATATTTAACTTAATTACAGTAAAAAAAAAACATATTTCATTATCTGATATAATGTTAATAAACCAACCTATTGAAGTACTAATATCCATTTTGTACCTATGTAACACGCTGACAACCACCAAAAACAGGTAAAAACGCCATCATGGTAAGACACATGACAGTAAAATAATGCAATAAACATTAATTTAACAACATTAGAGGTAAAATAAAACCCGAATGTGCATAACTGATTAGAAAAAAAACTTAGAAGAAACATAGTTTTCATTGCCAAACAAAGAAAAGATTTTTAAACTGAGTAAACAAAAAACCTTTGGCCAATTTTTGTTCCTAGTGTGAATAGCTCCATAAGAATGCATTGTTTCTATTCAAAATTTTGTCTGCACTGAATTTTTTAGTGTTTGGTGTGAATAGGCCTTTATTCTATTAATAAATTTGAGCATCATAAAAATATTTGTAATACCTTCCCTAAGATACAATTTTTATAATACTTCCCATAAGAGCAATACTTGTTTTGAGCATTTATTCACATGCTTTTACTTTAACAAGGCTGCTTAAACGGATAATAAGTGACCTTTTCCCCCAACATAGAGCACAATAAAGCCTAATATGACATACAGTTGTTTAGTGAAGATGCTGCTTCAAACTGTCTTTTGTTAACAGAGATTTGTCATTCAGTGTGACATTCAGTTCTTGAACTGCAAAGACATCAGAGCCTCATTTGACGCAGCCTTGGGGTCGAGTGCATTATTCAAGGGCATGCAGTCATTTCAACTTTCCCAGTTCAAGGTTCTGTCAATGTGGGACTAAATATGAAATGTTTGTGCTAGTGTTAACTGTTATAGCACCATCCCTGATGTTTAGAGTGCCCAATTGTTCCTTATGTAATTCTGTTGCTTGTCAATACAACAGATAAAACAAGACTGATAAAATAAGACAATCAAAATGGAAAAAGAGTCTTGTGTCTGCTAACACACAGAGAAAATGTCTCTTGCTCTTATAAAATATTAATTCATTAGGAATCCAAACACACAAAAAAACATACTGAAAAAAACAAACACTGAAACTAAAACTGTTCCAGCAAACTATACCCGGAATTATATGGTATGGCAAAACGGCACTTGACAGCTTATGTAAGTAATAAGGTACTTGAGGCTGTGCTGTATCGTGTCATCCTGGACCTGTCCTGTACACCCATTCGCAATTTGGTGTTGGGGGAATTTCTCACTTGAACTGAGTTAGTGGGTCCCTAGACATGAAAAATCACTGAGGTGCTCGTCCATCCAGAGTGCCAGAATTACGTAATGGTCAAATCAAATATGGCCGCCATCGGATGATGATGAAAATCCAACTTCTTTGTTTCTGATTGTTTATACACATGTAATACCTCTATTTTGACTAATTATGGTATGTGGAATTCATTTATGCCATTGATATGACCATATTGGGTGATTTTGACCTTGAAAGGGCATGGCCAAGGTCGTTTTCCTATTCTGAAGAATCTCAAAAGACATGTACATGCGAACTAACTTTACAGTCTGCCTTTATACTGTGTATTTGTACAACACTAGACAGAGTTCACAGAAAATAAGAGGACAAGGTTTAACTTTTCTTGTATTTTACCAGGAGTATCAAAAGATTTCCAAGGTTCCTAAAGTTTTCATCTCACTTGAGGATCGCACCAATTCATCAACAGTGAGCATTACACATGTACAGGAGAACTAACTCAAATTTACAGTCCGCCCTTATACTGTGTATTTGTACAACACTAGACAGAGTTCACAGAAAAATAGCAGACAAGGTTTAACTTTTCTTGTATTTTACCAGGAGTATCAAAAGATTTCCAAGATTCCTAAAGTTTTCATCTCACTTGAGCATCGCACCAATTCATCAACAGTAAGCATTACACATGTACAGGAGAACTAACTCAAATTTACAGTCTGCCCTTATACTGTGTATTTGTAAAGCACTGGACAGAGTTCACAGAAAAAAAGAAGACACGGTTTGACTTTTCTTGTATTTTACCAGAAGTAGTCAAATTTAAAAGATTTCCAAGGTTTCTAAAGTTTTCATCTTGCTTTAGAGCATTGCACATATTGATCAACATTCTAAAATACCTGGCCCCAAAATCTTGAATTTTGTTGCTTCAATGGCAGATCAGGACAATCATAATCAAAGGTTATGCATCATCTATCAAGAAGATAATCAATTGCCTGTAACAAGTGAAAAGACAGGATGTGAGAGAATCAAACAAGCTGCTAAAATCCATAATGATGTGGTTACAAATCGTATCAACACTCTGATGGGGGATGATGATGAGGATAATGATAATAGCATGTTTGTTTACTATAATAACAACAAATGCTACAAGTCATCTATTGAGAAGAAAAGAATTGAAGAATCTAAGGTGTGTGAGACAGAAGATGAGGCTTCTACAAGTGTTTAATTCATGACAACTTTATAGAGAAGTGTTACACCTTGTGCACCTCCAAGTTCTGACAAGGATGCAAGAACATTGCCCTGTGTTATATGTGGATATATGGAACACAAGAAATGTCGTGACAAGTACAGAATTTGTGAGTATGACAGTGCGAAGAAACTCATTGCTGCAGCAAAGCATAACCAAGATGTAGTTTTCACATGAATTGCAGATCGACTGAAAGACGATGAAGATAGCTCTATTAAATCAGTCATATCAGCTGATTTATTTTGCCACAATCTCTGTCGCCAGAACTACATGCGAAAATATGACCATGGCATCAAAGCCAAAGCACTAGAGAAACCGGCCATTACCAACATCAAGCAAGTGCTGTTTGGTCGTGCTCTTTCCTATATCCTGCAAGCTTTTGGCGAAGGGAGAGTGTTGCACTGCGAGTGATATTGTGGAGTTTGCATTGAGCCTGTTGGAAGAAGGCGAGGTGCTTACAAGTACCTTCCAGACCCGTTATATGAAACAGCTGATCCTTAATCACTATGGAGAATTGGTCACATTCGCTCCCAACAGTAGGATGAATGAGTCTGACATTTTTTCGCATATGACATTAACCATACTGACTTGGCCATCAAGCTGAAGAATCAGGACATAATGAGAGAGGCAGGCACCAAGTTGAGAGAAGTGCTCCTGGACGTGATTTTGGTCTGCAAGACAGCTTCTGTGACAGTACTGACTAGAAAGCATCATGTAATGGGAGACAACAAGGATGCCAGCACCTCTTCTTAAGTTCTTAGCAGCTCTGTTCAAGTTCCCCAAGCACAAGCTCTTTAGAATCAGTGCTAGAGACCTAGAGGAGCTTCTCCAGCTTCTACAGGATGAGGACAATCAATCAGCAGCAGAGGAACTGCTATCAACAGCTGCAATATTCCACAGAGGGAGAGGATAATGGATAGTCCACACAGGGGGAGGATAAGGGCAGCCTGCTAGCAGAGGACCAGACACAGCAGCAACAGCCCACACATGAAGAAGAGTCTCTACTGAGAGAACAGTCTCTACTAGAAGAGGGGAAATGGGTGAGTGATCACAAGAGTAAACAACTGCACTGCCTATTCCAAATACTTGTTTCACAGTGGAGTAAAGCATTTACAGTGGAGTAAAGTGAACACCGTTGCATATTATGCTTGGTCATGCCATTTATAAAAGAGGTCGCAGCAAGAGCCTTCTCACAACTTTCAACAGGATTGGTTCATGTTCAAGCTACCAGACAATCAGATCTGCCAGCAGTCCTCTCGCTAGCTATGCTGTGAAATGCTCAGAAGATGGAGGGACACCCATACCAAGTACTTTAACAAAGGAGGATTATACTATGGCAGGCATGGACAACTCCGATTATGCTGATAAATCATCACTGTCTGGTACCAAGGGTTCACACTATGCAGCATTAGTACTGTTCCAAGACGCCACAGTGAACAGACCCCTTCATAAGCCTCCAGTGTCAAGCACAAGATTAAGCCATGCTGATCCAATTCTGCGGACAAAGTTACCATGCCAAGAGGTACCACACCATGCCAAGCCAGTGGTTCGACCTGGCCTGCCACCAGACATGCTGCTGCATCCTGAAAGCAAGCAAGCAACATTACTTGGTGTTGCAACTGCCAAAAGTGTATCTGAAAAGAGAGAATTCTTGATCAGACTGATCCGCTGCGGTGCATCAGCAGGAGACCCTCTGATATGGGCCGCTGTGCACACACTTGTCTCATCTGCTGTGGTGCCGATGATGCGTGTTGGCTTCCTCATCCAAGACCCATTACTGAGCGTTCCACCGTCAGACATTGCCTCACCAACTTCCAGAGTGTTCGCAGACAACTGAATCAGGTGTCAATGGCGATTTTGTGTGATGAAAGCGTGTTTGCCCTGGCTATAGATATTTACCTGCATGAGACAGAACAGTTCAAGGATCTGTTTCTCTGCATGGACCCTTTCCATTGGACCCGTGTTCTACTCAGATGCCAGGGAAAACTGCTTTGAGGTTCTGGCCTGGATGATGTATTGGTGGAGTGTGAAGTGTTTGGACCTGACGTGAAAGAGTCGGTGTTAAATGGTAGTCATTATGTCCGGGCTCTCACTGGGATGCTGATTGTGGAGGATGTGATCAAGTCGCTCCAGTGGGAGATGTTCTGGCAACACAAGGACAAAGCAGAATATCCAATGCTAGCACAGGTAGAGGCACTGCACACTACACTGGCTGCAAATCAACGTTGCCCAGAGCAGTTTGAGGCTTTGAGTGAACAAGTGCAGAAGTTGAATCAGGACTTTCTGGAGTTTGAGAAGGAGTGTGAAGCGAAGTCAGAGCTCTGCCAATTCTTTGGAATTTGTCTGGAATTGGTGGCCGTCATCAAAAATGCTGTAGTCTCCGGAAGAGAAGGAGACTGGAACCTACATGTGACTACTATAGAGGATTCTATGCCAATCTTTGCAGAATGTGACTGCATAATCTACCTTTGTCATGGCTCATGGTATCTTGAACAAATCAAGGTGCTAGAGTTCACACATCCTGAGCTCTACCGGCACTTCTCTAGAGGCCAGTGGGTTGTGCAGGATCGCCCTGGCTGGTTCTGTGCTGTGGCAGGTAACATGAAGGTCAAGAAGACCATTCAGCGAGTGTCAAAGGGTCCTGGAGGTCACTGTGTAGTAGGAGCCAAACACAATGCAAATGCTGTAGCAGAGTTTGAGCTCTTGTTCCATGAGATTGGGATGATCACTGATATCCTCAACTTTCTCACCAACAACCACACTTTGAAACAGACAGAATGCCATCTCCAGCATGCACTGAGCATCACTCGCCACCTTACATTCAACCAAAATGTTTCAAAGCTGCTGGACTTTGTGCTAGAACGGCAGAATCCATACTCAGTGACAGTCAATGTGCCTGTTCCACTGCACAATCTGCTCACCAAGCAGGCTGTTGACCGAGTTGTCGGTCCTCGCTTGCTCAACTGTTTCCAAAACGGGAAGCATGTCTACTGCTCGTACGGGCAGGAGAGGTTAGTTGAGAAGACCAAAAAATTAGCACAACTGTATCAAAGAGAAAACTACCTCAGTTCAACGAACAACCACAGAAGACACCGACAATAAGTATGAAGGAGCAGAAGTTAGTCTCATCCAAAGACATGACCGAGGCACATAGGAGTATGGACATTGCTAAAGAGCTAGGCATGAGTATCCGACAGATACTTTCTTATGATGTGCTTTCAGCATCTCCCCTATCTCCCCTGTTTGATGGTGACCTTCCAGCTCATGTCAACATTGGCATGAACAGACACACACCCATCCCTCAGCAACTTGACAAGATCTTGGCGTCTGAGGAGAACAAGCGGAATCTCCAACTGTTAGCTCTGGATATGTTGTGTAATCGACCCAGTGCCAATGCTACTGTCCTTGTCAGCTTTATTATCATTGATGATGAGGTGCTACCAGCCAGGGGTGGATCTGAAGGGGGGCACTCTAGAGCCTTGCCCCCCCAGCTGCCCCCCTTACGTTGATGATCCAAAAACTGTACTTGTAAAAACAACCCGCCACTATGTCCACAAGCTTCTCAAAACAGTGAACTAAACAATACATTTACCAAAAGTGAACAATTTAATTTTTTATTTTAAATGTATTATTAGCCCCTCCCTCTGATTCAAACGTGCAGCAGAGCTGTGTTCGCTCAGTCTGGCTCACTCACACACAGCGAGTCTGCTGCGGTGCGGCAGTCCTGCAACCCGACTGGAGAGACTGAGCTGTCCCAGAGCCTCTGAAGGTGAAGTGAGTTTCCCCAGGTGCAGTTTAAACACGTGTTTAACTTAAAGTTACATTTGTAATGAATGTATTGTATGCTAAAGACGATTCAGCATCAGCAAAAACAGCGAGTCTATTACGTTAGCCAAAATCATCGGTCAAATCGCTCCCTCGTGATTTGTAAGACCACTCTTCCCTTTGATTAGCCTAATTTTGATTTTAGTAAAGACAAGAACAGCTTAATAAAAAATATAAAAATGTTGTTTGTATCCATAACATTTACTGATGGTCGTCCTTACGCCGACGTTACGTTACAACACACAATACAGTGACAGTTAGGAGATCGATCATTTGATTAGCTAAGCAGTCCTATAAATCCAATTCCTCTCAGATATCACTCAATGAAACCAGGTTACAACTGGGGAAATAACAAATGCAATAGGATTAAGTAGTCTAAGCATAACTGGTGTGTCCGCATTTGATAAATCTTTCTGATTTTATATTTGTTAAAATCTACTTATTAGCTACATGGCCCTACAGTGTAATGTAATACAAGGATAACCAGAGGTTTTTAATTATAATAAGAAGAACTTGAGTATTGTCTGCTGTTTTATACTTGTAGTCAGTGGTGTAGTCTACGTGATATGCAGGTATACGCCGTATACCCACTAGAAAACGTCAAGGATTTCCGTATTCCAACTAGGAAACGTCAAAGATTTCCGTATACCCACTTAAAAAAGCGCGATGATTCGTAACAACATCATTTTGTGACAGAACTTTCATTCATTCATTCGTATCACATAGAGGGAATGTGTGTGACGTCACGGTTGGCCGGAGTGACTGCAGTTACACACACTGAGTGGCAAAAAGACTGAGCGGCAGCATTTGTTTTCAGCGCGAAAAACACCCAAAACTCTTCTAAACCGGGAAAGAGCTTTGAGATTGACTGTATTAGATTTGACAAGAAATCTGAGGAATATTTTTACAGACTGCTGAAAGCTACAGAACAGAGAAGCAATGATCGCTGCAATTCACAGAAACAACTGGAGGATCCAGGCAGCGAAGGTGGATTTGCAGTTATCATTTGTGTAAATTTGCTTATATAAAAAAAACATTGATATAAGTGATGGATTTAGACCTACCCTTTAGTCACATGGATTTAGACCTTCCTATATTGTATTTAAATAAAGCGTTCACAGGCAAATTTGCATTATGTATTGGTAAGTTGTAAGGAACACTATATCGAGTCCAACCTTTAGATTAAACTGATAATCGTTTGTTTTATTCACGTTTTCGCAGTTTCTCCAATTAAATCCAGTCACTCAGCAGCTCTTCTACCACTCAGTCTGCCTGAGGGAGTGTGCTCCGGCGGGAGAGTGACGTCAACGCATACCCCTCTATACACTCACAAACTTTAAAGTATTTGATGACAACCTGTCAAAATAAAAGTTTTGTATAACTTGAAGAAAATATAACAGAAATATATTACTATTGCACAGTAGAGCATAATTCAAGTAGGCCTAATAATAATAATAGTTTATTAAAACAGAAACTCAAATGTCTTAATGACAACCCACCAAAATAAAAGTTTGTAGAGAGAAAGAAAGTAACTCGAAGAAATTATGAAAGAAATGGCATAGTAAGATTTACTTTTAAAAATAATAATAATCAAATCTATTAAAACATTATTTTAAAGGAATATCACAAAGTTTTTATACATGTTTTAATATATCGCAGTATATCACAGTATACTCACAGTATACTCACTATAAAAACAATTAGACTACACCACTGCTTGTAGTCCACTGCATCTTGGACACAATTACTGTACTTTTTTTTTATATTTTCTTTTTGCTTTTTATACTTTTACTTTTTAAAAGATGCACAGTTTGGTTTTGTTTGAACACTGCACTGGGCTTATTCCTGTTGTGAATTAAAAACCTTTGTAGTGTGTAAGGGCATGATTAAACAATAACTACTGTAGTTTAAAAATGTTTTTGTGTTTGTTTTGTTAAAGCAATTCACATAGGGATTCCCATGTACCGTCTACCCCTGCCACCCTGCCAAGACCTCTTGCCACCCCTTTGCCCCCCGACCCCCCCATGTGAAATTTTCTAGATCCGCCACTGCTACCAGCAAAGGCAGCTGGTGGCCAAGAGATCCCCCAGACCTCTTGAACTGGATTGAGGAGGCTGATGCCAGGTTGGTGGAGCATGTTGAGTGGGCTGTTCGTGTGAAGCAGTGCAGGAGAGTTGTCATAGTCTCCAATGACACCTTTGCATTGCTTCTCCACTACAGCCCATACTTCCAAGAACTCAGGATGAAGGAGATCTGGCAGCAGTATGGTAGAATGCTTCCACTCCTTTAAGCAGTCTCTCGTCTTGGAGCGTCACTGTCAAAGACAGTGATTAAAGCACATATCCTGACTGGGGATGACTGTATGAACAAGGTGGGGACTAAACATGCTGCTATAGCTTCTGACCCAGTCCAATACTTAGCCAACTTTGGAGAGGCAGACACCTTGACAGAGCAAGATGCAGAGTTGGCTGAGAAGTACTTGGTGCGTGTCTGGGCTGGGGCCAGGTCAACTACAACAGTAAAGACATTTGATGACTTCAGGGTAGAAATCTACACTAGTGGAATTGATACTCTCCCTCCCACATGTAGTGGGATCAGAGGCCACATCTAACGAGGGGCTTTTCTGGTTCATACGGCATGCCACTTGCTTGCAACAGCCAAGGACCCCAAAGCAAGACTAGAGCCAACGTAACATGGATGGATGGAGCACTTTGGCACACTCATGCCATCAAAATGTCTGAAGCCCTTACCACCAAGTCTGCTCACAGTATGTAAGTGTGCAGGCAAGTGTGACAAACGCCGATGTGGCTGCCGTGCTGCTGGAGTTTCATGCACCGTATTCTGCCATGGAAAAATCATCCTGTAAAAAGTATTCCACTAACATGCATGCACACATACTGTACACTTTGAGAGAAATCAGACTATATATGGTGCACTTTTAGTTAATTTGGTATGATGTAATTTGTATCACTTTTATTGCTACATAGTTTTATTTGCACCCAATTGTTTTATTTTATATCCTTGTCCTAACACCCAATTAAAATAAAAGTTCAAAGGGGATGTTTATAATTCTTACATTTCCTCTCTTCATGTCTTGTTATAATTAAAACAAATCATTGTGGAAAAAAATCGAGTTATTGAAAAATGATGTTGACATTGACAATATTAGCAATGAATGTTAAATGTCAGATTTAGTAGAATTAGACTTATTGCATCTGGTTTTTATTCCTAATAATGGCCAAGTTATGGCCAAGGTACTCAGAATAGGAAAATTACCTTGACCATGTCCTTTCAAGGTAAAAAATCACCCAAAATGGTCATATCAATATCAGAAATTAATTCCACATACCATAATAAGTCTAAATGGAAGTATTACATGTGTACATACATTCAGAAACAAATAAGTTGGATTTTCATCATCATCCATCGGCGGCCATATTTGATTTGACCATTACGTAATTCGTGGCACTATGGCGGACGAGCACCTCGGCGATTTTTCATGGCTAGGGACCCACTAACTCAGTTCAAGTGAGAAATTCCCCCAACACCAAATTACGTACGGGTCTACAGGCCAGGTACTGGATTGCGTTGTTAGACGCGACGCAAAGCCGTGACTTATTCGCGATACAGCAATAGCCTCAAGTACCTTATTGTATGTATAAAAGTCAAGGGAGAAGCCCATAGAGAGTGATAAAGTTGATCCTGCTCCTAGATCATGGGCAGCTCCTACTACTCATGCTCTCCGTCTCTGCAAGATTCGGAAGGAAATGATTCAGATTTCTCTTGGCACAGCTTCTAGAAGACTTACAACTGTCAGACAGGTTGCTCACGTCACATCTACGTCGTTAAGCTCAGTTTGAGTCTGCGCAGTACGCTCAGCGATCAGGAAGTGATTGCTTCTAATTGACTTCACTTTTCTCAGTTGAAGTCTATGGTGTCGCTGTATCCATTTCTTTTACTGTCTATGGATAACCCCTTAACTGCTAAGAGGACAAGATATCGTAGCGGACATTCAAAAGTTTTTTTTTTAAATTATGAATATAGGACTGACCTGAAAGAAAATGCTATGTCTACTGTAAATGCAGGTACACTCGCTTACTTGATCTCTCACAATACTCTACTATAGCTTCAATGAACAATATCAATGAGATCAAACATGTGTTTAAGTTGCTAAGAGTGGTTGCTAGGGGTGTTGTGTAGTGATACATAGAACCGTTGGGTAAAGCGGTCATGGCCGTGTTTTATTGTGAATAAAACACAGCTATTGACCAATCAGAATCAAGGATAGGAACTGACCGTTTTATAAAACGTGTTAAAAGCAACAAAGATACTTTCCCATCATTAGTTTGTTGGTTGGAATTTAAGTATTAGCATGAACAAAAACACACTGATGAATCGAATGATTTAGGAATTGTGAATACTGGTAACCATTTAATAGAATTCTCAATTTTTTCATTCTAAAAAGCATTTTATTGGATAAAAAAAGGGTTTTGCTAAAAATAAAATACTTTTTATGTTGCATGTTTTTTATTTCAATTTTATATTAAAATAAACATTTAATCCAAGAGTTAATCTGGGATTCAAAATCTAATTTAAGAAACTACTATTATAGACATTCTAAAATGTATGTACATTTAAAAAAAAAAAAAAAGTTGATTAATATAATAAAAAAGCTGTGAAATAAAAGCATTTTTACCATTGGTTTCAGATTTCTGGATCCGACCATAGATGGTCTCAAAGCTATCAAATATATAAAGCCACAAAACTCCAATTCTGATTTCAAGTGGGCTTTAATTCTCTATTCATCTTAAATGTTTATGTTAAAATAATCCTCAGCAAACCTGCTTTAGGGATGCAGAACAGGCTCTTAGGACTTAAAATGCTGGCCAACAGGTAAGCTCATGGTGGAATGGTATTAAATCCATTTAGTGCAAGCAGTAAGCCCACTCAACCCAGCTCCAGCTCTCTCTGTCTGTGTGCTGAATTAGTGATGGCTGTTCAGGGCTTAATACAGGCCAAACGGCATTTAGCTGAAAATGGAATGGAAATAGAAAATGCCAATGAGGTGAGACAGGGAGAGGCAGGGAAATCGCTAACCTACCTTCCATGCTACAGAGGAGAAATGCTATTGATTTGCTTTAAATTGTCTCCTGCCCAAGGAAAGAGTGTCAAGGGAGACAGCTGGAGGTGATGAGGTGCCATGTGTGACTGCTTACACTTTGAATGCTGCCTGAAGTACAGGATGTTGGGTTGTTTGAAATGATATACTACCATACTACTTCTGCTTCGAATGCAGTATGCAGTGTATTTGGATTAAAATTTTAATTTGATAAAGAAGAAAATTATTACTTAGCAAACTGAACTGCAAAGGAATGACTGTTTCAAATACTCCTCTTCCATTGTTTGGAAAAACAGGTAGTGTCACCCCAAACTCATACAAATTATTGTTGGTTTAACTTAAAAATGTAAGTAACTTGGTTGCCTTAAAAATTGAGTTCATTGAAAGTAAAAATTTGAGTTAATACAAAGAAGGAGATTGGTTTAATCAACATAAACTCAATGTGTTATCTGATCCACATTAATTATCATAAAAATGACAAATTTGAGATTTTTTACTTTAGTATTTAACACTAAATATTATTGTTTATTTTTTAATGTTAATTTTTATTTTTTACGGTTTATAATTTTTTTTTTCATGATTACTCAATATGGCTTAAAAAAGGGATGGTTCCCCAAAAAATAAAAGCCGTATAAAGTCATACAGGTTTTCTGAACAACATGAGGATGTTGAAAATGTTGTCAAATTTTCATTTATAATTCAGCTATTTTATAAAATAAAAATATTTAAATGTTTCACTTTTTTAGGTGGGAGTGGCCTTTTTACCTTCACACTAATATTTCAAATTTCAAAAAAGTAATTATTTTCAAAATTGTGTCAAGGAACCAAAGATTCCCATAGTAGGCACATTCTCCCAAAAGGTGTTAAATCAGAGTGGAAATGTTCACTGACCTTTTGTAACCAAGACTTTAAGGTTTATGCATTTACAAAACATTACATTAAAAAATGTGTGACAACTAGCCATAGGTCTGTCTCAACAGCACAGCGCTTCTCACACAAACACCATGCACTGATAGTCTGAAATTCTCCAGGATGTCATTCGGAACAGGCGTGCTACAAATATATCTACCCATATCAAGTTGGTCTAAACATAATATTGAGCATCATCAAATGCATGATGTGGTGTCATTGCATCCTTGCTCTTCTGCCCTCAGGGTTTTCAGATGTGCTTCATTTCTGAGCAGACTATCAGTAACAGCCTTGTGGACACCATTTCATCACCTGTGTCCATCCTATTCCCCATTTCTGCCATCAGCATGACTCCAGAGATGGCTGCAGGACCCCCAACTGCCAGCGGTCGCTGGGCCTGGCAAGAGAACCCCTTTTACTGTAATCGTCTCTACCAGCCCCTTTTGATTCAGCTGATAGAGCAGAAGGTGGCCTGCAGCACCGCTGGAAAATGAAGAGGGCCTGAGTTTGAGTCTTGGGGGATTCCAGTCAGCTTGACGTTCATGGTGCACACTAGAGGTCAAATGATTAAGCGTTTTTGCTGATTAAGTGACTCTGATAACAGCTGATAACAGCTTTTGTAACTTTTCGATATTGGCTAAACAAACAGTTAAACTAGACTACAAACACAAAAACACTAAAGCTGAGTTGTTCTGACACTAGATCCAGCTAAATTTAATTTAAGCTACAGTATGCAACTACAGCTGTTTTCTGCCTCAATGGGGAAAGATTGAAATCAATGTAAGTTTACATCTCGCAATTTTGAGATATAAAGTGATATAAATTCACAATTGCGAGTTATAAAATCAGAATTGTGAGATATAAACTTGCAATTCTGAGGAAAAAAGTAAGTCTTTTTAAAAGTGTCATTAAATAATCCATCTTCTGTGAGTCCATGTAATGCACATAGGACCTCCAATGTTGATGCTTGAAAAAAAAAACACAAAGTGAACATAATAGTAATCCATACGACCCCAGTAGATGATTCAAACAAACAGTCAATTGACTGTAAGGCAGGACTTTAATTCATACAGATACCATATTTGAGTGTTGTGATGCTTCAATAATAAAGACGATTGGCTCTAAGGTGAGACACTTCAGCGTTATAATATCCCCCATTCATATACAATATGTATAAGTGGACCGTCTCTCTTTTACAGTCTCTTATACAGTTAAAATGTGCGTGGGTACATATATACATGCGTGGGTGGTTGATACATCCTACTTGAAACCTACAAGTTCAACAAAAAAACATGGATAAAAATACTCCTATGTTTGTTTTTGTTTTTTGTTTTTTATGGCGAACACGATCAGTCTTGAGTGCAAAGACTTTCTGTGGAAATGAGAGTGGGATTATTTTCTGTTCGCTCACTCAAAGAGAAATATTCATTAGTGCTGCTTTGGAAGTAGGCTTGCAGGATGGCGAATTTAGGTCATGAAACTCTTGAAATGCTTTCAGCAGTGTCTCAATTTCTCCCTTCAAATGCAGGTTGTGTAAAAACCAGCATACACAGACCAGCCTTTAGCACCGATAGTGTTCATGCCAGGGGAAAAGCTAGTTGTGGGACGTGTAAGGAGGCATTTGAAAGGAAAAGGTTGCGATATGCAGAGTTGGCTGCCGAAGCAGAGGACCGGGGTTGGAAGGTAAACGTGTGTCTAGTGGAAGTGGGCAGCAGTGGCTTTGTAGCTAGTTCCAACACAAGGCTACTTAAGGTAGGTTGGAATCAGAGGACAGGCTCAGCGAAAGACCATCAAAGACCTTGCAACTGCTGCCGAAAGAAGCAGTCACTGGCTGTGGCTGAAGCGGAAGGAGACTGTATGGGCTGCCAAGTGACCTCATGGAGCCTCCAGTGCGACACACACCCAGGTCTGATCAGCCGCCTCAGGTGAGGGTGTATTGTGATAAAAGGCCGAAACACCCAATGAGGCCGGGGTGCACAACTGAGGATGTGTCGTATTGGAGGCACCAGGCGGTCATCCCCCAATCCAACCCCACCCAAGAGGACATCTCCAACAACAGCACTTGTTGAATATCAAGGGATTCTAACATCTAGTGATACAGTTATATACTGTACACTGTAAAAATGATCGTGATTTTAACGGTAAAAATGCTACAGTGCAAAACTGTTAATTGGTTAACAGAAAGTTTCCTTACTAAATACGGTAAATAACTGTGATAGGTCTAACGGTACATTTAATGTAATTTTACTGTAAAATACCGTTAAATTTACAGTTTTTGAAAGTGAAAAGAACAACTCATTGTATAATTTACAGTGAAAAACCGTAAATTGACATTCCCACAATTCCCTGCATGACATTTCACATTTGATTTATTTTTGTTGAAATAACTATGTTTCTTCTTAGTTTTCTTAGTTCTTTTCTAATCAGTTATGTACATTAGGGTTTTATGTTACATTTAATGTTGTTAAATTAATGTTTATTGCATTTTTAAAATTTCATGTGTGTTACCATGATGGTGTTTAATGTTTGTGCGAATAAGACTGTGCAGCTTCAATATAATAGTATCAATTTTTTTGTGGAAAATTGCTTGTGATGAGCTTTGATTTATCATGTGACTCTCATCACTGCTGCTATGGTTGTTGATTGTCAGTGTATTACAATGGTACAAAACGGATATTAATACTTCAATAGGTTTGGTAAATTATCATTATACTAGATAATGCATTACGGTTTATTACTGTAAATTTTAAGTTAAGTCTGTAAAACCAAAAACGTTGAGACCATATTTTTGACGGAAAAGTTCTGGTAACCACAGCTGCCAGTTTTTTTCCGTAAAAGCAACGGGATTTTTTTTACAGTGTAGGTTTTTTATATCATGTCATATCTAGGTCTTAACATCAGAATGATTCCTAGATTGTTGGGTGTATAACTTCTTATCATTTAATTGCATAGTCACCCCCCATTCCCTCTACACCAATGAGAGACACATGGGTACTCATTACTCAAAGCTGTACTGAGGTTTCATTGAATGAGCCATTCTAAGTCCACAAGACTGTAAGTGCATATGAAAAGTGTCATTTGGGACAGGGCCTGAGACTCAGAAAGGCTTTTCACACTGCGCAAAACTTGTAGAGTGTGAAAAGATGCGAGCTAGAATGTTATGGTTAGATGCTTAAATACAGACACCCAATTGTGTGCCTCATATTCACATGCTTTGGACAGTCAAACAAACACAGCATGCCATATGACTGTAGTTTCAGTGTTTGAGGTAAAAAATGTCAAATGGTGCCGGAAAATGCCCCAACTGGCGTTTCATTCTTACCTTTATAGTCTAAGTCCAATCAGGAAAAACGTGATAGTACACACTTGTAGTCCAGTTCTTAGTTATTTTGGTTCTGTCTCTCTTAGCGTTCACACTGTCACTTTTAAGACCGAACCTAAAGATAAAAAAAATAAAAAATAAAAAATAAATAGGCAAGGCAAGTTTATTTATATAGCACATTTTATACACAATGGTAATTCAAAGTGCTTTACATAGAAGAAATAAAAATAAAAAATAAAAATAAATAATAATTAAAACAGTTTAGATTAAAAATAAAATAAAGTACAGTAACAACAGTCGGACGAACAGTGGCACAGTGCTCATTCAGTAAATGCATAGCTAAACAGATGTGTTTTGAGTCTGGATTTGAATGTGACTACTGTAGGAGCACATCTGATCTCCTCTAGAAGCTGGTTCCAGCTGCGGCTGGCATAATAGCTAAACGCAGACTCTCCGTGCTTAGAGTGAACCCTTGGTATTTCTAGCTGATGTGATCCTAATGATCTGAGTGATCTGTTGGGTTTATATTCAGTGAGCATATCTGCAATATATTGAGGTCCTAACCCATTGAATGATTTATATACCAGTAATAATACTTTAAAATCAATCCTAAATGTAACTGGGAGCCAGTGTAAAGACCTGAGGACTGGTGTGATATGTTCATATTTTCTGGTTCTGCTCAGAATCCTGGCGGCAGCGTTCTGTATGAGCTGCAACTGTCTTATGGTCTTTTTAGGAAGGCCAGTGAGGAGTCCATTACAATAATCCACCCTGCAGGTGATGAAAGCATGCACAAGTTTCTCTAAGTCTTGACTGGAAACAAAGCATCTAATTCTTGCAATATTTTTCAGATGATAGTATGCTGATTTAGTTATTGCTTTGACATGACTACTGAAACTAAGGTCTGACTCATAGGCCTATGTATAGGCCTCTAAATACCGTATTTTGCGACAGACCTTACCCAACATCCAAAACAATGCAGTGTTAAATGCACTCATTATATGTGTGTACGTATGATGGCATCTTAACCAGCTGAGAACTCGTGAAGAGTTTATAAAATGTGTAAAGGAGTCAAAACAGCATAACCCCTTATTTACACCGCACACGTCTGCATTACGGCTGCGACACGGCTACCGGAGCTGATCACGCCCACTCTAGTCAATGCTTGTGCGTTTCAGAAGCGGCCCAGAAGCGGCTCTGCACGCTGCTTCGCTAAAGATAGGCGCCGAGTCTATTTTCAACGTTCGCTGCGTCCAAGCCGCACCGTAAATACAAAATAAAAGTAAAAAAACACTGTCGATGTCAAAATAAACACCCTGTGCAGACTCCCAAATGTATAGAGGGAATGCATTAACGTCACTTCCCCGCCGGAACACGCCCCCCTCAGCGGGACTGAGTGGCAGAAGAGCTGCTGCGTGACTGGAGTTAATAGGGGAAACTGCGTTAACGCGAGTAAAACAAACTATTATCAGTTTAAACTAAAAGTTGGACTCGATATAGTGTTCCTTACAACTTATCAAAGATCCAGTGATCCATGGATATTGACATGCAGCCAGGAATCGTGTTTCCTGACATTTATATGTGCCTGATTTCGACGCCGGGGAAATAAATGAAGAAAATTTACCTGTAAACGTTTTATATAAATACAATATAGATAGGTCTAAATCCGAGTGATCACTTACATTAATGTTATACTGTATATCATCATATCGTCCAGCCCTAAAACTTGTATAGTTTTTTGTCAGTGTTTATTTAAAAACATCCAATTATGCAGAATATAGTCTGTTCTGTAGCTTTTTGCAGTCTGTAAAAATATACAGTACCTCAGATTTCTGGTCAAATCTAGTTGTACAGTCAATCGCAAAGCTCTTTCCCGTTTTAGATGTGTTTTGTGTGATTTTCACGGCATTCACGCTGAAAACAAATGCTGCCGCTCAGTCTTTTTGCCACTTGTGGGCGTGACCGCATTCACTCCGGCCGACGGTGACGTCATGCGCATACCCTCTATTGCACACCAATATATCCTTAAACCATAGACTATAAGGTAGAAACCCAAAAATCAAGAAAAAACACGTCGGACAGGCAAATCACGTGGTCTCGCGCATCCAGTCGCTTCGCTTCTGACATGCTCCTGGTGTGAGTTGGCATCACGAAGGACGGAATAAAACCTTGTCGCAGCCGTAACGCGCCACAGATGTGTACAGTGTAAATAAGGGGTACGGAATTCCTCCGTTGCACACAAACGAATCTCTGCTGCAAGGATATTGCTGACACCTGTACCGAACTGTAATGATGGTGAGACAAAACAGGCAGGCCTATGCTTCATGCTTCATGCTTTCCTTTTTAGGGTCGCATATGGTGATCACATCCTGTTTTTGGTTTGTGTTGATGTTATTCCTGTCAAACCACACCAGTGTTCGTTTGCAAAAGGACCGAGACCCATCTTTTCATGGCAGGGTTTGTTTTAATCGAACCAAACAATCCTAAGTGTGAACGCACCCTAAGACCCCGTGCTGTATCCTGGCAGTCATTGACTTTGGCCTTCAAACATTCCACCTCATTGCTTTAGTGTCACAGCTTTTGACCATATCAAAGAATTCCGGATGGGCTCTGGAGGTCCCTGAAGGGCTGTCTGCAGTGCTTCCAAAAGCACAGAGATGCCCACACACACATGAATGGAGCAGCGGGAAGGGGAGACAGGCCTCAATAACCTCTACTTCCAGACTCATCTGACAGGGCAGACTGCTTCTGCGCATCCCCAGAGACCCTCTCTGCCTCTGGGTCACCTCTACCGAACCTCTCGCTGCCGACTTTCATCGATATGCTCTTGGCGATTGCCAGTCAGTCACATTTGAGACCGCGGTGGTCTCGCAGTCACACTCTCTCTCCCCCTCTGTCCCACCCTTCAATCTTCATCCCTGCTTTCCTGCTATATTGATTTTCTATTCTATTCTTTTCCCCCTTCTCTCTATCTCTCGCTCGCCTCTACTCTCTCGTGTTCTTGGCTTGTTTTTACTTGCGCCCGTGTCAGGGAGGGCGAATGCCAGGATCTCTTTCTGTCCAATGAAGTTGGAGTCTTGGCAGCGCGCGTCGGTCCTTAACCTGCACAAATGTAGATGTAATTTAATTGAGAAGAGGGTAATGGAATCTATGAGCAGTGGACTTGATCTTGTTAGAAGGGCAAGTTCTGGACAGGCTCCATGAGGAGAAAAAAATCAAAGGTTCAGCTTAGTTTGAATTGAAGCAGAGGCTTTTAGTGGAGCCCTCTCTCTCTCTCTCTCTCTCTCTCTCTCTCTCTCTCTCTCTCTCTCTCTCTCTCTCTCTCTCCCTCTCTCTCCCTCTCTCTCTCTCTCTCTCTCTCTCTCTCCTCTGTCAATATGTGCATTCTGAAAATGGAAAACAGTGTAGGTATTTGTTGTATCATAACACTAGCTCTTGTACTGGCTTGAGGTTTGCAAACTTGGTAAAAAATGGATGGTAACATATTGAAGATGTATGTTAAAATGACTCCCTTTTGACAAAATGAAGAACAATGAGATTTGTTGATCTACTAACACAAATCACACATTGTACATTACTACTGCTACTACAAGTCCCTATAGTCCCTTTTGTTTCAATTAATTCAGATCTCACATGTCATGCTTTACTGAATTATAAACTTATTTATACTACACTGGCTTCCCATTTCCCACCGGATCACATACAAAATCCTGGTCCTTACCTACAAAGCCATCCACCACCTGGCCCCCTCATACCTCACTGACCTCCTCTACCCCTACCAACCCTCACGGTCCCTCAGATCCACAAGTCCAAGCTCCTCAGTTTTGGGGACAGAGCCTTTTCAAGGGCAGCTCCCAGGCTCTGGAACTCCCTCCCCCATGAGATCCGAACCAGAGTCCTCTCACCATCTTCCAGTCCCGCCTCAAGACCCATCTCTTCACCTCTGCCTATCCGTAGCCCCACGCCCCTCCCATCTCTATATGTGCCTGATTAGATTTTTTTTCTTATTTTTTAATTTTTTATTCTTGCTTATTCATCTGCCATGTAAAGTGACTTTGAGTTTGAGAAAAGCGCTATACAAATTAAATGTATTATTATTATTATTATTATTAAACTTACTAGATTTACTAGATGTCAATGGGTGAAGAGCCACTTTGTCAAATCCTGGCATCTAAGCACAATGTTTGTGACATTAGCCTAATAACATGTCAAGTATTCATAGTGAATTTATAAACCAATATGAAAAGAAAAATTGTTTTGTAATTGCAAAAAATAACTTATTTGTTATAAACCTGCAATATACTGTATGGCATGGGCGTCAGTTTGGTTTGAAATGTGCTGTGGACAGAGACGCATTCGGAAGGGCATTTTAAAAAGTGCTCTGTACAATGACGCATTCATTCTTTTTCTCTTTCGCGCAGGTCATGTTTTGAAAGACGATGTCCTGTAGCTTACTGATGTAAATAAATAAAAATGTATACAAAGATATGATGATGTCCGACCAAAAATGTGACGGTACTTTGGGTTTAATTGGTCGTACAATGAGATCTAATATATGTTGTGAGTATCGTGATTTTTTACGTGAATAAATACATAGATCCGCCTGTGTTGCGTGTGGATTGTAATGGTCCAGTGGCAGAATTTTTGCCACGCGTGTCGGAGGTTCTGGGCAAAGTCCTTTTAGGCAAGTCATGCCACTCGGCCGCCATCTTGGCAACGCCTCCGGGCAGCTATTTCGGACTAACAAGACCAGGCTCCTATCTAAATGAATGGGCAGAGACTCAGAACTGCACTTTCACTGGTCACCGGGACATAAAAACTGCATGTATACAAACACTAATAAAATATGATAAAAATCGCTGAAAAAGTTTGATGACTTTGCCCCAAAATAAGGTTTAAAACGCCCTTTTCCAGGTTATACTTTTACTGCGCATGCGCAAGGGTTCTCTCGCTCTCTGTCATGCGCGCGCAACTGCTCGCTCGCTCTAGATTCCGGGAGATTTGAACTAATTTGCGGTCATCAGGGAGCCGCTATCAATCTGCGGGAGACTCCCGGAACTTCCGGGAGACTTGGGATGGCTGATATTTACACAACTAACACATATCAAATCTGCCGCCTTTTCAAACAGTAACATATTTTCCACTGTCGCAAACCTCAACTGTGCGCATGCGTCGGTGGAGCCAGATGATAGGCTTAAATGTTTTCCGGCTTGACTGTTAAAAGCAGACGATTGGCTTTCCAGCGGGAGGGGCGGGGCATGTGCATACAACCGCCATCTTTGCCGTTACGGGTTTTCCCTATATAGTTGTATTAAGGATTGAGGAAGTGGCATGTCTCTATATAAATAGTCTCTGTTCTGGGTTCTAATCCGCACTCGTATAGTTTTTTTCCCTCATCAAAAACGATAATGCTTATCAGTGGTTGTATATCAAGAATGTTTATATACTTTAGCACTGATAAACATTATCGGTTTTGATGAGGGGAAAAAAAAACTATACGAGTGCGGATTAGAACCCAGAGAAGCACGGACACGTTTGTGTGCATTTTGATTTGTGATTTCACCGGAACGAATAGAATCTCCGCAACGGATTGAAGCGCGCGTCCGAGTGAAGACAACACATTTCAGCGCTAGATCGCCTCTTATTTAACAAATGAATGAAACGAATGCTGCTAGTTAACTGGAGATGTTTTATTTGTATTGGTACATCCGTGCCGCGAGATGTTTCAAAAGCGGTGGGGACAATATCGACCCTGGCAAAAAAAAAGCCCCCCCCCCCCCCCCCCATACCCCCCCGGCAATGGCGCCTATGCTGTATGGCTTTTAGGTCATCTGTAGATATGGCATTGACATGTTATTTCTTTAAGTCTTCATTTTCAGTAGTTCAGTACTTGTTCTTTACATCCATTAGTCTTTTTCTCCATCTGCCCTTGATCCTGATTCATCTCCACTCATCACTCATACCTTATTGACTCTCTTATTCCCTCCCCTCGTTTTCCATCTCTATTGCTTTTATCCTCTCATTCATTCTCCAAATGAATCAAATCAGGTCTTGCTCTTGTACTTTAGCTCTCTCAAACTTTTGGACTTTATTTCAAGTTGAATAGGCGTTACAAACATTTTCAGCGTGGCTGGCCATCTTGGTAAGAATAAAGTCTCAAAGGCCAAATCAGACTAGGATAGACTGTTTGGCTTGGAATGGAGAAGAGTTGCATTATCATTAATAATCTAATGCATCATGTACCCAATGCACCATTTAGTCTCTGCAGCATGTATACTACATAAATACATGGTGTTCTGCAGGAACAGACCGTAGTGAGACAGGAAAAGGTTAAGTTGGGATGTCATATCGTCCCCTCAGGGGTACATACCCAAGATTAATCCCCCACTAACCCTAGATCTATTCTCAACGGTGACCTTCAGTACATGCACACCCCAATCCAACACCCAGCCTTTCCTTACTGCTAAGCAAAGCAAGAGCACTGGTGCACTCTATCTATCAGGCAAATAAACGGCCATTTCTTCTACAAGTGACGCCAGTATACATCAACACCAACAAAGACCTTTTTTTACAGTCTTTTTTCATACGTATGGCAGCAGGTGCAGGTGTACACACACATACTGTAAAGATACATGATCAAATTGAACCACACTTGCACATTGACCTGACCAGAGTTGTGCTGAATTGATAGTTAATTATTTATTCTTCAATTTGAACTGAATTGGAATGCTTTAGTAGTGAAAGTTCGGAAAGTGTTGTTCTTAATTAATTGAATTTTCAGTATGAATAAACATGTTATCAAACACAAAACATAAGGTGTTAGGATAATGCACCATGTCACAAAGCTCGAATCATTTCAATTTGGTTTCTTGAACATGACAATGAGTTCACTGTACTAAAATGGCCCCCACAGTCACCAGATCTCAACCCAATAGAGCATCTTTGGGATGTGGTGGAACGGGAGCTTCGTGTCCTGGATGTGCATCCCACAAATCTCCATCAACTGCAAGATGCTATCCTATCAATATGGGCCAACATTTCTAAAGAATGCTTTCAGCACCTTGTTGAATCAATGCCACGTAGAATTAAGGCAGTTCTGAAGGCGAAAGGGGGTCAAACACAGTATTAGTATGGTGTTCCTAATAATCCTTTAGGTGAGTGTATACACACGTTTTATTCTAGCTTCATGCATTCTTTTTTTATCAACATTTGAATGTGGGTCTGACTTTCTTAAGGAAAGCAACATTTTGAACAAAAAGCTGAGAAAATTGCTTTTTTCAAAAACTACAACGTGCATAAGCAATGCTTTTATCGCTTGTTTCTGCTCCTGCTGTGTTTTGATCCGGAGATGTTCAATGAAAGCCGAAAAAGTCCGTCTATGGAAGCGTCTCATAAATGACAGAAAATTCCGTCAATGGCAGGGAAAGGGTTAAACAATACATTTAATTTCTATTAAATAAATTAAATTTCATCTTGACGATCGGACAGAATGGAATACATCACTTCAAATATCGTCAATATCATATCAATTCTGAACATTAAAAAGCCTTCACGTGCTTGTAGAACTTGTAATTTTCTGAGAGCTAGGACTTGGTCGCTACCACCTGACCATTGCAGATTTACGCCTGTGTTTCTTTTGGCGGCGCTGTGCAAACCGGTCGGTGTGTGACATCAAAGTATCGCGAGAGCAATATGAAAGATACAGAGCTTTATTTTAGGTAATTACGACACAGCAATAATTCTTAAACATACTCCATGCAATTTGCAGTGCTGCCAACGAGGACTACAGCGAACATTAACTTAAACAACTTATTTTATGGTCCCTTTTTTTCTTTCAGGTCAAGCATCTTCAACCGTTACTGAGTTGGCCAAGTGCACACATCTGCAGGCTTGTGCATAGCATATTTCTGACCTTACAATGTGGACAACTTTAATGTAAGTAGACCTAATCTGTTCTTGCCCATTTTGTTTAAATGCAGTTGTTATATTATCTATGAATTGCAATTGCGTACATTTCAATTTAACATCCTGTGTGGGTCAATTCAATTCAAATTCCACGACAGTTAAATTTAGAACCAATGTCAAACCCTACACTTCCGCTCAACCGTTTCACACCCCTGTTTTTGCTTTTGATAAACTTCCCCAGACAACTCGGATGATTAATGATAGTTAACAGAATTGAATCAAGGTTAAGAAAGACAGGGTCCGGACGGAGAGCGACAGGGAAAAGGGCCAGGTTAGTGTTGGAGAAGGCACGGTAAATAACTTCTTTACAGAAATATACGACAGGGTCCCTCCCCTTCGCCATGCCCAGTAATTACTCGCCCCGGCCCTCTGTAATAATTCCTATTACAAGCAGAACGGAAAAAGTCGGTAACTCACAGCGCTGGGACAAGGTGAAGGCAAGGCCACGGAGCAGCGGATCAATATTTCATTTACTCGCCCCTTGCTTCCACACCCGGACCTGTATCAGATTCTTCACAGCCGGCCGTGGAAGAAGTGAGAGAGGTAGAGCGCAAGACAAGATGTAGAGGGAGAAAAGAAACAAGGTTCACGAAAACAACGACACAAGGCCTTTAATTTCCTTGGGGTGTTTGCTGAGGTGGTGTGAGTGTGTGTGTGTTTGTGTGTTGGTGAGCGTACAAGGTCATTCATTACGCACTAGGTACTGTCAAATGGAAACCCACAGACCCATTAGAACACCATTGGTAAACGTACGTCAATCAACTCCCGACAACAAAATGAGCCTTTTCACTTTTTCAGTTCTGGAAAATGAAAAGGCCCATGTCAGCTTCATTAGGAGTCTGTGAGAGCAAGGTTGGTCCAGCAATTGTTCCATATTGGTGTAAAATCTAGTGTATAGTGCTACAGTATATATTTACCTGAGCTGGGTTAATGTCGGACGTTGTGAAGTTTTTTTAAAGTCAGCATGAAACAGAAGTTGTGATGTAAAACGGCTTTGCGGACAAGGAAAAAATGTAAGACAGGACATCAGGAATTTTTTGGATGGTTTGCTATTCGTCGATCTTATGTGAGTGACAGGTTGTCCCACCCTCGTGCCAGTAAACACGTCATCAAAGAAGAGAAGAGAAGAGAAGAGAAGAGAAGAGAAGAGAAGAGAAGAGAAGAGAAGAGAAGAGAAGAGAAGAGAAGAGAAGAGAAGAGAAGATTATGAGGGTAAATGGATTAAAAAAATTATAATAATGTGCACAGATAAATAACTTATTATAAATACTGCAATACTTATTGTCATTTTCATGGTGACTTTAAAGAGATGACTTTTCCTCTGAACATAAAGGAAGATATGTCTGAGACTGAGAAATGTCTCATAGTGTTTGCTTTTTTCATACAATCCATGCATTGGCAATCAATGGGCTCCACTGTTGTTTGGTTCAAAATATATTCACTTGTGAAAAGAAAATCATTCAATTTTGGAACGACATGAGCGCGAGTAAATGATGACAGAATTTGTTTTTTGGTTGAACTATCCCTTTAATATTGTCCACTGTTCCCATAATCCAATCAGGGACAACAGAGGCTAAAATTGCAGACTTGAAATAATGTGGTCACTTGGCGTTTTTGTCTGTTCAATAGGAGTTATTTGCCCACTGGTTACATTTGGAAATGTTTATTTGTAATGTTTGTTTGACTGAGCCTTAGGGCCGGTGTTTGGGCCATGACTAGTTTACTCTTGTAACTCAGCCTTGCAATACTGCTGACTCGTGCAATATTGTTGGCTCGTTAATGATGAATTGCTTGTGATGTTACTGATTTGTAAGTCGCTTGAGTGTTTTCTCAATGATTAAATGTAAATGGATAGCTTCTCTTCAATCACTTTACACTTAAAGGTGCCTTCAATGTCCACTATCAATTAAAAGTTTGGGGTCAGTAAGAATTCGGCAAGAATACATTCAGTTGCTCAAAAGTGACAGTGAAGACTTTTGCAATGTCTATAACAAAAGAACAGAAAAAGAAATCTTTGAACTTTATTAATCAAATAATCCTGAAAAAAACAAATGTATCACAGTTTCCACAAAAAAATTAAGCAGTACAACTTATTTTATTATTGATAATAATAAGAAATGTTTCTTGAGCAGCAAAACAATCAGCATATTAGAATGATTTCTGAAGGATCGTGTGACACTGAAAATTTTGCTTAAATTTACTAAAGCGTTTCCACCGAAATTACCCGGAACAGTTTGTCCGATGTTTCCATCGTGGTCTAAAGTACCCTGAAAATTAGGCTAATTAGTCCGGTGATGTAGAACTGCGCGCGACTTTCCAGTTCCCGCTGGATTTTGTCCTCCACATAAAAGCCTTATAAAGCCTGAACCTCGTCATCGGCCCATCGGTCGTATTTTAAACTCCATTGTTGATTCGAATAGCAAACAACCAGTCAAAATGCTGCGTGAACTTAACCAATCAGCATGTTCAGCACCCAAGTCCCACCCCCGAAAGTTCCTGAACTTTGAAAAAATACTACCTCGTGAGCAGGGACTTTCTGAGGGGGAAAGTTTTTCTTTTTTACTCGGAACTTCATTAGACCCTGGTCCCAGTGGTCAAAACACCAAGCACCACCCCAAAGTCCCTAGATCATGGGGAAAGTTTCTGCTGTGGAAACGCGGCTTAAATGTCTGTCATGACAACTCTCGAAATGTTTGGCATGTTAATGATATGAAAATGTACCCTAGATGCCAGCCGAACTTAGCTCCACCCACAACATTTGAGGTCGGGACGTTCGGTCTGGACTTCATCCGTTGTGGAGCAACTATGCTCGAACCAGAGCTGTTCGGACCAATCAAATTGTCAGGGCGGGCTTTATAGGATGATGGGCAGATGATCAACAGTAACGTAATCATCCACGTCACCAAAGAGCGGTTGGGTTGAATTTGTTTACAACAAAGAGCTGCCGCTGGAGAATTGAGATGTGTAGATTCCGCCATTGCGTCTGTTATAGAAGATGTAGACAGCGCATTCATTTTAAAAGAGGAACAGAGAACCACGATCAAGGCAAATCGCTCAACATACGTCACTTGCTCCGTTGCTCTGATTGGTTGTAGGTCTATTCAATTGAGTGCAGAAGCATTTTCTTTCCTGTTTCGGTTGAAACACGCCCCATAATCACAGCCCAATGGAGCAGCATCAGACTCATATTCTGACTAGAATCTTAGTATGACGATGTCAGGCTAATGAAAATGTTGATATGTTTGGTTTTGGCGGAATAGACCTTCTGCTGCTATTGTTGGATATTTCTGCTGCTGCAGAGCAAGTACGGGACTCTCTACTGCCAATACATACAAATCACACTGCTGTGAGCACACGGCTGCTGCTGTACAATAGAGCATGAATTACCCATAGTAGATCAATACAGGTGGAGCTGGGGAAGGTGGAGGGTTTCTGAAAGCACGCTGCACTGCTACAGCAAATGCTGACCAAGTATTTGAAGGTTGAGCAGCGAGCTCATTGGCTACTGATACAGCAGGAACCAATCAGCTGCGCCCTATAGATAATGATGTGATTGCAAGCAAATTGAGTTAAGGACTACGCCATCTAAAGTTTTATGACAGAACTTTATATTACAATTTATAATAGGCTATATTAAAATAGAAAACCGTTTTTTAAATGTACTAATATTTCACAATATAACTGTTTTACTGTATTTCTGATGAAATAAATGCAGCCTTGGTTGAGCATAAGAGACCTTTTCAAAAACAAATAAAATCCTTCTAAACCTAAACTTTTGAATAGGTTTGTGATGTGTTGTTGATGTGATGTAGTAGTCTTTTCCACTGATCACATCTGCTATGTTGAATTTTGATTTGTTTTACTAGACAATTTCTCCGCCATCTTTTCCTTTCATATGTGTGCCCATGTTTCTCTGAGCGGTTATCCTCAGTGCCTCTCTCTTCTTGAATGAGGGGCTTTGAGAGCGCTATCAAAGCACCCAGGCCAAATTAACTTCAGAATCCATAGGAGTTTGAATTTAATAAATAAATCTCTCTGCTTCTCATCTGAGCTTTGCTTTGTGCTTAATTGCACCGTATTGATTTTCTGTTTGGAGTCAGGGCTGAAGTGCATGTTGTTGGGGTCTCATTCTCAATACAATCAGGAGCACAAAGTGGACCTTGATACCTCTCGTTCCCCTTGTTTTCACTTCCTTCTTCCCCATCATGCATCAGAAAAAAGGACAAACCAATTTGGTTCAGGGCCAATAGGCTGTGTCGGTCAGGGTTGTCATCAAGCCAGCAAATACCTCTGAAAAGGTTTTAAACTCTTAGGTATGTGGTTCTAAAATTAAGTACCAGAAATCATTCTGAAGTTTAACTAGTTTTATAGGATTGTATGCCGAACCTTAAACAAAAAAGTGTTTGTTTTGTATATTGATGGATAATGTATTGTGCAGGAATAAGACCACCAGGGAAAAATCTTCAGTTTTGCATTTTTGTAATTCAATACAAAAATTATCATTACAAATTATATATATACAGTATATGTCAGGGATATTCTGTCATTTGTTTGTTTAGTTTCATTATGGACTTTTAGTTAGCTTCTCATTATTTCCTGTTGTCTTTGTTCATGTTTCCCGCCATCATTAGTTGCTATGGATATTCATTTGATCATCCCAGCTGTTAGTTTAAGCTCGTTATCTGTGTATATTTAAGTTCCTCGTTTCTCTGCCTTGATTGACGGTTATTGTTTGTGTTAGTGTTTTAACTAGAACCCACTGTGGCACTTCCTGTGAAACTATCTAAAATGTTGTTTGTTTAAAATACCTTCATTTTTTAAATCTTCTTCAACTTTTCATCATATGTGGACTTTATACACAGCTAAGCAGGAGTGGACCAACATTCCACAGGCCTCAATCAACAACCTGATCAACTCTATGCGAAGGAGATGTGTTGCACTGCGTGAGGCAAATGGTGGTCACACCAGATACTGACTGGTTTTCGGACCCCTCCCCCCAGCTCATGAAAAATGGGGGCAAAAACAAAAGTATTGCGTTTATAGATTTGATCATATGTGTATATATATAGATAGCTCAGGAAAAAAATAAGAGACCACTGCAAAATTGTCAGTTTTCTGGTTTTACTATTTATAAATATGTGTTTGGGTAAAATAAAAAAAAATTGTTTTATTCTATAAACTACTGACAACATTTCTCCCAAATTCCAAATAAAAATATTGTCATTTAAAGTATTTATTTGCAGACAACAACAACTAGTCAAAATAACAAAAAAGATACAGTGTTGTCAGACCTCGAATAAGTTCATATTCATTTTTAAACAACACAATATTAAAGGGTTAGTTCACCCAAAAATGAAAATTAAGTCATTAATTACTCACCCCCATGCTGTACCAACCGCCTAAGGCCTTCGTTCGTCTTCGGAACACAAATGAAGATATTTATGATTAAATCTGAGAGGTGCATGACTGCTACATAGGCTCCCTAAGGGATTGAAACCTGACGGCCCAGAAAGTCATTAAAGAAAATGTTTAAATATTCCATGTCGCAACAGTGGCTCAACTATAAGTTTATCAAGCGACGAGAATACTTTTTGTGCGGAAATAAAACAAAAATAACGACTTTATTCGACTATTCCTTTTCTTCCTTGTAGGCCTGAAACGAGACTTCAAGAGATTTCCACGACGCATGCGCGAGAATTGCGATCTCCTTCAACTACTTCAGTTAAGTTCTCGCGCATGCGTCGTGGAAATCTCTTGAAGTCTCGTTTCAGGCCTACAAGGAAGAAAAGGAATAGTCGAATAAAGTCGTTATTTTTGTTTGTTTTTTGTTTTTTCGCACAAAAAGTATTCTCGTCGCTTGATAAACTTATAGTTGAGCCACTGTTGTGACATGGAATATTTAAACATTTTCTTCATTGACTTTCTGGGCCGTCAGGTTTCAATCCCTTAGGGAGCCTATGTAGGAGTGATCCAGCTGTCACATTTAATCAAAAATATCTTCATTTGTGTTCCGAAGACGAACGAAGGTCTTACGGGGTTGGTACAGCATGGGGGTGAGTAATTAATGACTTAATTTTCATTTTTGGGTGAACTAACCCTTTAATGTTTTAACTTAGGAAGAGTTGAGAAATCAATATTTGGTGGAATAACAATTGATTTTCAATCACAGCTTTCCTGCGTCTTGGCAAGCTCTCCACCAGTCTTTCACATTGATGTTGGGTGACTTTATGCCACTCCTGGTGCAAAAATGCAAGCAAGCTCGGCTTTGTTTGATGGCTTGTGACCATCCATGTTCCTCTTGATCACATTCCAGAGGGTTTCAATGGGGCTCAGGTCTGGAGATTGGGCTGGCCATGACAGGGTCTGGTGGTCCTCCATCCACACCTTGATTGACCGGGCTGTGTGGCATGGAGCATCGTCCTGCTGGAAAAACCAATCCTCAGAGTTGGGAAACATTGTCAGAGCAGAAGGAAGCAAGTTTTCTTCCAGGACAACCTTGTACGTGGCTTGATTCATGCGTTGTTCACAAAGACAAATCTGCTCTATTGCAGCCTTGCTGAAGCACCCCCAGACAATTTTATATGTGTGTGTGTGTGTGTGTGCATCTTTTGTCTGATTGTATTCAGCTTTGAAATATTTAAACTATTTTTAATATTTTCTCATTTTTTATTTTTTTTTAAACCAAATTAATCTTTTATTGTTCCAGTATTTTGAAAGGTTTCAAAACACGAACGTGAACTTCACAAATGACATTTTACTCTCAAATGATGTCCTTCACCTTTCACTGAGACGGTGGAGAAAATGATGGGTTGTAAGACTTTGCATACCACAGCATAATTAAATATGATGAATGCAAAGTAATAAGGCTTAACACAATCTCGAAAATGGCACTGAGGATCTCCAGTGACAACACGGGCATACCTTTCTTTCTTCTCCTTTCCAGGGGGAAACGCATGTGTATTTTCATGTGAAAAGGCAAACAATTGACGAACCCCTACTCTGGTTGGGGACTTGACATTTCCTGTCATTACTGACACAATGCACTCCATTAGTGCATGAATGGCAATTACACACAATGAAAAATGTCAGGAGGATTGCACCACGCTGGCCTGTTTGGCGCTCTGAGAGCTTGTCTATCACTGCTTTCTCTCTCTCCTCTCCAACTCATCCTATTGCTCAGTGAACGATGGCGGGAATGTAAGACCACACATCTTTAGTTTACCTACTGTCTGCTTTGAATACTTAACAAATACAAAAATTATTTTATCTAAGACTTCCTCTAGCTTTACATTTTGAAGGAGTGACCTGAACCATATCTAGATGTAACGTAGGCCAGTAAGAGCCATGCGTGTAAACCTCACTCCCCTAGCCTAAAAACCCCAGTTCGAATCCCGCTCAGGGGTGTGTTTCACGAAAGCATCTCTAGCAAACTATGGTCGCGAGTTCCGTCCTTATCAGCATAGTTCAACGAGTCGGTGTTTCCCGAAATCATAGTTCCAACGAACATTTGCTAACAGCATCGCAAAGTTGTGTAGTTGGAACGACAGCTCTCAACCTGTGGTTAGAAGCATAGTTTCTTGTTTGCATGACATGTGGACTCAATAAATCCTTATCTTGAGTAAGGTAAAGCTGAGCATTAGTACAATTACTACAAAATAAGCAAGCTGACATTCAGTACAATCTGTATCTTTTATTTCGAATACATACAAATGTCATTTACGTCTTTTAGTTTGTCAAGAGATTTAAAGCACCTTTTTTGAAGAGTGTGCATGTGCGAAGGTGCTCTGTAAGAACGAGTTTATGATTGAATCTGGAAATAAAGCAAAATAACTGAATTTAAAAAAAAAATAGTCCTCAAATACCATGTCCGTAATTTATAGCAAAACATCTAGCATTTATCTCTCAACAGATTCATTAAAAGTAGTTATTACTCCACTACGTGTGAGACATCCTTAAATAACGTGGTTGAACTATCAATTTGCGACAATACGGTATCGCGAAACATTAGTGACTAGCTAGTTGATTTCTTCAACGATGCATCGTACTTATTTTATTATTTATGTATTATATATTTTTATTTACTTATTTTGGTATTTAAGCAGCGAGTTACTTTGTTGTATGGGAACGCACCTCTGAGCGGGTCGAGTAAGACCGGTTACATGGAAACCAGAAATACCATTTGTGTGGTGCTTCTGTCATCGCAATATTTGATAACACTACCGGTTAAGAGGCACGCTAGAGCATTCTTTAGCATCCTTGCTAGCGGGGCCGCCTCTCACGCCGGAGACCCTTGTTCGAATCCTGCTCGGAGCGGGCCGAGTAGCACCAGAAATACCATTTGCATGGTTCTTCTATCACAATATTTAATAACACTAATATTTTACAACAAGATGCTATGGCATTGACTCCATATACTAATATTAGTGTTTTGATCTCATATAGCGAACCATTTTATTTTGAACGCAAGCTTTTCTACTTTTTCAGACCCAGGGACCCAATCCAGTCTCTTAGCCAATACATAGGCACCCAATATAAAAGGATAGATTGTCTAATAATATAAATCATTCTTTATGTATGTATATATTTTTATTTTATTTTTAATTTATTTATTTACATTTTTTATTTATTTTTACTTACCTTTGGATGACCGTCCTTCAGATGAGACTTTAAACCGAGGTCCTGACTCTCTGTGGTCATAAAAAATCCCAGGATGTTCTTCGAAAAAAGAGTAGGGGTTAAACCCCGGCAGCCCGGCCAAATTTGCCCGTTGGTCTCTGTCCATCATCATGGCCTCCTAAATAATAATCCCCATATATACTGATTGGCTTCATCACTCTGTCTCCTCGCCACCAATAAGATGGTGTGTGGTGGGCGTTTTGGCGCAATATAATATCTTCTATCACAATATTTGAGAAGACTAATATTTTACAACAAGATTTTGCCCACCCATGTTTTCCTGCCATTGTGTCCTCAAGGTTTTTCTTGGCATGCAGTTTGGTGATCCGGCGAAGAGCTGAAGGCTTTAGTGCTGTTGCTGTGCATCTGTGTCCCTCTCGAAAGTGACCTCACCTCTAAGCATGTAATTTCCCAGGCTGCAGTTTTTCTTTAGATGTATTTCAGGCCTCTTAGCTCATGGCAATTGAACCCCACGCCACTTAACAACAATGCATTTTGATTATCAGAAGGCAATAAGTGCTTTTCCAATGTCAGAGGTCAGAGGTTAAGCCTTTTAGGGTCGCCGGGGTCAAGATACTTGTGTGGACAAAACACATGTGATGTACTCCATCATTGTCCCTTCAAGGTCGTTATCTACAGTCATCGGATGGTAAATTCTGGAGGTCAATGCAGAAAAAAAGCTTTTAGTTTCTTCAGTTCATGAGTTCAAGTTATTGTATTCATCTTGTGCAAACATTTTAAGGTTTAACCTTGTCCTTGGTAAAAAGAAAGTATGCTGTCTTAACCGTATCTTAACATTGAATGTGTGCTCGTCAAGTATAATTCACATTCATAGTGGGTAACATGCTTTAATTTGTTTTAAAATCCATCAAGTTTAGTCTGCTCAATATGTTTTTGGCTTTGCTAAGCAACATTGGATGTTTTCAGTATGTTCAGCAAAGGAAAGTGAGCAATAAATTATATCGCTCCGAGTCCAAAATCTACTTCTACCATTCATCTTTGGAGGCCAAAACAAATCACATGCAGTGCCCTGGCATCTTCCTCTAGATGAAGTTTATTTTAAACTCTAAGCAGCCAGATCTTGTATCTGCTCTGGTTTGATGTTTATTAACATTTGTATCAGTCTTAGACTGGATTGTGCTGTTTTTATTCTAAGCATAGTACAGCTATTTTACCTCAGCTTTATCATATGTTAATTTAAAAAAAAATTATAATATGACTTCTTGTGTTTGTTTGCTTGGTTTTATTGTATTTGATATTTGTATTTTTGTAATTGAATTTTTGCCATGAAAATAGCCTTAGATGCTGACATGGCATTAAATAAAACAATCTATATATCTATCTATTTGCCTCAGCTTTAAGACTCAAGCCACCTTAAAAAAACACTCATTGAGTATGTGGACTGTTGTAGACTTCATAATGGATGTGTTTTGCTTCATTACTGTAATGAAAATGTGATTGTAGCAGTTTGGTTACTTATACAGTATTCAAATCCAATACAGAACTGCCTTAATTCTACGTGGCATTGTTTCAACAAGGTGCTGAAAGCATTCTTTAGAAATGTTGGCCCAAATTGATAGGATAGCATCTTGCAGTTGATGGAGATTTTTGGGATGCACATCCAGGGCACGAAGCTCCTGTTCCACCACATCCCAAAGATGCTCTATTGGGTTGAGATCTGGTGACTGTGGGGGCCATTTTAGTACAGTGAACTCATTGTCATGTTCAAGAAACCAATTTGAAATGATTCGAGCTTTGTGACATGGTGCATTATCCTGCTGGAAGTAGCCATCAGAGGATGGGTACATGGTGGCCATAAAGGGATGGACATGGTCAGAAACAATGCTCAGGTAGGCCGTGGCATTTAAACGATGCCCAATTGGCACTAAGGGGCCTAAAGTGTGCCAAGAAAACATCCCCCACACCATTACACCACCACCACCAGCCTGCACAGTGGTAACAAGACTTGATGGATCCATGTTCTCATTCTGTCTACGCCAAATTCTGACTCTACCATCTGAGTGTCTCAACAGAAATCGGACCAGGCAACATTTTTCCAGTCTTCAACTGTCCAATTTTGGTGAGCTCTTGCAAATTGTAGCCTCTTTTTCCTATTTGTAGTGGAGATGAGGGGTACCCGGTGGGGTCTTCTGCTGTTATAGCCCATCCGCCTCAAGGTTGTGCGTGTTGTGGCTTCACAAATGCTTTGCTGCATACCTCGGTTGTAACGAGTGGTTATTTCAGTCAAAGTTGCTCTTCTATCAGCTTGAATCAGTCGGCCCATTCTCCTCTGACCTCTAGCATCAACAAGGCATTTTCGCCCACAGGACTGCCGCATACTGGAAGTTTTTCCCTTTTCACACCATTCTTTGTAAACCCTAGAAATGGTTGTGCGTAAAAAATCCCAGTAACTGAGCAGATTGTGAAATACTCAGACAACCATGCCACGCTCAAAATTGCTTAAATCACCTTTCTTTCCCATTCTGACATTCAGTTTGGAGTTCATGAGATTGTCTTGACCAGGACCACACCCCTAAATGCATTGAAGCAACTGCCAGGTGATTGGTTGATTCTCTCATTACAGTTCCGTATAGTTCACTTTGTTTGACTGCTCTTTTTGGTATGTTGGGATTTCATATGAACAGTAATTGGTTTGGTATATAGGGTATCAACTTGAGGTCACAAAATATTCAAAGCAACTGCTGGTAGTGAAGTGGGCAAAGTCTAGTAGGTGGTCATTTTGCTTGGATAACTGGTTTTAATAATAATTGTGGTGGATGCTGGGGAGGCATATGCACAGATGCTCCCCCCTTCCATGGCTCAACTTACTCTCATACAGTACGGTCCAAGCCTCAGACCAAACATATCTGATCATGGGTCCACCGTAACCTGCTGCATGCCACCACCAACCCAAACACATCCTTAGGCTCATTGATCCTTTCTGCTGTCAGATAACAGGAAGCAGGAACAGGATTAAACTTGTTGTTGTCTGTCTCATTAATCCAGCTTCACTGAAACAATGATTGCTAAAAGTGAATGATAAAGAAGTGAATGAACCTGATCACAAACAGTAGGAATTATTGTTGGTAACTAGTGATTTAGTAGACTCTTTTCCCGCTTCACATTACAGTACACTTACAAAGGCAAACCACTCAGAGCAACCTGAGGTTAAGTACCTTACTCAAAAGCACAATGGTTCTTACAGGGATTAAACCAGCAACCTTACATCCCAGTTGCTAAGTGGAAAAATGTGTCCATATGCGCTTGAGATGCTTGTCTTGATCATTTTCAAAAAGAAGGGAATGGGATCTGGAATGCAGGCCAGAATCAAACCCATATATCCCAGACAAGCACCTCAGCTTGATGTTTCTAGAGCATGTGCGCCATTTATTTATTTGTTTGTTTGTTTGTTTGTTTGTTCAAGCATTTATGCATTTATTTATGATTTTTTAAAGCATGTATGTACTTATTTAAGCATTTATTTGTTTTTTATGCATTTAAGCAATTATTTATTACTAATTGGTGTATTTATTTAAGCATTTATTTATTTGTTTATTTATCTGTTTATGCATTTATTCGTTTATTTTTATGCATGTATTTTGTTTGTTTGTTAATGCATTTGTTTAAGCATATATGTGATTCATTATTTTTGATTACTTTTTTGTTTGTGTGTTTTTATTCCTTTCTTAATTTGTTTATGCATTTATGGATTTATTATGAATTTGTGTATTTATTTAAGCACTTATTTTGTGTTTTATGCATTTATTTATTTATGCATTAATTTATGCATTTTTTTATTTATACATTATTTTTTTTTTTTGTATTTGTATTGTTCGATTGTTTATTTATGCATTTGTTTAAGGATTTATTTATTTTTAATTTTTTATTATTTATTTATTATTTATATTTATTATTTATTTATGTTTTTATTTTATTTATTTGTGCATCTGTTTATGCATTCATTAATTTATATAAGCATTTTGTTTATTTATGCATTTGATTATTTGAGCATTTATTTGGGCATTTTTATTAATACATTATTTATTTGTTTGTTTTTATTCATGCATTTGTTTATTTGTGCATTAGTATATTTATTTATGTGCTCGTTTAATTTAAAGGAGTCATATAATGCCATTTTTGTACAAGTTAATATTAATGTTTAGGGTCTAAATGACAACTTTGTAATATACTTTTATTAAAAATTCTCATTAGTATTGTAAGAAAACACTAATTTTACCTGGTCAAAAACAGCTGTTTTCAGCACGCCATTTCAGTGCATATGCCTTTAAATGATAATGAGCTTCACTCACTCCGCCCGCGTGTTTTGATACAACGCACGTGGTGTGTTGCCTTGACAACAGTTGAGGGTATATTTTGGAGAAAGAATGGCAAAAGAAAGAATCCAAAAGAATATTTTGGAGTCTCTTACCCCTTTTCCACCAAAAAAGAACTGGTTCGGAACTGGTGCTGGTTCAAAGTTGGTTCGGAGTTGGTTCAACTTGCGAACCCTTTCAGAACCTGTTTGTTTTTCCACTGACTAGAGCGCCCAGGGAACGACGTCGTTACGTCACCGTTTACGTCGCCATACGTCTTAGCTAGAAACGCTTGCTAGTACATTACTTTAGGATTATCTCTAACTCGTGTACCAAGAAGGCTTTAAAAACAATTGAAATATGTAAGTCTTTTAATCTTTTCTTTTGATATGTAATCTTTTCTGATTAGTTATGTACCCCTGTCTTGTGTGTTTTTTTTTCAATTATTTGTTTTATATTGTGACTGTTTTCTTCTTTGCTTATAATTTTTTCAATAAAATTAAATAAAAAATAGAAACGCTTGCGGCAACTTCAAGCATAACAATTGCAAAGCCGGACTCCATCGTGTTTCTGCAAATGTTTCTCCTGGCTTTGCGATGGACAGAAAAGATGTTTAGAACACATCTAAACCCGCCCCAGCCCCCGACGTAAGCATGACGTGGTAAAAGAACGGTTCTAGTCCAGCTAAGAGTTGGTGCCGCTTTGGAACCAGTTTTCCTGGCCGAGAACCGGTTCTTTGGCTGTCGAAACACAAAGAACTGGTTCGCGCGCAGGCACCGGCTCCGAACCGGCTCTCAAAATGCTTTGGTGGAAAAGGGGTATCTGAGGACACATCTGTACAACCGTATCAGTTTGAACCGGAGTCAGACCCGGAACAAGATGACGGCCGCAAAGAAGTTCGACAATTAAGGCTCGAACAGGACGTTTCTGAATGGTTGGTTAACGTAATGTCACTTTGATCTATCTTTGTATGCACTGACAGGGTAGAGAAGTGAGATACGAACGCTGTGTGTTTACTGATGTATACGTTAGTTCATTGACAGATTGACGTTACAACTAATGGTCATGGAAAAAAAAAATTCGCGATTTGCAAAGATTAATATAAAGGTTAATAAAACTTTACACTCACTTCTTCTGGAGGTTCAGCAGGAACACGAATAGTTGCTACCGATTCTTTTTTTCAGCAGCAGCTTCTTAGCAAAACCAGCTTTATACTGACCCTCGTTTATAAAGCAGTCTGGTGAGAAATGATTCGCGTAAACATGAACGCATTGACGTTGCTCGTGGGGAATATTCCCTTCAAAAACAAAACTCAGCCACTGCTTCTTCAGCGGTTTGGATTTAGGAACATCAAAATGACTGCTGTGTTCGTTATTACACCCAAGAACAGAACTCCACAATCGCTTAGACGCCATTCTGCTCCAGCGTATCAACAATGACGGACTATGATGACAGCTCGCTCAGGGCGAGGATGTGTTGAAACGCTGTCAATCAACAATCGTGGGAGGGGCGTCCGACCGTGTGACGTCACACGGTCGAATGGCTCGATTTGAGACTGGGGAAAACACATAAGGAGATTAAAACTAAAACACTGGATGGATTTTTATCATTATATGATGGTTGTGTACAGACACTGCCAAAACACATTTCGGTACAATCAACTTGTAAAAGTGCATGTACCATTATATGACCCCTTTAAAATGTTTCTTTCTTTGACAGTTAATGAAAGTGATCAGGCCCCTTTAGGTCTCTGTCTTTTGGACATTTTCTATTTAGCTGTTTCTTGTCACTGACACACCACTTTTTGTCCCTTACACAAGCTACACATGTGTACAGCTCATACCCTCAGGCAGTATAGCTTTATAAACACACATGCACATTCACACACCTTCTAGAAAAATATTTAATCACCTGTTATAGCACCTAGTTGCCCTTGGTGATGTGAAGCTGTCACCTATCAAAAAAGACTCTTCTTACCCCCAGCCAATCAGAGCCTGCACCTGACAAGTGACCTTGCTGCTGAGCAGCTGATTGGCTGTGTCAGAACTGTCAATCTCTTCAAGACCAGGATCAACAGAGCAGAGATATGCACAGCCTCACAAACAAAAGAGATGTGGGAGGAAAGCGAGTGAAAGGAAACATCCATCTATCCATCTTATTACCTTCAAAATATGAAAAACAAAAAATAAGAGCTGTACTAATAAACTGAACTGTTCTAACAGTAATAGATAATGAAGAAATGAGTTTGTCAGCTATAATCATTAACTTGCTTTTAATTTCAATTGTAAATGTATTTTTTCACCTCATAATATTTACAGAATTTGACCAAGATGGGTATAACCTCTCCATTTTTGCCCAAATTTAAGGCCTGTTGCAAATAAATAGTAGCCTGGCTCCGCCCTCCTACATACTTCCGTTAAATTTTCATTTTCCTTCAGTACTACGTCTGGGTTTGTGGTGTATTCTTTGGTTTTCTCCGGTCAATTTTTTACCGGTCCATTCAGCGAACAGAGGGAGTGGCTGAGAATGATGACGTTGGTGTCGTGCGCTAGTTTGAGTCGTCATGCGTCACGACCAAATGTTAGCGATTGGTTATGGCAGATCCAGAGTGCCTCTGGGCAGATCCAATAGTTTTAAACTTCAACAGACGACCCGCCTACAAGGAAGTTAACGCTTGTCAATGGAGCGAGGCCAGACTCTCTGTACAAATGAAATGTACGAGAGTCTGGTGGGACCAGGCTAAATAAATGGCAGATCATAGCCTGATATTTTGGTGTAAAGAAGTGCATAGGGATGGATTGTTAGTGGTGGAATTACAAAACATTCGGTGGAATTTATTTTATTTATTTAAATAAGCCAACAGGAGGTCTTTTGCTGTTTCTAATGTCATATGGGACCTCAGAGTTTGACCTTTGTGTTTCAGGCTCAGATTAAACATTGACCTTTTTCACGTCCTCCTCGCACCCGATGACCTCTACTGATGTCATCTCAACCCCTTACCTCACCCCCGTTTTCCTGTAGTCTAATTTTAGATGCAAGACAAAACTTGCCTTTCAGTCTAAGAGCACTTAATAAATTACCCCCACTTTTCTGTTTTCTTTTCTGTCTCCGGCCTTTTCTCTTTTTCCCAGTCTTGAATATTACTTTTGAGACTTGATATTTTAAAAGGCTTTAAGGGAGATGTGTGTGCAGATGTTCTGAAGTAACTGCGTGGACGGTCCATAAAGGAACTTTTTTTTTATTCACTCATTGTGAGTGGAGAAACACGTCAATACCAGAACTGAAAAGGCCTGCCTGCCTGCCTACTTAACCTCAGAGCTTTCATGAAAAATTCTCATAAATTACAGGCTGCCACTAGCATTAAGTCAGGTAATTTTCCCTTGTGATTTTTTTTCTTCATCTTTTCTCTTTCCCTGACACACAAAAAGTCCTGTGACCTCTTCTGCAAAAGAACTGGCAGACAATGAAAAGATTGTATTCTTCTTTTTATTTAGCAAAAAATTAAAGATCAAACCTTTATTGAATGTGTGTTATTTATGTAGTCTTTGGAGGAATGTGCTGTGTTAACCATCTATTTTAATGCACATTATAACATAAAACCAGAACAATTACTTCTGTCTTCAATAATGTCTTATTGCTACAATTTCTATAATATGTCTTCGTCATCATAACAAAGTATTTAAATACATTAATATTAAAAGTACGCAATGTAAAAAGATTCAATCCATCATCAATCCTTCTTCCAAAACGTGTTTTTGTCTTACCCTGATTCACTATGGTAAGCCTATAAGTGTTTATATTTTAGACCTGACTCGATGGTTTTTGCTGGAAATTTCATACTCTACATACGTCACTCGCCCGTACGTGTCTCGTCATACGAGGGGAATGTATGGCGAGAATCAGGGAATCGCCCGTTTTTCAAAAAACCGTCAAACGAGAGTCTGCTGGTAAAACGAGAACGCAAAAGACTTCGTAATAAAACAAGAATCAACATTGGCTTGGCTTTTCCACACAGTCACACAGAGCCGAAGCACAACCAAAACAATGTTCTTCCGCAAAATGCATGAAGTTTGTTTTTTTTAACCGCCAGAAGACCAAAGACACAAAATGTACCTTTAATATTAGGCTAATATTAAATACATTTGAAAATTTGGAAGAGGTGGTTCCTACTCCATGTCTTTCTCCACCAGACCTGTGTAATGTTGAAGATCTGTGATGTTACCCTTTGTTTTACATTCATAAAAAAATAGAAAACCTGTTTTATTCCTTTTTAAATTACAAACAGCACCAACCAGTACATTTTGATCAGATAACTGCATATATTGTGAGATGTATGAACAGGATTCAGTCCACAAGCACTTTCTGCAATTTAAGCAACTGGTAATTGGCAACTATGTAATTTTAATGTGGCACATCAACTAAAACACTTGTCAGATGTTCTCAACTCCACCTGTAAATTTCCAAAACATAATCCTTTGTTCAGGCCTTGGAATTTACATTCGGAGTGACAGTAGTGCTGTTTTGGTCAGCGACGGCAGAGGACGGTTGAGTTGGTAAGCAGAACAAGAACAGAGAGGAAGTAGGTTTGCAGTGTATTGCAAAACAGCAAAGAGCAGCGGTAGTGACAGGGGGTTATAAATAGATCTCCATATATAGAGCCAGAGGCTACTTGGCTGGTGAGGGCGAGCGCTCGCTACAGTAATCACGGATGATTTATACCTGGTCCGGTGAGGTGCCACGATTCTACACCTGAATTCTGCCACACGTGGTGTCAATTACGTGATTAAAGATCAGACGGTGGCTGTGTTTACATAGACGGCAGTAATATGACCACAGAGAATTTTTTTTTGGATAAGAAAATTGCTGTAAGTAAGGCATGTGAAACATTTTTCGAATTTTGTCATATTATTTAATACGTGTAGACACTTTAATCGGGCTATAACTCTCTATTTAGTTTGTGAGCAAGTGGCAGCATATGGCAGTCAAAGCACTTTACGGCACGTGCTTTACATTCTTTATATGCAGTCATTAATCAGACCGTAGCATGAGAGTTAAATGGGGAATTTGAACGAAAAGTTGAATAAACAGCCCATGTAAACAAGTTCAAAACCTATGTAAACAACTTAATCAGTATATCGTCTTATTCAGAATAAATGCACAATGGAAACATTAAGTTAATAGTACAATCACATACCAGAAAATAATGCCGCTGTTCATATGAAATATTATTTTTGTAATAATAATTATTATTATTATTCATACATAAAAATGATCAATTATTCAATTAACTGAATAAAATTATTGTGATGGATATGTGCCTAAAGGGTATAATTGAAAAAAAGCTTTCCTGCCATTGATATAAAACACACTTTTACATACAATTGTATTTATTTATTTGATTGGCTGGACTTTCTTTACCTTCAGCTGTCATATTACACATTGCAAATTCATATCAGTGCGTGTTTTTGTACAGTAGGCTAACAGTCATTGGAAAGTTCAGATATTTTTCACACAAAGCTTTTTTTAGTTAACATTTCAGGTTGTGGGTTTTAAGACACCTTGCAGTAAATTGCATTTTAATTAGCCATCCGAGATTGATTCAGAACAAAAGCAGTGTTAGCGTGACTACACAGCTCAAAAACAGCACAACTAGAGATAAACTTGAAAACTGAACTCTTAAAGGGGTCATGACACGAGAAACCAAATTTGCCTTGATCTTTTGGTATATAAGAGATCTGTACTATTAAAACTTCCTGCAAGTTTCATAGCGCCTTAAGACGTCCTCCCCATTATAAACGAAGCATTTATTTAATCAAGCTCTAAATACAGCTCGTTCTAGATCCTCTGAACTTAGTGACATCACGGTACGAAGTGACGTACCAGCAGTAACGTGCGGTGAAGTCTTGTCATGGGTAGGCTGTGACATATCAATGTGGCATATTCACAGGGGCGTAATCTGGCTCACGCAGTCTTCACATGCACACGCGCTTCAATATGTTTCGGAGACTCTTTGTTCGTTGCGGTAAAATCACAAAACAAAAATGCACACAAACGTGTCCCTGCTTCGAGGGCGCTTCACTTTCAGCTTCAGCTGGGTCTGCGTCACCTTTCTTGCGCGTTTGTTCTCCCGCCCTTCAACCAATGCAGTAGTTTCCGGAGTGTGATTTTTTTTCTCCCTTGCATTATTATTTTTTACTCAGTAACGGATATGATTTCAAATGTAGCGAAGTAAAATACTTCAAACAAAACGTACTTAAGTAAAAGTAAAAGTACAGATTTTAAAAACTACTTTAAAAAGTAGAAGTACACAAAAAAACTACTTAATTACGTAATGCAAGTAAATGTAATTCGTTACTTTCCACCTCTGATAAATCACTACATTTTTAAAGTTTTTTTGTACAAAAAACTATAGTAATACTATAATTGCACCTAAGGGAACATAATAAAACCAAAACAAAAAACCATGTCATGACCCCTTTAA